>CM052888.1:36824913-36905997 GCA_028534135.1 Potos flavus
TGTGTGGCGTGGGAGGTGTCCTCCTGCAGAAGAGGGACAGTCCTGAGGATGAGGGCCTCTGAGACAGGACCTGGGGATTCAGGGGGACGTCGAGGCCAGTAGGGGACCTGTGGGGTGTGAAGGACCCAGAGGGTCCCGGGGGGAGGCATCTATGAGGCTGCAGGACAGAAAAGGGAAACTGAGGCTGTGGAGGTATGTGAGACAGACTTGGGAGCCGGGGGCATGAGGGGGAGAAGGCCACGTCCCGCCCTATGAACTCCAGGTTCCTGGGAGCGGGAAGAGGGTCAGGAGACGGAGAAGGCCCCGGCGGAGACGTGGAAGGAAAATCGGACGCATGTGGTGTCCCAGAGGCCAAAGGAAAGGCTTTTATTCAGGAAGTTGGAGTAGGGGACGCCGAGGGCTGACTGAGCGGAGTTTCAGAGACAAGGAACCCAAGATGTCACCTTCGGGGTTTAGCAGCCAGATGGTGGGGGAGTGCCCAGGGACAGAGGGACTGGGACAGCAGAGAGGGATGGAGCGGTGAGGACATGCCAAACAGCAGGGAAGTGAGATGCCAAGAGGGCGGAGGTCAGGGCTCGCAGCCCTCAAGAGGCTCCAAGACCTCTGAGACAGTGAGAAGTGAGAGGTTCAAAAAAAGGAGATGGCAAAGTGCAACGTCACTGGGGACGGAGAGCCCACAGTGCCAGGAGCACTGCCGGGGAGGGTGGGGAGGGTGATGGTGCTCCCAGCCACACGCCTTCCCAGCTGGATGCCGTGGGGGAGGGGACACCTGGTCGGCCACACTGTTGGGGAGGGCGGGTCCTGAGAAACCTGGCCCAGGGCAGGGCATGGCCAGCTCGGCGTCGTGTTAGCCCCGGGGGGCAGGGCAGAGCTGGCCCCGAGCCCAGACCCTGCCGAGAGGAGGACAAGCCTGGCAGCTGCCCGGACATGGTATCTGTTGCAGGTGGCCGGACTGTGCCATGCTGTTCCGGACCCAAGGTGGCAGCTCTCACTGCGGGGACCCTGCTGCTCCTGACAGGCATCGGGGCAGCGTCCTGGGCCATTGGTGAGAGTGACCCCCGTGCCTCTCCCCTCCCCTCCCCGCCCCCCTCCTGCAGACCCCTGCCTGTCCTCACCTCTGCCTTCTCTGCAGTGACCTTTCTACTCAAGAGTGATCAGGAGCCGCTGTATCCGGGTGAGTAAAGCAGCCCGGGACCCTCTGGGGAGCCCTGGAGGAAACCTGGTGGGAGCTCAAGGAAAGATTTCTGAGTGACTTGCGGGAGCATGCGCAGAGATGCTAGTAGCGCTGGTACTGAGCACCTGGTCGGGGGGGCGGGGGGGGGGGCGGTTCTAAGCACGCCACCTTGTCTCGTGTTTGCCAGACTCTAAATGCGTTACTTGTTAGTGCCTCGTGCAATCAAATTAGGGAGCTGGAAACCACATTTTAAAAAGCATGAAGGAGAGGGGCGCCTGGGTGGCTCAGTCAGTTAAGCATCTGCCTTCCGCTCAGGTCATGATCCCAGGGGTCCGGTATCCAGTCCCACCTCGGCCTCCCTGCTCAGCGGGGAGCCTGCTTCTCCCTCTGCCTCTGCTGCTCCCTTTCCCTCTGCTGCTCCCCCTGCTCGTGCTTTCTCTCGTTCTCTCCCTCTCAAATAAATAAAATCTTTTAAAAAATAAAAAAAAAAAAGAAAAGAAAAAGCATGAAGAAGATCAGATTAGAAGAGACCACAGCGCATCTCTCTCAGCTTGGAAAAGTTTTGTTAATCTTTCGTTTTGGTTCCATGAGAGCCGTGCTGTCATTCTCTCCATTTTACAGAGGGGGAAACTGAGGCTCAGAGCAACACAGTGATTTGCTCCAGAAAGCACAAGTTCAGGGCTACATCGTAAAATGTAAAAATGTGTTTCTTTACAACAAGGCACGGTCAGAGCCCACTTGTGAGGTGCTGTAGAATTCGGCGACCCCTTCTCATTCTCCGGGGGTGGGGGTGGGGTGCTGCTGCTATGATCCCCATTTACAGATGTGGAAAGTGAGACCAGAGAGGACATACAGCTGGGAGATGATGAGGCCAGGAATAGCTCTCAGACAGGCCCGGCAGAGCTGTGTCTGCAGGCAGCTGAGAATGAACGGCCACACTAATAATAGATGTGGAAACTAAATGTGGAATGAATGGATGAATTTTCCTGGGTGCCAGCCCCCAGCTGCAGTTCCATGGCCCAGCTCAGCAGGAAGAAAGGGGAAGGAGGGTGATGGGATGTATTCTTCACTCCCAGGAGCCTCATCGAACTCCCTAAGGGACTCAGCTCATGCTAAGAGGAGAAATGAAAATCCAGACAGGGAAAGCCTGCATCAGCGTTGGTCACCATCCCAGCATTTAGTGAGCACTCACAGGCGTAGGCCTTGGCGCTTTATGGTTTTAATTCCTTAACCCTCACAGAAGTCCATTTTAATGTGGGGAGACCGAGGCGCAGAAGGGCCCGGCGACTTGCCGCAGGTCTCAGAGCTAGGTCTCAGAGCTAGGAAACGGCAGCTCTGGGATCCGAACCCAGGCAGCCTGGATCTGCTCTATGCAGAATTACTACACTCTGCCATTTCTGGAGAAACGGCAAGTGACTCGACTCACTATAGTGACCTCTACCATCTGCCGCACCCACGCTGTAATTTCAGACCCGTTATCATCGCCCCCCCTTTTGCAGATGGGGGACACTGAGTCCCAGTGAAGGGAACCGAGTTGCCCAAGACCACGCACACTGAAGAAGCGGCAGGCCAGAGGGATCACGCCCCAGAAAATGCTCCGTAGCTCCCCACGTCTCAGCCCCCTGCAGGCTCCGGGCTCCCAGGGGGCAGACCCCGCTTTGGCCCTCACCTCACGAGTGCATCTGGCGCTCTCCAGGGTCCAGCCTATGGGCCGTTCTCGTGCCCTTGAAGGACCCTCCTGGCCCCCACGGTCTTGGCCTACCACCTCTCGCCCGCTCACACCTAGAAGCAGTTTCGAGGTTCCGCTGAGCTCTGGGGCCTCAGGCCTGTCCTGCCCTGAGTCCCAACCTCCTTAGCCATAAGCTGCGGGGAGGGGATGGGGGACAAGGAGAGAGGATGCCGGGCTTGGCTCTGAGCCACTAGGTAAATGTGGCTTTTGGGTCTCGCCCTGCTTTAACTTTCCTGAGCGAGGCCTTCCCGCACCCCCAGGCCCCATGCTCCCCCAACCCCACGGCCGTGCCTGTTACCCAGGGTAAAATTCCCCCCACGCTTGACTTCTGGGGAATTTCAGGAGGGCAGGGGCCCTGGGTTTGCCACCCCAGACAGTGTCCTGCCCATAGTGGGTGCTCAGGAGGCCTTTGCGAGCACACATAAGACAAGTCACAGAGGTGAATTAACTTGACCTTGGCCTCCAGCTGGAAAGTAACTAGACCGTGATTCAGACCTCGCTCCGGCCAAGGCCAGCACTCCTGCCCTTCAGTTATACTTGGGTTTTCCAAAAATGATGGGAAATTACAGAACAAATGAAAACAACCTGCAAACTATATCCCCACCTCATTTTTCTAGGATTTTCACACCTCTAAATATATCAGACAATTCAGTAAGCAAAACCAGATGACCCACAACACTTTTTCTTTTTTCTTTTCTTTTTTCTTTTTCTTTTTTGCAAATAATACCAACAAGAATAAAGAGTGGAAAAGTGAGAAACAGTGGCACAGAACGTGGCTTTAAAAATAATCGGGGGGGGGGGCTTTGACATTCCCTCCCTCTCGCTCCCCCCACGGATATCCACAAAGTGATCCTTTTCTTTCCTAAAACCTTACCCTACCTGGAACACTTGGAAGCTTTTCACCCCTAGCTGGTATTTCAAGCCCCAAGCCTTAGTCTTAGAAGTCGGGGTGGTGGGTGCCATCCAACAAAGGTGCCGGCATCGCCTGTCCCCCACCTCAGAGCAGGGGGCCGTGACTGCGACCAGGCAGCCAGGAAGTGATCGGTGGCCGCTGTGGGTGAGGAAGTCACTGGAGAGGCTGTGCGGGCACGCGGGCACAACTTGAGGATTGGAGTCGCGTAGGCCTGAATGCAAGTCCTCTCTGCTTCTCGCTCACTTGGTGATGTTGGGCAAAGCGCCCCACCTCTCCAAGCTTCATTCTCCTCCTCTCATCAGAACGGGGTGATCTTTGTGGCCTTGGGGCGGTGTGGCGAGGCCCTTCTGTTGGTGGGCAGGGAGGACGTGAGGCACAGTGCTGGGCGCACGGCAGGTTCTCAGGAGACAGTGTTCTCTAGAACTGGGTCTGGCCCTCCTGTCTCCCTTGCCCAGATCCCCTCAGCTCGGGTGAGGCCAAGTTGAGTTTGGCCCAGATTTGGTTTCCTAGAATGTGCTCTGGGGCGCCAGCAATGCACAAGGCTCAGGAGAATAGGACCAAGGGGGTCCCAGCTGGCCCTTCCCCAGACCTGCTCCCCCTGCCCCCTGCCCCATCCTAACCAACGGCAGCTGCATCCTTCTAGGGCTCAGCCCAGACACCTTGGAGTTGTCCTTGACCCCTCTCTTTCCTTCACAGTCTGTCAGCAAACCCCATCAGCTCGACCCACAAAATCTCTCCAGAATCTCAACTCTTCTCCCCCACTGTCCCCGCCCTGGCTCGGCCTCCATCCTCCACGGCCTGGACTCTGCAGCAGCCCCTTCTCCTGGGGCTCCCTGCTCCCGTGGCGCCCCCTGCAGTCTACCCCTGGCCAGCAGCCGGAGGGGAGCCTGTGAACCCCTGAGTCGGGTCAGGGGGCTGCTGGCTCAGAGCCTCCCCTGGCTGCACCTTTCTCCTGGGAGAAGTGAAGTCCTCCCTGAGGGGCCTGGCCTGCCTCCCAGCTCATCTGCCCCTCGCTGCCTCCCTCCCCTCCGGCCTCCTTGAGGTCCCTCCCCCGCCCCGCCCGCACCAGCCTTGGGATCTCTGCACTTGCAGTTCCTGTGGCCTAGTTCTCTGTTCCCTCACCTACCTTCGCGACTCTCTCCCCTCCTTCAGATCTATGTTCACACCCCAGCTTCTCCGCGCGAAGCTTTCCCTGTCCGCCTGTGGAGAACGGCAAGCTCTCCCTCAAGCCAGGACGCTCCTGCCTCAGTCAGCTGGCTTTGTCTCCCCAGCCCCTCATTTTGTGACACACCGTCTATTTTGCTTTCTTGTCCCTTTCGTTGCCCATCTCATCTACCGGTCCTGGAGTTCCCCAGAGCAGGGCTTTTGTCTGATTTGTTTATTCCTGTGACAGTTTGTTTCATTGCCCAAAATAGAGCCTAGCACAGCCGGTGTGGTAAATGTAAATAAATACGCCTGAGGGCTGTGACCTGGCTTAGGTGTGGAAGAGGGTCCTCTGGCCACGCGTGGGGAGCAGCCTGGGAGGGGCTAAGACGACCCACAGTTCTCAACACAACTAGCCCCAGATGCGAGGAAACCCTCGGGTGCTCTCTCCCGCCTTCCTGTATCTCCACCCCACCTCTTCCCACAGTTTGCGATGATGGGTTTGGTTGAGTGGCGTTTTCATTGCTGTCTGTCTCCCCCAGTCCTAGACTTTGGCTTGGTGAGGGCACAGCCCACAGCCGTCTGGGTCATCTTTATGCCTCCAGCATCACCCACCCACAGGGCTGGGTATGGGGCATACATCTAGTTAACGCTTATTATTGGGTGAATGAATGAACAAGTGAGCCAATGAATGAATGGATACTACATGCTCAGCTTGGAGAATTGCACTTTAGCATATTCAAGGCTCGGACAAGTCCTGCAGAAAAGATAGCTTTTCTTTCCTTTCTTCTCTTTTTTTCTTTCTTTCTCTTTTAAAGACTAGGTATCTAAATATTTTGGCCATCTGAGGTGTTAGTCAAGGGTCTTCGGGCTGCGTAAGACAAAAGGAGAAAATAAACAAACTGGTTAAACAACAAGGGAAACAGTTCACTTACTTACCCAACCATTCTGGGGATCTCTCAGGTCTGGCTCCATCGAGGAGTAGACATCCCTTGGTTTTCCTCCATGTTGGCTTATTTTCCCCCCCATGGAGGCAAAGACGGCCCCCAGCAGCTCCAGCCTCAAACGCCATTCTCTTGGGAGCGTGGCTGAAACCGCTTCCCTCCTCCCCGATGTCTGATGTCCGAGCAAAGGGCCAGACGTGCGGCGCATGCGCAGCCAGCTTAGTTATCAGGGAGGCGAGCGGCAGGTCCCGGGTTTCCCCGCCCGCAGGTGCGCCCCGAGCTCCTATCGCCCCGGCGGAGACTCAGACCTGGAGACCCCGGGGGCGCGGCGGCGAGGTGACCCAGGCGGCCGTCCTGTCGCCCTGCAGTGCAGGTCAGCCCGGCCGACGCCCGGCTCATGGTGTTCGACGACACGGAGGGCACGTGGCGGCTGCTGTGCTCCTCGCGCTCCAACGCCAGGGTGGCGGGCCTGGGCTGCGAGGAGATGGGCTTCCTCAGGTACCGGGCGGCCCCGGGGGCCAGGGGGCGGGGAAGGGGATGGGGAGGGGCGGGGCGGGAGGAGCAGGCCTGACCCCTGCCTGCCCAGGGCCCTGGGCCACTCGGAGCTGGACGTGCGGACGGCGGGCGCCAACGGCACGTCGGGCTTCTTCTGCGTGGACGAGGGGAGGCTGCCGCTGGCCCGGAGGCTGCTCGAGGTCATCTCCGTGTGGTGAGGAGGGCCACGGGGTCGGGGGCCCATCCCGCCGGCCATTGGGGCCCTTTCTCCTGTCTTAACGGGCCTCCCCTTTTGTTTCTGCCCCTGCCCCGGTCTTTCTGTCACAGTGACTGCCCCAGGGGACGTTTCCTGGCTACGGTCTGCCAAGGTGAGACCCTGAAACTCGGAACCCTCTCCCTGAGACCACTCCTCCCACCCCCGCCCCCATCCCCACCCCCCGCCAGGGCAGGGCCATGTCCCATCGGACACGCTCCCGGCAAACACACACACCCGCCATATCCTCTTACCTTACAAGAATGGAGCTGCGTGTGTTCCCTCGGCCGCCCCTAGGTGGTGTGGCCATGTCCCCATAGGATCCCAGGGATGGGATTATTTATTTATTTATTTACTTATTTGACAGAGAGAAAGAGATCACAAATAGGCAGAGAGGCAGGCAGAGAGAGAGGGGGAAGCAGGCTCCCCCCTGAGCAGAGAGCCTGATGTGGGGCTTGATCCCAGGACCCTGAGGGACCCTGAGGGACCCTGAGATCATGACCTGAGCCAAAGACAGAGGCTTAACTCACTGAGCCACCCAGGCGCCCCCCCAGGGATGGGATTATGTCTCCTCACTCCCCTAAGGTGGGCCCATGTTCCCCCAGACCCCTCAGGTCAGGGTCTCATCCCATCAGACACCCTCCCCCCTCCCACTGGCCATATCTTCTTAGATCCTGTGAGGACGGAGCTGTGTCCTCGGACTCCCCCAGTGTCAGGTGTGTGTTCCCTCAGTTCCCCAAAGCAGGGCCACGTTCCTATAGGTCCCCAGGGATGGGGCTGTGTCCTGAAGGTTCCGGGCCCGGGCCCTCCTGCTGCCCCTGATTCTACCTCTCCCACAGACTGTGGTCGAAGGAAGCTGCCTGTGGATCGCATCGTGGGAGGCCAGGACACCAGCCTGGGCAAGTGGCCGTGGCAAGTCAGTCTTCGCTACGATGGGGCGCACCTCTGCGGAGGGTCCCTGCTCTCTGGGGACTGGGTGCTGACAGCCGCCCACTGCTTCCCGGAGTGAGTGTCCCCCACAGCCCCGACCAGGAGAGGCAGGGGAGAGGCAAGGTGGGAGAGGCTGCGCCCGGGGAAGCTGCCTCCCTCCTCTCCTCTTCCCTGGCAGGCGGAACCGGGTCCTGTCTCGATGGCGAGTGTTTGCCGGCGCCGTGGCCCAGGCCTCCCCCCATGGCCTGCAGCTGGGGGTCCAGGCAGTCGTCTACCACGGGGGCTATCTCCCCTTTCGAGACCCCAACAGTGAGGAAAACAGCAATGACATCGCCCTGGTCCACCTATCCAGCCCCCTGCCCCTCACGGGTAAGTCTGGGGGATGACCCTGGGCCTGGGGACCCCAGAGGCAGGGAGGACAGAGGACCGAGCCATAGGAATCCATGGTGATGAAGAAAATGATCTCAAGGGGAGTGGAGCACGGAGTTATCATTTGCTACAGCGGATTCGCCTGGGGCTACATGCCCCAAGGAAAGGAAAACGCGGTTGCATGCAAGATCTTAGACCCAGGAGTTCATGGCAGCTCTGTCCACGACAGTCAAAAGACGGCAGCAGCCCACATGTTTATCGGACACAGGGAGAGACTGCATGAGGTAGACCCCTGCCGTAGAGTAAGATTTGGCCATAAGAGGGAATGATGGGGCACAGATGCATGACCCACAGCGGATCAACCTTGAAAACATTGTACTAAACCAAAGAAGTCAGACACAAGAGGCCACTGGGCGATTCCACTTACAGGAAATGTCCAGAAGAGACAGAACCGAGGAGAGAGAAAGTGGTTGCCCGGGAGGAGGGGTGGTGTGAGGTGGGGAGGAAGGGGACGGGAAGATTGGGAGGTGACAGTAGAGAATACAGGATTTCTTTTTGGGGGTGTTCCAAATGTCCTCAGATCATTGGTGGCAATGGTGGCACCTTTCTGTGGCCAGGCACGCAACTAAACTCTGTGGGCCCCTTAAAAACCACTGACTTGTCCGCTTGAAGGGGGCGAACTGTGTGGTGTGTGAATTCTATCTCAGAAAATCTGTTACCAAAAAATACAGTTAAGGCAATGAAGAAAACTTTTAAAAGCTGTGAATGAACCCGAGAAGAAATCAAAAGTTATTCCCTCCGCAGTTTTCCAGAGCGTTTCCTCGCTCTCGGGGAGAAGGACTCCCTTGGGGCCTAGGCTGTCCTTAGCGCTTCTCCACTGTATGCCGGGGATTCAGAGCCGGCTCTCAGCAGGCCACAGCGTGACAACTTGATATTCATAAAAACAGTGCTGATGAAGTCATCGAAGAGGGTGATGGTGAGCCTTCAACAGGCAACAGTGTAACAATAATGAAAAAGTATGATAAAATACTATCCCAGCGATGATGTTGTAGCATCAACACTCACGCCTCACCTCCTGCGTGCCGGTCCTGTTCTCAGCATGTCCCCAGCCTGCATGCATTTAGCCTCGACGGCAGCCCTGGGAGGGCAGATCCTCGTAGGATCCTGTTTTCCCACACAGGGGAAGGTCCCCACGTGGAGAGGGTAAATGTGGCTCCAGAGTCCTGCAGCTGGAAAATGGCAAAGATTTGGGTCGAGGCCACCTGGTGTGGGAGTCCATGTGTGTAACCCCCAGGCTTTGCTGCCGGGAGCATTCTGTGGCTTGCACTCTTCTTCTTTTCATGGTTATTTTCTTTTGAGTGATTTGTGTTCCTGGTTTTCCATTGAAGGGGATGGTACACATTTTTCTTTAAAATTAAACAAACTCTTGTCTTTAGGGAGGGAAAGGTTACAAATAGTGACGTAGAGAAGGGTCCGTGGAAGCACAGGGGGATGGGGGGGAGCCGCTTGGCTGGGAGACACTGGCCGAGGGGGTAAGAGCATCAGATTTGGGATCAGATTTGGGTACTTGCCAGCTGTGTGATCTTAGCTTCACCTCTCTGTGCCTCAGTTTCCCTGGTCCATTAAATGACTTCCTAGGGATATCAAGACGATTAAAAGGGTAATAGGAGGGGCGCCTGAGTGGCTCAGTCAGTTAAGCGTCTGCCTTCAGCTCAGGTCATGATCCCGGGGTCCTGGGATCGAGCCTCATGTCAGGCTCCTTCTGCCCCTCCCCCTGCTCAAGCTCTCTCTCTTGCTCTCTCTCAAATAAATAAAATCTTTAAAAAAGAAGTGAGTACAGAGTACAGAGCTAACAGCGATGCCGGCACGCAGTGAGCGCTCAGTTACCACGAGAAGTCATTGCCATTGTCATTGTTTATTACTATTAATAGTTATGTGAGCCTTTCCTATTTGCCAAGTGTGCTGCTCAGGGCTTCACCGGTTTCTCACCACAACCTCTAAGGGAAACAATTATCCTGTCCATTTTATACCTGAGAGCCCTGACGCTAGGCCCGTGAAGTCGCCAGCAGGCAGGCCGTAGACAGAGCTGCCAGGACCTATGGTGTGGGTTGTGCACTGCACAAGGACCTCACATCTTAGGGGCGCCATTCTCACCGTTGTTCGTGTAGACCTGTGTACCTAGTATAATGATCTTCTGGCTGATGAAAGTCAAGTATCTAATGATAGGGATGCCTTTTTCTGTTTCTCACAAAGGCACCTTCTAGGTGGGGGGCGGGGGGGGGGCGGCCTGTGGGCCACGGTTAAGAACACAGAGCTTGGGAACCAGGCCAACCTGGGTTCAAATTCTAGCTCTGTCACTGCCTCGTCATGAGACCTCAGACAAGTGACGCGGCTTCACGTCCCTCCTCTGGAAATGGGCTAATAGTAGTCCCTCGCTCTCTGGACTGGCAGGAGTTTGGAGAAACTGAGGCAGAAAGACACCGAGCACCTGGTGGGCTCTCAGGGGAGGCAGCCTCTGCTGTCGTTATTTTAAAAGAACAGAGGAGAGGGTGTGCCAGGGCCCCTGAGGCCACGGGACAGGGGTTTTGTCCCGTGGGGGGGGGGGGCAGGCTGGCAGGGGCCGGACCTCCTGGTCTCTCTCACAGAATACATCCAGCCCGTGTGCCTCCCGGCTGCCGGCCAGGCCCTGGTGGACGGCAAGGTCTGTACTGTGACTGGCTGGGGCAACACGCAGTACTACGGTGAGTCCCGTCTTCTACCTGAAGAGCCACCGAGAGGGAGATGGAAGTGGGCTGGGGAAAGGCAGTCTGGCTGGAAAGGCAAATGCTTCTTGGCCCTGGGGCCCGGGGACTCTGAAGAGCCTGGGGGTGGTGGGGGGGGCGGGCAGCAGGAGGGAAGGGGGCCGCGCCTGTTCCCCAGCCTCGGCCAGCCTTGCCCACACACCCCCAGGCCAACAGGCTGGGGTACTCCAGGAGGCCCGAGTCCCCATAATCAGCAATGAGGTCTGCAACGGCCCCGACTTCTACGCGAACCAGATCAAGCCCAAGATGTTCTGCGCCGGCTTCCCTGAGGGCGGCATTGATGCCTGCCAGGTGAGGGACTGTGTGCGGCGGCCCCGAGCCCCTGCCACTCCAGGGATGGACACACAGGGCAGTGGGTGGCTGGGCTCCCTCTCTCCGGGCCACAGGGCTCTGTGACCACGGTGCCTGGCCATCCCAGAGGGCCTCCCGGGTGCCCTCTCGGCCTCCAGCCAGGCCTCCCCTGCCCCCACCCCCACCAGGGTGACAGCGGTGGCCCCTTCGTGTGTGAGGACAGCATCTCTCGGACACCACGCTGGCGGCTGTGTGGCATCGTGAGCTGGGGCACCGGCTGTGCCCTGGCCCAGAAGCCAGGTGTCTACACCAAAGTCAGTGACTTCCGGGAGTGGATCTTCCAGGCCATAAAGGTGAACGTCGGGCCCAGATGGGGACCAGCGGGCGGGAGCGTTTGGGACTTTAATGGGGAAGGGGGAGGAGGCAGGGGTTTTCTGGAAACCTGTGCTCAGGCCAGGGGAAGATGGATTTCCAAGGGCTTGGGGGGAGGGGAGGTTAGCCGTGGGACTGGGGAAGCCTCTCAGACCTTAGAAGCCCCTAGTTGTCTTTCTCCAGACTCACTCCGAAGCCAGCGGCATGGTGACCCAGCTCTGACCTGTGACTTCTCCTTGATGTGCACGCCTCCAGGGCCCAAGTTCACCTAGGTGGCTCCAGCCCCACTTGGTGGGGTTCACCCTGGGCCCGGAATGGGACGTTTTTCTTCTTGGGCTGAGCCCACAGGTCCAAGGATACCCTCCCTCCAGGCTCCTCTCTTCCACAGTGGCGGGCCCACTCAGCCCTGGGACCACCCGAGCCTCGCCTTCCTGATCCCCATGTAAATATTGTTCTGCCACCTGGGGACCCCCATCTAGGTGCCTGTGGTGACAGGATGCTCTTTAAATAATAAAGATGGTTTTGATTAACATGGCCTCTGAGTTTGCAAGTGTAAAAAGCAATGAGGACATTTGTCCAGGAGGGAAGAGGGAAATTAGGGACTGGCACAAATCAGGCAAGTAGCATTATCCTCCAATTCCCACTGACTTAAGAGGAAAAAAAATTAATTGGTTCACTTAACTGAAAATGCCCTGGAGCAAGTGCCTTCAGGTACTGCTGGATCCAGCTGCTCAAATATTTTTTTATCAGGACTGCCTCGTTTCCACTCCAAAAGCTGCTTTTGTATGAGAGAATCTTTATTCGCGAGAAGCCTCCCCTACAACCAGAGACAGAGATGTCCCCCACCTACCCAAGCGCTAGACTGATATGCCATGGACCCAGTGGAAAGGAAATGCTTTCCTCCCAATAGCTACAGCAAGGAAGGCCCAGGTCTGGCTCTCACTGGACAGATTTGGGTTATATGCTCACCCCTCAACAAATCACGATGCACATGATGCACGGGGTCAGGGGATTGACTCTCAAGAACTATATGACTTCAGTGTAGGGAGTTCCCCAAAGGAAAATGGAGTGCTTTTTCTAAAAAAAGGGATTTAGATGCCCAGTGGAGGGAAAGAAGACATTCACCATAGGCCAACACAAGAAACCGGGCCCTGTAGGGTAGAGATAGGAGTGCCAGGCCCTGAGACCACGCCCCTTCCTTCATCTGGGCTGGTGGTTAGGTCCCAGCTTCCCCTGGGACCCCCTCTCATGGAGCATCTCATGGAGGCTTGAAGGCCAGCGGGGGTGTTTCCTGTGTTTGCCACCAGGGGGTGCTGCTGCCCCTAACCTGGGAGAAATTAAGCATTTTTTGCCCTAATAGTCCATGCCTTGCTGAAAAACCAGCTGGTCTGCGGGAAAATGCTCACCGGAGCCTGTTTCCCATGACTTCCAGTGATAAAAAATTATCACGTGTTGTCCATCACCTGCATGCTCCTAAGCAATTTCCTAAAACATAGACACAAGCAAGTGCCTTCGACGAACAGCAGACTATTCGGAAGATGCTCCAAACTTCACTCCCTGCATACCAAACCCTTAGTGTGGCTAATCCCCACCATAGCTTTTTCCTTCTGGAGTGCCCCAGCACCCCTACCCCCCCACCCACCCCCTTCCTCCACCTCCCGCGCCAACCACCGCTGCCCAGTCTCATTTGCAAGATCCAGGCAGGTTTTCCAAATGTCTGCACGGGGCTACGCGGTCTGATCCATCCTATCAGAGATGTTCATTTGAGACTTGGCTCACACATTGTTTTTTTAGAATTTTGTAATTAGCTGAAAAATGAACGGCGCATGTGTTTTATGAAGCTCAGGGATCCGGAGAGAACACGGCTGCAGGGTGGGGGTTCCTGAGCAGATACAACCATATCCTAGAGGGTCTAGGGGGACACAACTTACCCTGGCAGGAGGGGGTGCTCTGAGCAGACCCGATCCAGCTCTGCAGGGGACAAAAGAGGGCGTGGCCTGCCCTAGGGGACCTGAGGGGAGGCGGCCCTATTCTAGGGATCTAGTAGATGGTTAGGCATTAAAAGCCAATAGTGGGTCCACCAGAAACAGGTCGACCAGGAGGCCACTCTGGCATCCACCACCATTATTGCTCTCTTGGAGGCTGGGAGGCAGTAGTGAAACCATGATTCACTCAACAGCCCTTCACCAGCTTCCTGCGTTTGCCAGGGGTCGGTGAGCCTCAGTTTCTTCCCCTGCCCCCACCAACCTTGCCCTCCCTCCCCAAGGAGCCACACAGCTATTAGAACCATGATGACAATACAGGGTTTTCTTTTTTTTTTTTTAAGATTTTATTTATTTATTTGACAGAGAGAGAGAGATCACAAATAGGCAGAGAGGCAGGCAGAGAGAGAGGGGGAAGCAGGCTCCCCGCTGAGCAGAGAGCCCGATGCAGGGCTCGATCCCAGGACCCCGAGATCATGACCTGAGCTGAAGGCAGAGGCTTAACCCACTGAGCCACCCAGGCGCCCCAATACAGGGTTTTCTTGATGTTCTGCTGGGGTCTTGGTCTTCAGAAAAGCTGACCATCCAAACTCTTAACTTCTATCACTGGTTAAGATAGAACCAGAAAGATCTGGCCCACCCAACGTAACCACATCAGGAGCTCAAGCAAGGCTTTGCAACCGCAGTCAGTGCTTCTAGCTGAATATTCGCTGGCAAATATAGAAAAGCCTTCCGGATGTAAGTTGGAATGGAAAGCATCGCACGTGGTGCCTCGGTTGGCGTCCTCCCAGTCGAGCGGAAGGAGCAATGCACAGTCTTTCACAATAGTTATCTTACAAGGAAAATGCCACCGTGATTAACAGTGATTGTGAGGATCAGAAATAATTACTGTGAACATTCAAGTAGTGGTGCGAGCAGGGAATGGATTTTCATTTCTGCAGAAAAAGTAACACTATTTAAATCCTGCGGTATCACGTGGGCAGCGGCTATAGTTCCGATGCTGGATAACAAACCAGCCCAAACTTAGTGGTGTGACATAGCGACCCGTCTTAGGACACTCGTGGATTCCGTGGTTCAGAAAGTCAAACGGGAACAGCAGGGACTGCTTGGCTCTGCTCCGTGATATCGGGGTCCTTAGCTCAAAGATCTCAAGGATGGAGGGACTCGGTGGACAGAGACAGGAGTAGGGAAGCTGCTTTACTCGCCCGTCTGGTGCCTGGGCTGGAGCGGCTCAGAGGCTAGGCTCCAGTACCAGCCCAGCAGCCTCTGAGCATGGCTGCCTCAGGACATTGGGACATCTCGGGGGTCTCAGGCTTCCCAGTGAGCATTTCTGCAAACACTGCCTCTTATACCCCAGCCCCCTTCTGCTCTACTCAGTCGGTTGAAGGCGTCGCAAACCTGCCCAGACTCAGAAGAGCAGAGAGAGACAGACCCCGCCTCTCAGTATGTTGAAAAAACTCGAGGCCGTGTTTTAGAACCGCCACAGAAACTCATGGACTTTAGGAGCAGTTCGGCCGCTGCCTAAGTGGAGATGTTGTCCCTCCCCGAAGTATTCGACCTGAAAGATTTGGCTGCTGTGATTGTGGATAATGAGATTGTGACAGTAATAAATGTTTGATACATTTTCAGATTTGTTTTTATGTTTCAAGAAGTTCATCCTAGGTTGCTGATATTCAGCTTTGGGAGTGTCTTGATTTTAATGTCAGCTGGTCAGCATTTGGCCAGAATGCCTCTTTGTTGCCCTTGTAAATAATAATAATTTTCATCAGAATAAGTGTACGAATGAATATTTTTTAGTACTTCTTCCGTGCAGTCTCTCACATCAGGGCCTGGTGTGAGCATCCCTCTCTCCCACCTGGTTTGACCGGGCGAAGGCTTATCTTTGGGGAGCCAGCGCAGTGCCCTGGGGATCCCCACCTTGACCATGGAGTGCCCCTGGCCTAACTCAGAATGTCTTCAGCCAGGGCAGCCCCCACCGATCTCCACGGGTGCACGGCAGGAGCCCCCTTTGCTCGTCCCTTATTCCCAGCTCCACATCAATCTTGCCTTCTGCCGTAGGTCCCCGCCCATGCTCCCAAATGCTCAGCTATGAGTTTCTAGCACAGAGTCCCCCATCGTTCTCTGCAGCCGCCTCCCATGGGCCCCTCGGCTGGCCTGCAGCCCCTTAAACTCCCCAGGGGCACACCTGGACCACCGCCTCTGCACCCGCCGGCTTAGGGCCCAGGAGGCTGCGCGTGCATCTCTAATGCCCTGCGGAGCGCTGGCCGGGCCCAGGGAAGGAGAGGCACCTGCGTCTTCAGCTCCTCGGGGCAGCCGAGCTCCAATTCCCTGTCTGTGGATTGCTGGCCTCCCGCTCGGGCCTGCCGATGACGTGGGGAGCTCCTCCTGGACTCTGGGTGCCTGTGGCAGCCCTGCCCACGGGGAAGGCCCTGGAAGGCATCTGTCCACTCTCCCCACCTTACCCCCACCCCCACCAGCCTCCCCCCCACCCCCCCCAGCCCCGGCCAGACCAGCCCGGATGAGGACCAGGATCCCTGCGAGCTTCCTGGGCCTGCTGATTCTCCAACAATGGGTCGTGGAGCTGAGGTACAGGATCCCCTGCCCCACTTCGGCCCCCTCCCGGGCCCCCACATCAGCGCTGGGTGTCAGCCACTGCAGCCACCCAGTACACGAGGCCACCGTGGCGATGCTCCGGCTGCTGCCGGCGGGCCAGGGGCACGAGAGCTCCGGAAGAGGACCAGCTGTGGTGGGTGGACCCCAGCGCTTGGCTGACACCCTTCCCCTCAGTCCTGCGGAATCAAGTGACCTGGATTGAGGAGATCGGAGGTGAGGCTGGACACGCCCCCAGTCTGGTGAACCCTGCCCACCCCCCCCATTCCACTCTCCAGCCCAGGAGGCAGGACCCCCAGCGCCATCCTCTCTCAGGACCCGGAGTCCGGGCCCCAGCCCCGCTCTCTCCGCAGCCCAGTTCCCGCCTCTCTGCCGCTTCCTGGATCAGCAGTCCCTGCAGCCGGCAGGGCCACCGTGCCTGCACACCCCTTCCCATGCTGCCGGCCACCTGGGTCCCCAGGGCCGTCTGCGCTCACTGTTGAGATGCAGCTGAGCTCCAGCCCTGCCACTTTGTCCCGGCGTCCCCGGAAGTCGAGCTGGGACGTGGGGAGCCCCAGTGCCCGGAGCCCCTGGTCCGGCTGGTGGTGAATGAGGCGGGGGCTGGGCTCGAGAGGGGAGCAGGGAGGCGCCCCCGGGGAGTGACAGGCACAGCGGGAGACCGGGCAGTCACAGAGACCGGCAGAGAGCCCGGCAGGCAGAGAGCAGACGGAAGATGGACAGGCAGACAGAAGGAGAGAGGGACAAGAAGACAGACCGTCAGGCAGATGGACGGACAGATGGACAGAGAGAGCATCAGGCTGATGGTAAACCGGAAGGCCGGAATGATACTGGGGTGAACAGAAGCAGTGGCGAGACAGAAGTCAGGGAGACAGACGGACGGGTGAACCGCACGGCGGGCTCTCCCGAGGCAGACAGAGGGTCACAGGACGGCGGGGGCCTCCCCAGTTCCGGTCCGCACCATGGGCCTCTTGTTTCTCCTCCAAGGCCTCGGCTTTACCCCCACTGCCCCCTCCACTTCCCTGGCTGCACAACCCAGTCTCTGGCTGCCTCCTGACCCCAGCCACTGGCTGAGCCCCCTGGACGGCCAACCCCCGGCCCCCTGAGCCTCCCGCGGCTGCCCCGTGCCCCTTCCTCTCGGATTCCAGGCTCGGTCTGCAATCCCCCCCCCGGCCTGCCCCTCTCTTCCCTCCCACTCATCGGGCAAACCGCACGGCAGAAGGCTCCCCTGTCCTCCTGCTCTCGCCCCTGGGCCAGCTTCACACCTGCAATCGCGACCTTGAAGGGCCACCTTCCCCAGGCCCTGCGACGCTCGCTCGCCCCCCTCCCCCCCTTTCCACGCACACCTCCTTTCTCGAACCTCTGGAGCTCCCTGTGAGTCCTGGCAGCTGTGGTGACAGTGGCCTCCGCTCCTGGGTCTCACCCGAGCATTCTTCCTGTTCTCTCTCCTTGGCATCAGTGGTTCTCAAAGCGGGGTCCCAGAGCGCACCATCGGCAGCACCCGGGAACTCGTGTGAAGTGCAAGCTTTTGGGTACCAACCCCGGCCACCACTCCGTGGGGCCCACAGTCTATTTCAGCCGGCCTTTGGGGACCCTGAGCTCCACCGGTCTGAGTCCACGCTCGGTCTGCCCCTTCCTGCTGGGTCCTTCTTACCTTGTTCCAACAGGCTGTGATCTGTCGCATCTTTATAAACCTGCCCCCAACGCCCAGCCCCTCCAGCTGCTGCCCCCTTCCTGAGAAACCCTTTACAGCAAAGCCACCGTGGTGCTGTCTGTGCTCACTGCCTCCGATCCCCCGCCTTTACATTCTGTGAACCCCCTCTGGTCAGGCTTCTGGCCCCCTTCAAGCTCGTGCCACCAAACCTCTCTAGATGTCGTTCCCCCGGTCCAGTGGCCCAATCCGCGGCTTTAGACACCCCAACCCTCCCTCCTCCACGAAGCACTTTCTCCCTGCTTCTAGGACCCCACGTTCCTGGTTTTCCTCCCTCCTGTCCAGCTGCCAGCACCCCCAGACACTGGGCACCCGGGACTCAGCCCACCCTCCTCCTCTCCCATCTTCTCCCACAACCTCGGGGATCACGTTCATATTTTCCGCCGTCCATCCCCTTTCCCTCTCCAGAGTCTCACCCATCCCCTGAGCCTCACCCCCTTCTTCCTGACACGGTGGGTTTCTATCTGAAATGCCTCCCACTGAGAGTCTCTACTGCCCCGCCCTCCAGAACTGAGCCTGCAGGGGCCCCCGACCCCAGTCCTGCACCCTGTCCCCACAGCTGAGCGGGCACCTGCTTCCTCTGCCGCCTCCCTCCCCGAGGCTGGGGGGCGCTGTCCGTACGCGGTTCTCAGTCGCCCACTGGGCCATGGACACAGGCCTTGAACTGTGGATCCAGGATGTGCAGCCGGAAGCTGAGGTCGCTGTCGCTAGGGTGTATGTGGGCCAAAGGCCCTGACACCCCTGGGAACGTGCCAGCTGGAGCCTGGGCCGCTCCAGGCCGGCAGGCAGGAGGCGGGGCCCTGCAGCTCAGAATGGTCTAGCGGCCCGGCCCACAGGAGGGCCAGGTAGGCAGGCCCCAAGGCCTGTGGGCAGCTCTCAGAACCGACGGGCCCCTTTGCAGCCGGCTGTGGGCCCATTCGTGGACAGCTGCGTGGAGGAGCTGTGTACAGCCCATGAGAGCCTGGCTGTGGGGCTCTGGCCGCCTTGGCCTGAGCCTGTCAAACTGTTGACATTCTGTGGGCACCTGGTATTGTCCCAGCTTCAGCGGTGAGCTGGGGGGAGACAGCAGAGGAGTGTGGGATCTGTGCCGAGACCGCCATGTACAGTGGCACAGGCTGTGAACTGCACAGAAACGTCTGTCCCTGCTTTGGGGTCTGAGAGGACACACCCCTGCTCTGTGTGTGTGTGTGTGTGTGTGTGTCGGGGGTAGTTCTGAGGAAAACACAGGACTGGGGCTCTGAGGGAGGGGTAAGGGGATTGTCCAATGCTTGGTGCTGATTTCTCTCGATCTCTCCTTGCTCCCGAACAATCCTGTCCCGAAAATGGCCACGGGGAGAGAGACACGTGCTGATGTCTGTAAGGCAAGCTGCCCACGCGAGGAGCCCCTGGCCTGCCGCAGCCTGTATCGGTCGTGAGGGCGGCATGAGGGACACCGGCTGTCTGGTCAGTAATGGGGCCTGGGGGCCGGGCCTTCTGTGGCTGCCTCCGACGGGGTGCATCCTGCCCCTGGGGGCTCCAGAGCTGAGCGCCCTCTGCTGGGAGCTGTGTGAGTGCACGCCGGAGCCTGGCGGGGGGGTCCCAAGAGACAGGTCCCAGGTGACCCCCAACCCCACCTAGCGGTCCTGCTGCTCTGTGCTGGGTCCTGCACCTGTTGAGGGGACCCGGCGGGGGGGTGAGGAGGCCTGCCCTACAACCAGTGTGACTGCGGGGCGGTCGATCAAGGCGGACGCCCATGGGATTAAAGGGGATGACAGAGGCTCACTTCTGGGAGGTGACAGGTAAGCCTGGGCAGGGCCTGGGACACGGCGTATCGTATGTGCTCAGTGCGGGTTGAACAAATGCTGCAGAGAGAGGCTTTGACACGTCCGTGAACTCTTCCAACAACTGTTCACCAAGTTTGGCCTGGGCTGGGTCCTGGGGAGGTGGCAGGCAGGAAAATTTGATCTCGGGGCGGTGAAACCACGTGCTTGTGACAAATGACTTGTGTTCCTCCAGAGCCGGCCTGCCCTGCCGGACAGCTGCGGGGACTCTGCGCCAGGAGGGCTGCCTGTGTGACACGGGCGTCAGGCTCAATGTCACCGACTGTGTGCCCCCGTCCAGTGTGGCTGCCCCATGGGAGGCAGGGACAGGCACCCCTTGGCCGGGGAGGCCTCCGAGGGCTGGGGAGCCACCTCCCCCCAAGGGTGCCCGTGGAGCCTGCTCTGGGAGCCCGAATCCCTGCATAAAAGGCTCTGCGCTCAGTCCAGGGCCCATCCTCAGAGGAGTGAGGACACCGTGCACACACCGAGCCCCATCGCCGGCGGCGGGGGGACCGAGGTCGGCTGGGGAGCGCAGGGGCTGCTGTGCGAGGATGCCAGGCTTCCCGCAGGGCCGGGAAGACAGGAAGACAGCCCCTCCTCGGGTTCGATAATTTGCTCTCACGGCTCACAGAACTCAGGGAAACGCGTACATCTACTAGTTTAGTATAAAGGCTGTTGCAAAGGGTACAGGTGACCGGCCAGGTGGAGGGACACACAGGCCCGGGGCCAGAGGGGTCCTGAACACAGGAGCTCCCATCCCCGGGCAGGTGGGGAGGGCCACCCTCCTAGTGTGTGGATGTGTTTGCCAACCTGGAGACTGTGAACCCCACACTTGAGGGATTTTTATGGAGGCTTCCGCACGTGGGCATGATCGGTCATTAACTCGAGTTCCGGCCCCTCTCCTTTCCCCAGAGATGGGGGCGGGACTGAAAGTTCCAAGCTTCTGGTCATAATCTGGTCTTTCTGGTGACCAGAGCCATGCAGGCGCCTGCCCAGCATTGACTCGTTAGGACAAAAGACACTCCTACGCCCCAGGAAAGAAGAGACTTAGGAGCTCCATGCCGGGGAATTGGGGTCAAGGACCAAACCTCAGATCAAGAGATATCCCTAGCACCCTCATCGCTCAGGAATTGACAGGGGTTTTAGGAGCTGTGTGCCAGGAACGGGGCAGAGACAAAATACGTATTTCTTAATATGTGCTTGTTTGTGCGGGAGGACTAAGTGATGCGAATTGCCAAGGACAAGGCATTTAGTCAGGGCACAAAAGGATTTGATAAATAAGTAAAACATATAACTGCAAAGTCAAACCAGCTTTCTAGCAGCGCCCTGCCGCCCCACTGCAGGCAAAGGTGCAATCTTTAAAAACCCGAAGTCAGGTCACATAGGTCCCTTTTTAAAGCCCTCTCATGGCTCCATCTTACTCAGACTAAAACTGTGGCCTGTGTGACCCCACAAAACTGGCCTCCCTGCCCTCACATCCTCTTCCTTATCCCCCCTCACTCTGTTCCAGCCACAATGACCTCTCCATTGTTCCCCCAACACTCCAGGCAGGCTCCCACCTCAGGGCCTTTGCACTGGCTCTTCCCTCTGCCTGAAACAGTCTTCCTTGAGATGCTCACACAGCTGATGCCGACACATCATCCCTCATGTGTCGGCTCAAATGTCACTTCCTCTGGGAAGCCCTCCCTGACCACCCCCATGAAAGGAGTCCCCCTCAGTCTCTCTCCACTATAATCTCCCATTTTCTTGCCTTCAAACTATTTGTCAGTATCCTAAATCATCCTTTCTATTAATCACTTCTTTGTTTCCTGACTGTCTTCCTCTTGACAGCATAGGAGCCCTCCAAGGGCAGAGACTTTGTTTATTTCGGTGAAAAAAAAAATAGACAAAAATCCCTGGGAGAAAGACAATAAACCAATACCCAAACCAGCCTCAAGTATGTCAAAGGTAATGCACATAGTTCATTCTGGAGAAAAATAAGGCAGGGAAGGAGGTTAGAGAGAGAGAGTTGTGTAGACACCTGAGGGAAGTGTCCAGGCAGAAGGAACAGCCACTCTTAAGGTCCAGAGGTTGGAACGGGGCCTGGTGTGTGGCTGGAACAGAGTGAGCGAGGGGATGAGTGAGTGACAATGAGGACAGAGAGGTGACAGAGGCCAGTCTCCGAGGGCTGCCCAGGCCGCGGTGAGGACTTTGGATTTTATCTGAGTGTACCAGGGAGCCGTGGAAGGGTTTGAGCAGGGGAGGGACGGGACCTTGTGGAGACTGGATCACGGGGGCAGAAGCCTGGGCCTCGAGGGGCTGGTGTCTGGGGACGGCTTCCTGACCCACCTGGGTGTCTGTTCTTTTCTATTCCGGATGAGCAGGTCCCAGCTCGGCCTGCCCCCAGCTCTGGCTGGGGTCACGCTGTGGGCCTGCTCCAAATCCTCAGCCATCACCGTCTCGGGACCTCAGTTTCGTTATCTGTAAAAGGGATGATGACAGTCTCTATCTCACGAGATTGTTGCGAGGCATAGACAAGATGGTGTGTGAAGAGCAAGCCCCTGGGAACTGCTCAGTTATTGGTCGTTATTCTCATTCGATGAAGAATCATGACCTTGTATAGTTTCTGGCTAACGCAGGTTTTCTCAGTGAATTCAAGAAGAAAATATGAATTATTATAAGAGATAACACCTGGAAGGAGCATTGAGCAGGGCCTAGCATATAGTGAGTGCTCAGGAAATGTTATCTAAGACAATCCCTTTCACCATCATCACCACCATCACCATCACCACCATCACCATCATCACCACCATCATCACCATCATCACCATCACCACCTTCATCACTATTTTCACCATCACCATCATCCCCATCATCACCATCACCATCATCACCACCATCATCACCATCATCAGCATCACCACCATCACCATCATCACCACCATCACCACCATCACCACCATCCTCACCATCACCACCATCACTATCATCACCATCATCACCACCATCACCACCATCACCACCATCCTCACCATCACCATCATCACCACCATCACCATCACCACTATCACCATCATCACCATCACCATCATCACCACCATCACCGTCCTCACCACCATCCTCACCATCACCATCATCCTCACCATCACCATCATCACCACCATCACCACCATCATCACCATCATCATTATCACCACCATCATCACCAGCATCACCACCATCATCACCACCATCACAATACCTCCTGATGATACCTCCACATTCCCTGCCTTGCCCTTATGACCCGTCCTTGGCCTCCAACCTGCCCTCTGCTCCCTCAGTCCTCTTCTGGTTGGAAATATTCCAGAACGGTAATACTCGGTCAATTATTAATCCCCATCTGTGTTCCTCCAGAGCCGCCCTGCCCTCCCAACAGCCACGATGAGCTCTGCGGCTCCTCACAAGTCTTGGCTCCTGTGCTGAGACGGCCCTGCCTGACCGCTGCCTGACACCATGCCAGGGGGGGTGCCAGTGTGACCTGGGCCTCACGCTCAGGGGCAATGACTGCATGCCCCTCATCCAGGTGGCTGTTCCTTGGGTGGCAGGTACCACCTGGCCAGGGGGGCTTTTGGGGCTGGGGAGCACTGGGAGCCATTCTGCCACTGCCCAACCACGCTGTGTGCTCGCTGCTCCCCCTCCTCCCGCAGGCCTGGGCAGAAGTGTGGGAGCCTGAGAGGCATCTCTGGGTGTCACCCACTCTTCCCTGGGGAGGTACCTGCCAGGCATCTGGGCACTCGCACATCACCGCCTTCCATGGGAGGACTGTTGAGCTCCCAGGCACCTCTGCTTCTGTCTTTGCCAACCCCCGTGGCTCCTCTGGCTCACTGCCCTTTTTCCAGGAGGAACCTGTGAAGGAGAGCAGGTCCTTCTCAAAGATGTCTGTCCAGATGAGCAGTCTGAGACTTGTCCACAGACAGAAAGATTGACTTGGCCAAGGTAAGCACTTACTGGCTCCTGGAGATACTTGGACTGATTAAAGCGAGAAGAAATGCTTTGGCTCAAACGAAGTAAAAATCATGGGATATATCCCAGTGAAAGTGTAGTGATGCCGGGTCCACAGAATTTCTCTGTGCACTAGTTTGGTTGTTATTGTTTACAAATAACAGGAAACCTCATTAAAATTAACTCGAACAAGTCAGATTTTTAGATCCATAACTGAAAGTTCCAGAGGGAGATCAGGCATGACTTGATCAGGGTGCAGGTTCTGTTTCTCAGCATTTCTCTTGGTTTGTGGTCCTCTTCAGTGTTAGCTTTGTCCTCAGGTTGGCTCTTCCTGTGGTGGCAAAATGATTGCAATTTCCAGGTCCCAAATGTGCATTTCAAAGCAAAACCCTCATTTTTTTTCTCTCTCAATTACTAAGCAAAATTCTGTGCCTCACTTTGATTGGACCCCACTGGACCAATGGTTTTGGTCCAAAAATTATCTTAGCCTCTCTGGTCCTACTCTCAAGAGCTGTAGGTGGGAGAAACCCCACCCCCCAGCCCTCACAGCTGCTCATTGCAGGGAGCCCACTAAGGTGGGCTCACGTTCCCAAACCAGTATTTCTCGTTGCAACAATCTTCAAAGAATGTAAATGCCCTGGAAAACCTGCCTTCTGAGACCTGAAAATTTTATCTGGAGCCCATAGGGGTGGATGTGTTTTCCACGCCTGAGGGCGCCTGCCTACAAGAGTTCCATTGTTGGTTATTGGAAAACACACAGCCCTGCCCCTTCCACCCCACCCCCTGCCAGGAAGGGAACCAGCTTTCAGAATTAGTCACGGGCCACCAGCATCCCACACAACAACCCCATTGAATCCAAAGGGCAGCCCAGCAGGGTGAGTGCTATTCTTAGCCTAATTTACAGATGGGGAAACTGAGGTACAGAGGAGACTGGCTCGCCTGAAGTCACATAATGAGAAAGGGGTGGAGCTAGGATGTGAACCTAGGCTCTCTGGCTCCAAGTTCCTTCCCTCTCCACCTGTGGGCCTACTGTGTGTCCCCCACGTGTGATCCTACTCAAGGAGAGCAGGGGCCTTGATTCATCTGTTACAAGGCCTGGGATATAGTAGCTCTCAAGAACGGTTTTCATTCAGTCACTCAACAAACATTTCTTGGGCACCTACTATGTGCCGGACCCCTGTGCTTGGCGCTGGGGACGCAGAAGGAATGGAACAGCTGAGGTCCCTTCTTCCCGGAGCTGACATTCCAGAGGCAAAAGAGATAATGAATACAACCAGTAAGTGTGTAATTATACACTATGTCAGGAGGTGGTCGGGGCAAAGGCTATGTGGAAAAAAGAGAGAATAGAGTGGGACAGGTTTCCAGGTGGAAGGTGTAGTTCTGAATCCAATGGCCAAGGAAAGCCTCATCCAGAAGGTGATGTTTGAGCAAAGCCCTGAAGAAAGGAGGAGCGGGAGGGACCCAGGTGCGCACCTGCGAGGAGAGTGGGTCCGCTAGAGGGAACGGCAGGTGCGGATGTCTGGAGGCTGGAAAGGCGCCTGCTGTGCCAGAGGACCAGCCGGGAGCCCAGGGTGGCGGGAGCAAGCGAGTGAGCGGGTGAGGGGGGGAGATGATGACATCAGAGCGGTGACAGGGGACCAGCCGGGGCAGTGACTTCTGGGTCGTGGGTCACGGTGAGGACTTCACTTCTGCCAGGGGAGGCTCCAAGCCAGCAGGGCCCTGCCCTGACTCGGGGCTTCCCGATCTCCCTGTGGCTGCAGGTGGGCAGGGAACAGACCGAGGGTCGGCAGGGGAGTGGGGGGCCCGGGGAGCGGTGGCTGTGGGGTCCAGGACGGGCCAGGGTGGGGGCAGTGGGGAAGGAGTGGTTGGTTCTGGAAATATATTTTGTAGTCTAATTCTCTTTTCTAACCTTCTGTCTGTTGTTGGGACCCTCAAATTTATGCGGGGTCCTGTTGTCCTTGGGTCACTCTGCCCCCCCCCCATACACACGGGTGTGGAACCCGACGACCTGGCTTGGCATCCCAACCTTGACCCTTCTTTAACTGTGCGCCTTGGGACTTAAGTGACAGCCCCTCTCTGCCACACCTGTCCCCCCTGGATGAGTCACGCCCGCCTAGCAGGTGGTGAGGCCCGCCGCCCAGTAGAGGATGATTCGTTGACAATAGAGTGAGATAGTTAGTGATAGTTGGTAAATGACTCCAGGATGCGCAGGGGTGTGGAGTGGGTTCTGCAGGGCGTGGCACTGCCTTACTTGACACCGGGGTGCAGGGGGAAGGAGAATGGGACTGCAGGGATGTCGGGGCCCCTCTGCCAGCAAGCTGCTGGGTCAGTGCCTCCCTAGAGCCACCGGTGGCGCCAGCTAAGCTCTTAGAACTGCAGACTCATCTCCCTGCGTCCAGAGCCAGGCGGGAGCCTGCCAGCCCCCGCGCCAGCCTCCGGAGCCCCAGGGCCCCCCGGCGGGCGGGGCCGGGCAGCGAGGAGCCGGGGAGGCCCCCACAGCTGGGGAGGGCAGAGCCGGGCACCCAGGGGTCAGGGACAACGCAAAACCATCCAAGCCAAGGAAGAGGAAGACATTGGGGGAGGGCGAATAAAGAACACAAGCTTTCATCCATGAAGAAAGAAATGTATAGACTATTTCATCTATACCACATGCCATATACATAAACCCATAATTTTCTAAGTCCGATTAGATTCTGTTTACTTAACACTTTATCCAATTCTGAGTTTACCTTTTCCTCCATTCTTTTGCCATTTTTTTTTAATCTTGCAGGGAATTAGTTTGTGTTAACTTGAATTTGAAATTTTTATTCCTTTTCTGCAACTTTGAGTTTGAATTTTTGTCACGACAGGAAAGTTACCTAAGAGTACAACGAACCCAAATGCCCTTCATGGAGATGCACCGATTCTTACTATTTTGCCTCATCTGCTTTTGCTCCGTATATCTGTGCCTTAGTTATTATTTTTTTCTGAGTGGCCTTGCAGGCATCTTCTCCTGCCCGTCTTTGAGCAGGCGGGCACCGTGAAAGATTGGGTCTTCTCCACCGGTACTTGCCCATCAAAGCCTTTTTGGGAGGGAGTCACAAAACACGACTAAGCCTTTCCTTAATTGTGCATTTTCCCCAGTCGTGGGCAGACTCGGGATGACGGTCCTGGGGTCTTTCCTGCATAAACCACGCCTGATCCATCCTGGGCTGTGCCTGTCCAGGGTCCGTGCTGTAATGGAGGGCCCAGAGACGGAAGCAGGTGTGAGATGGGAGGTGGGTCTCCCTGTCCCATGTTCCCTCCCATGAAGCTTCCAGCCAGGGGGAAGTGGCCTTGCCCCTCCAGCCACTGCTGTCAAGTGGGAACGTGGACACATTTAGGCTGTATCTTCCCAATAAACTAGAAATGCAGCTTAGATATTGGAAACATCCCGATGCTTAAACATTGGCGACTATTAATTTTTGCAACGCTTTGTGAACCAAAGGAAACATGTACAGTGGTTGGCTTTTGGCCCTTCTTAACATCAGAAGCAAATGGCAAAACCAAAATTAATTAAGTCCGAGT
Organism: Potos flavus; assembly: GCA_028534135.1. Lineage (NCBI taxonomy): Eukaryota > Metazoa > Chordata > Mammalia > Carnivora > Procyonidae > Potos > Potos flavus. Next base: position 36,851,933 of record CM052888.1, read on the forward strand.
CGGTGACTATGTAACGCCCTATGGCTTTGATTTCGTGCTTCAATTCGGCGTTCCTGAAAACTTCGTGATGTTCAGAAGCTCTCTGTAGGTTTGGTTTATCTCATCTTGCAAGAATTCCTAGGATACTGAGAAATCACAACTGATCACAGCTTCAGCTGATTCTTTAGGGCCAAATGATGTCAAAAGCAAAATGAAGGGCAAATATTTAAATGACTTTATTATTAATATAATATAATATATAACATATATTTACATATAAAAGATTACATATACAGACATATATATATAAAGAGAGGAGACTTCAGATATGATTGAAGTCAAATTGACCTAGAAAACACCCCAAAAGAGAACCCAACTCCCTGCAGACCTTCCCCAAGTGTCAGAGCGCGTGTCTTCACTCATCCACATGGGGGTCTCACGTCCTGCCTCCCCGGGCCTGAAGCCCCAGCCAGGCCAGCACACTCATGGATGACACATTCTGGTCCAGCCCCAGGGGGAAGTTATGGTTGGCCTGGGGTGGGTAAAAGCCCCGTAAATGAAAAGCCACCGTAATTAAAGGTTCAGGAAATGAAGTTGGCAGAAGTTGGTTCCCCAGGCTGAAACCAGCTCTTAGATATATTTGTTGGACTTGCATAATTTTTAAAAACTGCACTTTAAAAAAAAAAAATCTAGCCAACTTTTTTTTTTAGCCAACTTTTTTTAAAGCAATCTCTGCACCCAACGTGGGGCTCAAAGCCACAACCCTGAGATCAATAATCCCATGTCCCACTGACAGAGCCAGCCAGGAGCCCCTGAACCAACTTTTAATATTGGGAATTCCATAAAGATTCAGGTTTCTGACATTGGTTGAAAATGTAGCAGCAATTGGCTCAGATTGTGTAGAGACTACCTTTCAAAGTAGGACATTTTCAGAATATGAAATTCGGAAGGTACAGGAGGGAGTCTCCCTTCACCCATCCCCCAGCCTCTCACTCCTCCACCCCAGAAGCGGAATATCCAAAGATACTTCATTAATGAACAAGTGTACGCATACACATTCTTTTCCACCTCACAGATGTACTTCTACACATTTTGCTTTTTTCCCCGTAGCAAGACGTCTGGGAGCTACTTCTGTCTCTGTCCGCATGAGCTAGCTACCCCAGTCGTTTTGGGGGCTGTCTTTTAAACAGAAAAATTCTCCCGTTTGCCCAGTTGCTAGCGCTCCTTAGGGTCTCATGCCTGTCCTGCTTCACTCATTCACAAGTCTTGCCTGGCCTCTTTGACACCTGAGTTTGCAGAATCTGGCACAAGTGAAGGACAGTCTCGCCACGGAGAGCTCGCCCCTTCTCCATCTCAGAAACCTGCAGTTCCTGAACTTCCCAGCAGAGGGAGACACCACTCAACCCCTAAGAGCACCAAAGGGGTCTTCCCAGGGACATTGTAATCCTGAAATGTCTGGGCAAGGGATGCATGCTCTCTTCCCAGAGACAAAGACCCCCTTAGCTGGACTGGGATCCTCCCCTCCAGGCCCCCCTTAACTCTCTTTCTGTCTCCCCCTGAACCTCCCACTTTGACTGAGCCCCACCCCGAGGGTCCCCTCCAATCCATGTAGGGACTGGCTCCTTCCTAACGGGAGGAGGGTGGTTTGGGGGGAGGCCTTGTCCTAGTCTAGGGCCTGGGATTGAAAAATTGCCTGAGGGAGCCACAGAAAGAAAGCATGTAATTGGGCGTGCCTCCCTTGCTTCCCCATCCCTTCCTGCTAGGAAGTGGGGGGTCCTTTCTCTCTGTCCCTAGCAGACAACCCCCAGCAGAGTCTTGACCTCGGAAACCCCCTTTCCCCATCTTGCACTCCACAGTCTCCCTGGCCTGGCTCCTGCAGCCCTCTGCCCCACCCCCGAGATGGTGCTGGGGGTCGCCTGGAGTCCAGCTGGTGGCCAGGGCACTGCCACCCCTTTCCTGGCCCTGCCCCTCCCCATGACCCCAATCCTCCGCCAGCCACTCAAAGGCGCCTTGTTCTCCATCCAGCCCCCAGACAAAAGTCCCTCTGTCTAAAAAGGCAGAATTGGGGGGAGGGGGCACCCCAACGAGGACCATGTGGGGGCCTACACAGACCCCAGCCAGAAGGAATGCCATGAGGAGGAGGGGCAGGAGGGGGGAGGGAGGGGAAGGGAGCCTTGCACAGTGCAGTGGCCTTATCCGGAGTGGGAGGCAGCCTCCACCCCAACGCCCACTGCATAGACCCGGGCATCTGGCTCTCGGCACCCTTGGGAAGAGCCTGAGCTGGGAAGGTCTGCTTGATGCTCAGAAACCAGTCCCCAATCTCTCCAGGGCACCATGGGCATGTGGGAGAGAGGTCACGGTCTAAAGCCCAACAGCCCTCACCCCTCCACTCCTACCCCTTGGGCACCCCCACTCCCACCTCATGGTCTTGGTCATATCAGCCTCTTCTGCTGACCCTCAAACTGTCAAAAGCAACAAGTGGTCTGGAAGGGGACCTTAGATGTCCCACAATTGCCACCAAGCCCTCCTCCAAGCGTAACGCGCAATCTAAGTGAAAGAAATGAGATAATTACACCAATGCATCCCTTTTCCCCACCATTCTGCCAGGCAGAAGCTTTGCTGTTAAAGACCCCAAATTTCTTCCTTCCAGATCCTTTTCATGAGGGGCAAGAGATTGAAGAAAGCCCCCTCCCCGGATGTGAGGGGCAGAATTCCGCCCATCCTATGCTCCTTCTGCCTACCTGAGGCTGCTGTGAGCTTGGGGACCTCAGGGAGCTCCCTGCTGGGAAGAAGGGGTGGTAGCTGTCTCTTTAAGAGCAGGAATGGGGTGAGAGAGCCCCCGAGCTTTAGGGAGTCTGACTTGTTCTCTACCTGCCCAGGTTTGCCTAGGGCGTGGCAGCTGCGGATAAAGGCAGGACTCTGGCTTAGCAGCCGCATTCTCCCCCTTCTCTCCCGGAACTTTCCAAGCAGCCTGGGGAGCCACACAGGTGAGCGGCTGGGGTCCCCTCCCTCCAGCACCTTCTTGGCTCTCCCCCCAAACTCTCCCTGCCCCTCTCTCTACTGATCTCTGTTAAAGACACTAGAACTTCCTCTCTTCAAGGATCTTTTCTGGGGGGCAGGGGACAGGAGATTAGAGAAAGCACCCTACGTTAATGTGATCGCGCCCCCATCACTCTCTCTTCAGGGGGCTGGGTGAGCTAGCTGGGATGAGCCCACCAGTGGGATTGGGGTGACTGGGTAGATTGGGGGTGTCTGAGTCGACCAGAAACATCTGGATCAGGGGTATCTGGGTGGATAGGGTCGGAGAGGGGTGCTGGGTGGATGGGGGTATCTAGGTGGATCAAGGCTGGATTGAGGGTATCAGATGGGGCGGGTGACTGGATAGACTTGGGGTGTCTAGGGACTGAGGATGTGTGGGTCCCGGAGACCTCTTGGAAAAGGGGATGGTGGCTTCCCGGAGAAGCTGTAGAGTGGGGAGCTGGGTAGGAAATTTCAGGGACATGGGGCAGTCCTTCTGCACAGGCTTGATGGGCTTGGCCACCATCATGGAGGAACAAAGGGGATAGCAGAGGGCAGACCGTGGAAATGGCCACCACAGGGCTGTCGGGACCGGCAGAGCGGGGAAGGAGCCCAGAGGGGTGGGCAGAGCCTCCCTCTGCCGGCTGTCTTCCTCTCCGAGCCTTCACATCAGCTACGGTCTGTCCGGGGGCAGCGGGGAAGGTGAGGGCAGATGCCCAGACACCAGCTCCCAGCAGCCTGCCCTGTGGGAGAGCCAGGCTGGGAAGGTGGCCCTGGGGCTGGGGTGTGGCCGAGATCACTCGCAGGTCTCCCCTGGGCCAGGGATGCTGGGAGACATGCCCCGGGGATGCTGGGAGACATGGGGAGTAGCGGAGCACCGGCAGCCGCAGGAGACTCGGTGAACTCCAAGGCAAGAGGCTTCAGAGCTGGGGCTCTGGGTCCCGGGTGACAGCATACAGCATTTGGCTGGGTTAGCAGGGCTTACGGGGCTGTGACAGCACCGCGGGGTGACCACAGTGCCAGCCCCATCAAGCTGCAGAGATATCTGAGTGAATGTTGTGAAGAGCTGAGACCAGTGCCTGGAATGCGGTAAACGCTCATTGGGCCGTAGCTCCTATAACCGGGGCGTCATCTCGGGGTGACAAAGCCTCACGAGGCAGCGTTAGACAACAGCTGGTCCTTCCGCAGACCTGTGCCTGGACCCACCAGGCTGTCCCACCCACACACCCGCTCCAGCTCTCCTCCCCAAATCCGCGGGGTCCTGAATGCCTTAGTAATGCTCCCCAAAGCTATGGGCCCCCTTCCTGCAAGGAATGGGTGCATGAGTCCACCATATGGGATTCACGGCTGGAGGATGCCCAGGACCTGAGTGGGCCCAGGGGGAGGGAGGGGCCCATGAGAACGTGCAAGAAACAGAAGGGAGCACGGGGTGGGGGTGGCACGGAGGGTGCGGAGAGAGACGGGGTCACTCTCTTCGGAGGTGGAGAGGAGTCAGAGGATAGAGCAGGGAATGTCAGATGGCTTAGCGAGGGCCCGTGCTGCGCCATCAGTGAAATGAAGGCCGGAAGAGATCACCTCTGGGGTTGCCAGGGGGGTGAAATGGGTGAAGGCACAGCAAGGTCATTGGCCGGGGCCCAGCTCGGAGTGGGGCGGAGGACGTGCTGGCTGTCGCTAGCAACATTTTGACAGTGTCTGCTGGCAACATTTTGACAGTGTCTGCTGGTGGCAGTGGGGCAGGGGCTGGGACGGGACCGGGGGACCCACAGAGATGGGGGCTTAGCTCAGGCACTCGGGATGGGGGGAGGGTGGGCTGATACCAGACCAGGAAGGGGACGGAGGGGTTCTTCTTGCTGGACAGGCCTATCTGGGGAAAGAGGAAATAATGGCTGCCAAGAGGAGCTTGGCAGGAGCAGGGGTAGGCGCAGGGGCAGGGGCAGGGGTTGTGGCAGGGGTAGGAGCTCGGTCAGGGGCTGGGGCAGGGGTAAGGGCTGGGGCTGGGGCAAGGGTAGAGGCATGGGCAGGGGTAGAGGCAGGGCAGAAACGAGGAGTTGTTGGGGGCAGAAGATGGGGCTGGGGCTGTAGCCACGTGACTCCTCTCTGCTCTGGCCCTCACCCCTGCCCCAGCCTCTAGCTCTCTCTTCCCCACACCCTGCTCTGAGCAGCCAGAGGAGCCAGCCCGAGGTCTGCAGGGTCTGGGCAGGGCGGGCAGGCTCTGAGCTGTCTCTGAGAGACACACCCGGGAACCCGGGCCTCCTGCCACTTGGCTCCCTACATCCCGGTTCCCAAAACACCCCGAGGCCCTGAGAGTCCCGAGCCACAAACAGCCAGGCTGCTCGAAATCCCGCTCCCTGGCAAGGCGACCCATTTTCAGCTTTCAGAGCCTCAGTTTCCCCATTACCAGGGCCATGCCCGTAGAGCCCCAAGTCTGGGTCGAGGGAGTGATTCCTGCGGCTCCTCTCCAGGTTCCCGTTGCCAGCCACCCCCCTACCCTTGGCGGCTCCTCCTCACCCCCCGCCTGGGTGGCGGTTGGGGTTAGGGTTAGAGCTGCGTACCCTGGGCAGGAGCAGAGTAGGAGAGGACGGGAACCAGAGGCACTGGGGTCTGGCACCTCCGGGCCCCCGCTAGAGCTGGACCGTCCCCCTCACCCCTCCCACTCCAGGCCAGCTGGCTGACATGTGGGAGGTGACGCTGAGCCTGCTCATCCTCCTGGCAGGTGAGTGCCTCCACCCCTCACTGCCTTTTCCCCAAACCCCACCACGGAGCTGTGGCCAAGCCCACGTCTGTGCGTGTGTCTGCCTCTCTCGTGCTTTCCGCCTCCCCTGTGGGGTGGCGACTCCCCGGACGGCATCCCCTTGAGGGTCGCGCTGTCGCACTGGTGGTTTCAGGGTGCGCACAGAGACAGGCCCCCCTTACGGCAGCGGCTCACACAGCCAGTCATCCCCTTGAGGTCTCCCTGATGAGAAGGCTCAGCCCTGGGTGCTGGGTCTTCAGCGCCTCCCTCGCCCTTCATTACGGGAGGGAGCTGGGAGCTTCGACGACGCAGCCGTTATGGAAATCCTTTGTGCCTCAGTTTCCCCAGCTCAACTAGTAAGTACTTAGTAGCCACTGTGAGGATTACACAAGTTGGTATTTGAAAAGCAGTTAGAACAGGGCTTGGGACTGAGTAAGCACTAGGTGTTTGTATTTTAAATATAATTAGAACTTATTAATCGCCCTTGAACACACAAAGAGCAGAGCTTGGACCCGGAGCTCAGATAGCCCACCGCTTCTAGCCAGAATGTAATCCTAGTCCTTTGCTTTTATTGTATTTTTTTATCCCTTACATCGGGCCAGACTAGCATTCCGTTCAGGGTAGGGGGAGAGGGCTGCCTTTTTAAAGAAAGTGTATTAAGCTTATAATTAGTCATTTGCTCCACAAGGAAGCGGTGAGCAAACAGCCAAACGGGTGGGGTGTGGACGGGGCTCTGAGAATGACCGGGAACTGGGACCATCTGTCATCTCCACGAGAACGTTGCTCGGTTTCTGCCGGAGGGAGGATTAGCCAGGTGTCTGGAAACATCAGGCCAAAGAGTGGTCCCAAGCCGCCCAGGCTAAAACCTGTTTTGGGAGGCAAAATGCAGGCGGGCCCGGGGGGCTCACAGGTGTGGGGCGGCGGGGGAAGCCCACACCTCCAGGTTTGGGGCCGGGACCCTTGTGCCCTCAGGAGGCGGGGACCTGTCCATCAGGGGCTCCTGAGGCTCTGTGGCCCTGCCTACCAGCTTTGCTGAGGCCAGCGGGCCATTCCCTCTCCTTCCCGCTTCTCCCAGCAGGCCTGCCTGCCTTGGACGCCAACGACCCGGAAGGTGAGTCAGGCTCCTCCACCAGGCTCACCCCCAAATTCTAGCCCCCACCCTTGCCTCCTGGCTGTTGTTCTGGATTCATATTCTTTTTCTCTTTCTTTGCAGATAAAAACAGTCCTTTCTACTATGGTGAGAGCTTGTGCCCCTCTCTTGCCCACCCCCCACCCACCCGTACCCCCTCCTAACAGTGTCCGGGGTCCCACAGGGCTTGGGTAGGGGGTCCGATGTGCGGGAAATGGGGCGAGGATAGGGAGGGGTAAGGATGGGGAGACACTGAACGGTCAACACAGCGGAATAAAGGAACGAGCCACGCTGGTCTGGTCCCCAGGAAGGTTCTCTTCCGGCAGGATAGCCGCACACAGGAAGCTGCCGTTGTTAGGTTCAATTCAAGTGCTGGGGGGGGCTCGCTTTGCAAAAACTGCCTGGAGGAGGGGAGCTATCGAGTGGCCTTTCTGCCGTTGCTCACACACACAGCAGCCGCACTCCAAACCCCCGGAACTTTGTACTTTCAGCTCCCCCTGCCAGCCCCCCCACCCCCGCCTCACCTCCTGGGGGCTCTGCTCAGAGAGGCCTTCCCTGACCAGTCTCCCTAAAAGAGCTGCCCTCTGACTTTTTGTTCCCTGGCTCTGCTTATTTGCCTTCAGAACGCTTATCTCCACTTGACCTTCCATTAAATCTCTTATCGCTTGTTTGTGTGTAAAGGAGAATGTGAGCACGGGAGGGCTGGGGGCTGTCTGTTCTCTCCGATCTGTACCCTCAACTCCCTGCCCGTCGTCAGGTGCCTCATACCCACCTGTCGGATAGATGGAGGTTTGGACGGGGAGGACAGAGGCAGGCACTGATGGCCTCGTCTGGGTTTCTCCTAGACTGGCACAGACTTCGGGTCGGCGGGCTCATCTGCGCCGCGGTTCTGTGCGCCATCGGCATCATCGTCCTCATGAGTGAGTGGGGACCCTGGAGGCCGAGCTGGCAGGGCAGGGCTGTGGGTCCCCTCCCCCAACCATCCCTTCTTCCCTGACAGGTGGGAAATGCAAATGCAAGTTCAGCCAGAAGCCCAGGTAAGACGGGTTCGCCCTGTGCCTGCTTCGTACTGAACAGACACCTTTCCCCGGTGAAAGAACTAAATCCCGCAGAAAGAAGCCTCCTGGCTCTGCCCTGGAGAATTCCTGCCACTGAGATGTCCCAGGTTTATTCTGCAGAGCTGATAATCTTCAGAGGGCCCCAAAGCCTGAAAATCTTTGGTCCCATTCCAGGAAAAATAGCCAGGAAGCTATGTCAGGGCAAGCTGAGACTCCTCCAGCCTTAAGGGAGAGGATGAGGGGGATGGATGCACATCTCACCACTTTTCTTTCCCTAGCCACCATCCAGGGGATGCCCCACCTCTCATCACTCCAGGTAAGCCGGGAACAGAATGGGGATGCAGGGAACACGGGACGTGAGGGCTGGGGCCATGCGAGTGTGCGTGCCTGTGTGTGTGCACGCCTTGGGGAGAAAACTCCTTCTGCTCTCACCAAGCTGACCCATCATCTCTCCCAGGCTCTGCCCAGAACTGTTGAGGATGGATCTGCTGAAAGGACACAGAGGTCCCTTCTCTTCCTCCAAGTCTTGGTTTTGCACAGGAGCCCGGACTCTAGGATGGAATTCTCCCTCCTCTCCTCAGAGCACCTTGCCAGGGCCTCGCCTTACCTCTCACCGGAGGGGTCTTTTTGTTCAATGTTTATTCTAAAAATGGCTCTTGACTCCTTATCCTTTATTCTAAAAATTGGTTAGCCTGAGTGGCCTCAAGACTCCCTATGTGTACATCGGGGTGGGCTTTTGAGGACTAGCAGAAGGTGGATACACGCTGGCAGCTGGGACAGAAGCTGGCAGCTAAATCTCTTTGTTGGAAAAAGTTCAAGGCCTGCTGGATGGCATGAGGCCCGCCCTCCGCCCCCAAGGCTAGGGGAACCACAAGGGCAATTTAAAAGTTTCTAGTAGCCAAACAGCGGACACTTTGGGGAGTGAAAGAGAGCTCTAACCAGATGGAATGCTGGAATATTCCAGCGGTCACTGAGACCATCCCGGGAAAACAAGGATGTGGATCTTCCTACCACTGTATGAATAGTCAGATACATTATGATTTGAATAGTAAGACCCCATGACCCTCCTACGCACCGAGACCGCACTTTATCATAGAAAACCCTTCCTAATATCCACTGTCCCTCTGAGACCTTTAAATAATTCCTCGTGACACTCTTAATAATACATAGTGGTGTGAGAACTTCCAAGGAGCCTCAAACTCCCTTGAGACTCCCCAATACCCAGTAAGATCTCCAAAATGACCCCAAGGGCCACCCTATAAAAAGCCTAAAATCCTCTAAAACACCCAAAACTATCTTCTACGATCCCCTGAGTCATGACCCCAAGAAAAAAACCCACAATAAACCAGAGACTTGTCCCCTAATAATGCCCTTTTATCCCTCAAACATCCCATAAGCCCCTCCCCCACAATCCACGAGCCCACACTCATGGGGCAAGCGAAAGCGCACCAGGGCAGCCAAAATGCACCCCAGGGGCAAACCCTCCCCCCCAAATACTGCTGCTGGAACACCACTCCTCCCCCATGTTATCCTATCCCAAAGATCCCACAACAAGGAGTGGGGCAGGTGCACAGCGCGTTTATTGAGCTCATACACTTTCTGTGCTCTCCCCGGTCCCTCATGGGAGATGGGGAGCCGGGGTTCCCCGCAACAGCTCCTGCTTTCCCACCTATTTCCCGTGCATGCGCAAGAAGACCAACAAGCTGGGCTTCCGCCTCGGCAGTAGGCATGCGCACAAGCAGCAGAGGAAGTTAGCAAGCCCGGCTGGGAAACCGGCCCAGCGACTGATGACGTCACGGAGGCGGGCACTAAAAGCGATTGGCTGGATTGAGTTTAGAGGGAAAGGAAAGCTCCCTCTTCCTCAGTACTTTCGCAGGGAGCAGGAGGGGTGGGCGTGGGTTGAGGGGGGCATTTCCAGACCTCACGGAGTTCTGCACATTACCCTCCCCATGACTTTTGTATCCTGGCTCCTTGCAGTGCCCCAGCCCGATCCCCCAAGTCATCTTTAGTGGGGGCATGTGCCCCCAGCCCAGATGTTGCTTAAAGACTGGAAGGACAGCTCTTGCCTTGAACCTGGCCTGTGGTCAGGACCTCACAGGTACCATCAGATGCCCGAGGATGGCCAGGAGGCCACTCAGGTGGGTGTCCAGAGGCCTGGGACTCCCAGTGCCAGTGCCCCCTTCCCTCCCAGCCACGGCCAAGGTCCCGCGGGGTCTCAGGCACTGAGGTCTAACTCGTGATGCTGGTAGATCTGTGTGGGCCCCTTGAAGCAAGCAGCGAAGAGGAAGCGTCTGCCGGCCATGGTGATGTGAGCAAAGGCACGAGGGGCCACCAAGGCTGGGGGCCCCAGCTCCTGGAGAGGTTCCAGGAGCCCCTTGTCAGGCTCGAGGCGGAAGACCTGGCTGAAAGCGAAGTCGCTGCCCAGGATGGCCAGCTGGTCCCTGGCGATGAGCAGTGGCTGGAAGACGTGGGCACCACGCGAGGGAAGTTGCTGCAGGAGGCGGAACATGGAGCCATCCCAGCGCATGACCTGAGAAGCGTGGTGACCAGTTAGGGCCTGGGGTCCAGGCCTGCCGGTAGTCCTCTGGGTTTCAGAGCACCTGGAACAGCTTGGAGCCAGGCCCGTAGGTCCCCAAACTCCCGCAGCTTTCCTACCTTCATACCTGTCACCAACCCGTTGCCCAGGCCACAGACTTGAACTCATTCTTGGCCCCTCTCTCCCCCTCCCACCCCACATAGAATCAGTCCGTTTTACCTACGACGGTATCTATTTCTCCCATCTCCTCTGGCCGCACTCCACCCAGCCACAGTCACTTCCCTCCGTGACAGCAGGCTCCGCCCTGGGGTCCCCATTCCCGTCCCTGCACCCACAGTCCGCTCCCCACACACACGTCCCATGAACACCTGAGTCAGACCACCGCCTTCTAGGCTCAGAGCGCTCCGCTTGGCTGTTCCTCACCCCAGAATGAGAATGCCGGAGGGGGTGGGCCATCAGCCTTGGGGGTCCAGAGTGTGGTGGCTGTGGTCAAATGGAAGGCTCAGAGTGGGGGGCCAGTGTCAGTGTTGGGGGGATAGGAAGTGGCTTATGGTCACTTAGCCTTGAGGAGTCATGGTGGTCTTAGAGTCGGTGGGGGGGTGTGGGGGGGGGCCAGAGTTCAAAGATCAGTACATCAGGTGGGGTCAGAGTTCAAAGGTCAGTCTGTGAGTCAGGTCAGAGTTTAGAGGACCCCCACCCCCGCCGCTGCAATGCCAGCCCTGAGGGGGGAGGCCGCTGCAGGTCAGGTCTGGCTTGTGGCCTCTGCCGCCTGCCCCGCCTGACCGGGCCCAGCCTCACCATGGAGTCCCCAATGTAGCGTGTCAGGCACAGGAACACATCCCCCCCAGCCTGGAAGTGGCGTGTGGCGTAGACGTCCTCGGCCTCGGGGATGTCCGTGCGCCTCTCGAAGCGGCCGCCGAGCCACTGGAAGAGCACGGGCCGCTGGGAGGCGGAGGCCAGCAGCAGATGGGGCCGACCGTCCAGCTCCAGGGCCTCGGCGTCCGTGTCCCGGTGCCAGGCGTGCAGGCTCTGGCGAGGGTAGAAGCCGGGCCCGTCCTGGCACAGCAGCGTGGTGCTGCCCGCCTTGGAGGCGTCGGCCACCACGAAGCAGGGCTGCCCGTCCAGCCACAGGAGCTCGGCGTCGTTGGGCCGCAGCAGGCGCCGCGGGGCCAGGGCCTGCGTGGGGGCGAGGCGCAGGCCGGGGCTGGGCCGTGCCCACAGCTGCGAGCCCCCCCACAGGCGGGCGGCCAGCACAAAGAGGCGCAGGCCCAGCACCAGCGGCTTGCAGGAGACCACCGAGGGCGCTGTGGGGGGCGGGGCGCGGGAGGGCGGGTTAGGCCCTCCGGGCAGGCTCCGGGGCAGGCAGGAGGATGGAAAGGGGTGGGCGGGGGGCTCACCGGACAGCTCTTCCTCAGGCCGGAAGCGCTGCAGGCTGTAGTCCCAGGTGAGGATCAGGCAGCGGCCCGCAAAGGGCTGCGCCAGGACGACGTGGGGCTCCCCCTGGTAGGAGAAAGACTCCACGCCCAGCGCCGACTCCCCGACCGTCTGGAACCAGGACAGCTCTGGGGGTGGCAGGAGAGAGTCAGGCGGGCGCCGGGGACCCCGCGGGCCCTCATCGCTGAGCCTCGGTTTGCACATCTCTGAAATGAGGACCTTCGCGGTGTGCACCTCGTAGGGACACAGAGTGGGATCTTTTCATCTACAGATGAATTAAGTCACAACAGCAGGGGAATGCTTTATTTTCTAAGCTCATGACACCATCAAATCATTGCTTAGAAACAACGTATTTCTCAATTCATTTAGGGACGTTCCATTCTACCCATTCTACAGATGAGGAAGCTGAGGCCGACAGGCACAATCCAGCTTTCCCATCTTCCATGAGAGAGGCCTGGAGCACGGCACGTGACCCCAGTGCTCCCCCAACACCTCCCTCCTGAAATTAGGTGTGGCCCTGTCTAGGCCAAGTTCCGCGGGGAGAAAGAGCAAAGTGCTGGCGGTAATGCTCGCCTCCCTTGTTTGACGATGGCCCGTCCTGGACTTGGTCTCTTGCCCCTTCTCCCCGTGACCTGGCAGACAGATGGGCCACGACTCAGTTTCAACCATGGAAACCAGGACAACGCCCAGGGGCTGCCCCCCGTGCCGGGACTGCTCACCTCGGACCCTTCTGTTTTCTTTAAGTCATGGGATTTGGGGCCTCTTGGTTATAGCCACTTAGCTTTTACGGAAACGGTGCGCCAAGGTTGCCCAGCGTGGAGAGGGAGGGGCTGGGTCGTAGACTCTTGGTTATAATACTTCACTCTACATGCGGGGCCCTGTTTCCAGGCACCAGGGTTGAGGTAACAAACTGAGGCACCAAGGATGCCCACCCAAAGGTGAATCTTTGAAAAATGGCCATCATATCATCCCCTCCTTCTCGAAACCCTCCGTGGCTTCCCATTGCCCTCTGGGTAAGATCACTCTGCTCTTTGTGGTTTTCAAAGTCCTACATGGTGAGGCCCCAGCTGCCTTTTACCTCACCTGTGTCCTTCCCTTCACTCACTCCCCCAAGATGCTGCCTGCCTTTGATCTGCAAGCAGGACAGACTCTCTGCTGCCTCAGGACCCTTGCAGATGCTGTCCCCTCTCTCCAGAGTGCTCTTTCCTCTGTACTTCATTGAGCTACATCTAAATGTAAAGCCACCTCTTCAGAGAAGGCTTCTCTGACACCCCATGGAAGGTAGAACCGTCCCGCCGCCTTAATCTCCCTCATCGCTCCCTGTGTTTATCACAACGTGTAGCACACGTTTGTTTCTGCTGCGTTTTCTTTAATGTCTGTGTCCTCACCTGCCAGGGCTCTGAGAGCAGGGCCCGAGGCTGTCTGGGTTACCACATTGTGCCCACTGTTTCTCACAGGGCCGGACATGGAGTGGCCCTCATGGACTGTGGGACAGCTGAATGAAGAGGACCCTTAAGTTAACTTCTCTGGTTCTGTGAGTCCCACAAACCCAAAACATGACTTACACTTGGATGCTAGTAAGGATTGATTATTACATTAATAGCCTTACCCACTCCCTCAAGAAGCCCTCTCTGGCCCTCCCGCTGTGCCTGGGCCTCGCTCTGGCTTGGGGCGCCTGCTGCCCAGCCCTGACCACTCCGGGCTCTCCCCCTCCATGGTCCCCTGGGCCGTGGGCTCTGGGAGGGCAAGAGCCAGGGCCGTCCTCATCACCGCTGTGCCTCTTGCGCTGCCAAGGACCCATAAAGGTACCAAAATGTATTTATGGAAAGGCAACGTGATCATAGCAAGTCTTTTGAAATGGTCATTCTTGTATTAATAGTAACCACCAGAGTGCACACTTAGGAGGGCCTCCCACCCAAGGGTCTGCCCCAAATGCGGGTGTAGACGCATCACTGAATTCTCGCTGCAATCCTATGGCGCGGTTTATTACCTCCATTTTACAGATGAGGAAACTGAGGCTCAGAGAGCCGATGCTCATGCTCAGGGGCTCACAAGCCAGGGAACAGCAGAGCAGGGAGCGAGGTGAGCCCTTCAGCCCTGGGAGCCATGCCCCTGCTCTCCCACCTTCTTCTGGAATCCCTGCTGCCCCTCCCACCCTGCGGGGAAAGCCCCCACCTATGGCTCTGCACTTGAACGTCTTGGGGTCGAGGTGGTGCAGCTGCGTGTGGGCCAGAGCAGGGGGGCCGGCGCAGGCCCCCGTCCCCACGCTGGCATTCACGGTGGGCGTCCACTGCAGCAGCCAGAGGACACGGCAGTCACACTGGAACGGGTTCCCGCGGAGGTCCCTGGGGCAAGAGGCCGGGAGGGGCTGCGACCTGGCCTCCACGCCCGCCCCCCCACTGGAGAACACGTGCCCTGCCCCCTCCCCAGGCAAGGGTTCCAGACAGGGGGCCCCCCCGGAGGCGGCATGAAAATTACGGAAGAACCACGGCCGCCATACTTCTCGGTGTCGGCCAAAAGTGGGCCCAGCGCTCCCCTTCCCTCTCAAACACCCCCGAACTCCCCGGACCCAGCCAGCCCCCTTGAGCCTCACACGTGAGTTAGGGTCTCCAGGCCTCGGAACAGGAATCTGGGGAGGGTCTCGAGGTTATTATTGGCCAGGCTCCTGGTGGAAGGAGAGGAGGAGGAGGAGCCGTCACCCAGATCGGTGACCCGGGTCCCCTGTGTCCCTGGGTGATGGAGTTTGGGGCAGGGGTGCTGTCGGGGCAGGCTGGCGAGGCGGAAGGGAGGGGTGAGGCCTTGGGGGAGGCACGCACAGGTGTGTGAGTGAGCGCAGTCCTCGGAGAGCGTTCTTAGAGATGGAGCCAATCTCATTGTCCTCAATGAAGCTGTGGAGGGAAGGCCGGGTGAGGGGGAGGCCCTCGGTTCCCTGCTGTGGCCCCGGGGCGCTTGGGGAAACGCACCCTGTCGAAGCCATAGGCCACTGGAATGTGCTGAAGCCTCCCCAGAAACCTCCCCAAGGTTCCAGACGATCATCCCAGGAGCCACGAACCCAACCCCGTGCTGGCTGCCGAGCTAACCGTGAACCTGCCACCACCGGCTCACGGCCACTAGCACCGCCTCCAGTGTCACCACTGACACCGCCACCATTGTCCGTCAGGACCGACATCCGGGCCTCCATCACCGTCCCCAACCCCAGCGCCATCAACGTGGCCACGACTCTCGTCAATGCCAGACGGTGCCACCACTGCCACCAACCCCGGCCCTGCCACCCACTCCCGTCATCCACACCCACACCATCATCACCAAGCCTCACCCAGCAATACTGAGAAGCATCGCCAACAACACAGCCTTCGTGACAACACCAACAGGACCACCACCGTTGTCACCAACACCGCCACCATCGCGCAAAGCATCGGTGCTTGCACCCGCACGGGCCATGCCAACATCGCCAGTACCTCCCGCACTCCCTTCTTCACCCACCACCAGCACCACCGCTGCCACGACCCCCGTGCACGCCGACACCGCTGTCACCACCACCAAACCCAGTACCAGCCGCCTCGCCCTCCCACCAACACCAGCACCCTACCCCCAGCCATTGCCAACAGCAACGTCAACGCTGGAATTACCAACGCCCCCAACAGTGACACCACCAGCCCGACACTAGCCCCTCCGACTTCATCATCAGTATCACCTCCAGCACCGGTGCCACCGGGGCTGCCATTTTTTACCAAAGTCACCCCCAAGTCATCATCCTCAATCATGCCACCGCTTCCATGTGAGCCCCAGCGATAGGATCCCCACTGGCACCATGGTCACCAACCCCAACACTAGCGCCCCCATCACCCCCATCACCGCCTCAGAGTTGTCTCCTGTTCATATGACATATTTTCTTGTCTCTGGCCTCTCCTTGGGCTCTGCTAAGTCAGGGAGGGCCAACCAGGCCCTCTGTGGATCTTGAGGCACAGAGAGGGGAGGTGAGCAGGCTGAGGTCACACAGCTGAGCAGGAGCCCTGATCCCACCCCAGACACCAGGCCTCTCGCCCCTCCAGGAGGGACATTTGTCCAGACACTCCCCCTCCCCCGACATGCCAATAAGCCCCTATCTCCCTCTACTCCCGGAGCCACAGATGGGTCCCTGTTCCTCTCCAAGCCCCCA
This sequence comes from Potos flavus, assembly GCA_028534135.1. Classification (NCBI taxonomy): domain Eukaryota; kingdom Metazoa; phylum Chordata; class Mammalia; order Carnivora; family Procyonidae; genus Potos; species Potos flavus. The sequence goes on from CM052888.1 coordinate 36,867,977, forward strand.
TCCCCGCTGCCACCGCTTGGCCTCACTCACAGGTACTGCAGGTGGGACAGGCCCGCAAATGCATCGTCCTCAATCACGGAGAAGGAGTTGGATGTGAAGAGGCTGGCAAGGGAGCAAGAAAGATTTTTCCAGAGTTGCTGCCCCCTCTCTGACATGTTAACATGGGCCCCCAGCCTCCACCCTCATGGGCGTTGTCACACACACACACACACACACAGGTACCCGCAATGCCTTTGCAGACATGCGCATACGCACACGTGTGCATGCGCCCCCCACGCACCTGTGCGAACACCCACCCACTCCCTCGAGCTAGTTGTCAGCTCAGCCGGGCCCCACTCACAGCAGGTGCAGTGTGGGCACCCTCAGGAAGCTGCCGGCCTTCAGCTGGGTGACTCCGGTCCTAACGAGTGAGCTGGGGACATGGGCAATGGTGGGTGAGGAGACAATCACCCCCAATGCTCCGGTCCCGCCCCAGAGCCGTCTCCTGTTTGGGGGACACTGGCGTGCTGCCCCAACCCCGGATGTCTTTCCTTTCCATCCTAGGGAAACAGGCATTTGCCCTCCTCACTTGGCAAGGATCCTGGCAACATTCAGCTTCCCCCACCACCCACGGCCGTCCCTCCTCCCCTCCCCCCGGGCCCCAAATGCTGCCCTGGGCTTTGCAGTCTCCCTTCGGCTCCTGTCCAAATCCCAGCAGCCCCCTTCGAGGCATCCCAACATCCTTTGCTGCCCACCTCCCAAGATCCTGAAAGGTCCCTGCTTCCTCGGGGACCCCAGCACCCTGCCCCCAGCCCCCAGGGCCACAGACTCTCATCCTCGCCCTCAGGCCCCCAGAGGGCCTGACACTCACAGTGACAGCAGGGTCGGGGAGAAGTTCTCGGGCAGGTCCGGAGAGCCCTCACACAGGGCACTGTCCTTGGAGCAGGAGCAGCTCAGAGGACACTTTCCCTTCGGTGGTCTCCAGGCCACCCCCATGCCGGCTCCAGCCAGCAGCAGCAGCAGCACGCCCGCCCCTCCCATGCCCCCTCACCCCCGCTGAGGCCCCGGCTTCTCTCTGCCCACCCAGCTCAGCGGGCGGGGGCCACTACCTCTGCCGTGCCAGGCGACCCTCCATTCCGCCAGCTGGCACACTCTGTCCCGCCTTGTCTCTCCTTTCTCGGTCTCTCTCTCAGCCTGTCTTTATTCCTGTATCCCTTTGGTGTCTAATTTTCTCGTCTATTTCTCTTTCCTTTTCTGTCTCTCTCTCTTTTTGTATTTCTGACTCAGTGAGTTAGTCTGTTTCCCAATCTCTGTCTGTCTTTATTTCCTTCTGTCTGTCTCTGTTTCTCTTTGTGTCTGTCTCTCAATCTCTGTTGGCTTCTGTGTATGTGTGTGTGTCCCTCTGTCTGGTGTCTTTATTTCTCACCACCCTTTCCAGTTCCCAGTTCTTCTCCTCCTCCCACGCCCCTTCTCCTTGGAGGTTTGGGAAAGGGACTCACTGGGCACTGGGTGCGCCCGCAATGCAGCCTAAGAAGGAGGGGGTCAGAGGCCATAGGAAGAGCAGCCCTAAGGAAGGGACTGGATGGCCCCATGGGAGGGGAGGGGCCACAAAGGGCTGGAGCTGCCCTGACCACTCTCAGCCAGCCCCCTCCCCAGATTCCCCACTCCACCCCACTCAGAGTGCGAGGAGGATGTCACCAGGGTGGGGACCGGATGGCTCCGCGGAGGGGGTGGGAGGAGAGACCACTGGGGGGCTGGAGCCATCCTGGCCACGCCCAGCCAGCCCCCTCCCCTGGCTCCCAGGAGGGTGTGATGTGCGGTCACCAAGGCTCAGAGGGGTCCAGCTGCTCCCTCTGGTGGCCACACTCGGCAGGGCAGCTGCCCGGCCCCAAACCCACAGCCTCCCTCCCAGGCCTGAAATTAACCCCTTGGGTGCCCACCACCCACTGGGGATAAAGAGCCAACTCCTGGGAAAAACGAAGGTGAGGTTGCCACCTCCCTCCTCAGCGTTGGCTATGCACTAGGCCCTGTCCTAAAACTTTGTCAGCTCATGCCGACCTCATCACAACTCTCCGACGTTGATCCTATTATATGGCTATTTTATAGATGGAAACACTGAGAAGAGAGGTCAAGTTAATTTGAGATTTGGGTTACCAGCTGGGGCAGAGCCAGCGCTCAAGCCCAGGCAGCTGGATCCAGGGCCTTTCCTCGTGGTTTTGTATCCTTTCTTGGGAGATCCGAACTCATGGATATTGGTCGTTTTCATTCGGACTAAGCTTTCAGGAATTTGGGTAGATTCTGCCCATTGAATAAGAAAGAATAAAGAAATGACACTTGTTACTCAACCTGAAATAGCAGTAATAATAATCATCGAGCACTTCCTGTATGCCTGACTTAACGTGAATTTTAGTTCTCACGACAGCACCGTGAGGTGGGTCATACTACTGATGTGCCCTCTGCAGATGGGAAAACTGAGGCCTGAGGAGGTCAAATGATTCACTTCATGGCCCTGGCCAGATCTAAACCGAACCCCTCTCCTCCTGCCCCTGAGGAGCACACTCAGCCTCTCTGGCTAGGGCTGCGCACACCCAGAAGACTTAACAGCCCTAGCCGTTTCACATCACCCCAACTTCCCTCTGACGTGACTACGAGTTTATCCCCATTTTACAGAAGGAGAAACTGAGCCTCAAAGCGGTTACGTCAGGTGCCTGGCATCGCCCAGTTAGAAAGTGGCGGCGCTGCCCCACTCCGGCGCGGTGGGCCTTGGGAGGGGGAGTAGCCAGGGACGGGCTGGAGCTGGCCCGGTGTCCCCAGCCCTGCTTGCCTTCCCGGCACCTCTGTCAGCCCTCCCCAGGGCTGCATAAACATCAGGGTTATCATTAACCAGAGCCTGCCGGTGACCTTGAGGTGCAGGGCCATGAGGGGCCGGGGCTCAGACGCACAGGGATGAGGGGGCATTGCTAAGCCCCCTGGGTCCTCTGAGGTGGGTCCTCTGCATATGAGTGTGTGTGTGGGTGTGTATGTCAGGGCTCTCCGCCCCGTGACTTTGTCCGAACACGCCCACCTGCTCCCGACCCTGGGTCGTCCAGAGTCTGAGCCCATTATCTGACCCTTTCAGCGTGGGGCCGGTTTCTGTCCTTGCCACCAGGGACCTCCGGAGAATTAGCTCCACCTTGCTAAACCTCGGTTTGCTTATCTCTAAAATGGAGTTGATAATAAGGCTGTGTGGGGTTCAGAGACTTCTGAGGCTGGCCCAGCGTGATACCTATGATCTCGGTGCTTTCTCCATTTTATGGGACAGAAAACTGAGGCGCAGAGAGGTCATACAGGCTGCTCAAGGTCACACAACCTGGAGTGGCAGAGCCCCGACTGGAAGCCAGGTTTCTCTGTCACCAGAGCCCGTGAGTCTGGCCTGCGTGTGAGGACGCCGTGTGCATCATTCTCCACAGAGTCCCACAGGCCACGCGAGATCAGGAAAGGGGAGCTTTGGGGTTAAACACATCGACACACGTTTGGAGGTGCCTCACACGTGTGTAGGCCTGTCTGGCTGTGACTGAGTGGCCTGCCTTCTGCTGGCCCGCATGAGGGTACAAACACAGTGTGTGTGTGGCCGTTCTCGTGGTTATGCGTAAGAATGGCGGGTCGCAGGGCGGTGTCCCGGACAGAATTTCTGCTTCTCTTTGTGCCCACGGCAGCGTGTGCCGGCCCCTGTGCCCATGTGTACATGGCGCGTGGGCCTTCCCGTCCCTGAAACCGCCGAGGAGGGCCGGCTGTGCGTCTGGGCTTCTGCGTGTATTGACGTGTGGTGTGTGTATCCGTGTGCTTCTGTACAGCGGTTTGTATGTCTTCACAAGAGTGTGACTGTTTGTAAGGGTGGACACGTGTGTGGCTAGGTCTTCGTGTCTGTCTATGGCATCCATCCAATCCACGTGTGTGTGTGTGTGTGTGTGTGTGTGTGTGTGTGGTGTGTGCCTTCCTGGGGACCTCACAGTCAGCAGCAGACAACATACACACACACGGAAATGTCTCCACAAGAGCCCTGTGGGGCGGCCCAGGTCCCCGCAGAACACCGGGGTCAGGGGTCAGTGGGCTCCTGAGCACTCAGACCAGGGTGACCTTCTGGGCCCAGTCCCCAGGGAGCCTCACAGAAAGCCCCTGACCCCCACCCTCCCACCGCAGGGCACGAGCGTGGGTGTGCGCCTGTGCAGGTATGTGCGTGCGGGCACGTGCGTGGGTCCGCGGTCCCATCCCCCCTGCCGACGCGTCCCTTCTCCGGCGATCCCGTATCGATCGGCCGCCTGCTGCTCCTCCATCTGAACTGAGAGAGTTAACCTAGCGGGCCAGGGCGGTCTGGGCTGGGGGCCGCCCCCTGGCCCCCCTCCAGCCCCGGCTCCAGTTACAGCTGCTGGTTGGGGAGGGGAAGGCTGGGTGGGGCTGAGAGGGGAGACCGCTGAGGGCGGCGCAGTCCAGCTCTGGGCCAGGGGGTCCAAAGTGCTCGCCCCCGGCTCGGCCGGACATTTGGGGGCCTTCTTTCAGCAGGGGACAGCCTGATTGGGGTGAGCGTCCCCTGCCCTCCCCTCCAGGCCTCACCCCCTCGCCTGGCCAGGCCACCTATTTTGGGAGCAGGAGTGGCCAGCCCGCTGGGCCAGACCAGACAGGAAGGGAGTGTGGTGGACGGTGGGGATCCCCAGGAGTGGGTGTGGGGGTGCAACGCCTCACTCCCCTGCTGCTGCGTGCGCACCCCGGCCGGGGTGGGTTTCGGACACTCACGTGTGTAGGTTGGGTTGCGTCATGGTTTGGGGGCACCGGAGGCTCAGATGAAGAGAATCATTTTAGCGACTGTCTCCACCCCGTGTCTTTCTCCAACCAGGAGTTTGGGGAATGGGCGTTGTCTCCATTCCAGCCCCACTGCCTGTGCCTGAGTGTGTGCGTGTGTGCGTGTGCGTGTGTGTGTCCCTGCCCCTGGCATCTGTCTCTCAGCCCCACTGCTCTGGGCCTCATGCCACAGGCCTGGTGGCGTCCGCCTGTGGAAGATGTCACCCAGAGGCGGGCGGAGGGGATGTTTTTCCCCCGTTCCCATCATTTCCAGAAGGCGAGAAGGGGTGGCCTTTCCCACAGGGGCAGCCGGGCCTCCCCCCGGCGGGGTTGTGCATGACCCCCAAGTGGGGGAAGGAAGGCTGTTGCCATGGTGGCCCGTGTGAGGCAAATTCCTCCAGGGTGAAGTGGGAGATATTTATACCCAGGGTCAGGCCGAAAGCCGGCCAGCGGCCGAGGGCGGGAGAGCTGGGATATTACACGGACACAGCGAGGCCGTGGTGTGTGGGCAGGTGGGCCCTCGGGCAGGTCCTGGCTGCGTCGTCCCTCATCCCTCACCCCTCACCGCGTGTGGCCGTGTGTCTGTCTCTGCAGCTGGCTGGGCGAGCCGTCCTGCTCTTCCCCTAGGGTAGGTGTGGGGCATTTGGGGCCTGCTGTGGGGAGGCCCAGGCCTGTGGGAGACCCCTGTGGACTGTGTGTGTCTCACCCCTTGCCCTTGCCGTGTGTCGTACGACCCCCACTGTGACTTGTTTTAGTGACACTGCGTCGGATGAAGCAGGGGGTGCCCCTGTTTCTCCCAGTGGCCAAGCTGGATGATGGACACTTTTGGAATCAAATGCCTGGACTCTGATTTAACCCCTTGGGTTCAAGCCCCAATGGTGGGGGGAACAAGGGAATACATTCCTTGACTCTTGGTGTCCCCCAGGACAATGGCGCCTCTCTACCACATCTTGGTTCTCTGTGTGGGTTTTCTCACCACGGCCTGCGCAGGTGAGTCTGGGGTATGCAGCCCACCACCCACCTCAGCCCCAAGGGTGGCGGGGGCGGGAGGAGGGTGGGAAGCCCTTCAAGAGAACCACGTTGGAGACTCCAAGCTAAATAAGTCAGTTGGGGTACCAGGAAAGTGGGGGTTTCACATGGGGTCCAGTCATAAGCTAGTATTTGGAGTGGGGGGCAGATGCAAGGTCAGGCAAAGGTGGATGGTGGGATGGAGGCCCACTTCCCTCAGATGACAGAATCACTGACAACATGGGATAAGACAGGATTTGGGGGCAGTTAGGTGCCCCCTACACCACCAGGACAGCGCATATGAGGCAGCTAAGACCTAGAGAGGGCGGGCAGCCTGCTCAGGGTCCTACGGTCCCCAGACTCTCGGCCCAGGAGAGTAAAGCCCCCAGAAGGTCTCTTTATGCCCATCCCTGTCCAGAGTCCCAGGAAGCATCCAACGCCTGACTTCTTTCTCTTTCCAGAAGCTCCACAGGAACACGACCCATTCACCTACGGTGAGGGAAGGAGGGGTGTCTATCCACGGGAGTTGGGAGGGCGCATGGCCTGGGTTTGTCCATCCTGTCCTCGTTACTCCTCTTCTCTTTCCCCATCTCTGTCTCTCTGACTCAGTGTTTATATCTCTGTCACTCTCCTCTCTCTCTTGTCTCTCAGATTTCTGACTCCTTGTTTTGATCTCCCCTTGTCTGTCTCTCTGTGTCTCTCTGTGTCCGTCTGTTTGATCCCTCTGTCTCTCTGAGTCTCTTTCTCCTTTAACCTCTCAGTATCTTATGGCTCATCCTCTGCTGTGCCTCCCTTTCTCCCCTCTCTGTTCCCCTCATCCTCTCCACTATCCTCCCCTACTTCCTTGTTTCCTCCCTCCTCCCTGCCCTGCCCACCTCCTCCCTTTCCTTCCCACACTCTCCTCCCCCTGATCCCTCTCTTCCTTCCTCCCTTATCTTCTTCCTCCTCTCATTGATCTCCTCTCTCCGTCTCCTCCTCCCTGATCCTGCTTGCCCCCCACCTCCCCATTCTGCCCCTCTCCTATCCTTCGTCCTCCCCTCCCTGCCCTCGCTATCCTCCCTACCGCCCACAGACTACCGATCCCTGCGGATCGGAGGCCTCATCATCGCCGGGATCCTCTTCATCCTGGGTATCCTCATCGTCCTGAGTGAGTACCCCCACCCTGTTTCCTCCAGCCCCCGCAAGTGCGGATTTTCGTCCCCGCCCCGCCCCGTCCCGTCTCCGCCCACTGTCCCCGCCCCCTCTGCTCCAGCACGCCCTGTGGACGCCCCTACCCGCCCCCGCCCCGCCCCTTTCCCCACGGCCCCGCCCTCCATGAGCCTGAGCCGGCCCACGAGCGCCACTCGGTGCCCGCCTAGAGCCGAATCTCAGCCTCGTCTTCCTCCTACCCCCACCCACAGGCAAAAGGTGCCGGTGCAAATTCAACCAGCAGCAGAGGTAAGAGGCCCCTCCGGGCTCTCGCTCACCCTGTTTCGCTCTAGAGGGGCGCTGGGGGGCGCAGCCAGAGACCCTTCAACAAATATGTATTAAGCACCTACTATGTGCCAAGTCCCAAGCCAGGCCCTGGGGACCAAATGGTGAATAAGTAAACTGCCCTCCCTGCCTGGCTGAGCTCCCAGCCCAGTGGGGGTGGCGGCCGTGGGTTCCAGCAGCCCCACAAATATAAAATCACAAAGCGTGGTAAGTGCTGTGAGAGAAGAGCCACGGCGAAATGAGATCACCGCCCTTGGCGGCCCAGTTTAGCTCAGCGTCCTGTTCCTAGCTCTTTGATTCATCTTTAAATAAAAATGTAAAGCAGTGTATGAATACCTTCTCCATGTTAAAACAATTATAGATGTGATTTTAAATAATAGCTAATATTCAGTCCCCAGTGCCAGATACTGTTTTATTGAGAATTATCTTATTTACTCCTCACACCCCTTGTATGAGGTAGGTGCTGTTGTCAACCTCATTTTTCTGATGAGGAAACCAAGGCACAGGGAGGTGACTTCACCTCCTTCACCCGAGATCACTCAAGTAGGAGATGAGGGTTCTGGGTTTCTAGCCTAGGCTGTCTCCAGGCTGTCTGCCTTCAAGTCCTTCGGCCACCCCATCCCCCACCAACTTCCAGGCTCTTCCCCAGCACTCCGGGAGGCATTTGCCTCACCCCCTGCCACCCGCTTAAACCGCTCCTGGGTGCGCCCGGTTTTCTGGCGGACCCCGAGCCTGCTCCTCGCCCATCTCTGGCCCTCAGTAAGGGGGGTCTGTGAAATGAGGGCTGCACTGGGGGATTCACGGGGGCGGCTGCCTCTTTCCTTTTTCATCCCCAATTCCTTCTGCCAGGACTGGGGAACCTGATGAAGAGGAGGGAACTTTCCGCAGCTCCATCCGCCGTGAGTCTGGGGAGACTTCGGGTGTTTGGGGGTGAGGGCAGGTTCCAAGAACCCCTTTCCTGGCCGGGACAGGCGCGTGGAGGGAAGGGCTTGAGCTGAAACCAGAGGTCCTGGAGTTGCCCTGCTGCTCCCCGCTCTGCAGGAGCTGCGGTGCCCCTACCGACACCCCGACTCTCCGTGTTCCCCCTCAGGTCTGTCCACCCGCAGGCGGTAGAGACACCTGGCGCGATGGAACCCAGCCAGGTCCTGCAGCTCGGGCTGGGCTGGGGGATGGGGGAAGGAGAAGGGGGCGAAGGGTGGGCATGGGATGGGATGGCTGGGGGCTCTCTTGCCTCTCACCTTTTTCACCCCCACAGGATTCCCCTGGCTCCTGATGCCTCCTACCCACCACCTGCGCGCCCACCGCCCCCTGGACTGCCCTCGTCCCCAGCCCTGCCCCCACAGACTCCTCTCTGCCGCCCAGACTTCAATAAAACGTGCTTTTCTCTCTTGACAGCGCTTGGTGGATCTGTCAGTCCCCCAGTGCGGAAGCCCGGGCGCCCCCTTGGCCCCGGCAGGGGGCGCCCCCACCCTTGGGGAAGGGGCGGGGACGTCGGCAGTGGGCGGGGGCGGGGGCGGGGGTGGCCGGGACGGGGGCGGGCTCTCCGGGCCCCCATTGGCTACGGCCCCCCCCACACGAGGGCTCCCCCATCTCCCCCCCGACATCAGTCCGTCCCGCTTCCAGCTGCTGCAGCCGCGCCTTCACCGCCTCAGCATCCAGCAGCCCCCTGCTCCGGCCCGGCATGGCGACCCCGACCCAGGCCCCCACAAAGGGTGAGCGTCGCCCGGGGAGAGGGCGCACGGGTGGGGAGGGAGGCTCCCGGATCTTAGAGCTTAGGGGAGAGGATCTAGGGAGATTCCAGTACTGAAAAGGGAGGGGAATGGGGAAGGGGATGTCTGTTCCTTCCATGGGCGGAGGCCCCTGCAGTGCACCCCTTGGCGCCCCTCCAGGCCTCGTGGACACCCCCTCCCGGTGGTGTCGTTCCCGTGCGGGACCCGCGGTTGGAGAGCGGCAGTCCCGGGAGAAAGGATGCGCGGACCGGTAGCTATGGCAACCGGGCGGCTGGTCCTGCACAGCGGCGGTAGTGGACGCGAAGAGACGGGCTTCGAGGGTGGGAACCGGTGGGTCTGCGACCACAGGGGCTCTCGCAAATTTCAGGGTCTCCAAGGTGGGCAAGAGGGGGGCATATCCCTCTCTTTTCCAGCGCCGGCTCCTATGGTGGGTGTCTCCAGAAATCCCTGACGGGCAGATTCCGCGGGAAGGAGGGAGAAGGACGGAAAGACAGGGGGGAGAGAGCTGGAGGAAGTGAGAGAGAGATGGAAAGAGACAGAAGAGAGAGAGAGAGACAGAGAGAGAGATGGAAAGGAGTGTGAAAAATTGAGAGCCTGAAAGAGAGAGAGAGAGAAAGAGAGACAGGAGACCCAGAGTCGGTCAGACAGATAGGAGGCTGAAAGAGATTGAGAGTGAAGGAGAAGGCGGAGAGCACCAGACAGAGATGCAGAGAAAGAGGGAAAAGCAGAGACAGACAGAGAGGCATAGAGAAAGACACAGAGGAGGAAGAGAGATGGACCCACAGTGCGGGAGAGAGATAGCAGGAAGAGCAGCGTGGGGTGGGGCCGAGCCACTGCGGGGAGCCCCCCTTGGGCAGGAATGGATGGCAGGACCCTCCTTCCCAGCCCGCATGCAGGGGTGTTGTCTGGTCCCGGAGGTGCACTCGGGTGTGCACACAGATGTCCCTCTTTCACCCCCATCCAGCCACACGGCAATTCACATTTCACACCCCTTAACCCAGTTATGCGCCCACTTAAACACTCGCTGCCCCCTAACAGCCCTCTTCCTTGAGCCTGCCTCTGCAGAGGAACACGGGGAAGAATGCTCTAATGGGGGTGGGGGTGGGGGTGGGGTTTCCAGCACCGAGAGCAGGGCCAGAGGGGAGCAGGGCTGAGGAGCCCCTGGTGGTGAAGGGAACCCCAGTTCCACTCCGATCTCGACTTCCCTGCCCCCTTTCCCGGCAGGCAGGGGCTGCTGCACCGAGCCATATCTGCAGAATTTGAAGCAGGCCGGGGGGGTGGGGGGGGCTGCAGAGGCTGGAAGCCACCCTAGGGAGAGGGGGCAGGGCTGAGGCAGCGGGCCTGGCGGGAGCCCAGGGCTTCTTTTCGCAGAGATGGTGGTTAACAGGATCGATGGCAGCAGACGGGCAGAGGTGGGAGGACAGACGTCTCAGCCCTACCCCCCCACTTTTCCCCAGTCACAGCAGAGGAGAGGACCGCAGGTCTTGGGAAACCCTGGGGGGGGAGGAGAGCATGTTGTGTGTCGCACCACTTAAACTGATTAATGGATCAGTTGGGGGGAAGCACAGGCGAGGGAGATGAGGGCTCTCCCACCCTGTTAGAAAGCAAGAGGGAGAGATGGGGGCAAACAGAAAGGGGATGCAGGAGCACAACCGGGCCTGGGTCCCTATCCTTGAGAACGACCCTCGGCTTGGCCAGAAGCCAGCCCTGCAGGGGCAACACTGAGAGGTACAAAGGGAGCACAGGGAGCCAAGACTGGCCCCAGAATTAGACACCTAACCCCCAGGACCCCACCCAGCCTAGGGTGCCTGGACCCATTACCTCTCTTCACCTCTTAAGATGCCCCAGTTGCCATAGCAACCACCTCCTTCCTGATGTCTCCCTGGCAACTGGCCAGGAGTGGTGCACATTTCTTCTTTTGCCTCCCGGCTCCACCCTTAGCCCAGTCTCGCCCTGAGGAATCAGATTCCTGGGACGGCAGGGACCAGAAGAGGGACTTCTGCATAGAGCCCGGGGCACCCAGGGTGGAACCAAAGAAGATTCTGGAGCAGGTGCTCCACCGGTGGGCTCCTGATGGTTTGGGAAGGCAGGGTATTTGGCAACCCAGGAGACAAAGTAGGCCAATCCAACCGCTCCACCTCTGATGCGGCTTCCTGCAGCCTGGCAGGGGCTCTCATTCATTCATTCACCCGCTTGCCCACTCGTGTATTCATTGTTTCTTTCATTCATTCCAGAAAACTTCTTCGAAAGACTTTTGTAAATGTCAGGATTAATGGCAGAGGAGTCAAGCAAACTTCCTCCCCATCTGGTGGGGGAGCGAAGACAGCACATACGACTCTAAAATAATGTTTCCCCACCTTGACGCTTCTGAGGGTGATTTTTGCCCTATCCAGGTGTTCCCCACACTCGCATTTAGTATTTTTCCTGTAAAGGTTTAGCTTTTGACCAAACTTAACTAGCTTCATTTTTATCACCATCACAAATGGAAAATCAGGACCTTTCTTTCTTTCTTTCTTTCTTTCTTTCTTTCTTTCTTTCTTTCTTTCTTTCTTTTTTACACCTTAAAGGCAAGTATAAACATGATCTTTAACAAGTGACTCCACGTTTCTGGGCCTCAGTGTCCTTCTTTGCGGAACGAGGGTGAAGACAGCACCTGCATCAGGGAGAAGCTGTGTAGACGGAAGTGTGTTAACACCTGTGATGTGCTTAGACCAGAACCCGGCATGCAGTCAGTGCTATCAAATGCTGGTTAGATAAGTGAATAAAGGAGAAAACTAGATAACGTCACAAAATTCTACAGACCTACTACTGCCTGCTGTAGGCTGTGAGCCCGAGGACAGTGTTCTCGCGGGAAAAGAGGGAACTTAGCAAGACAGAAGGTGTTAAAGATGCCTCCACACCTACCCAAGACTTCCTCCTTGAAGATCGTCCTGAGAAGGACGAACTGACACAGTAGCAGAAACGGTGCTATTCCGAGTCCTGCCTGGGTGCCACCTGTATGCGTCAGTTTAGGCTAGAGTGTGCTGTGGTAACAAATAGTATCAAAAATCCCGGTGGCTTCTGACAACCAAGGCTGAAGTCTCACTTACACGATAGGTCCATGGCAGGTCGACCGGGGGTCTCTGTTCACCAAAGAAAACTTCACGACGCAGGGCCAACAGGCAAAAGGGAGCTCTTGTAAGGACATTTAAATGCTCCAGCCTGGCAGTCACGTGATGCTTCCACTCACAGTTCATTGGCCAGAATTAGTCACATGGTCTCCCCCCCCCCACCTCAAGGCAGCTGCCATCCTTCCCCAAACCTGGAAGCCAACACTAATGACTGTACTTGGCATTGGTCTCACATTCCTGGTTCCCCTCGGCTAGTGATGCACGCTCTGCAGAATTTGGCTCCAGACAAGACACAATGTCCTTAGAGCTGTCCGGAATTAGGGAGCCATCAGGTTGGGCTTCTTGAACGGGAAGCGTGGTCTGAGCTCTCTTGAAAGGGAATATGGTTTGGGGCAGGGAGGTGGGGGATGGGAAAAAGTAAATATACACGCTCACACACACACACACACACACACACATTTTATCCACACATTAATATTTCTGAAATTGGGGTGAGTCTTCTAATGGATGGGTATGATTCGTATGGTAGAGCTCCATACATATTCACGTGTATACACACACACTGAGAAAGCTATTATGAAATCAATTTTGAATCTTAAAATTGATGATGTCTTAGAAATAAGTCATAAAGTATATATTATATGTAACATAATATAGGGTATTTTATAGGACAGTTCCTCTGCATTGGATTCGGTGGCAGGAGCGAGTGGATGAGATAGTAGCCACAGTGCCTGACTTTTTGGGAGCTGTTAGATGACTGAGAAGTTTTAGGGAGTATTCGGGGGAAGCTGATAGACTCAACAGTCTGCCAGTGGGATTTGGAGTCTGTTAACTCTAGCATCATATGCAAACGTGAGGTGTATGTGTTTTTCAGGAAATGAGTCCATAGCTTGCCTCAGACTTCCAAAGGGGGCCAGTTCCAGGACTGCCATGTACAGTTTGGTGGGTTGTGCACTGAACAAGGGAAGGTACTGGCTAATGGTGTGAGTGGGGACTGGAATCCACACTATGCTCCACTCTTCAAGCCTTGTGTCTTGCCATGCATGAGGCTATATCATTCAGATCAAGGGGCGTCTTTATCTGATTTCTACCCAAAAAGCATTGGGCCAGTGGCTCCATCTGGAGTCTCAAAAATGTTAAGAAACCCAGTGTTGAAATATTTTTTTCTCTTTCTCTCTTTTCTTGCCTTCCTTGCCACAGTTCCTCAGGAACCTGACCCATTTTACTATGGTGAGTGGCAGATTCTGATGAGGGTACCCTGGGGCTGGAAAGAGGGGTGATTGCTGGTCCCCACAGGTTATTGCTGAAGTGGCTTCAGCCCTGGCAACATGATATCTGCTAGGCCACTGGCCATGTGACCATGTGGTTTCAGTTTATATTGGTTGGGCTTGTAGAGGGCAGAATTGGATTTGGTGGGGTGTGGGGGTGGGGTACCCTCTTTGGACCTCCTTCAGGCTTCATCAGGTCTCTGGGCTGGTACATCGTGGTCATCAGAGAAGCATACAACTCTGAGGCCAGGCTGCCTGGATTTGAATCCTGGTTTATCCACTCACCAGCTGTGTGGTCTTGATCAAGCAACTCGTCCTCTCTGGGCTCTTCTGTAAAGAAGGGATAGTATTAGTTTCTACCTATGAGGCTTGTTGGAAAGATTTACTTGAGTGATGCCATTAAATCAGCCCCATGGCACTGAAGCTTAAAGAAATTACCCCCAGGTCTAGCAGACCTGGCCCGGGTTCCCTCTCTAAATACTTCTCTGCCCTCTCCCTTTGCTCACTTGTACTGTTCCTCCAATACGCCAAATTCTTTCCCGCCCCAGGGCCTTTGCACGTGCCATTCCCTCTGCCAGGAATATTTGTCGTCTAGCTCTCCCCACAGCTGACTAAGGCTCCTTTTCCTTCTTCAGGGCTCAGATCAAATATTGACTGCTCTGCTAGGAGAGGCCTTTCCTGACTCTCTGCCAACAGGAGCCACAGACACATCTAGTCATAGTCACATGGCCCAGATGTTTCATTTTATCTTTTTCCATGCTTTGTCACAATATGAAAGCCAATTTCCTGAGGCAGAGGCCTGGACGCTGCTGGTACAGAGTGGGTGCTCTATAAGTTCATATTTCAATAAATACTATCAGCCCCTGAAAAACGTGGGGAGTAGGGGTGCCACGCCCCCCATGCGGTTGAAAATCCACATATAGCTTTTGACTCCCTCAAAGCTTAACTACTAATAGCCTGCTGTTGACTGGAAGCCTTACCGATGACATACACAGTCGATTAACACATATTTTGTATATTATGTGTATTATGTACTGTATTCTGGCAATGAAGGAAACGAGGAAAAAATGTTATTAAGAAAATCATAAGGAAGAAGGGTGCTTGGCTGGCTCAGTCAGCAGAGCACGTGACTCTTGATCTCGGGGTTGTGAGTTCGAGCCCCCGGTTAGGTGTAGAGCTTATAAAAAAAAAAATCATAAGGAAGAGAAAATACATTTATAGTGCTTTACTATATTTATTGAAAAAACATCTGCATCTAAGGGGCCTTGCATGTTGTTCAAGGATCAACCGTATTTACTGTGGCATATTGGACAAGAATGTTTCTTATGAAGGAAAATACAGGAAAGAATGAGATTATAAAGTGTTAAGGAGAAGATGGGAAATTCCAAATAGACAAGGTTTCAGAGAAGCTTTCACTGACATTTGAATAAAGCCCAGAAATTGGTAAGGGAAGAATATTGGCGGGGGTTGGGGGGAGAGCTTTCAGGCAGAGGGCACAGCAAATTCAAAGGCCCTGCGGTAGGACCATCCTTGATCTGCTGCAGCAATGGCAGAGAGACCAGGATGCCCGGGGGAGGGGACTGAGGCAGAAAGTGGAGTGGGGTGAGGTCTGAGAAGGAACTGCAGGTTTTCCTCGGAATGCACTGGAAGCCAGGGAGGGGTGAGGCCCTCCGAGCTGGGGGACCCTGATCTGACTTAGGCATTAGCAGGATCCCTGTGGCTGGGGTGCGGGGAAACCACAGAGCAGGTTGCTTGCTGAGATCGTTCAGACAGGTGGGCAGGACCAGGCAGGAGGCAATAAAAGGAGGGGAGGTCCATGTGTCTATGTTGTAGAGGATGGTTTTATGTGTACACAAAGCATCTAGGGAAGAGTCGAGGGTAACGAAGTCAAGGGAGCCCCCGAGCTCTTGCTCTCTATCCTCCCACTAGCCCACTGGGGGGGGGGGGCAGCACGGCCCGCAGCATCCCTGGACCCTGGGCCCCTGGCTGGGCAGCCTCAAAGCCAAGTTGAGGCTCCAGGGAGGGCTGTGGTGCTCCCCACATTGATGTCCCCCATTGTCTCCCCCAGACTACGACACTGTGCAGACGGTGGGCATGACTCTGGCCACCATATTGTTCCTGCTGGGGATCCTCATCATCATCAGTAAGTGTGACCCTTTCCTGGGCTCCAGACCACCGCAAAGGGGGCTGCCTCAGGGTCCCTGGGCGCCTACCGTTTCCCTGATGACTTTCGTCCAGACCCTTACGTCCTGTCCCGTTGTGTCTGTCTGTCTCCTCACAGGCAAGAAGGTGAAGTGCAGGAAGGCGGACTCCAGGTCTGAGAGGTCTGGCAGCAGCGGGGAGAGAGAGGAGAGGGGCGGGAGCAGCCTGGGGTGCAGGGGTATTTCCCTAACAGACCAGGGCCCCCCCACATCTTTCCCAGAAAGCCTGTGGCTATTGCATTTCTTGATGCTTTTCTCTCTGGTCTTTGCTTCCACAGCCCAACATGCAAATCCTGTAAGTCGGAGCTCCCCTCCTCAGGTGAGGGGGAGGAAGGGGGTGCTTCTGGGAGGAGGGCAGATGGGGGCAGGAAGGGGAAGGGTGCTGCAGTGGATGTCCCCGAGAACAATGCCACCAATGAATGGACGGGCGACCCGCGGTAGGAACCGAGGCCCCGCGGATGGAAGAGGGTAACCCACGGAGAGTCAGTGGGATGTGGGAAACGTCCTAAAGAGTCCACTAAAGCTTCCCAGAAACAAGCAGAGAACCTCCAGGAAAGCAAGGATGAACTAATTCTCCAGGGGAGAAAGCCACAGCAGTCCGATTAGGGACAGAGCTGAGCACTACAGGAGGCAGGAAGATGGGATATTTTCTAGACCTTATTGTTCAGGTGGGAAGACCGAGGTTGAAATGATCAAGAAAGGAGACGGGCCCCTGGCTGGCTCAGTCGGTTGGAGCTTGTGACCCTTGATCTCAGGGTTGTGAGTTCGAGCCCCACATTGGGGGTAGAGATTACTTCAAAAAAAAAAAAAAAAAAAAAAAAGGAAGAAGGGAAGGAAGGAGAGGAGGAAGGAGGAGGGAGAAAGGAGGGAAGGGTTTTTGAATAATTGCATCAAAATAACCCAAGGAGAGACACATAGAATACAGATTTTAAAAACTGATTTTGGAAAAGAGAATATGGGGATGGAAGGAGTATGAGGATGGAAAGTACAGGAAAGGGATAAAGAGCGAAGAGGATGGAGGGCGGGTATGTGGGGGGTGGAGGGGGGTACAGGAGAGGAAGGGGATGGAAGAGTTGAGGGGGTGGGGGGCCACGGAGGGGGTGGCAGGTGTGGAGGGGTAAGGAGAATGAGGGTGCAGGGGTGTGAGGGAGTGAATGGTGTGAAGGGTGTGGGGGCATGAAGGGGTGAGGGGTGTGGAATGTGAGGGGGTGGGGGCGTGATGGGGTGGGGAAAGAGGGGGTGCAGGTGGGTGGAAGGGGTGAAGGAAGAGGGACAGAGATTAGGATGTAGGAGGGGATAAGCTGCAGATGAAAGATTGGGACTCCTTGGGGGTGTTAATTCAAATTATGTAAAAATATCTTGACCTGTTTTTAGTGGAACTGCGTCCTTTCCTGGGACTTATAAAAATCAGAAACGGAAATCTCTCTGCCTCTCACATAAAGGTCTTAGAACTAAAAGTGGGCCTTGGGGTCCTCAATGCTTGGGGGGATTTGGTGTGGAATTTGATGTTTTTGTTTTTGGGCTTTTTTTGCTTTTTAAAAAATTTTAATGAATTTGATGTGTTTTGTTTCATGTTCTTTTCATGAGATTTAAAAACCCTGATGGGTGTTTGTGGATGACTTTGAGGATGACGGTGGGGAGGGGGCGGTGTGGCCAGCACCTGGGGCAAGGTCTCAGAATATGCCCAAGACTGTGACCCACTCCAGTTGAGTGATGGTCCCAAGTGGGTGGGATACAGGGGAATTCCGACTGTGTCCAAACGTTGGGGGGACACAGTGTGGACCTGGGATGGGGGTGTAGGAGGAGGCTGGGGACCCAGGAGGGGCATGGAGACTCCCTTTCTAGCAGGGGGACATCCTGGAAGGTCCCAAGATGGGCCAGGGGTCTCCAGCCTCATCACAAGTGTGTTTCCCTCCATGACAGTGTTCTGTGGGGCAGGACAAAAGCCACACAGGTGTCCCTAAACGGATCATTGTGTGAGGAGGCAAAACATTCCCCAGTGTTAGCTGGAGGGTGACAGTCCCTGGGGGTCTGGCTTCCGTGGGAGGGTGGAGGGAGGGGGCTGCTTGCACAGGTGCAGCGGGCGGCTGACCGCAGCTCTCTGACCCTCTGTCTCCGTCTCTCTCTTTGTCTCCACCCGCCCCCTGGTCCCCAGCCCCTGGAGGTGGCGGCGTGTAAAATCAGCCCTGAGCACCTCCACTGCTGTCCCTGCCTGAGTGCGGAAGCCCGAGGACCGGGTGGAGGCGGTGGGGACCCCAGCCTTGCGCCGGGGAGCGCTCCCCCGAATGAGCCGCCCCACCCACCCGAGGCTGGTGCGCTGCACCCCGCTGCCCCTCCCCAGGTCTTGGCAATGACGACCCCCCAAAGAGCCCGTCTGCATCCCGGACCCAGGGACTCAGGCCTCCAGCTCCTGGGGTCCGGGAGTCCAGCCCCAGCCTCCCAGAATCTCCCCCCGTATTGCTCCCCTGCACCTCCCTGTCTCCCTTCCGAACGGTTTCCCTGCACCCTTGGAGTCTGTCTTGAGCTTAATAAATGTGCATTTGGTTTTTTGCCCTGTTCTGTCTGTGAGTTCTCATCTGTGGGGACAATATGGGGGAGAGGGCAAAACTGAACCTTGGGGGAGCTCTCTCCCATCCCCAGACTTGCCCCCTCCTTCTTCCTCCCCTCCCCCAGCGCCCCAGTGGCCTCCCGCTGTCTCAGGGACCAGGGAGTTTCCCCTCCCCTGTTCAACGCCCCCTCCCCAGTTACCCCTTCCCGTCCTTTCCCCGCCGCCCCCCCCCCCCCCCGCGACCCCAGAGTAGACACCCTGCCCCCGCTCCCCTGCCTCCCCAAAGGATCTCCACCCACCAAGACCTGCCGGTGCTCTCCGCCCCTCCCTCCCCCAGCGGGTGGGTGGAGGCCACTAACCCGGCCTCTCACCCCTGCCCCCCATCGCCCTCAGCGTCTCCCCCTCCTGCTCCCACCGCGGGCTCTGAAGCCAGGAAACCGGAGAGGAAATGACTGAGTCCGTCTCGGTCCCCGCCCGCCAGCTCTCCCCTGGCCACACCCTCCGCCGGGACGCAGCCACCGCCGCTGCCCTCTGTCCACGAGGCTGCCGAGGCTGCCGGCTTGGGACCCCCGGCTCTGACGTAAGTCTCTCCTTCCATCCGCCTGCGCCCGCCTCCCCTCTGCCCGGGGGGCCGGGCTCAGGTGCCTGGAGGACTGCTCTTTTCCGTGCCTCTCTGCCCCCCACTCGAGCTCACGTCTCAGCGCCTGCTCTGCCACCCTACAGTGGGCTGCGGGCTCCTCTTCCTCCTGCCTCAGTCTCCCCAGCTCTCTGCCATCCCACTCGGGCCAGGTCTCCAAAGGGTGCCCAGCATCCTGCTCTATTGTCCCTGACGCGGCGAGGCCCCTAACACCAGCTCACTTTTTCCTTTGAGATCGGGAGCACATTACTCATTCTTCCTCTTTCTCCTCCTTGCTGACTCCTAGCCTCTGGGGACGCCCCGGAGGGAGGCACCGGGCCCCCTGATCTACTCCTGTGCCCTGTAGGCTCAGTCTTGGTGGGGTAAGTTCTTCTCTGCCCCAGGGGTGTCCCTGTGCGCTGGCTGCTACTGGAAGCCCCGTTTGGTCTGATGCTTCTCGTTTTCTTTGGGGGCCTGCAGATGGAAGAAGGGGGTGGTTGCCGGGGACCTCCCTCCACTTCTAGAACCCTCCCTCTGCCCCGGAAACCAGCTGTCAGCCCTGGCAGGGGGGTCCCTGAAGCCAGAGGTGCTTGCTCTGGGTAAAGAAGGGGCTGCAGGATCCCCACGGGGCCGGCGTGTGTGCGTGTGGGGGGCGGCTGCCTCAGTGACATCATGGCGGACCCCAGCTCCCGCTCGCCCCATAGATGTCGCCCTCTGGTCGCCTGTGTCTCCTCACCATCGTTGGCCTGATTCTCCCCACCAGAGGTAAGGCTGAGCCCATGTCCCCACTCTGCCCCAGAGTGCCCCACCTTGAGTACACTAGTGGGGGCGGGGGGGCGCACGGCGGATTTGGATTCCTTGCCCTGTGTCTCCTGAGCCAGCACCAGGAAGTGGGGTCTCGGTGGAGGGGGCCGGGGTTACGCCCTCTTTGGACACCTCGCACCTGGTGGCCGCTTCCAGTGAGTCTGGCCAGAGCCTGTCCCGCTGAGCATCTTCCATTTCACCTCCAAGAAGAACTCGCTGAGTTTGGTTTGGCGGGGAGATCGGTGTCAGTTTTCTACTGAGCAGCCAGGAGCCCTGGGCTTTCAGCAAAGCCGCTCCCTGGATACCCAGCTGATACACGATTCGGCAAAGGGGGTGAGCTGGGGCCAGTCCAAGAATTAGAGGTGTCTCATCCCCCCCCCTGGGGAGGGTTTCCAGAAGGCGGTACCCATAGTGGGCATTTGCAGGTGCTTTCTACATGGCAGGTGGTGCCTGCGTGAACTCATTTCGACTTAGGCTCTACCCTGTTGTGCATATGGTCATACCCATTTTATGGATGAGGAGACTGAGGCTCGGCAAAGGGAAGTGCCCTGTGCCAGAGGCTAGTGAGTGGTGAGGCTGGGATACGACCATCTTTCTTGCCCCCGGAACCCGGGGCGTATCCTCCACGGAAGCTGCCCCATTTGTCTTTGATAAAATGGTTTTCACGTATTCTTTCAGTCATTCGCCAAGTGTTCACTGAGCAGCTACTATGTGCCAGATTGCATTCTATGCACAGGGGAAGCAGCATCGCATAAAACAGGAGCTCACATTCTAGCTGGGAAAGACAGGCGATAAACAATCCGTCAGTAAATTATATGGCATGCTAGAAGGTGGTGAGTGCTATGGAGAAAACCAGAGCAGAGTAATGAGGACATTTTAGATGTGACATTTGGGCAGATTCTCGAAGGGCATGAGGGCATGAGCCAAGCAGGCCTCTGGGGGATGAGTGATGTCCGGTGAGTGTGAGGGAACAGCGGGCAGGCCAGGTGGCTGGGCTGGGGTGAGCAAGGGTGGGGTGGGAAGAGGAGAGGTGAGAGGGGTGACAGGAGACCAGATAGAGAGGAGAGGGGGAAGGCCCGGGCCCCACAAGTCCTTTGGCTTGTATTAGGAGCAGGGAGGGGGCTCTGGACCAGCAGGACCTTGACCTGACTCGGGTTCACAGGCTCCCCCTGGTTGCAGGTGGGGAACAGACTGAAGGGGGCAGGGATGAAGGCAGGGAGCCCAGGGAGGGGTGTCCAGGCCAGAGAGGGTGAGGCTGGGCCAAGGCCGGAGCAGTGGCTGTATCCAGCGCTGACTGCTTATCAGGGAGTGGGGGAGACCCTTTCCTCTGCCGTCTCCTTTCGCCCTCTCTATAGCGCGTTCAGTTAGTATGCCCACTTTGCAGATGAGACAACTGAGGCTCAGAGAGAGGGCTTCACCCGCTCCAGGTCACATAGCGAGGAAGTCATTGGAAGCAGAATCTGAGACCACAGCCCCAGCTGACTTTAGGACCTGGGCTCAGGAGGCTAAATCACCTCTCCTTTCCCATGAGGATGGGCTGGGGAGAGGGGCTGGAGAAGCGGTGCTGAGCATCGGAGTTTCTTTCTTTTTTTTTTTTAAGATTTTATTTATTTATTTGACAGAGAGAGAGGGAGATCACAAATCGGCAGAGAGGCAGGCAGAGAGAGAGAGACGGGGAAGCAGGCTCCCTACTGAGCAGAGAGCCCGGTGCGGGGATCGATCCCAGGACCCTGGGATCATGACCTGAGCCGAAGGCAGAGGCTTTAACTCACTGAGCCACCCAGGCGTCCCGACATCAGCGTTTCTTAAAACACTTCCAGGACCATGACGGATACCCCCATTCAAATGTCTGTCTGTCTGTCTGCTGCTCACTAGCATGTCCTGAGCTACCGCCCACAGCTTCAGAGGGGAGGGTGAGGTGGAGCTTTGGAGAGAGAAGGGAGGCCAGAGGCTCCTCTCTGACTCCTCGCCCTTGGTTTCCTAGGACAGATATCGAAGGAGCCCTCATCTGTTACTCCAACAGACCCAAACAGGGCGAACGACCATGTTCTGACACCGGCCCCAGGTGAGGAAAGAGGGGTGGATCTGTCAAGATCCTGTCACCGCAAATAACAACAGCCACAAAAATCTCAAGCTCGGACCGGTCAGGAATTTTGGATTTGTGCAATCGGAAAGTCTGGCGATAGGCCTTCAGGCATGGCTGGGTCTAGGTGCTCAAATGATGCTATCAGGACCCTATCTCGATCTCTTGGTTCTATCTTTCCTGTGTTGGCTGGACGATCCTTTTATGGGGCCAAGATGGCCCCTAGAGACCCGAGGCTTCCATCCGCCCTGCTAGGAAGCCAGAGGAAAGCAGATTTCCCCTTGCCCAATCCAGTCCCACAACTAAGCGTCCCTGACCAGGCTCAGGTGACAAGTCCAGCCAGGAGCTGATTATTGTGGCCACAGGCCAAAGCTCACTAGCCAGACCCCAGTCTCAGGTTCAAACCCCAACAAGACTGGTGCCGGCCTCACTGAATGAAGTGGACCCAGACTCAGGGAAGGGTGGTTCATAAGGAAAGTTCCAGAGGCTCTTACCAGAGGTGGATGGGTTCTGAGTAGGGGGATGCGCATCTGTGGGAAGGGAGGACTGAGGCAGGGGAGGTGTGGGCGTGGCCATTGGGGTGTTAGGAAATGGCTCGGTTAATTAAGTCATTTCAATTATACCAAAATCGAGTTGCTACAGAAATTCCCCTGTCCCTCCACCCGTGGACCTTCTCCACATCTTCTCTCTCTTCTCTCCCTGCTTCTGGACTCCAGACGCAGACCTAGAGCCCCCATCCACCCGTCAGACAACCACGAAGACTGGTGGTGAGTGGGGCAGGGGGGAGGGGGCGGGAGCGTGGGCCTGGGACAGACGCCTCTCCCTCTCTTCCTCCCACACCACACTCTGGGTCCTTGGTGACTCATTTCGGTCCCCAGCTCTGAATCCTCTGGCTTACTTTGTGGTGGGACAGCCAGCCACCCACCTCCTCTTCTTTAGAAACAAATCTTTTGAAATCATGAAAAATAATACGCATATCGAAAAGTACAAAGCCAATAAACGTAGAACTAAAGGAGATTACTCTAAGTCGAACCCCTGCGTAACCAGCATCCAGGTCAAGGCATACAGCTTTGCAAACACCCCGGCAAACTCCCCAGGGGCCAAAGCCACTCCTTCCTTCCTTTAATCTCTGTATCTTTTGCCTTTCTTGAGTTTTCAAACCAGTTTTGATCTGTTTCTGGGAGTATCATTCAAAAAGTGCTCCCCGATTTTCTCCATGAATATTTAATGATACCGTAATGCATGCATACATTCTGCTTGGAAGTGATACAAATATTATAGGCGGGATGAAATCCCTTGGTCCATCCCCCATTCTGTTCTCTCCCCCGCCTCCGAGAGGCCCCCACTGCTGGCGCTGGATGGGGAGTAGCCCCCCAGGGATGCTGGGCCATAGGGGGATTGCCTGCAGAAAATATCCTGACCGGGAGGCGTGTTTCTGTGAGCTGGTCATTTGCAAAATGATCGTTGTTCTGCAATGTGCTATTTCCCCCCATGCGACGGTATGTTTGGAAGCTCTCCCCCCATTCCTGTATAAATGCTGGTCTTGTTCTTTCGCGCTGCTGTGTGGCACTCCGCTGGGTGTCTGTGCGCGGTTAATAAGCCTTGCACGTCTCGTGAACATCTCAGTCTTCGCCATAGGCAACCTCGTTCCCTCCTTAAGCAAACCCCGTTAGCGCTTATGATGTATTAGTCATGGTTCTATCTATCTGACCTGCGTTCACTCACTGAATCCTCACCCAAACCTTCTGAGATAGAACAGCCTTCCTTTACAGGCAAGGAAGCAGAGGCTCAGAATAACTCACTCAAGGCATCACAACAAGTCAGGGACAGAGGTGGGACTGGGGGTCCCGGAACCCGGCTTTTACCCACAACGCTACGGGGCAAAGGACACGAACACCGACATGTGTTTTCAAAGCCACTTGGGAAGTGGCTATGCAGATTCGCCCTGCCACCAGCCGCGGGCCAGTATCCCCCTTTCCGGCCCGCACCGCGATACCTGCAACATGACCATCCTTGATTTTCGCCAACCTGAGGAGGGGGAGAGGGCCCCCTCATGTTTTATGGATCTGCAAGTCCCTGTTTCACTCGTTGCTCACCCTTGCCTCGCTCATCTGACCTGAGTAGGAACAACACAAGAGCAGGAGGAGGAGAAGATCCAGACCCCGAAAATGGAGGAGACCCAGTCCCGGCAACCGACGGGAACACACGTGCTTCTAGCCACAGATCCGAGGACAGGCAAGAGCAGCCCAGAAGGTAGGGCCTGGGACTAGAAGGGCAACATACAAATTTTGTTTAAATCTCTATCTGGGTCAGCAATTCCCCAAGTACATTTCTCAGAGCACCCGTTTGGGGAATTGTTTTTTTTTTTTTTTTTTTTTTTTAAAGAATTTATTTATTTATTTGTCAGAGAGAGAGTGAGAGAGAGATCACAAGCAGGCAGAGAGGCAGGCAGAGGCAGAGGGAGAAGCAGGCACCCTGCCGAGCAAGGAGCCCGATGTGGGACTCGATCCCAGGACCCCGGGATCATGACCTGAGCCGAAGGCAGCCGCTCAACCAACTGAGCCACCCAGGCGTCCCTGGTTTGGGGAATTGTTAATACATTTAAAAAAAACTCTGTTTTGATTTGCCGTCAAAGGTATTTGGGAAACTCTGAGTTAAAGTTAAATGCATTTCTTTTTGGTGGGACTTCTTGGAGTCCTATTAATGCTCATTTGCAGCAAGCGTCCCCTACAGGAGCTTCTAGTATGTAGCATTTTCCAAACCTGATGGACTTGGGACTCTTTTTTTTCAGGTTCCTTTATAGGGCTGGCACCTGGAAATGTAGATGTAGATGTTTCCTTTGTGTATGAAGCTGTGACATGAAGCTCCTCTTCATGTCAGAGCAGGAGCTTTTCAGGTGCAAAGTACTGCAAATGCAACTAAAAGTAAAATAGATTTATTGGCTATATGTGTTCTGTAAAGTCCAGATATAGGATTTCAGGAACAGCTGGATCAAGGTGCTCAAGCACTGTGTTCATAACTGACTTGCTCTCCCTCTCTCAGCTCTGTTGTCTACGTTCTCAAGTTCTCAAGTTTCTTTTCCCCTCTCAGTGGCGAATACAGTCCTATAGTTCTATTTAGGTCACAAAGCCAGCAGATAGAGCACATCTCCTTCTCATCTCTAGCCCAAGGCATAGAATTGACTCTCATTGGCCCAGCTGGGGTCACACGCCCATGTCTGGCCAAAGGGAGCCAGGGAAAAGGATTGCTCTGACTGGTTAGGCCCGAGGCCTGTGCCCACTCTGGGGCTGGAGAGCAGGGTCAGCCCTGTCTGCACTGCACAGACCCAGAGTCAGGGAAGAGGTAGTTCCCCTCAGGACCAGTGAGTCAGTTAACAGGTGTGGGAAAGGAAGCTGAGCTGAGGGGAAGGCAGCAGGTGGCCTCCCATGCCTGTCTGACCCATATTTAAGGAGCAGCCCCAACTGGAAGTACTGTAGCTTAGGCTATTGCCAGGCCAACGTGCACGCACAGTTGTGCAGACTGGGCACTGCACAAGAGGATCACCTCTAAGGCCATGTCATTCCCCTTGTGGATTTTTATAATCATTGTAGTTATCCAGTGACGGCAGTAAAGCATCTGATTCTGACAGAGCCTGTCTATTAAAACAACTTTACCACAGATGGAAATAAAATGGCTTGGAGAAGAGAACTTTTCTATTTTCCACCAAAATGGAGGTGGGGGGGTGTAGTGATTGTGTCCACACTTCCCAGTGGAGATAACGTTCTCACATCTCCAGATTCACTTGCTGTGAGTCCGTGTTGACCCGAGTTACTCTGTGTTATGATATCATGTTCCTGATTATACGTGACAAAAATTCAGCTCGGCTGAGGGGGTCATGGAGCCAAGTGGTAAAAGGCACCTCGGAGCCTTGGGCTCACCTGAGTCCTCCTCCCAGGGAGGGAGGAGCCTGGGTCACATGCTCCCCCTTGTGGCCTGTGTTTCAATAGAACCAGATGGACTGGGGAAAGCAGGAGTAGTCCCCCACCAAAGAAAGGGGAAGGTGCTCCCAGGAGGGAGGCTCGAGAGCCAGCTACGGGGTGACAGTGACAGCGGAGTTTGCTCCGTGCCTGGGCACTGTGCTAAGCTTACTCATTCACTGCTCACGGCCACCCTGCATGATAGGAACTGTCGAAACCTCATTTTACAGGAAGGCAACTGGGACCCAGAGAGGTTACTCTGCAGGCCCTACGCCACACAGCCCAAAGCGGCAGAACCAGAATGGGAGCCCAGGCTCTCTAGGACCAGCGTGTCTGAGCCTTGCACCCCACGCAGTCCTTTACGTGGGAGTCATCATCCCTTGTCTCCTCCCCAACTCACTTCCGCCTTCTGCCACCTTCTAGCCACTCCCGCGGCCGAACCCAGTAAAGGCACCACGCTCTCCAAGAGGCAGTCTCCAGGCAAAGGCGTCAGGCCGGACCTTATCCTCGGGCCGACTGGTCAGTAACTCCCTTCCCAGACTGGAAACAGGCGATTTCCTATTCACTGTGTATTTCTAGCACCTGGAGCCCTGCCCAGCGCGAACTAGTCCTCCCTAAACATGTGTTGGGTGGATACATGAGTTCAAGGCTGGAAGTGGGGAGTATAAGGTAGACATCCAATAAATATCTGGATAGACAAATGAATCCATGAATAATTGCCAAGTGCAAACCACCCTGACGCTCAGTGGCTTAAAATGACAACCATTTATTTAGCTCCCAAGGCTGTAATTTGGAAGTTTCGTCTGGTTCAGTTGAGTGGTGCTTCTGGTCTCAGCGGGACTTATTCATGCTTCTGAGGTCGGCGTGCGGGTCAGGCAGGGCGCTGTGTTTCAGGGACACCTTGATCCGTCCCCTTGTGGTGTTATCTTCCACTTCCCGCCCAGCCAACCCCACTGAAGGGCTAGAAATGGTATGTCCACAGGTGACATAGAGAGTTCATTCATTCATTCATTCATTCAAAACACATCGACGAGCACCTGCTGTGTTCTAGGTACCAGAGATATCGCCATGAACGAGGCGGGCAAAAATCTCTTCCCTTGGGAAGCAGACATTTTAGTGGGGGGATAGAGACAACAAATAAGAATTAGAAGAATTATGTATCCGGTGGTTTAAAGCTGCTATCAAGAGAAATAAAGCCGCATTAGGGGCAGAGGTGACTGGAGTATTTTCCATAAGCGGCCAGGGAGACCTCCCTGAGAAGGAGCTGAGGGGGAGTCGTGTGGATGTCTGGGCAGGGGTGTTCCAGGTAGATGCAGCAGCCAGTGCAAAGGCCCTGAGGTGAGAGGGGCCTGGCACGGCCACCAGCAGGGCGGCCTGTCGGGGTGAGCACTGGATTGAGGAGCGGTAGAGAGGGGGTGGGAGCCACATGATGCATCATATGAGGCTTTGGTTCTAAGTATCCCAAGGCGGAGACACGAGTCCCCCCCCACACACACTCCTGCCCCTGCCGACTCCGCCATTCACTGCTTCACTCCACAATTTTTGCCGAACTCTGACATGCTTCCTGTCTGTCCCCCCAGGTCCCAGTGAGGACAACCCCTTCTCCTACGGTAAGTTACTCGTGGGAGGAGTGGGAAGAGGGAGGGAGGGAGGCCCCTCTTGCCCTACTCCTTTTTTCTCTCCGCAGATGAGGACACTCTCCGGAAGCGGGGGCTGCTGGTCGCAGCTGTGCTGTTCATCATGGGCATTGTCATCCTCACGAGTGAGACTCGGAGCTGGGGGAGGCCCGAGCCTGGGAGGGAGGGGGCTTCAGCTTGGACTTTGACTCCCCTGGGGACCAATTCTTGAAGCTCCCCACCACCCCGCCCGGGGCGGAGTGGTTTTAAATAAGGCATATTAGCTACATGTCCGTAGAAACCACTCCAGAAGTCAACGGCTTCAAATGATCACCATTTACTTAGCGCTCGATCGCGCCCTTTGGAGATGTAGGCTGGGCTCGGCTGGGTGGTTCTTCTGGTCATAGCAGGATGGCACAGCCACGGGGAGGGGGAGCCGTGTCCCCACGGCCTGGAGGCGTGACAGGAAGGATTGGTGGCGCCAGGGACCAGTGGGAGACAGAACTGCAGGCGGGCCCACCGGCTTGAGCTGTGGCTCCGGGGAGAGGTTTCCAGCCCCTGCCCCCTGTAAGCCCACCAGGAGGGAGCAGGGGTGGAGGAGACCAGAAACCTAAACCTCTCTCTCTGGCCACGGCCCCCCTGCCAGGGCTCAGCTAAAAGGCGAGGGGCCAAGGGGAGGCAGTCTCTTGGGGGTTGGGGACAGCGTAGCGTGGAGCCCAGCGTTGTAGAGCGGGAAAATGAATTTTAAAATGCTGCAGATGAACTAAATCACGCAGGCTACCCGTTCGGGAACTCTCTGTGAAGCCATATAGCTTGCACCAAGGGCTATTCCCGCTCTTGCCCAACTTCCCCGTTGGAAAAACGCACACAGCCACATCCTTTTCTAAGGTGGAAGGCAGAACGCCAACAGTGGTGAGGAGAGATGGTGGGGGGGGGAGGCCTCCTGCCCCCCACCAAGTCCAGGGTTCGAGGAACACTGTCTCCGTCTTTGTTGATCCTGACCTTGTGCTGCGGCCTGTCCACACCCTCCTCCCCCCACCCCTCGCTGCCTTGGGAAAAGTGAGGCTCAGAGAAGTGAGGGGTGTGCCCAAGGTCACACAGCACCTGAAAATCGGAAGGACTGGACCCAGGTCTGTGCGAGGGCAGAGACTGAAAGTTAGCTCTGGGGCCGGCCATGGTTCCAGTGAGGGTCATTTGTGGGCACCTACTGTGTGCCCACCCTGCGCCCCGGTCCCCGCCCTCAGGGAGCTGACATCCGGTGGGGGGGTGACAGTAAACGGGTGAGTGCATTAATGAGCAGAGTGGACACTGAGAGAGGTAATTGCCAGAAGGAAAATACGGCAGAATAACAAGCCAGGAGGGATGGGGAGAGACACTCCCTCTAAAGAGATAAAATCAGGACTGATTCTTGATGATGAGAAAGACGATTTAAAAAACAGGTAAAAGGAGCAGCAAGTTCAAAGCAGGAATGAGCTGAGCGTGTTGCAATAACCACAGGAAGAGGCCCGGGGTGGCTGGGGCCGTGTGAGCCTGGCGGGGAGTAGAAAGAGGTGAGGAGGAAAAGGTGGCAGTTGGAGACTTGTGTTCTGGAATCCACCCCCTCATTCACTTTGGTCTGGCTCCCCGACCCCCGCTGTTGTCCATTAAGCCCACCCGTCTCCTCCTACCTCAGGGCCTTTGCACTGGCTTTTCCATCTGCCTGGAACACCCTTTCTCTAGATCCCACATGGCTCCCCCCCTCACCTCCTTCAGTGTGCTCAAATATCACCAGCTCAGTGAGGCCCCTCTAGTCATCACCGTGAGGATGGCCCCAGCCCCTGGGCCTCCCTGCCCCCTCCTGGCTTTAGTTTTCTTCTGAGCCCACATCACCATCTGATATTACTGTCCGTACACTTGACTTAGTCATTTTGCTCATTGTGGGTCTCCCCGACTAGCAAGTCAGCTCTCTCAGGGCAGGGATTTTATTCATTCCTGTCCCTGGCTGTGCTCCTGGCGCCGAGATCGGAGCCTGGCACATAGTAGGTGCTCAGTAAATATTTCCTGAACGAAGGAATCCCACACGAGCTCGGAGGGGTTTTCAAGCTCCTCTGTGTGTGAGGGAGGCTGCTCCCTTGGGGCCCTCGCACTGACTCTTCTCCTGTGTGCCCCTCATCTCTGGCTCGGGGTTGCCCTGGAGCTTCCCGAGGGGCAGGGTTGGTGGGCCTCGTCCCCCAGCAGCCAGAGCACACACGATAATCAGCGTCATTCCAACTCATGACTGAACCCTTTCCTTCACCCACAGGTGGGAAGTGTAGGCGGTTACCCCAATTATGCCGGAACCGTAACAGGTGAGACCATCGGAAGTAGGGGCCGGCAACCCAACCGATGGGCACCCCAAGACTGAGTCCCCACCAGCTCACCGTGCCCAGCCACCTCCCTCCCCTCGCGAAGCCTACAGAATAGTCAATAAAGCCCAGCCTGAGAGGGAAGACCCGGATGGAGCCAGAGCCGGGGCTGACGGCCCAAGGCCCCTCCCGTCCCCACTCTGCCCACCCAGAGGGCCGCCTGGCTCCCTGGGCACTGCCCCCAAGTTACCCATTCTGTTCAGACGAACAGTAAAGCACTGTGGTCCCTGTCCATGGCCTCTGATCATTCGTGACTGGGGAGCGGAAGAAAGCAGCCAGGACTGGGAACGGGTCCCCTGAGGAGTGAAGGGAGGGGGGGGCCACAGACCCAAAAGCCAAGGCAGGGAAGCCAGAGAACACGGCCTGGCTGGTGTGGGGCAGGAGGGACGGGAGGGCAGGCCACGGGGGACTCTGGCCGGTGGGAGTGTCAGTGCTGGATTGGGCCCACGGCAGTTCGAGACCTGGCCTGGAGTCCGGACGCGAGCTCACCCCTCAGCTTGGGAGGCGGTATTGGTAACCGGCCAAGTGCAAATGGAGGTCCCGGCCCACGGGGGCCTACTTTTCTTCATCCTGCAGGTCCCCTGTCACTGTGAGGGGCCTCACACACGAGTGTGGACGCCCCAGCCTGCCCATCCGAACTCCGACCACACCCCCACCACAAACGACTGCCTCTAGGCCACCTCTCGGTGGAGGGGGAGGCCCACCGAGAAGGCCACACAGGCCCTGGCGGGGGAGGGCTCCAAGCCACTTGGGCAGGGAATTCCAGGGTCCCGGGGACCCCGAGCAGGGCCGAGAAGGGGCACAGGCTGTGGTGGGCACGTCCTGAAGGCCCTGGAG
This sequence comes from Potos flavus, assembly GCA_028534135.1. Lineage (NCBI taxonomy): Eukaryota > Metazoa > Chordata > Mammalia > Carnivora > Procyonidae > Potos > Potos flavus. The sequence goes on from CM052888.1 coordinate 36,898,405, forward strand.
AGGGGCTCTGCCAGATAAGGCCAGAGCAGGCCCTCAGAAGCGCGGGGGCCGGGGCAGAGGCCGCTCCCCCAGCGTAACGGCCATCACGACAAAGTACAGGGACCAGGTCTTGTCCTCGGGGGCTTGCATAACAAGAGTTCGCAGACCTCGGGTCACTACCTCTTCATGGGTCATGAAATCCTGGGCTGTAGGTAGCATAAAAAAGAGAGAGAAAAAAAAGAAGTAATAAAATAGAAATGAAAAATATCAGAGCATATCCCCAATAATCTGACTCTTCTCTTGGTTTCTGCTCAGGTTGTGATCTCAGGGTCGTGAGATCCAGCCCTGCGTCAGGCTCCGTGCCCAGCGTGGAGTCTGCTTGAAGTTCTTTCCTCCTCCCTCTCCCTCCCCCTCCGCTCCTCTCCCAGCTTGAGCTCACTCTCTCTCTCAAATAAGTAAATAGGATAAATCCATTGAAAATAAACATGTATTATATGTGATATATGACATATGTACATGTGTGGTATATACTATGTATATGCATAGACACATTACGAATACACATATATTGTATATGTGATGTATATAGTATGTAATATATACATATAGGGGTATTCTAAAAATATTTTTGATTGACATCCACCAGCTGCTAATCAGATGCCTAACCCACTGCGGGGGGGAATGTCATTCATATATATATTATACACACACACGCGCACATGTGCGTGCGAGCAGATACAAACTGTGACGTATGTGGCAGAGGGATACCGCTCAACACTAAACAGCAGCAACATGGAGGAATCGCAGAAGCATCAGCCTGAGTAGAGTTCTAGAATAAGCCAGACGAAGTGACCGTGATACAAGTCAGAATAATAGTTGCCTTCACCATGGTTGTGATGTCCCTCCTATGAGGGTGGGACGTTGACTGAGGAGAGTCATGAGGGAACTTTCTCGAAGGACCGAAATGTTCTGTGCCATGATGGTGGTATAGGTTACGTGAATGCGTTCACTGGTCAGAACTGACTGCATTGTACACTCCAGATTCCTGTGCTTTATTACACGTAAGTTATACCTCAGCCCCAAGAACAACAAAACTGAAAACAAAAAGGCAGTTGTGTCTCGGGTGGTGATGACCTCTGGGTCCCGGATCAGGATTCTGAAGGTGCTGTGGACGGGGGTGGGGGGGCTCGCAACTGAGATGGGAAGAGAAGCTGCCCAAGGGGGTTGGTTTAGTTACCGCAAAATTAAAAGAAATCTGTATTTTGGGTTTTGTTCCCAGTTCCTGGCACAGAGCTCCTACAACCCTGGGCATTTCCTGGGTGATAGGAGCATCTTTTGTTCTAATGAGGCAAAGGGTGGTAGGCTTCTAGATGACTCTGGTCACCGGAAAGACCACGTTATGATCAGAAGCTTGAAACTTCCAGCCCCACCTCTGGCCTCGGAGGAGGGAGAGGAGCTGGAAATTGCGTTAATGGTCAGTCATGCCTACAGGATGAAGCCTCCATAAAAAACCCTAAATTACAGGGTTCAGAGGGCAACCTGCTTGGTGAACATAGCCGCGTGCTGGCGGGGTGGTGACACAGCCAGCTGCACGGGGGACACAAGCTCCCAGGCTCAGGATTCTCCCAGACCTCATCCCGTGTATCCCTTCCCCTGGTTGGCCATCTGTATCCTTCATCATAGCCTCCATGATATAATAAACTGGTAAACGGAAGTGTTTCCCTGAGTTCTATGAGCCGTTCGTGCAAGTCCAAGGTGAGGGAATCATGGGAACCCCCAATTTGTAGTCACATTTGACAGAAGTTCTGGGTAACCTGGGACCTACCAGCCATGGGCGTCAGAAGTGGGGGGAGGGGAGCACCTGGGTGGCTCAGTGGGTTAAAAAGCCTCTGCCTTCGGCTCAGGTCATGATCCCAGGGTCCTCGGATCGAGCCCTGCATCGGGCTCTCTGCTCAGCAGGGAGCCTGCTTCCCCCTCTCTCTCTGCCTGCCTCTCTGTCTACTTGTGATCTCTCTCTCTGTCAAATAAATAAATAAAATCTTAAAAAAAAATAAAAAATAAATTTAAAAAAGTGGGGGGCGGGGCAGTCTCATGGGACTGAGCCCTTTCCCTGTGGGGTCCTCGTTCTCTCTGGTTCATGTCGGAATTGAACTGAAGCGCAGGACGCACGGCTGGGGTCATGGGGAATTGCTTGGTGTGGTGACATTGTGAGCTTCAACGAGCAGCACACAGGAGTGGAGGCGAATTTTTCCTTAGAGTCGGGTTATGGAAATCATCTGCAAAGTCTTAGCCTAGAGCCCACGCCACCAAACTTTCCAAAAAGCTTGTCAGCATCTCATTACCTGTTTCAGGCCAACCCATTTTTGCTGGAAAATGACAGGAATAATCTCAAAATCTCAGTGGCTTTCAACAGCAAAGGTGTGTTTGCTCATCATGGATCGGCTGGGAGCGATGATGTGACCTAAGCTGATGGAGAAGCCACCATCAGAAACATCTCCAGCTATCAGTGACAGAAAGAAGAGAGAAGAAGGTGACACACGCCGGCTCTTGTAGCCTCTGCCGGAAGGGACACACACATCATTTCTGCTCACATTTCATCAGCCAGAGCAAATCACACAGCCACATTTGCGTTCAACGGGGCAGGAAACTACAAACTTCTTATAGTGGGGGAAGTGGGTAGTGCCACAAAAGAAAGTAATTACACCAAGAATTCTGGAAGCAGAAACCATATTCAATGTCAAGAGCCATAATCCAGGAACAACAATGGCTTCAACAAGGTGATTTATTTCTCCCTCACATAACAGAACTATGAAGTATGTAGCCCGAGACTGGAGAAGCAGTTCGTTGGTGTCATAAGGGACGAGGCTCCTACTGACTTACCGCTAGCATGTGGCTCTAATCCTCATGATCACAAAATGGCTGCAGGAGCCTCCACCATCGTGTCATGTTCCAGAGGAAAAAAAGCAAGAAGAAAAGAAAAAGGTGTGGAGGGGAAGGCACCACTAGGTGAGCTTTGTCCTTTTAAAAAGAGGATCCCAGGATCCCCTCCCAAAGACTTCTACTTACTTCCGATTGGCCACCTCTATCTGCAAAAAGAAATTGGGAAATGTAGTCTTTTAGCTGAGTCCATGACACCCCGAATACCATCATGGAAAACAATAGCCCCGAGGAATGTGTGGATATGGTGGGGAGGATGCTGAGCTTCTCCCAAATTAAGGATGGGGACTCAAGCTATTTTGACTCAAATATGGAAGGAAAAGGTAATTCTTAAGACTGGAGTTTGTGGAGACCTCCAGGGGATAGAACACTGACTCTCAGACGTGGAACAGACATCCAGAAATCTCTCCAGCAAGGCCCCCAGTGCTCTCCAAAGGCTGTCCATCTGCTGCCCCAACCCCTGCTGGCACATTACCCCTTTTTCTGTCGTGGTGTCGTAACTGCAGCCCCTCCCCTGCTCTTACATCAGGGAGGGACGGCTTGCCAAGACCTAATGGAACGGCTCTCGGAATGCAGCCAGGCTCCCGAGTACAATACTGACAAGATTCTTGTTCTGGAAGGAATTAAGGCCACATCGCACTAAGTGGAAGGAATCTGCTTTCTTCCCATGGAACTACCTCGTGCCTTTTTGGGGCTGTCGGGAGGGACTTCCAAGGCTCGCTTCAGTGAGGTGTTGCTTTTAGGGAGGCGGGTTAAATGACATTTCCCAGCATTCCCTTCCCTGTATGCTTCTGGTGAGGGTGGGCCACAAGAGACGTTCTCATGGGGGATTGCAGGGTCGAGGTTGGAGCCGCGGCCATCTTGCGGCTTCCACTAGCCACTGCTTATCTGCGACGACTCATGTCCTTGTTAGAAGGCAGCAGCCGGGCCTGCCTCTGTTCCAACCTCCCCCACTTTCAGCTCCTCCAACCGCTGCATCAGCTGCGTCCCTAGCCCTGCGATGGGGGGCCCTGGCTTCCGTGGGACACTGCACCACCGAGGTCACAGGCAACTGGTTCTCCGATCTAATCAGATTTAAAGGCATTAATGACCCCGTATCAGTATCGGTAACCGCCTGTATCAGGAGGCGAGGCTCTGGGGGACCATGTATTTGCTTCCATAGGACATTTTAGTAAAAATAAGGCGGTAATGAGTTGGCTGGTTGCCTCTAACAGTGCTGGAAAACGTGGGGAAAGAAAATGGGGAGCTGAGAGCTTTATATCCCCAGCCTTAGAGCTGTCCGAGGGACTGGAACGTTTCTGTGACTGCATTTATTTCCTGCAGAGACAGGGCCCAGAGTTCTGAAAACCACGCTCTAAGTGAAATCCTGTGGGCGGCCGAATTATAATTCCCATTCGACGTCCAACTTCACCGGGTCCTTTGGTTAGTGCTAGGGCATTGAATGGGAAGAAACAGGAGCCCCCCAAATTGGGTTTGGGATACATGGGCAGATTCTAACAAGGCTGTCGTGTGTCCTTTGCCCATCGAGTGAGCTTGCACCTCCGCCTGGGGAGGATAGTCTCCTCCCTTGAAGAAACTATAACGGCCTTTTCTCACGTAGCCCCCTGGCTAGGAGCTGGTGATCCTCCTAAGACCTTTTCTTGCCTCTAAGACCTGTACCCAGACTCAAGTCTCAACAGAACCCAAAGGGCGAGGAGCAAAAGAGGAACCGTGAGGAGACCCCCAGAACAATTGCCAATTTCCATTTGCCAATTTCCATCCACAGAAAACTGCAGAATGTGTGTGGAAATGGGTCTTCGGTGTGCTGAACCAAGGTGGGGGCAGGGTATAACGCTGGATTGTCCAAATGTATTGATTTGGTCCATGAAGCGGAGATTCTGGCTTCCACGTTTGAACGTAAGGGTCCAAGAATACGTCTGATGGTTTGCTTGGTTGTTTGATGGACCTGTGTACCCAAAGGTGGCCTGTCCCAGGTTAAAATGTCAGAGGTTCCTTGGTGCGCCCGCAGAGCCCGAGTCGGCAAACCTTTTCTGTAAAAGGCTAGATAGGATATATTTTAGGGTTTATAGGCCAGTGTCAGCTGCAGCTCTGGCCTTACAGTGGAAAAGCAGCCAAAGACAATTGGTAAAAGAATGAGCATGGCTGTGTCCCCATAAAAGTTTATTTATAGACACTGAAATGTGAATTTCATATCATTTGCGTGTGTCACACAATTATTACTCTTCTTTTGATTTTATTTCAATTAAAAATGTGAAAACTGGGACACCTGGGTGGCTCAGTGGGTTAAGCATCTGCCTTTGGCTCTGGTCATGACCCCAGGGTCCTGGGATCGAGCCCCGAGTAGGGGTCCGCGCTGAGTCTGCTTGTCTCTTTCCCTCTCCCTCTGTTCCTCCCCCCTCTCATGCGCTCACACTCTCTCTCTCTCAAATAAATTTTAAAAAACATTGAGAGCCATTTTTAGCCTACAGGCCAAACAAAACAGTCTGTCTGCTAGATTTGGTCCCTGGGCTACAGTTTGCTGAGTCCTGCTCTAGAGGAAGGTATCCAAAAGGCTTGGGACCTGGAGGACGCGATGCTAAGTAGAATAAGCCAGACACAAGAGAAACAAATACTGCGTGATATCACTTGTAAGTAGAATATATAAAAATCAAATTCATAAAAGCAGAGAGTGGAGTGGTGCTTGCCAGAGGCTGGGGGATGGGAGGAATGAGGAGACGTTGGTCAAAGGGCACAAAGCTCCAGTTATACAAGATGAGTAAATTTCCAAGGTCTAATGTACAGCACAGTGACCATAGTTAATAATACTGCATTTATTACAGTGGCACTAAATTTGGCCAAGAGAGTAGATCTTAGGTGTTCTCACCACACACACACACACACACACATACACACACACGGGTGATGAAATGTTAATTAGTTTGATTGTGGTAATCATTTCATGATGTGTACATATATAAAAATGACACACTGTATACCTTACATATATAGAATTTTTATTTATCGATGATCTCTCAGTAAGGCTGGAAAGAAACCCACACAGGCTTAGAAAGATTGGAATACTGAGTGGCTTTGTCATTTAAGACTAAGACTAGCTATACAGCAGGGTGGGGGGTGGTGGTAAAAAGTCACAGTGATGTCACTATCATTAGCTGTCATGTGGCTGTCAGAAATAAAGTCATAGGCAGGAGTCCTAGCGTCCTCGAAGAGCTTCGTGGTGGCTCTTCTTCGAAGGTCAGAGATCCTAGTGGAAATGGCTGCCCTCAAACTGGGATCTCTAAATGCAATATGCACGACAGACCAGAGGTGGCAGGGATCCGGGGCACTGACACACCAAAGATAAGATGGCATGGTTTCCATAGTGGAGAGTGAAACCCAACCAGGAATGAGAATAGGCTGACTTGCAGAGCTCATCGGCATTTCCTAGTTTGCCATGGCATCCTTTGAAATGAAATAGGCGGGCAGCCTACTAAAGTCTTCCTTGATCTGAATTAGTGGATGAGTTCTGGGTCTAGTGAATGAGTCCTGAGCTGGATGACCAACACAAAAATTTGTGGCCTATCACTTCAGTGAACATTCTTGGGGTTCAGGGATTTGAGGGATGTGGAGATATTCCTTCCTGGGCGAAGGCGAAGTTGCTGCCCATGGCCCCTCCGGACCCTGAAAGAGAGGCCCGATGCTGGGGATCCTCTCTGGATTTTGGAGTCCGCATATACCTCACTCGGGATTACTGCTGTCACTCATTACTGAACGACCTGGAAAGCTGCGAGTTATGAGTGGGATCCAGAATGAGCAAGAGCTCTGCGACAGGTCTGGGCTGAGATGATGGTGCTTGAAGCGTCTGTGGTAGATAGGGGTGCTCTCTGGGGACTCTCAGACCCCTATTGGCGAATCGCGGTGTAGACCTCTAGGATTTTGGAGCAAAGTCAGGTCATTCTCTGAAAATAATTATTCTATCTTTAAGAAAGTTCTTGGCTTTCTACTGGGCGTTAGGAGAGGCTAAATATTTGACCCCAGGCCACTAAGATACTATGCCAATGGAGCGACCTATCATTACCTGTTGTACGACCCAAGAAGCCACAAAGTTAGGCATGCACGGCGGCGATCTGTGGAAGTGCTTTAGACAAGATGGTTCTAGAAGGTGGTGAAGGCACGAGTACTTTGCCTGAGGAAGGTGCCCTGATGTCCAGATCCCTGACTCCTGCTTCAGTGCCTTCTCGCTCTCAAACATCCCCTGTGGCCAATGGGGAGCTCTCTATGACCACTTGGCTGAGAAGAAAAAAACAAAAAAAACCTCAGGTTTTGCAAATAGTAAAACTCTGTTACAGAAAACTCTGGTTTACATCTAATTCCGTAGGACGTGGAGGCACCACTCAGCTGTATCGTGACAGCGCCGTTCTGGGACACCCCTGAAGGAAGGGGGGTAAAGGGAAACTTTGCCAATGGGCAGAAATTTGAGCAGTGTGCCCGGTTGCCCGTTTTTTTTTTTTTTTTAAAGATTTTATTTATTTATTTGACAGAGAGAAAGAGACCACAAGTAGGCAGAGAGGCAGGCAGAGAGAGCGGGGGAAGCAGGCTCCCTGCTGAGCAGAGAGCCCGATGCGGGGCTCGATCCCAGGACCCCTGAGATCATGACCTGAGCCGAAGGCAGAGGCTTTAACCCCCTGAGCCACCCAGGCG
>CM052888.1:36906497-36972362 GCA_028534135.1 Potos flavus
TTTTTTTTTAAAGATTTTATTTATTTATTTGACAGAGAGAAAGAGACCACAAGTAGGCAGAGAGGCAGGCAGAGAGAGCGGGGGAAGCAGGCTCCCTGCTGAGCAGAGAGCCCGATGCGGGGCTCGATCCCAGGACCCCTGAGATCATGACCTGAGCCGAAGGCAGAGGCTTTAACCCCCTGAGCCACCCAGGCGCCCCTCCGGTTGCCCGTTTTGACTGAAAGAAGAGATGCCCAGAAATACGGATCTATATCGATTTATCAGTTGCGACTAATGGTTTGGCTGGATGGTCAGAGACTGCTACAAAGAGGTCGGGGGAAGAGATAAGTAGATAGAGCTCTTCAGAGGAGGAGGAGAATTGTGTCCTATGTGGGTACTCCCCAGAGTGAACTCAGAAAATAAGATTTTAGGAAGATAGGATAAGCCATTTTGTGGACACAGTCAGCCACCGTGGACTTTGCCCGGCCACTCTCGTCATCACCCACTCAGCTCATTAACCCGCGTGGGATCTGCAACGAGAACTTCTACTACTACTTCTGCTAGCAAAGGCTGATCTGGCTAGTGCCACTGGTAAGTGCCCCATCTGCCAGCAGAAAAGACCAGCACTAAACCCCCTGATCCAGCACCAGTCCCCAAGAGAATCGGTCAGCTTGGTGACGGCAGACTGATTACATCGATCTGCTTCCCTGATGGAAAGAGCAGCACTTTTTTCTCTTTCTTTCTTTCTTTCTTTCTTTCTTTCTTTCTTTCTTTCTTTCTTTCTTTCTTTCTTTCTTTCTTTCCTTTCTTTCCTTTCTTTTCTTTCTTTCTTTCTTTCTTTCTTTCTTTCTTTCTTTCTTTCTTTCTTTCTTTCTTTCTTTCTTTCCTTTCTTTCTTTCTTTCTTTCTTTCTTTCTTTCTTTCTTTCTTTCTTTCTTCTTTCTTTCTTTCTTTCAATAACTGCTTTCTTGCGATATAATTTACATACAAGTCACATCTTTAAAGTGTACCAGCCAAGGGCTTTTAGTATATTCGCGGATATGTACAACCTTCGCTACAACCAATCTTAGAACATTGTCATCACCCGACAAAGAAACCCCGGAGGATTCTGGGAAGATGGCAGAGCGGGAGGCACAAGGAAGCTGTCTCCCCACCTGGATAGCAATTGTACTGGAGACTCATTTTGGAACTCTGGAGACGACTGAAGCCTGAAAACTTCCAGAGGAAGGCTTGGATGGTAAATTGTGGTAATTTCCGTCCATTTCAGCTCTTAGCAGAGTGGCAGCTACCCAGCCCCCGGCCCCAGCCCTGTGGCAGGTGCCTGTGCACATGTTCCTCCAGCAGCTTGCATATCCCCTGCAGGACCGAAGTGGCCGAAAAGCACCTTGTCCTCCAAATATAGAGGATCAGTGGTCTGATCGCTGACTGCTGCTTCTTTCTCTTTTTCCTTTCTTTCTTTCTTTCTTTTTTTTTTTTAGCTTCAGAGGTAGAATTTAGTGGTTCATCAGTTGCCTATAATACCCAGTGCTCATTATATCAAGTGCCCTCCTTTTTTTTTTTTAAGATTTTATTTATTTATTTGACAGAGAGATAGAGAGCACAAGTAGGCAGAGCTGCAGGCAGAGGGAGAGGAAGAAGCAGGCTCTCCACTGAGCAGGGAGCCTGAAGCCGGGCTCGATCCCGGCACCCTGGGATCACGACCTGAGCCAAAGGCAGATGCTTAACGACTGAGCCACCCAGGCGCCCCAAAACATTCTCATATTTAAAAAGTAAGCCGAGGGAGCTTGTTCCACCCCAAGAAATGCTTAAGGTGGTCTCGTGGAGTGATATGAAAAGCCGCTCGACAGCACCTGGAAACCATCTAAGGAAATGAAGATCTCAATAAAGTTAAAATGTGGTGAGATTCTGTACCCAACTCTGACACATAAGGTCTTTTCCCCTCACACCAAGCAATTCTCCAACAGCAGCTGGGTGTCCTACAATTTCACAGTTTTGACTATCTCCTCTGAGATAGCATCAGATCCCACATGTCAGGGCTCTGTCCTACAAGACTGCATCCCCTTCAGAAGCCAGTTGGAAGTCGTGCTTGTCTCCTGTGCTGCTGAGAGGCTGGCTGTACATCAGAGGTTCCCACGACCTCCTCCCTGGGTTCAATGAGTGAGCAAGAGTGGCTCACGAACTCGGGGAAACATCTGACTTACCAGAATGCTGGTTCGTTACTGGTTATAAAAGGATGTAACTCAGGAACAGCCAGAGAGAAGAGACGCATACAGCAAGGTGTGCGGAGGGCGTGTGGAGCTCCTATGCCCTCTCTGAGTGCATCACTCTCCCCAGATATCCATGGCTCCCCCCACCCAGAAGCTCTAGGGACCCCATCTTTTTGGGGTTTTATGGAGGCTTCATTACATCAGCAAGATTGACCATTGGTGATTCAACTCAACCTCTAGCCCCTTCCCTTCCCAGGAGGTTGGGCGATAAGAGGCAAAGTTCCAAATCTCTAGTCACATGATGGGCTCCACTGGCGGATCATCCCTCTTCCTTAGGCAAGGTCCAAGGATCGCCTCATTAACATAACAAAAGATACCTTTATCACTCTGCCTGAGGGTTTTAGGAGTTCTGTGTCAGGAATGGAGATGGAGACCACACACGTATTTTGTATTATAAATCACAATATCACACACGGGCAATTAAGAAGCTATTATTATTTTAATAGTGATTTATAAATGTACTTTTTGTTTGCTCTGTTATCTGAGAGACATTTTTAAAAATTATTAGTCAAAAAGCTAGTAGTATTGTGACGTTGGTTTCTAACACCACATTTTGTTTTCTACATAATGTGAGACTAATCCATTCAAAAGAATTCTTTTTTTTTTAAAAGATTTTATTTCTTTATTTGACAGAGAGAGACAGATCACAAGTAGGCAGAGAGGCAGGCAGAGAGAGAGGGAGAAGTAGGCTCCCCATTGAGCAGAGACCCTGATGCGGGGCTCGATCCCAGGACCCTGAGATCATGACCAAAGCCGAAGGCAGAGGCTTAACCCACTGAGCCACCCAGGCGCCCCTCAAAAGAATTCTTAATTTGTATTTTGGGGCGCAGAATGTTTAAGGGGGTAATTGTGTGACATCAACAACCCAAAGGGATGGGCACAGAGCTGTAAAGGAACAGAGTTTTTGTACGTTATTGAAATTAAGCTGGTCTAAATTCAAATCAGAGTGTTATAACTTTAGGATGTTAAATATAATCCCCATTGTAACTACAAAGAAAATAGCTAGAGAAGACACAAAGGAAATGAGAAAGAAATTTAAATACTTCACTACAAGAAAGTTAACTAAACATTAAAGAGGATAGTAATGTAGGAAATGGGAGACTAAAAAGCTGTAAAACATATGGAAATCAAATAAGAAAGTGGCAGAAGTTAAATCCCTCCTTATCAATAATTACTATAAATGTAAATGAATGAAACTCTCCAATCAAAAGACAAGAGACGGGCAGGAAGGACAAAAACATATGTTGTCTACAAGAGACTCATTTTAGATCCAAAGAGATTGGATCTAAAATCAGAGTGAAAATGAAATACACAAATAGGTAGAATGGATTGAAATCATCTGAATTCACAAATACATTGAAAATAGATTGGAAGCAAAAGGATGGAAAAAGATACTCCATTCAAAGAGTAACCAAGAGAGAGCAGGGTGGCTCTACTAATTTGAGACCAAATAGACTTTAAATAAAAATGTTACAAGAGACAAAGTACATTGTGTATTAAGAAAAAGTTCAATACAACAGGAAGATAGAATTATAAACCATTAGGGGCACCTGGGGGGTTCAGTGAGTTAAACATCTGCCTCTTGATTTCAGCTCAGGTCATGATCTCAGGGTCATGGGTTTGAGCCCCATGTTGGGCTCTGAGCTCAGTGTGGAGTCTGGTTATCCCTCTCCCTCTGCTCCGCCCCCCACTCTTTCTCTCTCTTTATCTCTAAAATGAATAAATAAAATCTTTTAAAAAAGGAGTTATTAACCTTTACATATCTAATAACAGACCATGAACATATATGATGCAAAAAACTGATAGGATGGAAGGCAGAGCTAGACTAGACAAGATGGCCGCTGAGGGCAGAGTGAATATGGAAAGGCCTCTTAGTCCATTCAGCCGCTATGACAAAATACCACAAGCAGGGGTAGCTTATAAACAATGGAAATTTACTTCTCAAACTTCTAAAGGCTAGAAGTCCAAGATCAGGGCGTCGGATAAGGGCCCTCTTCTGCGCCCAGACTTTTCCCTATTTCCTCACATGGTGGAAGGGGCTAGGGAGATCTCTGGGGTCTCTTTTGTAAGAGTCCCATTCATAAGGGCTCCGCTCCCATGACCTTATCACCTCCCAAAGGCCCCACCTCCTGGTGTCATCATATTGGTCATTCAACATATGAATGGGAGGGACCCTAAATATTGAGACCATAGCAAATGGATAATGGGAAAGGTAGTTATAAATGTAATTATAAATGCCAGCCGTGAGCAGGTGCAGAAGTAAGAATTGTAGTATCTATACTTGTAGAAGGAAATACTTACTTCTTCCTTTTTTTGGAATGAATACGTTTGTGTGTGTGTATATATATATATATATACATATCACATATTTTTATTTTCTTTCCCTCTTTCCCCTTGTTAGCTAACATAGGATGTGTTCATAGTAGTTAGCTTTATTGCTCAATATGTAAACTACAAGATATCAAAGGTGTAGAATCAGCTATGAGAATGAGCATCAACCAATAATTTAAAAGATACTCTATCTTCTCCTTAGAAAAGTGCTAGCAAATTCCGAGTTTTAGCTGGCATAGATATATACTTTAGTTAAAGCATGACTGTTATTGTCTTTATTTGGAGATTAAGTATGGTTTAAGGAGATGCGTATGTGCTGGGTTACAAGGGGTAGACTATGGTGTGGTGGTTTAATAATGTAGCAACTTGCTTGCATTGAACTACATTTCCCAGAATTCCCTTCTCGGTGTGCTTCCATAAGCTTGAGCCCATAGGAGGGATTCTTATGGCATATTTGGGGCAGCCCGAAATAGCAGCCTTTTAGAAGCTCAAACATGCTGGCCTTTATCTGCTGGCTCACCCCACTGGTCCTGCAACTGTTCCACCTTCCCATGGATCCTCCTTCAGCTGCCTGGCTCCTGGGCCAGGTGTGCATTTAGCCCCCGGATGAAGGGCTCTGACTCCAGCAGGGCACACACGCCACCAAGGTTGTCAGAGGCAACAGGAACTGACATAGGCTCAGTCCATCCTCACGGACTCCAGTCTGGGCGGTGTGCTCCTGCTAATTCTCACTCTCCCTGACCTGACATCCATCTTCCCTTCCCGCCTGCCTGCCCCGTGGACTCCAAGTTCCCACATCAGACTCAAAGACAACCCCCTGATGGAGACTGCTTCACTCACTCCTCTGATTGCATAAGATCAGATCCAGTAACAAGTGCCTTCATAGCTATTTATAGATATAGCTTAGTGGTTCTGCTTCTCTGGTTGAATCCTGACTGATACACCCACCACATTCTTGTGATTTCAGAACCGGAGCCCAGAACGTGGGCATGGCCCCTTGGGTGTGGGAGACTTGGCCAGAAGAGAGTTTCTATTAGAGTCTGACTAAAGCTCCCCCCACCCCAACCCCTGCAAGAGATGGGAAGATGGAATTTCACAGGGAAGAGGGGAGGAATGCCAGATTCAAAGGCTGGAAAGAAGAGCTATAGGGGGAAGGTTGAGAATAGAACAAGAGACAACAGGAGAAAAGATTTCACTGTAGACACTTTCCTTTCTAAGAACCAAGCCTCAGTGTCTCATTTCCCTTAGGGGTTCAAGGAGGCAAGAGAGCTGGATCAAGTCACACCCTCAAGCCCTCTAAGCAGAGATCTGTGTGACTGTAGAGGACATCTCTGGTTTCCCTCTGACCAGCAATCATTGTCTCCTCTTTAAGTAACAGCCCTCGTATTTTCTTTTGGAGAATTCTTGTCCCCGTGTTCAGCCCCTATGGTTTGGGCTATGACCTCCTTTCCTAGCTCCAGGAATGAGCACAGACCCCAAGCCTGGCCAATTGTACCCTGGCCACTGCCACTTGTTCTGGGATGGGTACGTGGTTAGGCTCAGCCAACAAGATTCAATTCTGGGAACTCTGCTGATATTTTGTCTGAGTTACTCAGCCTTTTAATAGGACGTGAACCCAGAGTTGCCATTGTTTCTCCCAGGGTGGGGGAGTCAGCCTGAGAATGAGGCCAACATAGAGGTACATTGAGCTGGTAGAAGGGACAGAGATACGCTCCTACTGTCCTCTGAGCACCTAGATCCAACTATGCCTGAAGCTAAATACATTTTAGCGTACCACTAAGTTCCATCTCCTCTGTTGTTGTTCTATTTAAGTCCACTTGAGATTGGGGTTCTGACACTTGTAGCAGAGTCAACACTAATAAACTGATCCCTCAGTAAAAGAATTTGCTTACGCCTCCCTCACATCTCAGGTGTGTTTGATTTGGGGGGAAATTCAGGAGGCTGGAGACACTGTTAACAATGGCAGCTAACCTTACTGAGCCCTTACTAGGTACCAGGTGCCCTGGAAACACTACAGGTATCTCTCAATGTCCTCAGAAGTACCCCACGAGGAGGCTACCACAATTGCCCCCATGTTTTAGATGCAGCGCAGACAGCTTAGACGCCCGCCTCCCGGTTACACAACAAACAAGAGGCATTGGTGGGAAAGGAACGGCAATCGCTCTGTGACCGCAGACAGAGAGGGCTCCCCAAGAGTGGGAGACCGAAAGGTGCTATCCCGCCTGCACCGGTACAGGCTAGCTGCCCCCTTACAAGAGCCTCCTGGTCACTGCTGTAACAACGTTATAAAGAAGCCCCTCACTCTGCCCTCTACCCCCACACGCCAAGACCTGCGGTGCCGAGGCAGCTGCCTGTGTCCCGCGTCTTCTCTGTCACCAACCCGTGGTTTCTTCCACTGCTGCCTGCCGGCTGTTCTGGCCGCCTCTCCATGTGTGGGGTGACGAGCTCCTCCCCTCGTTGTTTGTAAGTAACATCAGGCCAACCCGTCCTCTCTTGTGCTGGTGAAATGCTGAGCTCTCCAGGTCTGTTTTGTTTTTGTTTTTTTTAAAGATTTTATTTATTTATTTGACAGAGGGAAAGAGATCACAAGTAGGCAGAGAGGCAGGCAGAGGGAGAGGGGGAAGCAGGCTCCCTGCTGAGCAGAGAGCCCGATGCGGGGCTCGATCCCAGGACCCTGAGATCATGACCTGAGCCGAAGGCAGAGGCTTTAACCCACTGAGCCACCCAGGCGCCCTCAGGTCTGTTTTTTGGCACCGTGGTCTCATCTGGCCTGCTGGAGGTTGACTCTTAAAACCCCAGTCTTCATCGTTAACAAGAGGCACATGCGGGAGAGAAGGCATTGTCATCTCTGCCCCACAGCTGTGTACAATCTGTACCGTTCATCTCATTCCCAGAGTGTGATGGGAGGAACCGTGAAAGAAGGTATTTCTAGGAACATCCCCTCGTGCATCGTGGGAGGAGCCCTGTGTGACTTGTGCTTGGGATTAAAGCCAAGTGCCCCGCCCTGCCACAGACCCTGCTTGGGCCGTTTGTGCCTGCAGCCACATCGCCCCACCTCGCTCTCCACTCAGCCCTTCTCTCTCTTGGCACAAGGCTTTTGCACATGCTGTTCCTTCTCCCTGAAACACTCTTCCCTGCAATCTTTATCTAGTTAAATCCTCTCATCCTCCAAGTCTCTGCTCACATTTCATGTCCTCCGAAAAGCCTTCTTGGAGCCCCTGGTATCATATGCTCTTGTGGATTCCTCTACTGTTACATCACAGCATTTACATGTTTACCTCTACTTTTGTGGTTATTTCAGTGAACTGTTCACTCCCTTTAAGAACATAAACTCTGTCGTTACGGGGGACCGACCAGTAGCGTGCTCACGAATGTGTTACAAGCAGCTATGGGGTATTAACCTTAAAAGTAAAAGCCAGTTATTTTACCAGCAAAAATGGGTTTATTTGGGAATAGCAGAGATGGTAGTTTGGAATACGCAAACAATGGCAAACCTATAGGCAAGTCCAGAGAACAAAGGAGAGGAATACTATTTTACGGAGAAGGAGGAGAAAGTTGGGAGCGGTTGTTCTGAATGAAGGCCCATTGGAGAAAAGCAAGAGTCCAGGCTGCTGGTGGTTTCTCATTGGCTGAGTTGCTGAGTTGTCAATTTCTTGCAGAAGATTCAAGGCACTTCTTCTCCTGTTAGGGCCTCTAGTTGATCATTCTTTCCCTTGGGGCTTCTCCCCTGCAGTCTATAATTGACAATTCTTCCTGTAATTGACACGGAGTGGTTCAGTTTCCCCTTCCAGCCTCCCTCTGGACTTTGGTGAGGTTTTCCTTTATTAATTTTCAAAGGGGTAAGGCATGTGTGTGGGGAGACACTGATTGATAGCTCTTGATGATTCATGTGGCCGGTCTCAAGCCATCAATGTGATTTCAACCAAAATTGCTGAACATTTTAACACCTGACTCCTGCCCGCTGGTATGAGGCAGCTCCAGCCCCCCACTGCGGCCGACAGCCCAGCGCCCAGCGCAGTTTTGTTGAATGAGTGAATGAATGAACGAAAGAAATTAATCCCACAGATATAGCTTCCCCTATTTGCATCTGTTCGTGGCACACTCTCATCAGTCCGCTGCAGATTTAAAAGAACAAAACCAAACCAAACTATGATGTTTTCATCAAGCAAAATGTATTCACCATAAACAAACATTCTTTGGGTCCCACTTTTTCCTTGTGTTAAGGCATTCCTTCTTGCCTGTAATTAAAGCTTTGCAGACTGTGAGTAGTGACTCATTAGTGGTTCATGAGATCAATTTAGAAGGTCATGACAAGCATCTTTTAAATTGAGTAGAACAGAAGACAAATTTCAGAGTACCAGAATTTGTCCTGGGTTGTCAGGAAGTACTGTTTTCAGAAACTTCTTTTGTGAACATGTATTCATCCTGACTTGTGACATAAGGTGACTTTTTAGAGTCAAGAAGGTTTGAAAACCACTGTGATTAAAAGCAATGCTTTAAAAAAAATCAGTAAACTTTATTTTTAAAGCAATTTTAGGTTTTCAGCAAAATTGGGTGAAAAGGATAGAGATTCCCCCATAAAATCCCCATCCCCACACAGACACAGCCTCCCTGTTATTAACATCTCCTGCCAGAGTGGTCCATTTATTACAATCGAACCTGCAACGACACATCGTTATCACCCAAAGCACAGAGCTTACATTAGCGTTCGCTCTTGGTAGTGTACGTTCTGTGGGTTTGGATAAATGTATGTCATATACCCATCAGTGTCGTATCATACAGAATAGTTTTGCTGCCCTAAAATTCTGGGTGCTCTGCTTTTTATTGCTGCCTAATATTCCCTTGTCTGGATGTACCACAGTTTACTTAACCAGTCACCTACTGAATAACATCTTAGTTGTTTCCAACTTCGGATAGTTATAAACAAAGCTGTCATAAACTTCAGTGCTGGTTTTTGTGTGGACACAGTTTTTACCTCCTCTGAGTAAACACCAAGGCCTGCAGTCGCCAGATCGTGTGGTTAAGAGTAGGTTTAGTTTTGTTAGAAACTGACAAACTGTCTTCCAAAGTGGCTGTACCATTTTGCATTCCCATCAGCAACGAGTGAGAGTTCCTGGTGCTCCACGTCCTCGCCAGCATTTGGTGATGTCAGTGTTCTGGATTTTGGCCACTCTAATAGGTGTGCAGCGGTATTTCGGATTTACGGTCCCCTGATGACATACGATTTTGAACATCCTTTTACAGGCTTATTCGCCATCTGTGTATTTTCTTTGTTGAGATGTCCGTTCAGGTCTTTTGCCCATTTTTTGATCAGATAGCAATGCTTTCTCATTTAGTAGACTTGTTTTGTGTTCCATGTCCTTACTCACGAATTTTTTTCAAAAGCAAGAATACCATATTAGACTTCGTATTTTTGTTGCACGTTTTACCAGTTTCTGAAAAAAAAAAAATCAAGTAAAAAAAACAGCAATCCAGCTTTCCCAAGACCTCAGGAGCCAAAGGATTAAGTCCACTGAGCTGAGAGATGATTGATGGATAGATAGATAGATAGATAGATAGATAGATAGATAGATAGATAGGGGGGTAGGCGGATAGGAAGGTGTCTGACTTGGGGGCCAGGGAACTTCTATTCTGGTCTACCCCTCCCCCTATCCCCCCACAACGCCCCTCGTTATAAGTGTTCATCCCAGAGTCGTGGGACCCTTTTCAATCTAGCTGCCCCCACGTGGTGACAGCATGAGCAGGGCAGGGAGCACGATGGGGCTGATGCTTGCTGTTCCAATCCTCCCTACATGCAGCGGACAGCCCCTAGCTGGCCCTTAAGAATGGAGATAAGGGTTGGGGGAGGATTGGAGATAGAGCCAGACCCAGGCCATCGGTGGAGTCCCATGTCCTGCCACGAACCCTGTCTAGACTGTAGTTGGTTGAACAAATTACATTGTCAATCACTTTCCCTTTGCTGCCTGGAGCCTTGCACTAGACCCTGTGATCTGCATGAGTTCATTACACCCGCCCCGCAGCTGTGTGCGCCCGCGTGCATGCCTGCGTGTCCATCATGGGGAGCAGAGAAGCGTGGTGATTCAGCAGCGAGCCTCATTTTCCAGAGAGAAACAGCTCCAGAAGAGAGAGATCCCTTGGACAGGGTCAGGGTCACAGAGCCAGGAAGCCACAGTCATGGCTGGAATCTGAGCCCTGGAGAGTCATACACAGGTAACCGTGGCGTCCAGCTCCCTCCCGAAGGCTTCACGACGACCCTGGGGAGGTAAGAATGAGACCATAGTGGCTGACCCTTACGGGGCACCTGTGCGAGCCGAGCTCCAGGGGCTCCGTGTGCCTCAGATGGGTTGTCTTCAGAGGGTGTGTCTGTTGTTATGCCCACTTTACAGAGGAGGGATCGAGGCACAGAGAAGGCAGCATCACATTGGAAAGAGCAGACAGGGAGCACAGCTGAACCTTGAGCCCTCCGAGCAGGTGCTCAGAGAGGGGAGAGCAAGCTTCTCTTGCCGGAGTTTGTGCCGGGCACTGGAGTGACCGCTGTGATCGCAGCAGCCTTGCAAACATGAAAGCCTCAGGGAAAGGAAGTAAAGTAGGGCTGTGTGACTGGGAATGGGTTGTGGGGCAGGGGCAGGGAACGCCGTTGGGATGGTCAGGGAGGGCTGCTCGGAGGAGGGGACTTGGCTGAGACCTGAGGGCTAAGAGGGAGCCAGGCTTGCAGAGTTCTTGGGGAAGGGTGTTTCAGGCGGAGGGAACAGCAAGTATAAAGGCCTCAAGATGGGAACAAGTTAGGTGTGTTTGAGGAACTGAGAAAAGGAAGTGAGAACAAGAAGGCAGAGAGGGAGGGGAGAGGCTGCGGAGAAGGAGGGGAGAGCAAGCTTCGGAAGGGGAGAGGGTTTCTAGGCAGCCGCAGGAGCCTCGAGCGGAGGGAGGGATGTGGGGCGTGGTCTCCAAGGCAGGGTTCAGTGCCAACCTCTCCTCCTGGCTCCCCAGTCCACATACCTCTCCCCCCGTCTCCACTCAGGCAGTCTGCGCTGTCTACTTCCCCTGCAAGAGCTACAGCCCAACCCCAGCTCCCCCATTACCTCAGGGCTCACGGGTTCCTCCCGAGCAAGAAGACAGCGCTCTTGCCTGCAGTCCCGCCTGCAGGCATTCATTCATTAATTCCTCTGTCCACTCACTCATCAGATGTGGATTTGCTGTAAGTCTTTTGTTTTTGCAGGTCCCTCTGCCTGAAACAGTCTTTCATCCTGCAGGGCTCTGCTTCCAGTGGCACCTCTTCCGAGATGCCTTCTCTGACCACCCCCAGCTAATTTAGCCCCTTATCACCCTGTGAGTGACTGTACTACTCTTCATGATGAAACAGGATAGGCTGGTGCTCCCAGGGGCTCTCTCTCTCTATGCAAGAGATATATTTGCCCTTCTCATTTTCTTTTGGGAACCATCCTTCCCTTCTCCTTGTCTGTGTGATTCGATTGTGTCAGCCACGTTCCCCCACTTCAGAAATGAGCACATCATCCAGGTAAAGCCAATGAGAGAGCTGCAGGACTTTTGCTGAAGCTCCTGGAAAACTAAGCTTTGTTCCTACCCTGGTTGCTCACCTGGGGGGTTGCAAGGTTGGAGCTGCTGGGGGAGGAGAGGACCTGCCTGAAAATGAAATCAATATTGAGGGCAGAAAAGGTGAAAGAAGGAGCGAGGCACAGTCCTGAGTGAATTGTTTGAGCACCTGGATTCAGCCACACCTGCAATCCAAACTCCCCCCTAGACTTTTCCATTGTAAGAACCAGTATGTTCCCTTTGTGCTTAAGTTGGTTTGGGTTTCAGTAGCAGTAGACAGTCTAATTGGTAACAAAGTCTTAAAGATATGCATGCAGTCAAGCTTAGGTACTTTCCCCCTGAGGGACGTGGGCAGGCACTTCACTTATTCAGAAGCCACGCCCCCTCTAGAGGCTCCTTTTCTACAAAGCCTGTGGTTGGCTCAAACTGAGACAAAAAAGCAGAATCCAGTGTGAGCCCAGACGTGGGGGCAGCCACGCGACCAGCAGCAGGAACTGGGAATCTGCATTATTAATAAGCAAATCCATTTTCCTTCCCTCTTTTGGGTGGGCTGAGCCCTGATTTTATTAGCTTGTTTTTGTTAGCTCCGTCCATGTGTCCAAGAAAGTATGTAAGCCAGTCATAGTTCTCTCATCTCCTGGTCAGTGACTGGTTCTGGAAGAAGCTGTGACTAACCACTTCCCAGCAGACTTAGCCTAACATGTGGGGGTTCCTGGGGTAAAATGGTTTTGCTCCTAAAAAGTAATGCAAGGGAGGGGCACCTGGCTGGCTCAGTGGGTTAAAGCCATGATCTCAGGGTCATGGGATCGAGCCCCGCATCGGGCTCTCTGCTCAGCGAGGAGCCTGCTTCCCCCTCTCCCTCTGCCTGCCTCTCTGCCTACTTGTGATCTCTTTTTCTCTGTCAAATAAATAAATAAAATCTTAAAAAAAGAAAAAAAGTAATGCAAAGGAAAGAAACTTCCCTTTTGTGCCTCCCACAGAAAGTGCAGCCATGTGAGGAGGCACTAACTAATCTCGGATTCGACTTTCTCAAACTCTTCGTCTGAAGCAGAATCATGATAGACTCTGTGTCTGGTTTTCCCCTCCATGTGTGTGGGAGGAAAAAAAGGGGGTGCCGATCACACTCGACTGGTTTAACAAAGAAAAAAACTCACAAATATTTAGCCTTGTCAGAATCTACATGGCGATCTAAGTATTATTCCCAGTGCAACTAATTATTAAGTAAGACAGACGAGAATTACAGATTTTGGAAGGTTACAGCTTACTTGAAAGAGTATTTGCAAGAGGAGTTTTATGATGCTGTGGAGTGTCTGATTTTCTACAGCTGCAAAGAAAGATCAGTTTTCTACTTATCTTTCTGCAATTTCTTCGACCAGCACTTAGAAGAGCCTATAAGTACCAAGAGTGAAATCAGAGAGGCTAAACACTTAAAATAGAGGAGGAAAATGGGCAGAGTAAGATTTTAGCAAAAGGAACTGTAAGGTTGTAATGTTTTGCATCTGTAGGAAATGATGGCTGGAACAATAGCAGCCAGACTGCCACCTTGAGGGAGGACGCTGCCCATATGCAAGGAATCTTAGTCCATGAGAAATGCAATGACCCTGTAGAACCTCTCTATCTTGATGAGATTGTTTTGCAAAATAATAAAAGCCTTTTTTTTTTTTTTTTTTTTAAGATATCTGGCATCTCTTCCTTGCTTGCAGCCAAGAGCAACCTATGTGATCCTCCCAGAGCGAGAGATGCACAGGAGATGGCAAGGGAACTTCAACAGTATGGCCCACGCAGTCCTCAGACCACTGCCCTCACCAGGCACGGTCCTGGCTGTCTGCACCAGAGCTCCCCTCATTCTCTCTAGGCCCAGTCTCTGCTGGCATCATAGTCATTATGGTTCCCGTATTCTGAGGAAGGGGGCACTAATTGGTTTTTTTTCTGAACTCTAGCTACCAACTTATAACATTTAGCTAAGGTTACTCCGGAGCACATAAGTCATCAACCCTGATAATTTAGCAGGGATGGTAGAAAAATATCAGAACCACGATCGCCTTTGGGAGTGGGGTGGGGATTATCTGGGCAGGGTAACTTTGGGGGGTGATGGGACTGTTTTTTCCCTGAATCGGGGTTGGTAAGACGCTATGTGCACCAGTCAAAACTTAGCAACATCCGTTTAAGATGCGTGCATTTCACCATATGCAAATTTTACCTCAAAAAATAACTGTAGACCTTGAATTCCAGTTAGTGATGTGTGCACGCTGAAGTGTTCAGGGGTTTGAGGTGCTGATGTCCGCTTTAAAATCCTTCTCTTGAGCTCATTTAAAAATCCAACGAAGAAATCATACGGTTGATAAATGAACAGAGGTGGACTGATGGGTATGTGATAAAGCAAATGGAGAAAAATATTAACGATCGTGGAATCTGATGCGTACGTGGGGGTTATGGTAAAATTCATTCACCTTCTCTGTAGGTTTGAAAGTTCTAATTCAGGGGCCCCCGAGTGGCTCAGTCAATTAAGCCACGGCCTCTTGATTTTGGCTTAGGGGTTCTGGGTTGGGGCTCCGTACTCAGTGGGGAGTCTGCTTGTCCCTCTCTCCTCCCCCCCACCCTGCGCCCTTCCCCCTGCACTGTCTCTCTCAAATAAATAAATAAATAAAATCTTTTTTTTTTTTTAAAGAAAGTTCTCTTACTTCAATGTTGGTGGTTGGGGGGGAGGAGGAGAGGCCTCTAGAGGTTCAGGAAATCGGGCCCACTGCTGCGGCAGAACCCCAAGGCAGAAGTCCGGACCTTTCTTGGCGACAGCCCAGTGGGCCCTTCTCCCCTGCAGGGGGCACCCCCGAGGGTGTGGTCCTCGCCGCCAGGCCCACCGTCCAGGCTGAGGGAGGGGAAAGGCCAGAGGAGACATGGAGATCTGCCTGAGATGGAGAGTTACAGAGATAACTAATAGAGAAACCAAAAGCGATGATGGCAGTAGTTGTAATAACAAGAGCCAGTCTCTGCCCTTCGCTCGGCCCAGGCTCTGCTCCAAGGGCTTTATGGGAACTCATCCACCTGTTCCTCTGTTGTTCTCATTTACGGATGTGGAAGCTGAGGCTCAGGGAGGGGTGTCATGTGGAATGTTCCCAAAGATTCCCACGAACAACTGGACCAGGAGTTTCGTCCTTCATGGGGTGGATGGCAGGGTGCCGACCACACAGCCGAGGAGGTCTGCCGAGTGCGTTAAGAGTCCTCCTGGATCCATTTCCAGCCCTGCCGCGTCCCAGCTGCGGCGATGAGCACCTGACCTTCCCCCTGTGAGCCTCAGTTTCCCCCTGCCCGCAGGTTGCCATGAGAAGCCGACGAGCCTATGAAGCAAAGCGTGCTCGCTGTCTTTGTTGAGGGGCGGGCGGTCACGCCTGGCTTCCGCTCACGGGATGTCATTACACTTACCCGGTTCTCGGTTGGCTGACAAATCAAAAGGATATAAATAGGCATGTTTGGTTTCTCATAAATGCATTAAAAATGACTTGGCATCTTGCCCAGGCTCCCCGTCAGGGTGGTGGGCAAGGATTGTTTTGCAGAGATCTAACGGGTGTCAAGGTCACGGGCTCAGAAGGAGCTCCAGCTGCCCAGTGGCACCAGGTGTCGTCTCGACGAGCCCACACCCTCCTCGGCACAGGCTCACGCCGCCACTCTGGGCCCTGGCAAGCCCCGTCGGGTGACTCAGGCCCGGCCCCTGCCTGTTTGCCTGGACTCAGCCCTCTGGCCCAGCCTGCGTTAGGTCCGCCTGCTCACAAGTGGGTTCTGGCGCCCCCGTGCCAGGCGGCAGGGGGAGGGGAGAGCAGGGAGTGGCGACAAGGCGAGGGGAAAGACGGGGCTGTCCTGCGGCCTCCCTCCGTCTTTCTTCATGAACTTCTCGGAGGCTGACCTCACCCCTGGCTCAGGAAGGGGACCCTGGGGGCAGAAGATACAAATTCAGGACTCCACCGTCTGGGTTCAGTTTCTAGCTGTCCCACGTGCGACCTTAGGCGTATTTACCCCATCAGTGCCTCAGTTTCCCCATCTGCAAAATGAACATAATAGCAATGCCTACCCCATAGGGTTGCTAGAAGGTTTAAATGATTAAATGGATATTATTGTTACTATTACTATTATCGTTATCTCCTGATGCTCCAGTGTCAGGCGTAGAGTTATCTGCTCTGACTACGGCTTGCTATTATTACTACTTTTCTGTGAAGTGGTTAAGAGCAAGGACTTTGGTGCAGCCTGGTTGGGTTCAACTCCCAACCTCACCACTCATGAGCACCTGGATCTAACTGTGCCTGAAGCCAGAACCTACTCTTGGACTACTCCATCCCAAGAGCCAATACACTCCTTGTTAGCTTAAGCACCTTCGCCTGGATTTCTGTTACTTGCAGCCCCATGGGTTCTATTAATACAGAAGGTTACTGGGGGCTCAAATAACAGATAGGGAAGACATCTGAGGACACAGGGAAGCTAAGGAAAGGAACAGAAGTGATACAGAAGAGTTAGCATCCTCCTCCTGGGTTAGAATCCCAACTGTGTTCCTTACTGCCTCTGATAAAGTGAGTCCAGAGGGGATGCAGTCCTTCACTCCCTATGTCCCTCCTTACGGTGTGACTTTGCTACTCTTGCCATCGAGAGATGAGTCTATTAAAAAAAAAAAAGAGATGAGTCTATTTCCCCACCCTTTGAATCTGGACTGACCTTGTCACTTCCTTTGGCCGTGGACAAAGTGATACTGTGCTGGTTCCAAGCTTAGGCTTCAGGAAGCGTATGCAGTTTCCGCTGGCTCTCGTGCACCCTTGCCGTGACCTTGCGGACACGTCCAGGCTAGCCTGCTGGAGGGTAGGAGACTGAAGGCTCCCCAGGTAACCGCCACCCAACCCCCGGAAGCAGAGCCATCCAGCTGCTCGGAGCTGACCACAGGGGCATGAATGAGCCTAGCCAAGAACTGCAGAACTACCCAGCTGAGCCCAGCCTGTGTCACCAAGCTACAGAATGGAGAGAGAACTAAATGACTGTTGTATCAAACCACTGCACTTCAGGTGGTTTCTTATGCAGCAGGAGATAACAGATACACCTTGTCTAACCCAGCCTTGCCCAGGGGACTTCCCGAAACCTTGCCCTTAAGGTCCACAGCAAGCCAAGCCCGCTCTGCTCCAGTCCCGGGTCCAGTGCTGCCTCAGCCTGGGCCTCAAGAGGCCTTGCAGCTTCTTTCTTGGACCCCTTTCTTGGACCCCTTTCTTGGACCCCTCCCACCAGCTTGCGGACAAGCCTGGCTCGGCCTCCTGGAGGATGAGAAACTATGCGGAGAGCCTGGGTGCCCCAGCTAACAGAACTTGCTCCAGCCTGGCCAGCCGACTCCTGTCCACGGCAGACACCTCGGCCAAGACTGGAGAGTCAGCCCAGCCCACTGCTGAGCAGAGAAGCACGAACCCTCTCCAGACTTGTGAGCAATCATAAATCCTTTCTATTCGAAATCCCTGATTGGGGAGGATGTTTTATTTTGCCGCCATAAGTGATAGACTAAGTCTGTATCAATAGGCGAGTAGATTTACCATTCTGGCTCTCGGTGTCCTCCTGTGAAAAATAAAAATCACTTGGGATGGGTCATGAGGAGGCCGTGAGCTCATGATCCTAAAGCTTTTGGCGCAGGGCCTGGCGGACAGTGAGCACGCAATTAACGGAAGTTGGGAGGAAAAGTGAAGGACAGAGAGACAGCTGACATCCCCCCACCCCCGCTTTGAATCTCCCTGCCTTGTCTGGTCAGCTGTGGATCATTCCAGAAAGGACCCATGGCCCATAGGCCCCCAAGGCTTTTATCCTTTAGTGTCACCAACCCAGAGACATTGCTCGGAGGTAGGGCTGAAACCCTTGAGTAGAGGTGCCCTTGGCCCCCGAGGCCATCCAGGAAAAGTAGCTACACAAGAGTTACAGGTTCTAGACTCAGACTTTGGTTCTGACCAGTCTCGGCCATTTACCTGCCATGTGAGCAACCAAGGCAGCCCTTGCGAGCTTCCATTGCATCCCTGTAAAATAGGGATAATTGTACCTACCTCCCAGGCTGACTGCTCATTCATTCCTTCCTGCAATCAGTGGACATACGTTTATTGAGCTCTTAACCGTGTTCTAGCTGTTTCGCGAGTCGGAGGTACAGTGAGGAAACCACACCAGAAATATCCCTGACCTTATAGAGCTCTCAGTTCAGTGGGTAAAGAAAACTATTAACCCACCAGTGACAAAACCAAGTGAAAAACACCGAAAGTGACAAGGGTTTTGGAAGGAGAGTGTATCAGTCAGGACAGGCTGGGTTATGCTGTGGGAACAAACATCCCCCATCTTTTGGCTTGGGACAACACATGTTTATTTCTTTTTTTTTTTCTTTTTTAAAGATTTTATTTATTTATTTGACAGAGAGAGCAACAGCAAGAGAGGGAACACACGCAGAGGGAGTGGGAAAGGGAGAAGCAGGCTCTCTGCTGAGCAGAGAACCTGGTGAGGGGCTCAATCCCAGGACCCTGGGATCATGACCTGAGCTGAAGGCAGGCACTTAACCAACTGAGCCAGGCTCCCCCAAATGTTTATTTCTTACTTATGCATTGTGGGTCAGCTGGAACTCTGGTCACGCCACAATCCGGGGCTGGCAGAACAGCCTTCATCTCAAGTACTGTGGGCTCTGCACAGAGGAAAGAGGACTCGAGAGCATCTCGCTCTGGAATTAAGTGCTCTAGCTTGGAAGTGCCTTGGGTTACTCCCGTCCGCGTCTCATTGGCCAGAGCTGGTTGCATGGCCCCACCCGACGCTAAGGAGGCCAAGGCCACTATCCTACCCTGTTGGAAGACGGACAGCCAGGGAGATTTGGCAAATGGCACTAGGCACCATTCTGAACATATAAATATGGTGGGGAGGCTTCCAGGAGGGCAAAGATGCCTGAGCTGAGGCCTGAACAATACGAGGGGTTAACGAAGAGGAGGGGGAAAGGAAGGGCTTTCTAGAAGCGTGCCCACAGCGTGGGGAGGAGGGTAAAAGGCAGCTAGTTTGGCTGGAGCCAGAGATGGGGTGACATATAGCGTAAGAAAAGACGAGAAGTATGTAGTGGCCCATTGGTGCGGGCATGGTGGGCCGTGAAGATAGTCGGTCTGATTCTAGGAGCAAGGAATGGCCATTGCTGGGGCTTTAGGCAGATATAGGGTGTCCTGGATTTGCTTGAGCATTCAGGGAGAGCATGGCCAAGGACTCTCGTGAAGGCCAATGAGGGGTGCCCTGAGCTGCGGCAAAAGGATGTGGGCCCCCTGAAACTCTGTGTCTCCTAAGACTTTATTTTTACCTAAAGATAAGAAGAGATGATCTTTGTATGTTTGAACAAAAAAAAAAAAAAAAAGTCAATAATAAATATTTCCCTCAGGTCAACCAATTAGTATAAGGAATCAGAATTACAGATTTTTTTAGGGGTTAAAATTGCTTCAGAAGCCACGGCCAAAATCTCTGAAGCCTGGATTGTGGCAAAAATGGGCCAGATGCAAACTAGTTTACCTCCTCTTTCTGGGTACCCAGAAGGCCACGTTTCCAAGCTTCCTTTGCAGCACTTAAGTAGGGGCTGTGTGACTAGGTTCTGGCCAGTGAAATGTGGACAAAATGAATGACACTTGTAAGCCTGGCCTGAATCCCTGTACCTGATTCCAGGTTCTTTCTGTCCCTTCTGCGGTGACCGTGGAAACCACGCTCCAGAGGGCAGCCTGTACCGTCTGAGTCCCTCCTTTTAAGGAAGCCCTTAGCAGCATCCGATCACGATATGAGCCAAAAATAACACTTCATACTTATTCTAGGGTTTCTTTGTTACTGTAGCAAAGCCTAGCCTAGCCTGACTTACAGGATGACTTACAGGACTCCTCTAATAGAAGTAATGTTTGCAAAGAAGGTGTCTGTATTCAGCGTTACCCTGTGGAGTTGTGTAGGTCAGCACTGCGCAGCGTGGCTAGCCCAGGGGGCGGGTTGGGGTCCACTCCGTGCCCGACTCACCAAGCCAGCACCCTCCTGCGAGGCCGTGTCCATAGGAAGGAAGCACGTTTTAAGATTGTGCAGTAAGGGGACATGTAGGCTAATGGCAGCTCTGTCAGCATTTCTGCAGTGTCAGAAAAAAAAGAAAAAGGGAATATTTTGTATATTCTCCTTTCTTTCGCTAGCGGATGGGAGGGGCTGTAGTAAGGCCAAGCACTAGAATTGCATTTATTGGTAATTATATTTTTTTTAAAGTAAGCCTCAGAATTAAAAAACAAAAAATTATGATGGAAAACATCTCACCAAAGAGGATACACAGATGGCAAATAAGCAGATGAAAAGAGGGTCCACGTCAGATGTCATCAGGGAAATGCAAATTAAAACAATGAGATACCAACGTCACACCTATCAGAATGGCGAAAATCTGGGCCACAGACACCACCAAATGCTGGCGAGGATGTGGAACACCAGGATCTCCTATTTATTGCTGGCGGGAATGGAGAACGGTACAGTCGTTTTGGAAGACAGTTTGTGAATTTCTTACAAAACTGAACAGACTCTCACCATACAACCCAGCAATTGCACTCCTCGGTATTTCCCCAAAGGAGTTGAAAACTTAGGTTCATACAAAAACCTGCACACGTTTGTTCACAGCACCTCCCTTCATAAGGGTCAACACTCGGAAGCAACCAAGATGTCCTTCCTCAGGTGAATGGATAAACGGTGGTAGATCCAGACAATGGAAGATGATGATTCAGAGCTAAAAGGAAACGAGCCAGCAAAAGCCATGAGAAGACGTGGAGGAAACTTACATGCATATGGCGAAGTGAAAGAGGCCACTCGGAAAAGGTGACATACTCTACAATTCCAACTGCATGACGTTCTGGAGAAGGTAAAGTCTGGAGACCGGATAAAAATGAGTGGTTGCCAAGAGTTAGCTGGGAGACGGGGATGAATGGTAGAGCACAGAGGGTCTTTAGGGCGGCGAAACTACTGTTTGATACAATGATGCATACATTTATCCAAATCCACAGAATGTACGCCATCAAGAGCGAACACTAGTGTGAACCGTGGACTTCGGGTGATACTGATGTGCCCCTGCAGACTCGTCGACTGTAAGAGATGCACCCCTCGGGTGGGAGGTGTGGATGATGGGCAGGCTGGGCATTCACCAGATGTTGGTAATGAGGGGGGAGGGGAAGTAGAGGCCATCTCTGTCCCTTCCCCTCGATTTTGCTGTGAACCTCAAACTGCTCAAAAAAAAAAAAAAATTGTTAAAATTACAATAGGACAAGGAGGGGCACCTGGGTGGCTTAGTCAGTTGAGTGGCTGCCTTCGGCTCCGGTCATGATCCCAGGATCCTGGGATCGAGTCCCACATCAGGCTGCCTGCTCAGCGGGGTCTGCTTCTCCCTCTGCCTGCTGCTCCCCCTGCTTGTGCTCCCTCAATAAATAAATAAAATCTTTTAAAAAATCAACAAGTTTAAAAAAAAATACAACAAGGACAAGGGCAAAACAGGATGGTTAAAAACGGAATACGGGGCATGTGGTGCCTTCCACGGCGCTCGGAGGTGTGGGGAAGAGGTAGCAAGGGCTGGCCTCACTGCTTCTCCCACTGGGTGATGGAAGCTTCTCGTTGTCCAGTTGGCCGAATGGAGAGTGGTGGCCACTCCCCACCCCTACCTGTCAGGAACTCTACCTCGTCAGAATCACCTTTTTAAATGGACATCAGATTAGGGGTCTCCACTGCTCAAAAGCCTCCCGTGGCTCCCATCTCACTGCAGATAAAAGCCCTAACCCTGACCTGCGGGGCCCTACCGGCTCTGGCAGTGCTCCCTCCCTCTTGTCCTCCCCACCCCAGTCAGCCCCATCCACCAAGGAGACACTGGAGCCCTCATACACGCTGCCTCTGCCCAGAACCACTTGGGACCGGCTGAATGACAGCCCCCCGAAGGGCTCTGCTCCAAACCTCTGCATCCGTGAAAATGTTACCTTACATGGTGGAAGGGACTTTGCAGGTATGATCAAGGTCAGTATCTTGAGATGGGGACATTATTTCGGATTATTGGGTGGGCCCAATGTAATCCTAAAGGTCCTTGTAAGAGGGAAGCAGGAGAGTCAGAGCTGAAGACTTCGAGATGTGACCCTGGAATCGTGGATCAGAGAGTCAGGCAGAGAGATCTGAAAAGGCCCCGCTGTTGGCTTTGAGGACGGAGGACAGGTGAAGAAGCAGGTGAGCATAGGATTCCTTGAGGGTTGAGCATAGGATTCCCCGCCTTGAGCCTCCAGAGGAATCCAGCCTGCTGGATTTTTTAGACCCAGTCAAGACCCAGATCAGACCCATTTGGGACTTCCGACCTCCCGAACTGTTCGACTATACATCCGTGTTGTTTCAAGCCATTCCATCGGCGTCATTTGTTAGAGTAGCTGTAGGAACCCCACGCCCCCCACCTCGAGACCCCTACTTGCCTGGCTCTTTCTTGTTATTCAAGGCTCATCTGAAATGTCCCCTCTCGAGAGAAGCTGTCCCTGGCGACTCCAGCTCCATAAACATTTACTGAATGAATAACTGAAAACAGAAATGTCCAGTTGACCCCGATAAAGGTTGAAGCAAGAGCCCACAGACTAACACCTGTGGGCTGATGTGGTTTTTTTTGGCTGGGGTTGTGTTTGAAAACGTTTTTGAGCCAGTATTTATGAGTCGAAACAGCTTCGCTCAGATATCTCAACTTCCAGAAGTACGTGAAACTTTCGGAGGAATGAGAGGCCCGCATTTGTGCCTGGCGGAAATCAGCTAGAATTTTCTGGCCTGGCCCCAGGGTCCCTCCCTGTCCCAGTATAAAAACTCCTACACTGACTGCCACAGCCTCCGCCAGGCCTTGCCCCTTGTGTATGGTTTCTGCTTGGCTCAGGCAGGCTGCCGCGTTAGCAACCCTGGCATCTCAGCTAGGGGTCCCCTAAAAGCAAATATGAAAATAGAAAGTATCAACAAGGAGGCAGGCGGTAGGTGTGAACCATCAGATGGAAATTCGAGAACTACAAAATACATTAACCCAAGTAAAAGGCTCACCGGACAGACTGAAGAGCAGAAGGGAGGTGACACATGAAGGTGTCAGGCAACTCGAGAGATCAATAGACGTTCTCCGACCCGCGCAGCAGAGAAGATGGGAGGAAAATCAACAGTCTCGGGGACCCGGGGGACAACAACAGCTCTGACGTCCATGTCTTTGGAGTCCTGGGAGAGGAGAGGGAATGTTGGGGGGAGAAAACATTTGAAGAATCTAATCTCGGAGAGCAGAAGGGAGGGAGGGCAAGGCCAGGAAGGGGCTAACCTGATCCACAGTGCCTTCCAGAGCCGCTTCCTGCTGCACCTGCCGGAAGCTCGGTGCCACTGAGGACCCTCGAGGGAATGTGTTGAATGTGGCCTGGACTTGCAGCTCCCACTCCCATGCCTTCCGGGTAAGAGTGGCTCCCAGGGGCACCAAGCACCCAGCTGTCAGCCTGGCCCACGCCTGGCGCAAGGGACCGTCCGCGTAACTGCTAAAGCTACAGGGGACCTCAGGGTGGGCTGGGGGCAATGGCGGGGGGTGTCTTGGTTGCCTACCGCTGCATAACAAATCACCAGGCATTGAGTAGCTTAAAACAACCTGCATGCGTGACACCCCAGTGTCTGCGGGTCAGGAGCCCAGAGGTGGCTTGACCGGGTCCTCTGCTCAGGGCCTCCCAGGCCTGCAATCGAAGTATCGGTCGGGCTGTGTTCTCATCCGGGTGCTTGACTGGAGAATCTGCTTCCGACCTTCTTCAGATCGTTGGCAGAGTTCACTGCCTTGTGGCCTCAGGTCCGAAAGACCACTTGCCGCTCCCAGAGGCGGCTCACGGTCCCCACCGAGCAGACGTCCTCCACACGGCCGCGGTCCTCGTCAGGCCAGCAGGCCTCCCTCACTCCCACAGGCGAAGACAGAGTCTTCCGTGGCGTCATCTAATCCAGGCCTGACATTCTGACACGGTCACAATGGGAAGAGGGATATGGTCGGAAAAAAGTCACAGGGGCCACGCACGCTGAAAGGGATGGGGATTCGCATAAAGGTGTGGATGCCAGGAGGCAACAGTCGCTGGGATCACTCGAGGGTCTGCCTGTCCCAGTGGGACAGCGACCGCCCGGGCTGTGGGCTGTGATCTTCTAGGGTATGCGGACGGGCCTGTGCTCGGCTCCGGTTCCTCTGCCCCGAGATACCACACAATGTGCCCCTGTGGGTGCAGGGCACTGGGGGTTTCTGGGGAGCTGGTTGGGAGGGGCCCCGAGGCCTCCTCCCAAGTTCACTGTGTGACCTCAGGCAGGGTGCTTGAACCCCCTGTGCCTTGATGTTCCAACTACAAGACGAGGTTTGTAGGAACCCCAGCCTCCTGGGTGGCTGCGAGGATGTAATGTTCATGAAGGGTGTGAGTTCTAATCCTGCCCGGAAGTTGACAAATATTTGCCATTCCCGTCATCGTGATTCTCTACCTCTGCTTCCTGATGGACCCCGTTTAGTTCTCCACGAATGTCCCCCCATTCTGCAGGAATCTTTGCGTCTCTGGGCACCGCATGAAGCCTTAAGTGTTTTGGTAAGTGAGGAGTGAGCTCTCAGGGGCAGAAGTTCTGTTCTGGAAGTTTTAGATCGGTCTAGTCGCGGCTTTACGATGGACTCTCAGGGCAATGAATTTTACAAGGCATTAATATTTGATTTCTCACTCTTGCACTCTGCTGAACAGCGTGTGTAATTTCTGGGAAGAGCCAGACTTGGTGATTCCCGTGGGCCGGCTGGGCCAGGCCCGGTGCCTTGTCCTGGTACAGGGGTCTGTCTCTCCTTCTCGGGGTCTGAGGGGGCTCTCTGCCCTGCAAGAGCCAGGAGGGGTGACACGTGTCCAGCGGCCCTGGGCCACCCCCCGGGCAGCACCCTCTGCCTTGGAGAGAGATGGCTAAGCCCAAAGGCCCTAGGCACAGTGGGGCAGGGTGGGGCAGGCGACAAGCGTGGAAAGGCAGCAGCCCAGAGCAGATCTGCAGAGTCTGGGGGCTCCCCACCCCCATCCCGTCTCAGCCCTTGTCCTTGGGGGAGTGCAGTCAGGAAGGTGGCGACAGTTTACCGACTCCCAGAGACTCACCCTGCACACGGCCTCATTCCCTCCCCCGCTCCCTGTGGGAGGGACACAAGACTTGAGCCAGAGACCACCCCCAAGCCCTGCCCATCTCTAGACAGTAGTTTGGCCTCGGCTTCTAACAAGTTAACGGAGCCTCAGCCTCAGCAGCATTGGTCTGTGTCATGCCCCTGCCCAGCCCGCACCCCCGGGTGCTGTGGGAAGGGCCGTTTAGGGGATGAACACACGGGAGGCCAGTTGTCCTGGGCCCCGGGGGGCTCGCTTTATTTCACCAGCAGCACCTGGTCGCTTCTTTTGTGCTGGGAAGGGTGGCAGAGCTTGAGCAGCAGCCCGAGCAGGCCCAGGACGATGCCCGCCAGCAGCAGCAGCTGGAGCCCCTTGAGGACGGACCTGGCCTTGCCCTTCCGGGCCTCCCTTGACTCGCGCTGTGGTCGGGCTTCCTCTTCCTGGAGGGTGTCCGGCACATCCGGAAAAGGCCTGGGGTTGAAGCGAGCCATGAGCTCCTGCTTCACGAAGCACTTGTAGATGGCTGGCTCGAAGACCCGAAGCTGCCTGCCGCCGTTGGTGGGCTCCAGAATGCTGTTCAAGACCTGGTTGGAGAGCTGGCCCTTCCAGGTCAGGGGGGTGTCGTCGGCTTCCCAGAGGATGGGCCTGCAGGCACGACAAAGTGAGCTGCAGCAGCCCGGGGCTGAACGGGGGACGGAGGTCGGCAAGGACGGGGAGACGGGAACAGCCAACAGTTGGGCGCCCCCCCCAAGAGTACTTGGGGAAGGAGGGGCTGGGCTGGCGGGGAGCTCAGGGCCCCACCCCGCCCTAAATGGGCAAGGGCCATAGGCCTCTAGCTTTTCGAGCCTCCACGTCGTCACCTGAAAACTGGGGGTGTAAAGATTGTACCTGCCTCACAGGGCTATTTGGAGGAATGAGCCAGAACACTTGCCTACGTGACTGCCCCCCACCCCCCACCCCTGCTCTCCCTGCCTGGCCTCCTTCTCCACTCTCCCTCTCTCTCTCACTCTGCCCCAGCTGCACGGGCCTCCCAGGTGGACCTGCAACAGGCTGGGCCCCATTCTGCCTCAGGGCCTTTGCCCCTCTCTCCGCCGGGAGTGCTCTCCCTCAGCACACGGGGCTCCCTCACCTCCTTTCAGTCTTGGCAGCTTCTCAGATGGCTTCCCCGCCCTCCGTTTTTAAACCGATCCTCTCCTCCACGCCCATCCCCCCTCCTGGCCCTTACCACCACCTAGAATGCTGTGTTTTATTCATGCGATCGTTCATGGCTCCATGAGGGCAAGAGTCTTTCCCAGTTTTGGTCTCCCTTGACCCCTGGTACCAAGAACAGTGCTTGGCTTATAAACAGCAGAACCACGGTAAGTGAACGTGCAGATCAGGCCCGTATCACAGCCATCGTGGCTGAGGAACAGAAGGGACACTCAATGGACAATAGCAACAAGGCCAATAACCCTACAAGCAAAAGCTAACACCTCTGAGAGTGTGGAACTTGCCTCGGACACTGTCGTAAGTGTCTTTTTGGCCTTCGCCCCCTCAGACATCACAATGACCCCATGAGGCCGGGACCCCACAAGACCTGTGTACTGAGCTGGGTAGTATCCTCACCAAATGTGTGTTCTAAACCTCGGAATGTGACCTTATTTGGAAATCGGGTTGTTGCAGATGTGATTAGTTAAGATGAGGTCTGACTGAAGTGTCCCCAGGCTCTAAATCCAATACGACCTGTGCTCTTTTAAGAAAAGGAGGAGACACAGATAGAAACACAAGGAGAAGGCCAAGTGGTGGCGGGCAGTCGGGGGACACAGTTACAAGCTAAGGAAGGCCAAGGATTGCCTGCCACTCCCAGAAGCGAGGAGGAAGCAAGTACGGATTCCACCCGGCATCTCAGAGGGCATGGGGCCCTGGGGACGCTTTGACTTTGGACTTCTGGCCTCCAAAACTGTAAGAGAATATATTTCAGTTGTTTTAAGCCACCGAGTGGAAAGCCCGAGGAAACTCATACAACCCCCATTCAACAGAGGGGGAGACTGAGGCCCAGAGAGAAGCCACAGGCCCAAAGTCTCACGGCTGGGAAGTATGGAGACCAGGCCTGGCTGAATCCAGAGTCCAAAACAAAAACCTCACATGGAAGGCCACTCTACGCAGCTCCCCAGAGACGTGGCAACCCTTGAAGCCTCAGTGACTCTCTTGATTCTTTTTTTTTTTTCAAGTAGACTCCACCTGGGGCGCCTGGGTGGCTCCAACAGTTGGACGTCTGCTTTCCACTCAGGTCACGATCTCCAGGTCCTGGGATTGAGTCCCACATCGGGCTCCTTGTTCATCGGGCAGCCTGCTTCTCCCTCTTCCTCTGCCTCTCCCCCTGCTTGTGCTCTCTCTGTGTGTGTCTCTCTCAAATGAATAAATGAAAAAATCTTAAAAAAAATAAAGTAGGCTCCACGCCCAGCATGGAGCCCAATGTGGGGCTTGAACTCACGACCCTGAGATCAAGACCTGAGCTGAGATGAAGAGACGGACGCTTAACCGACTGAGCTGCCCAGGCGCCCTGCGTCTCTTGGTTCTTCTCTGGGCTTCCTGACGACTGGCACTCGGGAACTGCTTGTCTGGCAAATGACACGGAGCACGTGTCCCAGGCTAGAGAGCAGGGGCGTGTGCACTTTTCCGAACTGTGGGGTCTTGGTAGAGGCTACGCGCTACTTTTATACTTAAAGGAGGAGGAAAAAACGAGGAAGGGAGACAAAAGAGAGTGTGGGAAAGAGAAGAGGAGCAGTCACAGTGGGACTAAGGGAAAGAACATCAGATGGAGGTGGTGGGACCGGATTTGACGGAGAAGGTGGCTGCAGAGGCCCCAAGAGGTTGCTCGAGCTCCCCCCTTGCAAGGGAGGGGCTGCCACAGGCCCGTGGGGACGGAGGGCGAGGGGGACCCCCACGGCCAAGTGTGTGGGATTTAAGGCCACCATGGCTCCCCCTGGGCAAGGACTGTGCCCCTCTGAGCTCTAGTTTCCCCCCTCTCCTAAATGGCCCCCCGCTGAGTCACCTGTAGATAGATCC
Source organism: Potos flavus (assembly GCA_028534135.1). Taxonomy (NCBI): domain Eukaryota; kingdom Metazoa; phylum Chordata; class Mammalia; order Carnivora; family Procyonidae; genus Potos; species Potos flavus. The sequence continues at coordinate 36,934,806 of CM052888.1, forward strand.
CAGGGGGCAGGTGAGCCACACGGATCCCGAATCCTCCCTGATCTCAAAGTTGTCAAAGGTGACGAAATCCACCGTGGGTATTTTGCACGGGACCTGGCAGGCCTCCACCTGCATCTCGGGCCGCAGGCGGCTGGACCACAGCTTCAGATCCCAAAGGTAGAGCCCGCACGGCATGGGCTCCTGCAGCGGCTCCTGGATGTAGCAGTAGCCGAGCCGCTTCCGCTCCCCGGGCTCCCCGCAGCGGTTACAGTCCTGCCAGGCCTCCCAGCGGGTGAAGACGAGCTCGTCGCCCCCCAGACTCAGGCTCTCGTTCTGCAGGGGCTTGTGGCCCAGGCCTCGGTGGGTGATGTGCAGGGTGCTGACGTCTTGGAAGTCAATCTCGTACTGCACCACTTCGATGCCGTTCCCGTCCCGGCAGTGGTAGAAGCCCGTCTGGGAGGGCGCCGGGTCTCGGATGAGAATGCCGGTCTCGGGTATGATTTCTATGTTGGAAACACTGGACACTTTGTTGGACCAGCTGGCCTTGTCTTGCATGAAGAAGAAGTACCACTGTGCCCCAGAAGAGTTGCAGGGCAAAAAGATGTCATTGTCGGAGAGGAGGGCTTTCTGGCATTGCTTCTCGTTGGGACAGCTGAAGGTTGTGTGGAAGCCCAGTGTGGGGACGGCGACGCTGAGAAGCAGCCCCAGAGTGGCGAGCATGATGGACTGGGACTGGGGCCAGCGGGCAGGGCACTCCCCTGGCCACTGTGAAGTCACTCCTGAAACCCAGACCCCGGCCAGGGGGAAGTGTCCTGGGGTCCACCACATGGGTGTGTGAGGTCACAATCCCCATTTGATTGGTGACAACGTGACAACTCTTTTTCAAATCTCTATTCCAAGTCCTCCACTCTGCTGGGATAGGAAGAAACTTAATTTGTCTCTTCAGGGTTTTCTCTAGCATCCCCTGCTTTGGCATTAAGTGTCGCATGTGAGCATTGGACACATTTTCCCCAAACACTAACTACGTTCTGGGCCCAATTCTTAGTGGTGGGTGTGGAGAGGTGAATAAATCCTCTCTGGTTACCATTCAGCTTCTTACCCCTTTCCCCCCAGCCCCTCCGCCCTGGCCACGCTGGCCTCCCTGCCATCTCCTGAAAACATCAGACAAGCAAAAGGCTCCACCTGCCTCAGGACCTTGGCACACACTGGTCCCAGACTCTTTCCACAGAGAGCTGCCTGATTCAATTCATTTTAAACAAATAAATATTTTTCTCAGGTGTCTCCTTCCCAAACCCTTTCCTAAAAGCCTTCTCAGCCCTGAAATTAAAAATAATGATTGTGCAGGCTTGGTCCGCCATCACTGACTCATTTCACAAATGTTTACAGAAGGCCTATCGCTGGCCCTTATTCTAATCACAGCCCTGAGTGGGTTAGACAAAGCCTCTTCCTCTTCGGACTTACTCTCTAGTGGAAGAGACAGATGATAAGCAAATATATAATACATAATATCAGATACAGTAGATTCTCCTTATTCATGGCAGTTATAACTGTTCTGTAAAGTTGCTGAATTAGCAAATACTGAAACATTGTTCCCAGGAGAAACGTAGGCTTAAGGTCCTGCAAGTCTTTGGTCATAACATTTTTGTCGACCCCTCAATACATAACCTTACTTTATGCGTATTTTCCTTTAAAGACCTCTCATTTAATATATCTTGTTAATTCATTAACATTGAACTTGTAACCAACAGCGCTATTAACTCATGGCTAAACATAGCTTATCTGAGACACCTGTTTTCTTCGCAAGACCCGTCGCAGCCTTCTTGTGCCAGCCCTTCAGCTCTGCCCGGGAGCCACTTTAAATAGCAGAATCAACAAAAAGTACAAAAATGCAACAACAACAAAAAGTGGCGCTAAATAGGCCATGAAAAGGATACTTTTAATGGTAGGAGAGCTGGAACCAGAAGGCCGCGTGGTGGCGTTGGATCTCGGCTGGGAATGCGCACTGGTAGGGGGCGCAGTGTTCTCAGCACCCTGTGCATGTCTGCGCATGACTACGAACCCACGGTGGGTGTTGACCTTGGGGCTACCGGTAAATTTTAGCGGGTGGGTGAATTCACGAGTATGGCATCCTCAAATAATAAGGATTGCCCACTAATCGCTAAAGACAAGAAGAGAGCAGGGAAGCGGGGATAGAAAGCGAAGGGTGGGTGCGTGGGTGTGAGCTATTTTGGGGAGCGGGCTCAGGCCTGTCTGAGCACTCCCCGAGGACGTGAAGTTTCACAAACACTTGAATAAAGTGAGATAAAGGGCCACATGGATATATGAAGGAAGAATAGTCCCAAGAAGAAGATTCCCAAACCTCTGAAACGGCTGCCATATTTGAAGGGCGTAGAGGCCAGAGTGACTAAGGAGTAGTGGGCAAGGGGGTGAGGTCAGAGGTTCACTTAGGTCTTTGCTAAGACATCCTGCCTCCCTCTCTCCCTGGCTCCTGTGGCTGAGGGCTCTCTTAGTCGTGTCCCTGTCCCATGTGGGGACCTCTACAGGCCGTTTGGCATAAGCTGTATGCTTAGGCTCTGGAACTACTGCTTCTATGGCCTTTTGCTGCTATCTTCACCCCAGGAGTGGGCCACACATTCCCTCTGTTCTCTCATCTATCAAAACCATCTAGAGTGTTTGCTTCCCCGGACCTTATAAAGTCCCTGTACCTGAGACATATTAACATCTAGACTTCTGATGCCTCCCCTCCCTCCGCCTCCCTCCCTCCCTCCCTCCCTCTCCTCCGCCCAGGACTCTTTCCTAAACACGTAAGCAGGGCTATGGGGACCCTGTGCGATACCCCACTTGTGATTTTCATATTGTCTAGGTGAGAAGTAACAAACTGGCTGGATCCAACCTGAATAAATGTTTTCATTGGTCTCTCTAGGACGTTTTTAGAATATTTAAATCAGTGACCAACATGTAAAATCCAAGAGATTTCAAATGAGAATCCAGATTCCCTGCTATTCTTTAAATAGCGTGGGTGAGGTTTCCGCTTACTGCTACAACTGAGAAGCTAATATCAGACTAACACTCTTGCTAATAACAACTACAGACTCTAAGATAACTGTGATTAATATGTCCCAGAGAGGACAAGATGAGGATTTGAACCTATATAAAAGAATCATGGAAATACTAGAACTACAAAATAAAATTTCTGAAATTGAGAATTCACTAGAAAGGGTAGCAAGCTTTAGACACAACAGAAAAGAGGATTAAGGAAATGAAAGATGGGCCCATAGAAAAATATCTATACTGAAGCATGCAAAAAAAAAAAAAGAAAAAGAAAAAGAAAAAGATAGGAAAATACAGAAAAGAGTTTAAGAGACATTTAAGACATGGTGAAAAGTTCTACCATTCATGTAAATGGAGACTCAGAAGCAAAGGAGAGACAGGAACATAAGTAATATTTTAAGACACTGAATGAAAACTTTCCAAAACTGATGAAAGACATCAAGCAACAAATTCAAGATGGCCTTCAAAACCTGTGCAGGATAAATATAACTGAAGCCACACCTAGGCATTTTATAGGAAAATCTGCTGAAAACCAAAGAGGAAATAATAAAAATGGCCAGAGAGGAAAAAGATACATGCTTTCAAAGTAACAATCATAAGACCCTACATTGACTTTTAAAAATAATAATAATAATAATTATTATTATTATTATTATTAAGTAGGCTCCACACCCAATATGGAGCCCAATGCAGGGCTTGAACTTATGACCCTGAGATCAAGACCTGAGCTGAGATCATGATCCTACATTGACTTTTAAGAAGAAATAATGGGGGTGCCTGGGTGGCTCAGTCAGTTAGGTGTCTGGCTCTTGGTTTCAGCTCAGGTCATGATCTCAGGGTCATAGAATTGAGCCCCACACCGGACTCTGCACTCAGCAGGGAGTCTGCTTCTCTCCCTCTCCCTCTGCCCCTCCCCTCGCGTGCTCTCTCTCTCTCTCTTTCTCTCTAAAATAAATAAGGAAATCTTAAAAAAAAAAAAAGCAATATTAAAATAAATCATGGAAGCTAGAAGACAATGGAATGACATTTTTAAAGCACTAAAAGAAAATGATAGCCTGGGCACCTGGGTGGCTCAGGGGGTTAAAGCCTCTGCCTTGGGTTCAGGTCATGATCTCAGGGTCCTGGGATCGAGCCTGATGGTCCCTGAGCCCTGGGATCGTCCCGCATCGGGCTCTCTGCTTGGCGGGGAGCCTGCTTCCCCTCTCTCTCTGCCTGCCTCTCTGTCTACTTGTGATCTCTCTCTCTCTGTCAAATAAATAAATAAAATCTGAAAGAAAGAAAGAAAGAAAGAAAGAAAGAAAGAAAGAAAGAAAGGAAGGAAGAAAGAAAGAAAAGAAAGAAAATGATTGCCAAGCTAGAATTCTGTATGTAGGACTTCTATATGCCATAGTGAAAATATCCTTTAAAGACAGAGGCAAAAAATAAAGGTATTTTCAGATGAAAACTGAGAGGATTGACCACAGCAGAGCACACTCGAAGTAATACTAAAGAGAATTCTCCAGGCAGCAGGAGAATGGAAGCAAGGTAATGCAGGAATGAAAACTACCAAAGAGTAAATACGTGGGTAAAATTAAATGAATATTTAGAGTGTTTAAAAATAATGTCCTGTGGGGTTTAAAATATATGTAAAATAAAAATACCTGATAACAAGAGCACAACAGATGGAAGTGGAACAAATGGAGCTAAAAAGTTATAAGGTCTCTACATTGTCTAGGAAATGGTGCAAGTACAAATTTATATTATATTCTAATGAGTGAGAATTGATTTTGTAATCTCTAGAGAAAATAAAAAGAATGCATATCTAATAAGCTAATAGAGGCAGAAACAGGATAATTAAAAAATATCTGGTGAAAAATATACTTGGTGAATCCAGTACTATGTTGAATAAAAGTAGCTCAGGTCATGATCCCAAGTCGGGGGATCGAGTCCCACATCGGCCTCTGTGCTCAGTGGGGAGTCTGCTTCTCCCTCTGCCTTTCACCCTGCTTGTGCTCACTCTCTCTCTCTTTCTTTTTCTCTCAAATAAATAAATAAAATCTTAAAAAAAAAAAAAAGAATACATTCATTGAAAAGCTTAACAGCACTGGCAAAAAAAAAAAATCTGAACTGTTCTATATTTACAATGAAAGAAATTGAATCTGTAATTAAAAACCTATGCACAAAAAACCATCTAATGCCAAAAACTTTACCACTGAATTCTTCCAAATATCTTTTTTTTTAAGATTTTATTTATTTATTTGACAAAGAGAGACACAGCGACCAAATATTTCTTAACAATTAAGAAATGGCATCAATATTTCAAAATCTTTCCAGAAATATAAAAAGATTAAGCACTTCCAAACTACTATGAGGCCTGCATCACCTTAATACCAAAACCACATAAGGTTATTACAATTAAGGAAAATATCAGGCCAATCTCTTTCATGAACAAGGACACAATATCCTAAACAAAATATTAGCAAATTTCCTCCAATGATAGAAAGAATAAATATCATGACCACATTGGGTTTATCCCAGGAAGGCAGCATTGGGTTTACATATGAATACAGTAAGTGTAACTCACCATATTAACATAACAAAGGAGAAAACCGTATTATCATCTCAGTAGATGCAAAAATGCATTTGATAAAATTCAACACTCATTCATGGATCAAAACTTTTGAAAAACTAGGAATAAAAGGGAATTTTATTACTCTGATAATTTTTCTACTAAAAACCTAGTACAGTATTATATTTACTTGTGAAATATTAAGAACAACATAAGCATGTCTGCCATTAGCTTCTCCACTCAGCATTTTACTGGAAGTAAGTGAATTTAGCAAAACAATTTGATACAATTTGATACAAAGTCATATACAAATACCGACTATAGGGGCACCTGGGCTCAGTCAGTTAAGTGTCTGCCTTGGGCTCAGGTCATGATCCCAGAGTCCTGGGATCGAGTCCTGCACTGGGCTCCTTGCTCGGTGGGGAGCCTGCTTCTTCCTCTGCCTGCCTCTCCCCCTGCTTGTGCTCTCTCCTCTCTCTGACAATAAATAAATAAAATCTTTTAAAAACTACCAAATATACCAAATATATATTTTTTAATTTTTTATTATTTTTTTTCCCCAAATACTTTTATTTTTTCAGTGTTACAAGATTGTTTATGTCCAAATATATTTTTATAGACCAACAACAAACAATTAGAAGATGAAATTTAAAAGATACAATTTGTCTCTCTAGCTGCCCCTCCAAAGCTAACAGGCACTCACCTGCAACCCTGCCCAAGCTGATGGGTGCCCCCAGCCCTGTGCGCTCTGCCTGCCTCATGAAAGCTACAAGGTACACACAGTTGACACAGGGGATTCCCCTTGATTGCCTGGTTCTGGTGGCTGGTCGGGGTGTGTGTGTGTGAGGGTTTGTGTTTCTGGGTCCCAGGGGACTGAAACAATCGGAGAGACAGTTCTTGGCAGGCTAAGATCCCCAGGGCACTCCACACACAGCAGACTGAAACACAACGCAGTCTTCCTAGGAAAAAGACCTACTTACTCATTCTAGAGTTTTAGCCTGAGGGCCAGGATTCTAGTTAGCCACACATCTAGAGGCTCTGAAGGGGTTTTCAGGGAATGTAGGCCAAGGGACACCAACTATGTGCTCTCCCTTGGTCTCACTACAGTTCACTGTTACCTCCAGGAAAGGAGCTTACATACTCACCTGGAGCCCTAATTTTCACCACTCTCACACAAGGGACACCTGCAGATCACCTAGTCTAGAGGTCAGCAGGGTTTGCAATCATAGCCCCATAGGACTATATAAATTTGCATAATTTAAAAGCTGTTGCCAGAGGGTCCGCTTCCAATCAGCCAGAAACTAGGTGCTGACTGAGATTCCTTCCTTTGAAATTCTGACAGGTCTTGGCACACCCTCAACAACTGGGACCTACTGAGAATGAGGCAGGCTGCTTGGACAACCACCAAGGTCTGAGAGAAAACCAAGAAGTAGGACAAGGTTGAATGATAAAGGTTCATCTCCTACACAAGGTCATTCCTTCAAGACTGGGAGACGTAGCTGTCTCACCTAAAACATAGATACAAACATAGATAGTTGAGCAAGATGAGGAAACAGAAGAATTTATTCCAAATAAAGGAACAAGATAAAACTTTAGAAAAAAAATAAAATGGAGATAATTAATATACTTGATAGAGTAAGAGTTCAAAGTAATGGTCATAAAGATACTCAGGAGAAGAGTGGATGAACACAGTGAGAACTTCAACCAAAAATTAATAATAAATAAAATCTAAGAAAGTACCATACAGAAGCCACAGAACTGTAAACAATAACTGAGCTGAAAATACACTAGAGGATTAGAAAGGTTCAACAGCAGATTAGATGAAACAGAAGAAAGGATCAGTGATCTGGAAGACAGGGCAGTGGAACTCCCACAAACAGAGCAGCAAAAAGAAAAAAAAGAATTTTAAAAAGTAAAGATAGCTTAAGGGACTTACAAGACAATATCAAAGAGAACAACATTCACATTATAGGAGTCTCAGAAGGAGAAGAGAGAGAGAAGGGAGAAGAAAACTTATTTGAAGAAAATAGAAACTTCCTTCAACATACATCCAGATCCAGGAATCCCAGAAAGTTCCAAAAAAAGATGAACCCTAAGAGATCCATATGAAAACACATTTATAACTAACATTTCAAAAGTTAAAGAGAGAATCTTAAAAGCAGTGAGAGAAAAACAACTTGTTACATACAAGGGGAACCCCCACCATAAGACTATCAGCAGATTTTTCAGCAGAAATGCTGCAGGACAGAAGAGGTGGCATAATATATTCAAAATGCTGAAATGAAAAAACTTCCAAGAATACTCTACCTGGGAATGTTATCATTTAGAACTGAAGGAGAGAAAAAAGAGTTTTCCAGACAAGCAGAAGTTAAAGAAGTTCATTGCCACTAAACCAGCCTTATGAGAAATGTTAAAAAAAAAAACTTCCTTATGCTGGAAAGAAAGGGCACTAATTAGTAACAAGGAACAAATGAAAGTAAAAATCTCACTGGTAAAGATAAATATACAGTAAACATAGTGGATTAATCACAAAGCTAGTACGAAGGTTAAAAGACAAAATTAGAAAAAATAACTATACTCATAACAATTAGTTAAGGGATACACAAAAATAAAAAGATGTAGAATGTGCTATCAAAAACATAAAATGGAAATAAAAATGCAGAGTTTTAGAATGTGTTCAACTGGGGCACCTGGTGGCTCAGTCAGTTAAGCATCTGCTTTTGGCTCAGGTCATGATCCCATCGTCCTGGGATCAAGTCCCACATCGGGCTCCCTGCTCAGTGGGGAGTCTGCCTCTCCCTCTCCCTGCATGTGCTCTCTCTTTCTTAAATAAATAAATAAATAAATAAATAAATAAATAAATAAATCTTAAAAAATTTTTAAAAATGTGTTCAACTTAAGCTTGCTATCATCTTAAAATAGACTATTATATATATAGGCCATTATATGTGAAGCTCATGGTAATCACAAAGCAAAAACCATATACTAGATACACAAAAAATGAGAGGAACCTAATCATAATACTAAAGAAAGTCATCAAACAACAAGGGAAGAGAGCAAGAGAAGAATAAAGGAACAGAGAGGAACTACAAAACAGCCAGAAAACAATGAACAAAATGGGAATAAGTATATACCTATCAATAATAACTTTAAATCATTAAATGGACTAAATTCTCCAGTTGAAAGATGTAGGCGGTACCTGAGTGGCTCAGCTCAGTCGGTTAAGCATTTCTTGATTTCAGCTCAGGCTAATCTGATGAACACAGATGCAAAAATCCTCAAGAAATTCAACAATAATACATCAAAAGGATCATAAATCGTGATAGAGTGAGATCTATTCCAGGGATGCAAGGATGATTCAACATCCACGAATCAACCAATGCAATACACCACATTAACAAAATGAAGGATAAAAGTCATATGATTATCTCAGTAGATACAGAAAAAACATTTGGCAAAATTCAAAATCCATTTATAATAAAAAGTCTCAAAGTGTGTATAGAGGGAATGTACCTCAACATAATAAAGACCATATATGACACGCCTACAGTTAACATCATACTCAATGGTGGAAAGCGGAAAGCTTTTCCTCTAAGATCAGGAACAAGACAAAGATGCCTACTCTCCCCACTTTTATTCAACATAGTATTGGAAATCCTAGACAAAGAAATAAGACGAGAAAAAGAAATAGGACATCCAACTTGGAAAGGAAGAAGTAAAACTATCATTGCTTGTGGATAATAGGATTTTATATATAGAAAACCCTAAGTACTCCACCAAAAAACTGTTAAAATAAACAAATCCAATAAAGTTGTCAGGTACAAAATCAATATACAAGAATCAGTTGCCTTTCTATACATTAACTATTATTGGAGAAATTAAGAAGATGACCCCATTTACATTTGTATCAAAAAGAATAAAATATCTAGGAATAAATTTAACTTAGGGGAGAAAACTTGTACACTGCAAACTATAAGTCCCTGATAAAAGAAATTGAAGGAGACACCAAAAAATAGAAAGATATTCTGTGCTCATGGATTGGAAGAATTAATAATATTAAAATGTCCATATTACCCAAAACAATCTACAGATTCAAGGCAATCCCTATAAAAATTCCAATGGCATTTTTACAGAAATAGAACAAATAGTTCTAAAATTTGTGTGGAACCCCAATGACCCTAAATAACCAAAGCAATCTTGAGAAAGAAGTAAGCTGGAGGCATCACACTCCCTGATTCCAAACTATATTACACAGCTATAGTAATCAAAATAGTGTGGTATTGGCATAAAAATAGACACATAGATCACTGGAACAGAACAGTGAGCCCAGAAATAAACTCACATATATATAGTTAATTAATTTATGACAAAGGATCAAGAACATATAATAAGGAAAAAAAAAAAGAATATATAATAAGGAGGGGCACCCGGGTGTTTCAATCAGTTAGACGTTTGCCTTCGGCTCGGGTCATGGTCCCAGGGTCCTAGGATCTAGCCCCACATTGGGCTCCTTGCTCGGTGGGGAGTCTGCTTCTTCCTCTCCCTCTGCCTACAGTTACCCCTGCTTGTGCTCTCTCTCTCTCTTTCTGTCAAATAAATAAATGGAATCTTAAAAAAAAGGGGGGGGAAGCTGATAAATTGGACTTCATCAAAATAAAAAAAGCTTAAAAAAAGAATATACAATGAGGAAAGGACAGTCTCTTTAATAAATAATGTTGGAAAAAACTGGACAGCTACATGCAAAAGAATGAAGCTAGACCCCTATGTTACACCATACACAAAAATTAACTCAAATGGATTAAAGACCTAAATATAAGACCTGAAACCATAAAACTCCTAGAAGAAAACATAGGCAGTTAGCTCTTTGACATTGGTCTTGGCGACAAATCTTTGGATTTGACTCCAAAAGCAAAGGCCACAAAAATAAAAAAAACAATCAGGACTACATTTAGCTAAAATGCTCTGTGCAGCAAAGAAAACCATCAACAAGATGAAAAGGCAAACTACTGAATAGGAGAAAATATTTGAAAAATATTTTTTCAATAGGGGTTAATATCCAAAACATATAAAGAACGTATACAACTCAATAGCAAAAATGAAAACGATAAAAAACAACAAAAACCAAAAAACCCGAACAAACAAAAACAAAAATACCAAGTAATCCAATTTAAAACTGAGCATCTGAATAGACATTTTTCCAAAGAAGACATACATACGGCCAACAGACAAATGAACAGGCAGAGCCTCAACATCACTCATCACTAGGGAAATTCAAGTCAAACCCACAAGATATCACATTACACCTGTTAGAATGGTTACTATTTAAAAGATAAGAAGTAAGTGTTGGTGACAATGTGGAGAGAAAGCAACCCTCATGCACTGTTGGTGGGAATGCAAACTGGTGCAGCCACAATGGAAAACAGTATGAATGTTCATCAACAAATTAAAAATAGAACTACCATATGAACCAGCAGTTCCACCTCTGGGAACTTATCTGAAAGAAATGAACACACTAATTTGAAAGTATGTATGTATCCTTATGTTCACTGCAGCTTTATTTACAATGGCCAAGATACAGAAACAACTTAAATGCCTATCAATGGATGAATGAATGTGTCTTACTGAATAAGACACAGTGTATATGCCCAGCAGACTACTATCAGCCATTAAAAAAAAAATGAAATCTTGCCATTTGCGACGCTATGGGTGGACCTTGAGGGCATTATGCTAGGTGAAATAAATCAGACAGAAAGGCCAATAGCATATGATTCCACTTACACATGGAATCTAAAAAACTAAGCAAACAAACAAACAAAATAGATACAAAGAACAGACTGTTGGTTGCTGGAGGGGAGGAAGGTTGAGGGGTGAGTGGTGTGGGTGAAGGGAGTCAAGGGATACAAACTTCCAGTTATAAAATAAAGAAATGGAGATGTAATGCACAACATGGGGACAAAGGTCGATAATATTTTATTGCATATTTGAAAGCTTTTAATAGAGCAAATCTTAAAAGTTCGTATGACAAGAAAAAAATGTTTGTAATTTTGTACGGTGATGGATGGTAATTAGACTTATTGTGGTGATTATTTCACAGTGTATAGAAATCTTGAATCATTACATTGCATACCTGAAACTAATATAATGTCATATTTAAATCATTCCTCTCTCTCTATATATGGTGGGGATGTTTAGTTGAAATGTAAGATTATATTAGTTTCAGGTGTACGACATAATATAATATATAATATAACAATATATATTATATTGCAATACTATGTATGTATAATATATTATTATGTGTGTGTGGTATTTATAATATGTGTCTGTGACTTGAATCTGATTTTAATATCAGGTATATTAAAATTTTGTCAATAGTCAAAACACTGTTTCCAAACTTGGATGATTTTATTTCATGTACCAACTTATTAAATCATGCATTATATCCATAAAAAAAGACACAATTTGAAATAGCATAAAAAATCAATTACTCAGGAATAAATATAATAAAATATATGTAAGATCTCTATATTAATAACTGTACATTACTTAGAGAAATTAAACAAAGCCTAATAATGGGAATATATATGATGTCTATGGATTAGAAGTCTGAATACTGTAATATATTGATTCTACCCAAATTTATCATTAGCATCAATGAAGTCCCAATTTATTTAAAAATAGGATTTTGGGGGGATGGAAACTATAAGCTGATTCGAAAATATTTATACAAAAGGCCAAGAGTAATCAAGACGATGTTGAAGAACAAAGCTGGAAAATCTATACTGCCAGATACTACGACTTATTATAAAGGTATAGTAATAAAAATACTGTGGCATCGGTACAAGGATGGACAAAGTGTATTCGTCAGAGTCCGGTGAGGAGACAGAAACGACACTAGTGATGATGTTGGCATGAATAAGGACCAAAGCGTCTTGGTCTCTAGGTTTGGGTCACTCCTGAGTATCAGGCGCCTAGGAGGGCAGGGGCTCAACCTTTCTGGTCCCCGCTGTGTCCCCAGCACCACCTGCCCACGGTCTGGCTCGGAATGGACACGAGCAGCTCCTACTGAATGAACCTCTGGACAAGCCAGCGAAGACACCCCTTCCCGGACACACTGACCATGAAGGCTTACGGGCTGGGAGACAGAGCCTGCGTCTCCACTGGCAGGCAAAGCCCCGGCCCAGGGGGGCACAGGACACAGAGCCTCGGCGAGGGTCAAAGGCAGGGCTGCTGCCCTGGTCCGGTCACCTGTAGATGGAGGCCAAGGGGCAGGTAAGCCACATGTCGTTGGTCAACTTGCCCAACGGATAAATGTCAAAGATGAAGTACGGCTGGCTGGTCTCCTTGACGTGCCCGCAGGGCGCAAGACAGGCCTCCACCTGCAGCTCCGTCCGCAGGCGGCTGGAGCGCACCGGCTCCCCCCTCAGGTAGAGCCCGCAGGGCATGGGCTCCTGCAGTGGCTCCTGGATGTAGCAGTAGCCGAGCCGCTTCCGCTCCCCGGGCTCCCCGCAGCGGTTACAGTCCTGCCAGGCCTCCCAGCGGGTGAAGACGAGCACGCGGCCCCCCAGACTCAGGCTCTCGTTCTGCAGGGGCTCGTGGCCCAGGCCTCGGTGGGTGACGTGCAGGGTGCTGACGTCTTGGAAGTCAATCTCGTACTCTACCACGAGGGCGCCGTCGCTGTCCTGGCAGTGGTAGAGGCCGGTCTGGGACGGCTGAGGGTCACTCAGGTGAAGGCTGCCCCCGGGCAGTTTCTTCACGTTGGGCACCGAGGAAAGCGGGCAGGGCTCTTCCCCCAGAATGGAAGAGAAGTACCAGACGGCCCGGGGCTGGTCGCACTGCAGGACGACATCATTGCCCGAGACGAGGGCCCGCTGGCAGAGACTCTTATAGGCACACCTGATGAGGATCTCTGCCCACGGAGCGGGGAGAGAAAGGCTAAGCAGCCACAGGGGGGCCAGCATGGTACCCCGAGACTACAAAAGGATGCTGGGAACCAGCCTGGGCATTGTGAAGTCACCCACAGAACTCAGGCTTCGGCCCTCAGTGGAATGAAAGCTGGTCCTGCCGTGCCTTCTGGGGACACAGAAATCACTGGTCTGTGCCGTTTCTAAAATCCACTGAGGACCTACTGTAAGGTCCTCCCGTTGCGTAACTGGGGAGGACTGCCTGATTAGCACAGCACCAGAGCAGCTCATTGACGTGGTGTGGCGGTGCTTTCTAAATCTTCGTTCCCCGCGGCTCACGTCTCCAGTCTCGAGAGAGAGAGCTCTTTTTCCATTATTGACCTCGGCTACATCTGAGGGGGCATTGAGAGACGTGCCCTCCTTCCCTCACGAGCAGTGTCCTTGGCCTTCTCCCTGCCTTCCGAAGTTTGGGACCTAAGGATTCTTATAAGCTTCCAGCGAACTCCGTTGTAAAAACCCACATCTGCAGTTCGGCTCAAGATGTTCCCCATCTCCCTCCCTCCCCCTCCCTCCCCGTGTCCCGGTGTCATTGCAGAGACACCATATCAGGCATCCGTGGAGAGCCATATTCTCCATCTCTCTCTCACTGAGCCCTTTTGCCTGCCTGGGAGTATCTTCAGGATTTTGTGGGAGTATCTCGATTCACTCAGAGATTTTAACAATGGTTAATAATGATTTAATCAGGGCTGTACCCTTGATTTTATCCTTGGTAGAATCTGAGTGCTAATTGGATTTTGTCTCTCAAAGGCCTTCCCAATTTTTGGCCAACTGTAGTGAATTTTCACTCCTACTCTTCTATATTCCAACTGCTTCCCCCAAAGCTGCAAGTTCATGAAGTATATTACTTGCCTTTAAAAGTATCTCGGGCAACGGTCTCCATCCTGCTGCTTTCAAATAAATTTTCTTGTTCCCTTTGCTCTGGGTCAAAGCTAATGCTATGCATTTTTATTTTTGGTTACAGCAGCACCTCACTCCTGACGCTGATTTCTGTATCACTCAAGGTACAAGAGAGTCTATTTGCTTCTACGGTAAACTTACCCCAAATCTCAATGACTTCCAAAAACAAATGTGTACTTCTCACTCAAGCTCCTTGTCCATGGTGGGTTGGCATTATAATCCCTCAGGGACCCAGGATAATGGAGCAAAGCCATCTCAAACATTTCTAGTTTCATGCCAGAGGAGGAAGAAAGAGAGCTCTGTAGGATTTCGTGTCTACCATTAAAGGCTCTGGCCTTAAATGACAGTTGTCACTTGCTCACAAACCCCTGGGCAGAAACAGTTGCATGGCACCACCAAGCTACCAACCCAACAAAGGAAACGGAATTCTACATGCCCAGGAAACATTTCGCAATAGGAAATCGGTAATGATTAGCGCAGTTGATGTTTACTACAAGGAGTGTTCTTTTATATCATAAAGTTGAAATCATTTCCAAAATCATCCCATCAGATCTCCTACAGTCTCATTGGCCAGGAGTAGGTCCCGTGTGCAGACCCACACCAATCCCTGAGAGAAAATAGAATTTCTATGATTGGCTTAACAATTAGAATGTGTCTCTAGGACTGGGGAGGTATGACCTTCTCTGACTACAGAAATCGTTGAAGACAAACAAAATCAGGGCTTTGTATATAGGAGAGATGTAGAAGAGAATGCTTATTTGGCGAGAGTAATTCTATATTATCTAGAAGCTGAGAAGGATGCAGTGAAGCTACGGCAGTAGTCACTCATGTGACCTGGGAGAGGAGAACGTTTGGTATTTTGTGGCTTGGACAATGTTCCCGTCTTGTCTTTTCAGACATGATTATAGATTGATCTCATCTTTGTCTTGGTTCACAATAGTCACAGAGAGGCTTTGTGTGATGTTGGTGTGCTGTGGAATTGGTTATGTTCAACAGCAGAACATGATCTAGCTGTGAGTTCTAGGCTGGCTTCTAGACACACGGACATTGTTGTTAGTGTCGGGTCAGCTCAGCTGTCAGAGGCTGCCTTTCTCTTTCTCACACATTTAAAGAACTGCAGTGAAGTCTCCTCCTGCAATGGAATCCTGATCAATTGCCTTTCCCTTTGGGAACCGGTTTCCTCAATTTCGAAATAGGGATTTTAACTGTACTGGCTCCAAAGGGCAATTTGAAGATTTGATGAGATTTTGTAAATAAAGTGCTCAGCCAGTGTTGTTATTGGGAAATGCAGAAGGAGGACCTTATCCTCTAAATATCGAGGTTCTATATTCTGGTTGTAGATTACTACTTCTGATCACAGAAGTGCGGATGCAGAAGCAGACCACCATTGTCTCGACCCTCACTGGCTGAAGCAGCTTCCAGGAGATTTGAAGGGACAGCCGCTAGGTTTTCTCCCCTCTTCCCCTTTTGGAAGCCAGACATTTAGGGATTAGGACATTTGTAAGCAACCATACATAATGTAGGGGAATTTAGAAAGTCACTGCATGAGCCCAGGGGAAAATGCAAACACAGAAGAGATCTGAGATGAACCCTAAATTTTCACCTCAGGCTGATCCCCAGCATAGAGATATCCTACAACAATTACTAGCAAGCCCTGGGGAGGGGAGGGGAAATATGATTTCCAGAGTTACCACATTATAAGATTCAAATGTCTGTTTTTCAACAACAACAACAAAAAATCATAAGGTACAAATAAACAGAAAAGTATGGCCCATTCAAAGGAAAAAATACCCCCAAGGAAGCCCAGGCAGCAGTCATACTAGACAAAGACTTAAACGAAAAGTCTTAAAATGCTCAAGGAACTTGAGAGGATATGGTGAGAGCCAGGCAAATGATGGATGAACAGAATGAAAATATCACTGGAAATGTAGAAAATATAAAAAAGAACCAAACAGAAATTCCAGAGCTGAAAAATATAATCGCTGAGATGAAAAATTCATTCGCGCGGTTCAGAACAGATGTGAGGAGGCAGGGGACACAATCAGTGAACGTGAGGATAGGGTAACTGGAAGGATTGAGTCTGAGGAACAGAAGGAAAAGAAGATTGAAGAAGAGTGAGCAGAACGTAAGGGACCTGTGGACCACGATCATGCAGACCACACACATATTGTTAGAATCCCAGAAGAACAGAGAGAGAGAAAGCTGGTACAAAATTACATTTGAAGAAATATCGGCCAGAGACCTCCCAAATTTTATGAAAGATGTGAATCTAAAAATCAGAGAAGCTCAAAAGATCCACACAAAGACATATTGTAATCAAACTGGTAAAAGCCCAAAAGAGACAAACTTGAAAGCAGGGAGAGAAGCCACTTGTCACATAAAGGGGTCCCCAGTAAGAGTTTCAGCGGATTCCTCGTCAGAAACCCTGGAGGCCAAAAGGCAACAGGTTGAAATTTTCAAAGTGCTGAAAGAAAGAAAAAAAAAAATACAACCAGGGGAATTCTGTAACTAGCAAAAGTGTCCTTCAACAATTAGAATTAAAACATGCCCAGATAGGGTGCCTGGGTGGCTCAGTTGGTTGGGCGACTGCCTTCAGCTTGCGTCATGGTCCTCGAGTCCCAGGATCAAGTCCTACATTGGGTTCCCCACTTGGCGGGGAGTCTGCTTCTCCCTCTGACCCTCCCCCTTCTCGTGCTCTTTTTCTCTTATTCTCTCTCTCAAATAAAAAATTTAAAAAAATTAAATAAAAAAAAATGCCCGGATAAGCAAAAGCTGAGAGTTTGTAGCCACTAGACCTGCACTGAAAGAAATGATGGTGGGGGCCCACCCGATTGAAATGAAAGGGTTTTTAACAGTAACCAAAAGCCATAGGAAGAAATAAAGATCCCCAGCAGAGGGAAATACATGGACAATTATAAAAGCTAGCATTATTGTATTAAATTCCACTTTTAATTGTCTACACATCTATAAGAAAATCCATAAAACTAATTATTACTCTTTGCTATTGGGAAAACAGTGTATAAAGTGTAGTTTGCGACACCAATAACAGAAAGAAGGTGATAGAGGTGAACAGGAGCAGAGTTTTTATATGATACTGATGTTAAGCTGGTATAAATTCAAATTGAACTATTATAACTTTAGGGGGTTTTATGTGTAATGAAATTCCCAGGGTTACCACAAAGAAGATCACCATAGAATATATATAACAGGAAATGAGAAGGGAATCAAACATTTTATTATAAAAACATTAACTGAACACAAAAGAAGGCAGTCATGGGGTAAATGAGGGGCCAAAAAAAGCTATAAGGCATACAGAAAATAAATAGCAAAATGGCAAAAATAAATCCCTCCTTATCAGTAATTCCTTTACATCAAAGACAGAGATTGGCAGAATAGATAAGGAAAACACGATGCAACTAAAAGACTGTCTACAAGAGACTCACTTAAGATTCAAAGACACAAATATGTTGAAAGTGAAAGGATAGAAAAGGATATTCCATGCAAATAGTAACCAAAGAGAGTTGGAGTGGCTATGCTAATACAAGGCAAAATAGACTTTAAGTTGAAATTGGTTTCAAGAGACAAAGAAGGACAGTATTTATGAATAAAAGTTTCAACAGAGCAAGAAGCTATAACCAATACATTTATACACCTAACAACAGACCCTCAAAATGTGGATAGAATTGCAGAGAAATAGATAGTTCTACGATAATAGTTGGAGACTTCACTACTCCACTTCCAAAAATGGATAGAACAAACAAGTAATAAGTAAGGAAATGAAAGACTTGAACGACACAATAAATCAACCAGCCCTGACAGACATATATGGAACACTCTACCCAACAAGAAAATACAAGTGCACATGAGACATTTTCCAGAGTATACCATGTGTTAGGCCACCAACTAAGTCTTAGTAGATTTAAAAAATTAGATATCATACAAACTATCTTCTCTCATCACAATGGGATTAAGTAAGAAATCAATAACAGAAGGAAAAATAGAAAATTTACGACTGTGGAAATGAAACACTCTTAAACAATGAGTCAAAAAATCACAAGGAAAATTAGAAAACACTTAGAGATAAATGAAAATGCAATATACCAAAACTTGTGGGATGCAGCAAAAGCATTGCTCGGAGAGAAATTTATAGCTTTTAATGCCTATATTTAAAAAAATCTTAAATTAGTTACCTGACATTATACCTTAAGGAACTAGGAAAAGAAGAGCAAACTAAACTCACAACTAGCAGAAGGAAGGAAATAATGAAGAGTAGGCCAGAGACAAATAAAATAGAGAATAGGGGAAAAAAGAAAATCAATGAAATCATAAGTTCTTTTTTTTTTTAAGTATCAACAAAATTGACAAACCTTTGGCTAGACTGACAAAGAACAAAAGATAGAAGACGCAAATAACTAAAATCAGAAATGAAAGTGGGGACATTTCTATTGACCCTACAGAAATAAAAAGGATTATAAGAGAATACTAGGAACAACTAGATGCCAAGAAATTAGATAACCTAGAAGAAATGGGCATATTCCTTGAAACATACATTTACATAAACCAACTCAAAAAGAAATAGAAAATCTCAACAGACCTCTAACAAGTAAAGAGATTGAACCAGTAATTAAAAACCTCCCAGCAAAGAAAAGCCCAGGAACAGATGACTTCACAGATTAACCAAATATTTAAAGAAGAATTAACATCAATCCTTCTCAAATTCTTCCAAAAAATTGAAGAGGGGGAAACACTTCCTAACTCATTCTATGTAGCCCGCACTATCCTGATACCAAAGCCAGATAAAGACATCAGAAGAAAAGAAAATTACAGACCAATGTCCCTTATGAATATAGATGCAAAAATCACAACAAAATATTAGCAATGCAAATCCAACAGCATATTAAAAGACTACTCACCATGACCAAGTGGAATTTATCCAAGAATGTAAGGGTGGTTCAACATAAGAAAACTAATCAAAGTAATACATCACATTAACAGAGTAAGGAAAAGAGGGGCACCTGGGTGGCTCAGTCGGTTAAGCATCTGCCTTCGGCTCAGGTCACCATCTCAGGGCCTGGGATAGGGCCCCACATCGGGCTCCTTGCTTGGAGGGGAGTCTGCTTCTGCCCCTGTAACTCCCGCCCCCACTCATGCTCGCTCTCTCTCTCTCTCTCTCTCTCTCAAATAAAGAAATAAAATCATTTTAAAATTTTTTTTAAATTTAAAAAAAGAATGAAAGGAAAAGAAACGCAATTATCTCAATTGATGAATAAAAAGCATCTGACAAAATCCAACATCCTTTACTAACAAAAACTCTCTGAAAACCAAGAATAGAGGGAAAATTCTCAACCTGATAAAGGGTATTATGGAAAATCCACAGCTAACATCACACTCAGTGGGGGAAGATTGAATACTTTCCCTCTGAGGTCAGGAACAAGACAAGGATGCCTACTTTCACTGCTGCTATTCAACACTGTACTAGAAATTCTAGCACACCAATCAGACAAGAAAAAGAAGAGGATCCATCCATTCAAATTGGAGAGAGGTAAAGTTACTAAAACTTAAGTTCCATGTAGGGCTCCCTGCTCAGCGGGGAGCCTGCTTCTCCCTCTTCCTCTGCCCCCTCCCGGGCTTGCGCTCGCTCACGGGCACGAGCGCTCTCGCACTCTTTCTCAAATAAACACAATCTTTAAAACAACCACCACCACAACCAAAAGGTGGAAACAACACAAGCGTTTAACGATAGATAAACGGATACACAAAGTGTGGCATATACATACGTGAAGGACTATTCAGCCATAAAACGGGAGGAAACTCTCACTGTGATATATCCTACAGCACACATGAATCTTGAAAACATTACATGAATAAGCCAGGCTCATGGGCACACTACGAAGGCGCACACAGGAGTTGTGTCTTTCCACAATGTCAGCTCCATTCAATCATAAAACAAAGTTAAATCGCAACTATAAAGCAGATTTAGGATTCCAAACTCAATGACAACTCACCATGTGATTAAACTTGGCTTCTTACACCGCCCACGGAGCAGGACAGAAGACAAGCCATACAGCGAGCAAGTAGTTGAGATAAGCTCTCGACCTGGTCACCTCAGCTCTCGGCACTCACAGCTTCTGATGGTCAAGCCGGGAAGGATCTAGGTTCTGTTCGGAGATGGATCGACAGAGCCTTTCCGGGGCAGCTGCCTTTTTTAAGTGGTCAGACATAAAGGGGTCAGGTCTGAAGAGTCTGAGAGTTTACTGGCCAAAATCCTTCCCTTTTCAAAGGGACTGAATCAGTTTTGGGTCTCTGCAGACCTTCTCTGGTTCTGTTCATTACCGGTTCTGGGGTGTCGGTCCCGGGGATATCTCCTATCTGCGGTACCTTCCCTGTTTGAGTCATCACTTGACACAGGCTCCTGCTTGACACGAGAGACTCCATTTTGCTCTCTACAGCCAGACATAACAAATGTTATATCTTCCCACTTATATGAGGTGTTCAGATTAGGCAACTTGGTAAAGAAAGTAGAAAAGCGGTTATCAGGGGTTGGTGCAGGTAGAAATGGGGAGTTATTGTTAGATTGATAGAATTCATATTGGGGAGGAGTAGGTAAGGCTGTGAATGTAATTAATGCCACTGAATTGTGCACTTACAAGTGGCTAAAGTGGTATTATGGTATGTGTATTTTACCACACACACACACACACACACACACACACACACAAGAGGTGAGGGAGGGACGTGAAAGAGTTGAAATTTTAGAAGAAATGACCTTTAGGTAAAGCCCTAAAGGAGATGGAAAGTCATGTGGCCATCTGCAGGAAGGGTGTGCGGGCAGAGGGGAACAGACCTCAGGTGGGAGCCTGAGAGACACATTCCAGAACCGGGCGGGGGTGGGGTGGGGGGCGCCACTGTGGCTGAAGTTGGGGGTGGGGGGCGCCAGTGTGGCTGAAGTTGAGTAAGCCCGGGGAGAGGGAAAGGCGGGGCGGTCAGAGAGGGCTCAGGCCACTGTAGTTTGGTTTCTTCTGGGAAGGGGAGCCGCCGCAGGAAGGTTTTGAGCTGATGTACGTGATCTGATCTGAATTCTAACGGGATGCAGCCGAACGAAACATCCCTGGGCACTGCACCGGCCAGCCAGTGGCCAGTTTGCGACCTCCAGGGAGTCTCTCAGAAAAGGCGCCTAGTGCTTCCCAGGAGGCGCTTCACCTAGCCGCCTTGGGGGGGCAGAAGAGCCCCGCTGAACGCCCAGCGGAACGTTCCGGCGCCTCGACACGCCCCGCCCTAGGGCGCAGGTGGCCCGGGCCCCCGCAATCCTTAAGCGGAAACCTTCCGCGCCTCCACTCGGCCCCTTTAAGAGCCAAAGTGCCCAGAGCAAGGGATGCCCGAGGGCTGAACCGCGACTTGAGAAGGGAGGGGGGGGGAGGCGGGGAAAACTTCCGAAAGAGAATTCCAACTTTTCCCGGGCCTGATTCCCCTCCGGCGTCCCTAAGAGGGCAGAGCTTCCTTTCCAGAAACTTCAGTCGGTTCTTACAAGTCATCTAAGTGGAAGGGACAAGAGGCCCGTATCAACTCGGTGCCCCCGGACGGGAGCCTCTCCTTGCCCAAAGCTCGCTTAGACTCGCCCCGCCCCGCAGGGTGTACCTAGGCGGGTCCATCGCCAGCCGGGGAGAGGGGTGTGGGCAGAGCAGGGACAGGTGCAGGGAGGGACCCGCCCCCCTCAACAGGTGAATCACCCCAGTTGGGCCTCGGTTCCCGTGAGTTACACTCTGCTCGGCTCCACCCGGGGAAGGAGAGGGCAGGACAGGAACCCCAGTCTGCACGCGCCCTCCCGGCGGGCTGATCACTTGGTTTCGACCCTCGGGGCCGGAGCGCACCTGGGTCAGCCCACTTCCGGGGAGGGAGGTGCAGGAGCCCCTCCCCGCCGCCCACCCCCTGGCCCAGCCCTCTGTTCTCACCAGCGTACCTGGGTCGATCTATTCCCAAGAGTGCGCAGGGGGTGGAATGGCTCGGAGAGCCACAGTGGGTCAGGCAAGTTTCTCCCCGAAAGCTGGAAGCGTGCTCCTCATCCACGTTATTTCCGCTCATTAGAGTCCTGGAACAGGACAGAGTGGGCTTGGAATAGGGACAAGGAACGGAAGCGGGAAGGGGAGGAGCACGCACCCCTCCCAGCCTTGGTGCGCGCCGCGCCCCCTACCCTCTCGGTACCAAGTAGGGGACGCGCGGGCCGGGCGCGCCCAGACGGCCGCGATGGCGCCAGTGGCCCGCGGGCTCTCCTGGGGGATGGGCCCCTACCCGGCCTTTCGGGGCTGGGGCGCGGCGGTCTTCGTGTGGCTCTTTCTCCGCACCTTGGGCACAGGTATGGAGAGCGGGACCTCTGGTGCGGCGGAACGGCGGGAGGGCACTATAGAAGGGGGATGGATGGAGTTCTACACCACCGAGCAGGCTGGAGAGCTGGGGGAGGGGGGAGAGCCGAGATTAGGGTTTCCTGATCCCCAGGGTCTCGGGAAATCCCTTGGGTGCCAGAGTGAGGGAAAGTCCCCGTTGGAGTCAGGGAGCGCTCCCCCGCCCTTGTTCAGACATAGCAGGAAGTGAAACTCCCGGGACCGCGAACCCTGGAGCGGCAAGGAGAATGGGACCCTTTGTGGTGTAGGGGTGAAGGACCACCCGATCACTGGGCAAGGCCGGGATGGGGACTTGGGCGCACCCCAAGATTTCTAAGTCTTGAGGTAACGGGGAGCGGGCACTCGAGGGCTGGATCAGACGCTTCCTGGAGAGAGAGTTCAAGAAACCGTGCCCAGGCCTCGGGTGGGTGTAGGACTGGGGACTCCCCAGCCCCCAGTCCCACCCATGTCCCGAAGTATCTGCTTAAGGGTCTGGTGGCATGGACGTATGGACTTGGTGTGAAACCATCTTCTGCAGGCAAGGTTTCACCTGGATTGGGTGTTTGTTTTTCTTGGGTGGGGGTGTGGAGGGGACTTTATCTCTCCCCAAGCACTTTTGGTGTGTTCCTTTGAGATGGCTTTGGGAGGGGGAGGCGGGACCCTGGTGGAGCATTATGGGGGCTTTACCTACTCCACGGCAAAACAGTTCAGTGAAACAAGCCCACAATTCCGCGCCCACCCCCGCACCCCATCCACAAAGCCCCGTGTAACTTGGGACCTGTAGTGATTGTTTTCGCGGTAGGGCCTTGAGTGTGGTGGCTTCGTGGTGGTCATTTGCGCCTTCCTGTACGGGCCACAGAAGGAGGTCCCTTCCATGAGTGAATGGCTAAGGGAAGCGGGAGCTGGGTTCAGAGGCCACACTGTGGGAAGAAGGATGGACGGGATGTTCCAAGAAATCTGGCTGTGCGACCTTGTACTTGCCACTTTAGCCCCATGGGTCTAGAAAATGGGCACGATTATCGGAGCTTACCGCTCCGGTTCCAGGGATTAAGAAACAATGTGTGCTAGGCACTTTGTAAAGCCATTACACTTGTAAATGTCAAGCGCGCGGCACTCATTCCTGCTGCAGCTCACAGAGAGGCTGCTAACTCTCCTCCCGCCCTCAGCCCCGGCCAGCGCTATCCAGGTGACGGTGTCAGACCCCTACCACGTGGTGATCCTATTCCAGCCCGTGACTTTGCCCTGCACCTACCAAATGACCACGACTCCTACGGCACCCATCGTCATCTGGAAGTACAAGTCTTTCTGCCGGGACCGCATCGCCGATGCCTTCTCCCCGGCCAGTGCTGACAACCAGCTTAGTGCCCAGCTGGCAGCGGGGAACCCAGGCTACAACCCCTATGTGGAGTGCCAGGACAGCGTGCGCACGGTCAGGGTCGTGGCCACCAAGCAGGGCAATGCAGTGACCCTGGGAGACTACTACCAGGGCCGAAGGATCACCATCACAGGAAGTACGTGGGGCGGGGGGCGGGGCGGGGCGGGGGGCGGGGCTTGCTGGGGTGTGCCAGTGGCTCCCTTGAGCCCAGCCTGGTGCCCCACGGGGCAGCTCTTGAGCACCGGTGCCTGAAAGGATTGATGAAGGGAGGGATCCTTCCTTCCATCCATCCGTTCATGCATCTATGCGTTATTGAACAGCAGAGATTAATTGAGCACCTAAGATATGCAGGCGCTATTTGAAGCTGGAAACAGCGGTAAACACATTCATCAAATCCCTTCCCTCCTGGAGCTTGCATTCCAGGCAGGGAGACGAACAAGATAACATATGCTGTCAAGTGTTTGGAACATCAAATTGGGTAACGAAGAGAAGCAGGGGTTCTCTAATAATAGGAACACCAGCAACAATAAGTAAAATTTGTGTAAGGAACAACTTATAAAGGGCCTCCTATGGGCCAGGCTCTCATCCAGGTTAATGTGGATTAACTCATTTAGACCACACAGTAATTGTGTGAGTAGATTCTATTGTCATTTTATACAGGTCCAGAAAGGTGAAGCGACTTGCTCTGGGTCACAAAGCTGGGAACAGGGCTGGGATTCTAAGTTAAGTGGCTGTCGAGGCACACAGCTAGGAAGGGGCTGGAGCTGGGGTTTGAACCCAGGCGGCCCTTAGAAGCCTTATACTTAACTGTAACGCTGAGAGCTAATAAGTGCCTAGTGGGACTGAGGGGGAGGTGGGGAGTCGTTCATTCATTCTTCTGGTATTTATCAAGCATCTCCTAAGTGTCAGGGCTTTGGTGCTGGGGATGTACATGGTGATCAAGACAGCCAAGGTCCCTGCCCCCAAGAAGGTGACATTCTAGTGAGGCAGGCCATAAACAGGCAGATAAAGAGTCAGAATTTCAGGGAGGACTGAGTGCTATAGAGGAAGCCAGCTAGGACCAGGTGCTCTGTGGAATGATGACCCCGGGGCGCACACCTCCAGATCTTTCGCGAATGTGATTTTAGAAGGACCAGACCCTACAGAATCTTGAGGAAGGTGATGGGCTACAGCGGGCAAGCTATGAACCCTCAGGCCACTTAATGGATTTAGCCTTTCGCTGTCTTAAACGGGGATTAGAGTTTTAATCTTGGGCATGGGGAAGGAGCGGGGAAGGGAGCGGCCCTTTGCAGACCCCAAGAGACCAGGCAGGCCGTGGAGCACGCTCCCTTACTCTGTCTAGAGACCATGGACGAAAGGCAGGCTTCCAGGGACCCAGCCTTTCAGTAGTGTTTGGGGAAGGGGCTGGACCTGCTTGCGCTGAATTTTCCTGAGCAGCTCAGCTCCAAGCATCCTGCTGTTCAGCGGTCAGAGAGCTCCTTGGGGGTTCAGCCTGTATAGGCTTCTCCCCTAGAGCTCTGCGCCCTCTCGGGCCTGGACCAGGCATGACGGCCCAGCAGCCTGGTCAGAACAACCAGAAAAACCGAGAGTGCCCTTAAGGCTGGCTGGAATCATGTCTCCTCTGCTGAGTCAAAAATTCCAGAGTGACCCTCAGGCTCTCCTAGCGGTAGTCTCTCCGTGTTCCAGAGGTCCCCCCAGCTTTGGGTGTTTCAAGCTGCCTTGAAGTGCTCTTGTGTTTGATACAGGCCATAATTTGTAAATATCCATTGTGTGTACGTCCTCTCAGGAAACCCGGGAGCCACGAGAGCTTCCTCCATTTCAGCTTTGAGGTTGGAGAAAAGTGGACCTCCTCCTAGTGTTTGTGGGGTCACCAGCTGTCCAGGTTCTAACCAGAAGTTGTCCTAGGCAAACTATAATGGTGCCCACCCTCGGTGTCCGTCGGCCCAGGGTGGCTCCTGCTACCCCTCCATTCGCCCCTGCTCTGGGTGACACGGAGCACTGGGATAGGAGTCTTGCTTCTGCCTTGCCAGGCTGCTGGGGGCTCCTGGGACCCCTGAGATGAGGGCTGCCTCTGCTCTATGCAGATAAGGAAGCAAAGGCCCAGGGGTGTGAAGAAGGCCCGGCTTCTGTTCTCAGCGGAAGACCCGGCATCTTCTTCTGGCACCTGAAACAATGAGGGCAATGCCCAGCCCAAGTCAGGACCAGACATAGGCCGGGAACAGGGTGTTCCTTGCAGGAAGGAGGTGGGCCCAGGCCTTAGAATTGATCAAAAGAAGCTGGAAGGCCATATTTTGTGTGGGTTTCGCAAACATTATGCAGGCCAAACAAAACACACTGAGGCTGGGATCCGGACCCCCGGAGCCCAGATTTCCAACTCCTGGCCTCTGAACTTTTGCAGGAGCGGGAGGTTCCCATCCAACTCCTCAGCATTGCACAGGGACCTGCCCCTGAGCTCTGGGGAGAGATGTGGTTGCAGTCTGACTTAAGGATATCCGTGGAAAATCGGTGGGCCGACGGGGTGTTAGGAGAAGCAGAAAGATTGGGGAGCATGTAGTTCTGCGTTGTATGAGGGTTCGATGGAAGAGTGCATGGGTGGGGGGCCCTGCACAGAGACAGCTCGATACTCGATGGCTAGATGTGTGACCGCGGAGGGGAGTCACGTCCTCTACCCCTTCACGGCTCCTCGGAAGGTCACCTGACCATGAAGGGCTTCCCCCGCTCCCCCCTGAAATTTGCGCAACTCCCACCTCCACTCTGTCTGCCTTCCCTGATCGGTGTTCTCCATACTGCTTATCACAATGTGATACGTGATATATTGACATTTTCTATTTGTCTTTCCCAGTTCGGATCTGAGCTCCGTAAGAGCAGGAATTTGTGTCTGCTCTCTGTCGTGGTGCTTTTCAAATGTGTCAGTTGGGGGGGGGGGGTCTCTATGCTCTTTTTTTTCTCTCTCAAAGTCTTCCAAGAACCTTGTTTTTATAACTAGCGAACTGAGAGAAGTTTGAGAGATACTCAACGTGACAATAACAAACCCATTTTAGGTTAGCATAAATTACATGCTTTTTATGAAAAATAACCCTATTTTCCAGAACACAGCAAAAACCTTAATGAAAAGCATAGCATTGCTTCAACTTTATGTTTTTTACATCTCCTTCAAGGCTGCCTGAATAGAAAAAGGTGCACACACTCTAGCCGCTGGAAGACTTCAGGCGCACTCATGAGAGTGTCCGTGAAAAAGGCAAATGACACCTTAGTATTATTATGATAATAACTTTGACCTGGAGGGTGCCCCAAAAAGATCTGGGGGGAACCCCAGGGGCCATAGATCAGACTTCGAGAACCGTTGTTCTCTAGTACACCAGGTGCCTCGGATACTGCCGGGAACATAGGCTGCATTCCGGAATTACACGTTGAATATTGAATGAGTGTATCAGGTGACTATTTGAATATACCTGTGTGTCCAGAATGCTGGACACAGACGACAAGAGCGAAGGAAGGGGAGCACGACGAGGGAAGGGTCCCGGCCAAGGCCTCCGTGTCAAGCATGGGGGACTCGGCAGTGGCGGAGAGAGACCAGATTCTGCTTGCGTGGGGCCCGCATACCCCCGGGCGGGGGTCAACCCCTCCGCCGGCGGACACAGTTCAGCAGTCGGGTGGGGGTTATGCTTGTGGGATGGAACCAGGCCTGTGAGCATCTGGGAACCCAGTGCCAGCCAGAGGGAGTAGCACGAGCCCTGGCAGGTGTGGGCCCGGCATCTTGGGGGGACAGCGAGGAGGC
Organism: Potos flavus; assembly: GCA_028534135.1. NCBI lineage: Eukaryota > Metazoa > Chordata > Mammalia > Carnivora > Procyonidae > Potos > Potos flavus. The sequence continues at coordinate 36,962,773 of CM052888.1, forward strand.
CAGTGTGTCTGGAGTCTGGTGAGCAAAGGAAAAGAACAGTGTTGAGGCTGGTGTGGTATCCAGTGGCCAGATCTTGCCAGGGGTATCCAGTGGCCAGATCTTGCCAGGGGCCTTACCGGCTGGGGTTACATGCTTAGAATGGTGGAGGAAGACATCGGCAGAGGGTTTTTCTTTTTTCTTTCTTTCTTTCTTTTTTTTTTAAGAAAAAGAGTGCAAGTGTGGGGGAGGGGCAGAGCAAAAGAGAGAGAGAGAGAGAATCTCAAGCAGACTCCCTGCTGAGCGCGCAGCCTGACGTGGGTCTCCATCTCAGGACCCAAGAGTCAGACGCTTAACTGACTGAGCCACCCAGGCGCTCCGAGAGGGTTTTTCTATAGACCTGAGGTCTTTCGAAGAAGGAAGAAGGCTCCGGTTCTTTCATTCCCTCAGCAACGGACTGGTGCCCTGCTGGGTGCTGGGTGGTACAGATGGGGGGGGGGGCGCACACAGTCCCCGCCCTCCAAGCCCCGTGGGGAAGGGTGGTGCTACGTGGGGCTGGGAGGGAGGCAGTCAGCCGGAGCCGGGGAGCAGGAGCAGCTGGGGAGCTCTGGGGGTGCTCACCTCGGCCTGTCCCCGTCTGCCGCCCTCCGGGAGTCGCCCGTGGTCCCGCCCGCTCCCACGTGAGTGCATGGCCAGAGGGATTTAACTAATTAGGGCCTGAGGAGCAGAGAGGAAACCGGATGTGCTGACTTTCATTGCTGCCCTAATTGACGGGCTCCTCACCCGCCCAAGCGTCCCAAGCCCTGGGCCTGACCTGGAATGCGGGGCTGGCGACTCGGGCACCAGGGGCGGCCCTCGGCTCCCTCTCACAGCCACTCTTTCTCATGCCTGGGTGCCACCTGGTTCTTGGGATCTGGCCGGTTTCTCTCGGCCTGGCCACCCAGGCCCCCTGCCCCGGGGGCCACACCGGCCTCTGGCGTGGTACATGTTGGGGGAGTTAGCTTTGCTGTGAGGAGGGGTAGGACGGTGGCTCTAGGTCTGCAGCCCAGGCTCTAGATCGGCCCCACTCAGGACTCTGCCGGGGCGGGTTAGGTAATCTTCCCAGACCTCTTTTCTCACCTACGAGACAGGAAAGGTAACAGGACCCACCCCACAGACTTGTTGAAATGCCCTGTGTTAATAAGTGTTTACAGCAGAGCCTAAAAAGTAGCACGCCCTTGGTACAAACCATTCAGCGTTCCCTCAGTCCGTCCGCAGCCCTGCTCCCCTGCCCCGTTCCCTCCTGATGGGAGGCTCCGGTCCTCTCCCCCGAGGTGGCCTCACGCCTCTCCTGTTGCAGATGCTGACCTGACCTTTGACCAGACAGGCTGGGGGGACAGTGGCGTGTATTACTGCTCCGTGGTCTCGGCCCAGGACCTGCAGGGGAACAACGAGGCCTACGCAGAGCTCATCGTCCTGGGTGAGTGGGTCGGGCCGCAAGGGCCCGGAAAGGGATTGGGAATGGGATCAGGACCCCTTCTTCAGCCACCTCTGTACGTCTGCCCTCCGCCCTTCAGCTCACTCTCTGCACTCTGTCGCCTGCTTCGCTCTCCTGTCATGGCACCGCCAGTCACTGGGGCTTCTCTGTGCCCTGCACCCCAGGCAGGGACCCCTCCCTCCAACATTTCAAATAAGCCAGAGCCAAGCTGAGAGTGGAGAGAATCTCCCCAGTCTCCTTTTTTTATAAAACTCCCCAAATTTTCAGAGGTGATTGGCAGTGAGTGAGGAGGGAAGATGGTGGGTCTCACTGAGGGGAGGCTGGACCCCACCCCTGCCACATCCCTGGGCCGCACCTCACCCCGCGTCCCTGGCCAAAGCTCAGGAACCTCACCCTCCGCCCCGCAGGGCTGGCCTTGTGTGGCTGACGTGGTGAGGCCACCGCCACGTGCTCAAGGGCGGGGTGGGGTACCCACCAGCAGCCCCGCCCCGTCTGGCTGCGAGGCCCCCCCTGCCATGTGTGGAAGGGACGCTGCCATTAGCCACAGGCGCTGTTCTCAGCCAACACACGTGGTCTTGGGCGGCGCGTGCTATATGGGGCGCTGCCGGGCTGTACGTTGCCATCATCACACGCGTGATGCAAGGAAACGCATGTGTGAATGAGCACACGTGATGGGGGGGCATGCTCCAGGGTGTTCCGATCACGACAGAACTTGCTGGCGGGTGACAGAAGGCACGCAGCAGGGCCCCGGAGGACGCCGTGTGTCCGGGCGCCACACGCACAGCCTGCGTCGGCATTTCCCAAAACGCAGCGTCAGGACCTGCTTAGCACCGTAAAAAAACTCTTGAGGGTCTCAAAGAGTTTGTATATAAGTTTTTGTGGATGTCGATAGTTGCTTAACGTTGCAAATGGAGAGCAGGCGATTTTTAAAGCACGAGGCACGCGAGCACACAATCCGCTCTCGTCTGAGCGACGAGGTCACCCCTCCTCACGGGGCCTCTGGAACACCCGTGGGGGAAGCAGCACGAGAAAGGCAAACGAGACTTGGTGTGAAAGCGGTCGTGGCCTCCTGGGCAGGATGGTGGGCGCTTTGGGAGCCCCTGCTTTGCATGCTAGAACTGGGGGCAGGTGGCACAGAGCGCGGGAGCCCTGCTGGCGAGAGCTTTGCGGGTGTAGAGCCGGGCGTGTGGGTGTCCCCACGATACGACGCTCGTGGGGTGCAGAGAACTGGCAGCACTTAAGGGAAGGCTCTAGCTGGGCCGTGGACTTTGCAAGGGACAGAATGCGTGAAATGAGCTGGAACTTAGGGCCACACTATGACTTGTATGGGCTGTCGGCACTTCTGCCTTCGTGGGCCTCTTCCTTCGTATTAAAATATTAGATGTTTTGTGATTGCATTGCTGCCAAGACCATTCATTATTATAGATTCGATATTACTATTTTTTTCCTTCAGATTTTAAAATAAAATGAAAACATTTTCATGGGCCCCAGGGCACCGTGCCTACCCTGCCTGATGGAACAGGACTAGCCCTCTCGCGGGAGACGGAAACCTTGGGGGTGATAGGACCCGTGTATGCGGAGAAGATGGGGTGCCCACACTTGAGGTTGAACCTTCAGAACCCGTGGGATGTGTTCTGGAACACTTTGGGGCAACAGAATTCCCCATGGCAGGAGAGAGTGGGTGAATTATGGGCTGGAAGCCTTCTGGAAAACGGTACCTACGTGGTCGAGGGCGGGGGGGCCAGGAACCATGTGCTAGGACCCTCCTAGGCCACCCACCCCTCTGCTTCAGGACAGACCTTCATCCTGAAGAGCCTGGAACGTGGCTTCAGGGTAGGGGCGGGCTGGGCTGGTCCTTGCCAGCATAATCTGTCTCTCTTTTGTCCCTCCAGGCAGGACCTCGGGGGTGGCAGAGCTCTTACCTGGTTTTCAGGCGGGGCCCATGGAAGGTACGGGGTGGAGCCCCCCCATTCTAAACACCGCTCGCTGTGGACCCCCACTAACCCCACCCGACTCCAACTCCGTGGACTCTAGTGACCTGGCTCTGGGGTTTGGGGTGGGCCGGGCTGGCTGCGGAGGGGCCTGGGGTGTAGGCAGGGGGCTCCTGTTGACTGGTGCCTGCGGTGCTCTTCTAGAGGGTGGGATCCGGGCAGCTGGCTCCTTGTCCTTCCTCTGCAGCTACGTCCTGTTCTTGCTCCAGCCAGGTCACCTGTGGCTTTCTGCCTGTCCGGAGGAGCCCCCCGCGGGGTCCCTGAATCCGGGGCTGGCCGGGGTGGTGGAGGGCGGGCACCCCTCTGCTGCCGCAGTCCCTGCACCTGGCCGGAGAATCCAGCAGGGGTCGCAGCTTCCCCAGGAAGCTTCACCAATAGCCTCGCCCTCCCCGACTCTGCCTCTGCGACTCTGCGTCGCCCCACTGTGCCCGCGTCCCCGTGTCCCTGTTCCCTCCCAGGCCTCCTGCTCATGAGCCCGTTCTCCCCTCTCTCTGCAGACTGGCTGTTCGTGGTCGTGGTCTGCTTGGCTGTGTTCCTCGTCTTCCTCCTCCTGGGCATCTGCTGGTGTCAGTGCTGCCCCCACACCTGCTGCTGCTACGTCAGGTGCCCCTGCTGCCCGGACAAGTGCTGCTGCCCGGAGGCCCGTAAGTGCCCCTCATGTGCCCACCCCTGCCCGCCTCCCCCCTGCATTCCACGGCGAGAGGTAGCTGTCCACCGGCTACCTGGGGCGGCACCATCGGTCTGAAGGGTATGGGGTGAGCAGTCTGGGAGAAAGCGGGCCAAGGAGGATCTGCCGTCTTAGGTGACCGTTTACATATACCTCCAACTTTGCATTCATTTTAAACTTTCACTTATTTTGAGGTGTTCTGAAAGCCTCATTGATGCACATGCTGACAAATTGTCAAATAGTACAAAACAGCATTCACTGGGAAGTACAGTGCCCTTTTTTTTTTTCAAAGATTTTATTTATTTGAGAGAGAGAAAGAAAACAGGAGTGGGGGAGGGAGATAGGCAGATAGGTGGGATAGGCAGAGGGAGAGGGAGAAGCAGACTTCTTGCTGAGCAGGAAACCTGAGGCCGGGGGAGCTCCAACCCAGGACCCCGGGATCATGACCTGAGCTGAAGGCAGGTGCTTAACCGACTGAGCCACCCAGGCGCCTCAGTAAAGCTCCCTTTAAAAATAAAATCTTAAATGAAGAAGGTAAGAAACTAAACAACGTTTACAGCACTAATATAATTTACACGATTTAAAAAACCCACATCCACACAAGCACCTTGGGTTTAAGGATATCTCTAGCACATCAGAGTAGGTACGTGGGGGGCTGGGGGTGGAAGTGGGACCGGAGATGAAGGGGGAAAGAGCAAACAAAACAGGGAAGCGGGAAGCAAAGGAGAAGGCGGGGTCTCCCTCTTGCCGCCGCCCCCACTTCCCCTCCTCAGGGATGGCATTGTTGCCAGTTCTTTCCAGAGTGCCCGGGGAGGGCCGCACCTCTGCTCGGTCCAAGAGGCTCCCAGGGTGAAACCCCGGGCGGCCGGCGTTGGCTTGGGCAGGTGGAGGTTGGAGGCCTGGCTGCGTGTGTTACCCGCTGGGATGCCTAAGCAGTGACTTCCCCTCGTGTGTCCGGCCCTCAGTGCGGGGCTCTGCACAAATGCTCCGCACCCGCGAGCTGTCGGCCACGTTGCTGTCAGCACTGGGCATGACCAAGGGCCAGGCAGCACATCAAAGCTGTGTCTTGGCCACCGTGTGACCTCAGACAAGCAGCGCTCCCTCTCTGAGATGGTTTCCTTCTTTACAGGGTTCCCACGAGGTGGTGGGAGCATTAAGGGAGGACGGTGTGCGAACACCCAGCACAGGGCCGCCACTCGATCCCTACTGGCTAATTTCCTGAGCACTGAATGCCCCAGTGGACAGCCCAGTCCCTCCAAGTGCTGCTGCCCTGGGAAAAATCTGCTGCCCTCTGGAGGCGGATGCTGGCCCTCCTGTGTCTCTCGTCCTTTCTAGTTGAGGGCTTCAGCCTCAGGCAGTGGGTGTTGGTCCCAATCACAGGTGCGGAGGGACCCCCCCCTCCCCGGGGAGGGGGGATCTGCAACCAAGTTTGCAGTTACCCCACTGATTAAGGCTGGGCCCGGGATGGCCAGTGTCTGTCCCAAGGCCATGCTCCTTCCATCCCGAGACCCTGATACCTCAAACAGAGGACCCATTAACTCCCTGCCAGAGGCCCTGTTACTTTTGCCAGGGCCACAACCTTGCCAAGGCGGCTGGGAACAGCAACTCCCACAGCTTGTAAAATGCCAGCTCCCCCAGCTCCTGAGGGGCCCCTCCTGGGGCTGCTGAGCCCTGATCCCCCTGCTTCCAAAGCGAATCAGAGGAGGGAGCTTCCCGGGGCTCCCATCTCCCTGTCACGATCCCAGGGCGGAAGCGACTTGCTCCGTCAGGCCCATTGACTTTGATGTGAAAGCAGCCACCTGAACCCTGCCTCTTGCCTGGGGAGGAAGGCAGCGAGGAGGATTTGCCCTTGAGCTGTCAAGCCTAGAGCTGTCAAGCCTAGCGCCGGCCGGCCGGGGGCGGGCTGGGAGTGGGTGCCCCCCCCCCCCCGGGGTTGGAAACACTAGAGGTACTTTGAGGAGTTCTGGGCTGCTTGGCCGCGGAGAGTGAACGCTGAGACGCCCACGCCTTTGCCTCAGAATGATTCCCACTGCATCGGGGTCTGGAGAACCCGGCAGCCGTGAGAGGGGAGTGGGCACGGGATTCCCCCTTCACAGGTGATGCGTTTTTGGGAATGATGGTCCAGCTGCCAAAGGGAAATACCCGAATCTGGCTAGAAGGTCCAGCACGTGGGCTTTCTCTAAAGGGGCATCTTTGCCCCCTATTGCTCTGGAAGAACTCAGGCCCAGGGTGGCCACCTCTCCTAACGGGGTGGCTAGAGAGGGGATTTTCGGTAGAACCTCATCGAACATGAGCAAACCATCATAGTCAAACAAGCATATAGGCTAGCCAGATGGGGGCTGTGGGCTGCCGGTGTGCACCACCCTGCCCAAAAACCTGTGTGAGGAAACAGAGGAGGTGTGGATTCAATGAAGCTGACGGCCCGAGTCTCAGGAACCCCACAGAAACCAATCCAAGTGCCTAAGGAAGCCCCACGGCTCAAGAGTTGGGAGGGAGGTGCAGGCGCACGTCCCTCCAGACCCTCTAACACAGGGCGGCATGGCTCCTGGCTGCCTTCTCATACTGTGTGTCCCCACCCCAGTGTATGCTGCAGGCAAAGCAGCCACCTCAGGCGTCTCAAGCATCTACGCCCCCAGCACCTACGCTCACCTCTCCCCTGCCAAGACCCCACCCCCACCAGCCATGATTCCCATGGGCCCGGTCTACAACGGGTACCCTGGTGACTTCGACAGGAATAGCTCAGGTGAGGCCTCGGGGAGCCGGGAGGGGCTGGGGCAGGGGTAGGCTGGGCATTTGGGCACTAAGGGGTCTGGAGCCGGAAGAAGGGATTGGAGGGGGGGGGCTGGAGGGCTTTGCTCCAGGCAGCCGGCCTCTGACAGTCAAATCTCCCCAGTTGGCGGCCACAGCTCCCAGGTACCCCTGCTTCGTGACACAGACAGCAGTGTGACCTCTGGTGAGAACCGATTGTTGCAAGGTTGGACGTGTCTTTACGGGAGGGGGCTGGGTCAGCATCTCTCCTGAACTGATCGCCTCTATCTCCTGTCCTTAGAAGTCCGCAGCGGCTACAGGATTCAGGCCAGCCAGCAGGACGACTCCATGCGGGTCCTGTACTACATGGAGAAAGAGCTGGCCAACTTTGACCCTTCTCGACCTGGTGCCGCCAATGGCCGTGTAGAGCGGGGTGAGTGGGAGCCTTGCGGTTTGAGGGGTTCCTGAGTAAGGAGGGAGCAGCCCCAGGTATGCTTGCTGCAAATCCTGGACATAGCACCTCCTTTCCTGCGGTGGCCACGTTGAGAAGTGTACAACACCCTGCACGTCAACACTTAAAAGATGAGAAGTCCGGGGCCCCCTAAAAAGTGTATGAGCCAAGTGGGTGACTCTCCTGGGCCCTGGAGTTCTGGACCTCCTAGCAGTCAGTGACACCCACCCCCCTTTCCCTACAGCCATGAGTGAAGTCACCTCCCTCCACGAGGATGACTGGAGATCCCGGCCTTCCCGAGGTCCTGCCCTTACCCCAATTCGGGATGAGGAATGGGGTCGTCACTCCCCTCGGAGTCCCAGACGGTGGGAGCAAGAGCCCCCCGTAGAGCGGCCAGGGAGTGGCTGGGGGGCCGGGCGGCCCCGTGCCCGATCTGTGGATGCTCTGGATGACCTTACCCGGCCGGGCTCTGCTGAATCTGGGAGGAGGTCTCCCCCAAGTAGGGGGAGGAGAGGTCAAGCCTATGGACCACCCAGAAGCCGAAGCCGAGATGACCTCTATGATCAAGATGATCCAAGGGAATTTCCACACTCCCGGGATCCCCACTACGATGACTTCAGATCTAGAGACCGCCCTCATGCTGACCCTAGGTCCCGCCACCACCGGTCCCGGGACCCTCGGGAGGATGGCTCCAGGTCTGGGGACCCCCAGTATGATGGGCGGCTACTGGAAGAGGCCTTGAGGAAAAAGGGGCCAGCTGAGAGAAGGAGACCTTACAAGGAGGAAGATGAGGAGGAGGCCTACTACCCTCCTGCGCCTCCCCCTTACTCTGAGACGGACTCCCAGGCCTCAAGGGAGCGGAGGCTTAAAAAGGTGAGTTAAGAGTCCTTCCTGGCTTTAAGACCCTTCCTAAACCCTCTCCTCCAGTCGTCCCCAGCTCACACCCATTTTCTTTCTCCCTTGCAGAACTTGGCCCTGAGTCGGGAAAGTTTAATCGTCTGATCTCACGTTTTGTATGTACCTTTTGTACTTTTTTTTTTTTAATTTGAGGGACTTATTGATGATCTGCCCTCCCAAGTCTAATAAAACTTATGATCATAAGGCCTGTGTCTAGAGGGAGGTTTTTCTTTTGCTGCGCGAGGTGGGTAGCCCGGCAGCTGCTGTGTCTGTGTGTGCTCGTGTGAATGCCTGCGAGTCTGCAAAAGGCCGCGTGTCCAGCTTTCTCCCAGGACTCGCATCCTGGGCCAGGAGGAAAGCACCGGCTTTGCCTTCCTCCCCGGGCCAGGAGTACGTGCCCCACGCTGACTCCGCCCGGCCCTGCGTGCGCGCCCCGGCCCCGCCCAGGCGTGCGCATGCGCCCCGGCCCTCCGCCTTCGCGCACCCCCGACCGACCGCCGGGAGCGCGCGCGCGCGCTCCTCTCCCCTTCAACCCCGCTCACCTCTCCCCAACACCGACCTACTTTACTGTTTCCAAACCCCGCAGCCTGCCTCGTCCCCGGCGACCAGAGCCCCTCCTCCGGGTCCCCCGGCGTTCTATCTGGGCCCGCGTTCCACTCGGGCGGCCCGCCGGCGGATGCCGGGCGGCCGCGAAGGCGGCGACGGCGACCTCGCGCCCCGCCGAGACCCGGGCCCGCGCGCGCCCGCCCGCCATCGGAGACACACAGCGCGCGCGCTCCCCGGGGGCTGCCCTCCCCCCGTGCGCGTCGGCCCCGGGCTCGCGCCGCCGCCGCCGCCGCCGCCGCGCGCGCGCAGCTCAAGTAAAGGAGGAAAAAAAAGGGGGAAAAAATAGAAAGCAGCGGCGGCTGCAGCGGCGATCCGCCGCCGGACTGGGCCAGGCCGGGCGGCGGACGCGCGAGCCGGCGATCCAGGGGAGAGGCGGCAGCCATCCAGGGCGGGCCGGGTTAAAAAAAAAGTCGCGGCGGCGGCGGCCGCTGCTCAGGGAAGGAGGCCCGAGGGCCGCGTGCAGCGGGCGGGGGGCGGCCGCGCCGCGTCCCGGAGCCGAGAGCCGCCGGGAGCCGGCGGGCGGGCGGGCGGAGGCGGCGGCGGCGGCTGCAGGAGCAGCAGCGGCGGCGGCGGCGGCGGCGGCATCTCCTCCTCACATGACCCCACTGTTTGTCCCCGTGATCAGCGCGAGCGGCTCCCGTGTCTCCTCCGTCCCCTCCTGCCGCGCGGCGTGAGCGCCGGGCTCGGGGCCCCCCCGGCCGCCCGCCCCCTCCCCTCCCTCCCCTCCCCTCCCCTCCCCCCCCCGGGCCCCGCGCCCCCCCCGCCCCCACCCCCCCC
>CM052888.1:36972462-36993311 GCA_028534135.1 Potos flavus
AGGCTGCGAGGGAGGGGGGACCCGCGCTAATACCCTCGGCCCGGGATCCTAGCGGTGCCCCAGCTCCAGACTGGGCCGGGCGGGACGGGGGCCGTGCACCTGGGCAAAGGGGCGGGGGCGCGGGCGGCCCTGACCCCCCCCTTCTTCCCGTTCTCCCCGCAGTCACGACAAGGGACCCGAGGCAGAGGAGGGCGTCGAGCTGCAGGAAGGTGAGTGCTCGCGGGGCTCACCGGGGCCGCGGCCTGCGCCCGGGGAGGGGACTGGGGGCGTCTTGGCAGCGTGACCACTGACCACCCCCCCCACCCTCCTTCGACCGCAGGCGGGGACGGCCCGGGGGCGGAGGAGCAGACGGCGGTGGCCATCGCCAGCGTCCAGCAGGCGGCGTTTGGCGACCACAACATCCAGTACCAGTTCCGCACAGAGAATAATGGAGGACAGGTGAAGCTGCGGGCCCGGAGCCCGCGGGCAAGTGGAGGGTTGAGCTGAGAGGCGGGCGAGCGGGCTGGGAGGGGCTCAGACCTGGCCCCGGCCGGGACGCCAGAGCCGATCTCTCTGCTCTGCCGCCCCCTGCAGGTGACGTACCGCGTAGTCCAGGTGACTGATGGTCAGCTGGATGGCCAGGGCGACACGGCTGGCGCCGTCAGCGTCGTGTCTACGGCTGCCTTCGCGGGGGGGCAGCAGGCTGTGACCCAGGTGGGTGTGGATGGGGCAACCCAGCGTCCTGGCCCCACTGCTGCCTCTGTGCCCCCAGGTCCCGCAGCGCCCTTCCCGCTGGTAGGTGCCCACAATCCCTGGGGGGATGGAGAGGGGACACTGACGCTGTTCTTGGGAATCCCCCGGGGGTGGGGCAAGTGGGACACGGATGCTGCCATTAGACCTTCAGGCCGGGTGGGTCAGATCCCTATTCTTCTAGGTGAAACTTGGGTTAAGAGCCTTGAAATATTTTTTTCTTTCTGTAAAACCGGGCTGACTGTAACAGGAAAGTCTCTTAGAGGTGGAAGCGGATCGAGTTGTCCGGTGATTGCTGGGCCTGTGCTGAATGCCCGGGCTAGGCAGCAGGGCAGAGTGGCGCACACGGAGGGGTTTCCTGTGCTCTGGAGGGTGCAGCAAAGGTCAGACATGGCAAGAAGGGGATGGGTTGGTGAACAAAGATGACTAAGGGTGGCCTCTGTGTCCTCCTACTCCCCAGGCCGTAATCCAAAATCCCTTCAGCAATGGCGGCAGCCCGGCAGCTGAGGCTGTCAGTGGGGAGGCCCGGTTTGCCTATTTCCCAGCATCCAGTGTGGGAGACACCACAGCTGTGTCCGTACAGACCACAGACCAGAGCTTGCAGGCCGGAGGTAAAGGGAGGAAGGGGCCAGGGCGGAAGGCAGGGGAGGCAGCAGGCTAGCAGGGAGGGAAGCCCCCCCAGCTGGTTCTAACTGCCCCTCCCCCCAGTTTTCGCACTAACCCCCGTTTTCCCTGCAGGCCAGTTCTATGTCATGATGACGCCACAAGACGTGCTTCAGACAGGAACGCAGAGGACAATTGCACCCCGGACACACCCCTACTCCCCGTACGTGCAGGAGACCTGGTCCCAGGAGCAGGGGACCCCGGGAGGGGGCTGGTGTGAAGGAGCCGAAGGAAGGGAAGGCTTTCTGGAATGGGAGCCAGACAGTTGAGCACACAGTGAGCAGTCAGTGTATTTTCCGGTCTGTTTCTGCTTCTTGAGTGTAAGCAAGGGAATTAGCATTTTTCCTCTTTTTGCATGAGAGTTTATTTTGCAGGGATAATTTTCAAGTCTGACTCCTTAACAGATGTTTATTTAGACAAATGGGACCTGAGAGAACCCGTGCCCATCTTTTTCCTCTTCTAGGAAAATTGATGGAACCAGAACACCACGGGATGAAAGAAGGAGGGCCCAGCACAACGAAGGTAAGGTCCAGGTGGAGTTCCTGGGCCCTAGAGGCACCGCCAGGCCTGGTGCTTGGTGTCACGGATTGCCGGCACGCCCTGAGTGCATAAGAGGCGTTTGGTGAATGCCGGAAAGGTAGAAACAGGTAGAAATTCGTCGTCAGGAACAGATAGGCAGGAGGTGTGAACTGGACAGTGTTTTGTCGTGCTGGCTAGTGATCTTGAATTCAGGGTCAATGTCTTAAGTGGCAGATTGCACGTTCACATGTGGATTTCTTGCCTCTCTTGAAAAGTCGGTTTGCTTTGGTTTCCCTAGGACTGCTTTCCCACGTGGCAGCTGTCGCGCTCTTGTGCATCGGTTTCCCCCATTCCCCCGCCCTCCTGACTTCTAGAAGCAGCTCTGGTCTGCTGGGGAGCACATCAGAGATTGAAACTCCCAGAAGCTGTGCCCTGGCTGGCCAAGGCCAGAGCATCAAGTCCTTCCATTAAACACCGGATCCCACCCTGAGGTCATTTTGGTCCTTAATGCTGTCCCTTAGTCCTGTGCTGCGTCCCCTGCTCCCTGTCATGGTAGCATGCAAGTCCAGGGGAGCACTATGCTTAGACTGTCATCCCTCAGTGAGTGTTTCCCGAAGGTGGATTCTAGGCTGGGCGGCCTGCGCCCTGGGCCTGGTCTGGAGCCTGGTCTGCAGCGTCAAGGAGGCTGGTGTCTTCCCCAGAGAGCTGGCCTTTGGGGGAGCCTGCCAGGCAGAGGGGAGCACAGGCTGGAGGGAAGGCAGAGTGGAATGAGGCTGCTTCGGGGAGTGCTGATTTGGTGGAAGCAGAGGTATCGGAGTGCTCAAGGGTGGGGGACCAGGGAGGACTAAGGAAGGCGTTAAATGGCGGGATATGGCCCTGAGAGTCCCGAAGGTGTCCGGCGGGGTTTGGGCCTTTGCCGCTGTGACCCAAGCAGCTCGCTGGGCTCGGCCTGTAGTACATCTGTACCCCATATCTGCCTGGCTTTTAGGCCCTTGGGTCCCGGGGATGATAGAACAGAGGAGGTCTTGGCTCTCGCGGTGTTCCTCCGGGTGGGAGAGACAAATCAGAGAAGGCTGCAGTGTGTGTGACGTGAGATCACGTAGGTCCCGAGGAGGAGACAAGGCCGCACGAGAAGCTGGGGAGTAACAGCGGCAGGGTGCTCCGTGGGCCTCTCTGAGACGTGACGTTGGAGCAGAGGCCTGAACGGGCCAGCCAAGTCCCTGAGGAAGAGTCCCAGGCGGAGGGGTGAGCAAGTGCAGACACCCAGGCCCGAGCCAGAGCAGACTGGGTGTGTTTGAAGAAGAGCAGGATTCAGAGAAGGAAAGAGGAAGTTGGTGGCGTTGCGGGAGGGCTGGCCAGGTCACACGGGGCCTTGTGAGAACAGCATCCCTATTCTGGGGTTTTTATTCTAGTCGGAGGGCAAGCCAGCAGAGGGTCTGTGTACGGAGGTGACGGGACATCGGAGGAGGTGACTGCGGCTGTCGGCCTGAGACAGGACAGGGCACGAAGTAGGGGAGTGCGTGGGGCAGAAGATGCCAAGGCTGGAGAATCAGGGTTTCGTGGTGGCATCAGGTTGGTTGGAAGGGCAGGGGGGAGAGTCCGACCTTGGTTTGGGGGTGTGGTGTGTTTGAAGGGCCTCCAGGACGCTACCCGGATAGTCCCAGCCCGGCTGCCTGCTGGCTCTGTGAGGTCGGGCCGCGTCTCAGCCCCTGCGCCTGTTGAGTTGGGTGTGAAATGGCCTTAGCTCGACTTGCCCGACGCTCACGGCCGGTTCTGCCGGTGCGGGCACACGAGCCCTCGGCCACACACTGCGCTGCCTGGCAAGGCTGCGGCCGGTGACTCGGGGCTGCCTTCCAGCTCCCCTCCACCCTGCTCTGCACGCTCTGCCTCTCACCTGCAAAGTCTTGAATCTTTCTCATCCTGCAGAACGCAATCAGCAGTCTTTCTCCTAACCTTGTCCTTCCACTCCCGCCGCATCCCACCCTCTGTCTCCCAACCTGCACACATCTTTGACCCATCCTCTGCCCATCCTCCCTGGACCCTGGGCCATCTGGCTCATTTCTCTACCAAAAGAGGTCCGTCTGAGGTCACCCATGACGACCTCATTGCCAAATCCACTGGCTTCCTTTCCTGTCTGTGCTCCAAGCATCTGACCCTGCCTGCTCCCCTTTCGGGAATGTTCCTCGCCACTCTGTGTGCTCTCATTTTCCCGCACCCTACTTTTCCTCCCCAGCCTGCTCAGAGCAGAGCTTCCCAGTAGCTCCGGGAAGCTTGTTAACAGTACAGTCTCCAGGGCTGTCCTGTCAAGCTTCAGAACCAGTAAGTCACAGGGAGGCCCAGAAGCTTGGATTGCAACAAGTTTTCCAGGTGATTCCTCCCATTGGGCAAGGCCGGAAACTGCTTTGACCATTGGTGTCCCTTAAGGTCTGGCCTGTCGTCCGTCGGCCTCAGGAGGGTTGAAGCTTTCGGCCCAGGGATGGTCAGCATCCCCCAAACCCTGTCCCTAGTTATAGGTTTTCATCTTGCTCCAGAAAAGAGTATGTGACTTGGACAAGGGGAGAACCGCCCCTCAGCGTCCCCCCAGGGCTCCCCTTCGCCCCGGCCCCTGGCTGCGTGCACAGCTGTTTCTCTTCCATTCTTCTCTCCTGAACTCCAGAGCCATGATTTGAACTGTCCATTCAAAATCTTCCTATCTGGGTGTCCTTGAGACACCTCATAACTCAGCTTGTCCAAAACAAACTCTCCCCCACCCCCACCCCCAAAGGCTCCCACGCAACATTTCTTTTCCCAGAGGGCAGAAGGCACCCCATTAGAATTACCCAAGCCAGGACCGAAAGCCGGGATCACCCTCCACTCTGCCCCTGCTCCTTCCCTCACGTCCGCAAACCCCGAGATTCTGTGCTGAAGTAGACCTCAAATCGGCTTCTCTTTCTCTTTTTTCCCCCTTTGCTGCTGTTTCTTGGGACTGTGGGAGCCCGTCTCCAGGCCCCACAGGGAACTGGAGCCTATGGGGCCAGCCCATTGCAGCCGGGTCGGAATTTGGGCCCACTGTCGCCGGGGACCTCTGAGGAGCCAGAAGTCCAGATCTTTCTGTGAAATCTGATTTTCAAATGCCGGGTGGGATTGGTTTTTCTATTTCGTTATTTTTTCCTCTCAGTGTTGCTAATTCGTTCCACCTACTTACTTTGGGCTTAATTAGCTTGGGGGTTTTTTCCTAGCCTTTCAAGATGATTTAAACCTTTCTTTTTTCCCAACACAAGTCTTTCTAGTTGGAAATTTCACTCCAGTGCTGCTTCAGCTGAATCCCTTTGGATATATTGGTTTTCATTATCATTCTGTTTAAAATACTTTCCAATTTTCCTAATGATTTCTTCTTTGACCCCTGGGTTATTTAAAACTACATTGCTTAATTTCGAAACATTTGTGGCTTTTCTGGATATTTTTTTGTCGCTGATTTTTAATTTAGTTCTGTTCTGATCTGAAGTATACTTCTAGCATATAATTTCAGTTCTTTGATATTTGTTGAGACTCATTTTATGGTCCTGAATATGGTCTGCGTTGTGAACGTTTCCACGTGTGCTTGGAGAGAATGTGTGTGTCTGCCGCCGTGTGGAGTGTTCCCTCACGGTGGGCCAGCTCAAGTTGGTTGACACTTGTCAGGTTTTCTATCCTGACTTTTCTGTCTACTTGTTCTCTCCGTTCCTGAGAGAGGAACATTAATGTCTCTAAGCGTCTGTGAGTTTGTCCGTTTCTCCCCGCAGTCCTGGCAGATTTTGCTTCTGGCTTGTTTTCAGTGTCCTATGGGTGTAACTGAAGCTATTCTTTGGAATAGACGTGGCCTTGGTCTTGACTGGTCCGTCCTGTTTCAAATGTGCCTGGATGGTCTTCCCGAGCCACAGGCCTGCCCACCTCACTACCTGCTCGGTGAGAGGGCCTGCGCGCATCAGCAGGGCATTCGAGGCCTTCACAACCTGGCCTTTCCCACCCCCAGCTGCCCCCCCCAGAGTATTTCCATGTCCCCATTTCTGCATTTTCCATGCCTGTCTGCCTGATGCCCCTCCCTTCAGAAACCAGCCCAAATGTGCCCTCTCCAGGTCTTTCTCTGAAGGCCCACCACGCCCCAGCGCCGTGCAGAAATCATTGGCTCACCCTGGCGTTCCCCAGGCCCTTGGTGCAACCTTCAGTCATAACACGCCTGCGGTGTCCCTGTCCCCCCTTCACGCGCATTGCACAGGGGTGCCGTGAGCACCAGCGGGGCAGAGACGGAGTCCGCCGCAGACTCTGGGCTTGCAGGGTGCCCCCCGCACACAGTCGGGCAGGCAGAAAAGTTTTTTGGTTTGGGTTTCTTTTTTTTTAATTTTATTTATTAGAGAGAGAGGGGGACAGAGGGAGAGAATCTCAAGCAGACTTCCTGCTGAGTATAGAGCCCGACCTGGGACTCAATCCCACGACCCTTTGAGATCGTGACCTGAGCCGAAACCATGAGTCAGACGCTCAACCGACTGAGCTGCCCAGGTGTCCTGGGCAGGCAGTAAATTTAAAGTGAATGCAAACTGGAAAAGACGTGCATGGCCCCCACCCCCTCATCCTGATCCCTGCCCTCTGGCGCAGGAAGGGAGGAATCCGGCTGCCGCCTGGTGCCCAGGCTTGAGAATGCCAGACTGCGTGAGGGGAGAGCAGGAAGCCGAGAAGCCGTCTGCCGTTGAGTTCCTCTGCTGAAACCCTGGGAATAGAGCGCACTGCTGGGGGACGGGGTGGCCGGCGCCTCCAGGCCTGGGCAGACTCTCGGTTCCCCTGCGGTTTTTGGCCATGGAGTTCCCAGGTTGTAGGACGTGGCCATCCTCCGTGGGGAGCTGCAGCTCTCCCCAGCAGTAATGGGACCCAGGTATCGCGCACTCGCCCCAGGGCGACGGGTGGCTGAAGTGCAGTCCTGGAGAGCAAAGGAGGAAGAGAGACCAGGGAGGGGGAGAGTCACCGGAGGAGGGTGTCGTAACCCAGGCCGGAGCAGGGGGGACCTGGACGTGGGGAAGATCTGGCGATGGGCAGACAGAGCCAAGTGCCAGCAGCCAGCGTGGGATTAGCCGATGAGCGGCCAGGCATGCTCTTTGTGAGAACAGCGGGGTCAACAGCAGGTGCCAGCCTCAGAGGCCGTGAGGAGTGTGATTCGGGCCCACCCTCCTTTTTCGCTGTCGCCCAGACCCCTTCCGGCAACCCCCACCAGCACTGCCCAGAAAATACTCCTTCGCCCCACTTTGCACATCCCACCTATAGGCGGCGTCTCCTCCACGAACGCTGCGGGCTCTGTCCACGAGCTGTCCTGGCAGGAGGGGGGAGGAGGGCGTGTGACGGTTGGGGAAGGTGATGGGGCCTTCTTGGGTGTGTCCACACCAGTGCCTTGTACTGTGCTTGGAAGGTAAGGAAGATTCTGGCCCAGCTTTGCTTCCATGGGCCCTGCAGCCTGGTCTGAGGCTCCAATGCGGGCCGATGCCGAGCGGCTCTCGTAAGGCCGTGACATGAGCCCGGTGAGAAGCCGGAGGGAAGGCACGAGCCCTGTCTGGATGGGGTAGCTGCCACTCAGGTCAGACGACAGAGTTTGGGTGAGGTTGCTGAGTGTTAGGGAATTAAATCACAAATCTGAATTTTTCAAGCGAAGTCTTCCATTAGCCTGTCAACCCTGGCCTTCAAGGTACGGTTCGCATTGGTCTTGGGGGACCCAGTGCCTGGTGGGGCCAGGCCTGGAGAGCCACAAGTGCCAGCCTGGGCAGCTTGGGACTCGCTGCCCAGGCTCTGGAGAAGGATTTTAGCCAGGGATAAGAACGTGGTCAGACTGATTTTAAAGATGAACGACAAACAAATTTGTGGAGCCCAAAGCTTGAGGGAGGCCTGAGGACTGAAAAATCGGAGGCAACGGCTGTGGGGGAGCAGCTGGGGGCACTGGGGTCCTATGGAAAGGGGCCCTGGCCCATTCCCGCCTCCCAAAAACACAAGCCACAACTCCCATTTTTCAGAAGATACCAATTATTACGTGAAATTTCCTAATTTAAATGTTGGCTCAGATTTTTAAGATACGCCAGGCTGGTCAACAAAATGAACCCGCGGTCCCCAGCTGTTGATTCTGCCCTAAAGGTGTGTATGTGCGGCCCTCGAGGCAGAGACCTTGTTCCTCTTGAGAAGCAGCGGGACACGGGGCTCAGGTGCCTGCGTCTGGGCGCTGCTCGGCGGCCCGGGTCCATGCCGGTGGGAGAGCGCCCGGCGCGCAGGAAGGTTCTGGGAGCACAGCCGCCGACGCTGCTCTTACCTCTTGCAGTGGAGCGGAGACGGAGGGACAAGATCAACAACTGGATCGTCCAACTTTCAAAAATCATTCCAGATTGTAACGCAGACAACAGCAAGACGGGAGCGGTAGGTGCCCCCCCCCGGCCCTCCAGCCCCCCAGCCCCCTCTACCGCCCGGGACTGGGGCCCCGGCCCCTTGGAGAAGGTCGGCCTGGCCTGGCCCCTGGGCTCAGGTGGGTGCCATCCCGGGCCAGCCGGCGGGCAGTGCTCACTGGCGCCCTTGCCCACCCCCCAGAGTAAAGGAGGGATCCTGTCAAAGGCCTGCGACTACATCCGGGAGCTGCGCCAGACCAACCAGCGCATGCAGGAGACCTTTAAGGAGGCCGAGCGGCTGCAGATGGACAACGAGCTCCTGAGGCAGCAGGTGAGGGGCGGGGCGGGCAGGCCGGGGCAGAGCCAGCCCAGGTGCGGGGAGCCAGCCCCTGGCTCCTCGTCCCCTGGCGGGTCCCCCTGTCGTGTCGTGTGTGCCAGATCGAGGAGCTGAAGAACGAGAACGCCGTGCTCCGCGCCCAGCTGCAGCAGCACAACCTGGAGATGGTGGGCGAGAGCGCGCGGCAGTGACGCCCACCCCCCTGTGCGGCGGGGGCCCCTCCGGCCGCTGCCGCCCCTTCCCCAGCCCTTAGCACAGAGAGGGACAGACGCCCCTCCCCCAGCTGCGTTTTTTTATAGTAGATTTTTAACAAAACGGGGAGAAATAATGCATTTCTGTGGATAAGCGCCCACTGCTGTCCTCAACTTGGAAAACGATATCCTCCCTCCCCCTTCTGTCTGTCTCCCTTCTCCGGCCCCCACGAAGCCCCAGCACTTCTAGTGGTCTCGCCTGGAGGCAAGAGGGAGGAGGACAGAGGCCCTGCCATATCCCGCTGCCTCCTTGGTCTCTAGAGGTACTGAGACAGGGTGCTTTCGGGAAGGAGGGGAGCCTTTAGGGGGCCGTCCCCGGGGCCTGGACCTACGCAGGGAGGCCATGTCCCACCCCACCTCTTGTTTCTGGATCCCTGCTCCCCTTCGAGTGTGTGTGTGTGTTTTAATTTTCTTTATGGAAAAGTGGACGAAAAAAATAGAGAGAGAGAGAGGTATTTAACTGCAATAAACTGGCCCCATGTGGCCCCGCCTTGTCTGTCCGCGTTTCTGTCCATCTCGGGTGTGGGGAGCTCCTCGAGGGCAGCTCTGGGAGCGTGGCCTCGGTGTGTGTGGCTGTGGACCCCGGTCTGTCGGTCGGTCAGATGGGTGGGAAGATTAAGGACTGACTATCCCCTTTGAGGCTCTAGGTGCACATATGTGGTGTGGGGGCGTGGGGCGCCAGGGTCAAGGACGCGTCCCATGTTTTCGGAGGAGAGGCTGGGGTCTCTCCTGTCAACTGTTACTAAAAACAGCACCGGCTCCTGACCCTGCCCTTAAGGGTTGAAGCCCTCCCCTCCGCACCAGCCAATGGCGGAGCCTGGCCTTGGGCCCCCCACCCCCAGGAAGGGCACATGGCCAGGAAGCCGGGCTTGGCCCGGCAGCCTGTCGCCTCACCCCGTGGCCCTGGCGCCTGCACTGTGACCCCTGCCCCGGCTGGTGACGAAACCTGGCCTCAGCCGTGATGCTGTGCTGCCTGGGGCGGCTGGGGGACCCCGCTGTGTCTCCCCAGGGCTGAGCGTGCAGCCTGCGGCCCCACGCAACTCCCAGGACCAAGGCCGGGCTGCCTGCTCACCTGGCCGAGCTCTCCACCCACTCCCATCCCAAACGCTCCCAACGGGTCTGCCCCCTGACGGGCCCGTCTCCCTTTCCCCCTCTGACTGAGGCCATTAGAGCGAAGCTGTGTGGCGCAGGGGGCGGCCTGCACTTCCCAGACCCCACTCCCCCCACTTCTGTGGTTTTGAGTGGGCCTTGGCGAGCAGGTCCGTGCCGGGAGGAGTGTTCGTTCCTTGGCAGCATCGCCCACAGGCCCTTAGGCCGGAGCTGACCCTGCCCGCGTGGCCCCCAAGTGAGTCGGGGGGCAGCAGGGCCAGAGGCCTGTCTGTGCAATCAGGGGGTGTGGTTCCCCGGACCACGTGCACCCAAAGATGGCTCAGAGAGGGGGGGAGTGGGGTTGCCGGCTCAGGCCACCTGCCTCGTCTCTCCATCAGTGACCTGCTGGAGAACCAGCTCTCAAGGAAAAAGGCCCAGGTTTGTGGAGTCAGCCGATGCCTGTGGTTGAAATACTCCCAGCACTGCTGGACTCCCGGTGCCTGGGCGGGCCCACGTGCTCCCCTGTGGCCTCCTGCGCTTGTGGGGAGACAGGAGAGCCAAATGGTGAGAACATAGGCCCCAGAGTCCGGTGGCTCAGGCTGGAACCCTAGCTCTTGCCTCTGACTGGGGGAGCTTGGGCAGTGCCCCGATCTCTGCCTGCAGCTCCTCCTAGGAAGTGAAGACGGCAGTCTGGGGGTGGGCGCCGTGCTGAGAGGGAGCAGGGTCTGGGCAGCCAGGCCCCGGGGGACTGGTGGCAAAGCAGGCAGCTTGGTCCCTGAATACAGAGCAGAGGCCCGCCCGGGGCCAGCAGGAGCCGCTCGGAGGACAGGTGGCACGGACGTGGGTCAGTACCTCTGGCAGAGAAGAGGCCGCTGTCCGGTGTTCGCAATTAACGAACACTGCCGGCTTCCATGGGCAAAAGTTCCAGAGAATTTCTGATACTCAGAAAACCACACGCACGCTGGGGGCTTGTGCCGACAGAAACTCGTGCGTCTGGCTACCCAGTGTTCCCTGCCAGGATCTGTGCCCTGTGTGAGGGGAGCCTGAAGCAGTAGGAATTACGCTGGGCACCCCCGGGGGGCCCACAGGTGACGGCCAGCCTCCATGTGGATGAGGACATCCGGAAAGGGTGGGGAATAGGAGGTCACCTCGCTCCTGCTCATCGACCTGTTCAACTTCTGGGGCAAAAGGGGGAATTCTTTTTCTGAGGTCAGCCGGGTGATGCCATGTCAGGGAAAGTGTTTCCCAGGTGGCCCCGTCTGCCCCACCCCCTGGACACACCTCTGCTCAGGGTGACATAACACTGTTCCCTGTTGCTCTGTTCCCGCTTATCTCCCGTCTTGTTGGCGCCACCGCCTTCTTGGAAATGAGTTAGGACAAAGGGGGCGGGGGGGGGGGGCTTAGCACCCCCGCCTCCTCCAGAAGCACCCATAAAAGCCACTGAAACGGGGCCCCAGGCACCACAGCCGGTCCTGGACCTGACAGCAGGACACCAGACAGCCAGCAGGACGGCACGATGGCACTGAGCACGCGGATCCAGGCTGCCTGCCTCCTGTTCCTCCTCCTGGCCAGCCTGGCCGGTGGCTCGGTTCTTCCGCACCAGGTGAGAGCCCACAGGGCCTGGGTCCAGCTCGGCGGCTGAGACCACCGGAGAGCCAGGCCCTGGGGTGGGGGGCGGGAGTGGCGAGGGCAGCTGGAGACCCCTTAGCACAGGGCAGAGCTCACGGCAGGGCAAGGGGGGACGGGGAGCTGCCCGACGTACAGAGCATGGGGCCTGAGTATCAGGGACCGGAGACCCCAGATGAATCCGCCAGTGAGCGGCGCACCCGCTCCGTGTTAAGCCCGATTCTGGACAGTGGGGAGCACACCGCGAACAAGGTAGATGAGAGCAGAGTTTTCCTCTCGCGGAGCTTACATCCCGGTCAGGGAATTAGTCCCTGACCCATCAAAACATAAATAAGATCATTGTGTCTTAGTAAATGCTCTTCATGCATAACGGAAAATGACAATGATACTAGAAGGACCAGGAGGGGTCAGGGGAGGACTTCAGACGGGATCTAGGGCTGGCAGTGAAGCTGGAGTGTTTGGTGAGAAAAAGAAATTTGACCTAGGACTTGGAGGGTAACAGAAGGGGACGGCAGGCAAAGGCCGGGGAGAGGACAAGTGTGGCGAACGTCCCCACGGATCAGAAGGTGTTGTGAGTGAAGGGGAAGGTACTTGGAGAGGAGATGCAGGGGCAGACGTGCCAAGTCTTGCGGACAACTGTGGAAATACTGACTTTGCTCCACGTGCAAGGGGAGCCCCGCGGGCTTTTAAGCCGACTAATAAGGCATGGGGAACAGAACGTATAGGGCAAGACCCAGGGAGACTTACTTGTTCGAGGTGGGGGTGGCAGCAAGCCAGGGAGGGCGATGTCCCCAAGGAGAGTGGCTGTGGAGAGAGAAGTAGACAGATCTGGGACGTCTATGGGAAGAGCTGCGTGAGCGAGGGGGAGAAAAGGCTGGACCTCAGGGCGGCTCCTAGGATACCCACGGAGCCCCAGGACACCGAGCCTTGGGGAGGAGCTGGCGTGCGGGGGCAAGTCTGAGAGCTCCGTGGGGCCCCGGCCATCCTCACCACCCCTTCTGCTCCCGCAGACAGGACAGCTCGCAGCCCTGCGCGCCCAGGACACAGCCGGAGCCGAGGCTGGCTTGACGGTGAGAGCACCTGCGACCCCCTCCCGGGACTCCCCAGCCCTTGCCTGGGCCCAAGGTCCGCTCACTGTCCCTTCTTTCCCACAGCCCCCGCTCCCGAGGCTGAGGAGGCGAGACACCCACTTCCCCCTCTGCCTGTTCTGCTGCAACTGCTGTCAAAAATCAAAGTGTGGGTTTTGCTGCAAGTTATAGAGCCTCCCCGGCCTGCCCCCCGGCCTCCCTGCCCCTCGTATTTATTCCTGCCTCGCCCTCTGACCCTCCGTGACCAGACTTGGAATAAAAGGGTTCCGTCTGTTGTTTTCCACACTAGAGAGTCTGTTGTCCTTTCTTCCCGCCCGAGGCCTGCGCCAGAGGCTTGTTCTGGCCTCTGTCTGGTCTGGGCGTGCGGGATTGGTGGGGACCAGGGTCGGCACTGAGGTTTGGACAAGGAGATCAGTTTCCCGCGCTTCCCTTCCTTCCCCTCTTCAGAAGACCTACAACCTATGTCGCAACAGCAGGGGCTGGAAGTTAAACCAGGTGTCCTCTCCCTGAAGCCTTCTTGAAACAAGGGTAGCGAATTCAGAGTCCTCACAAGGGTTCTCAGAGCAAGGTCCGGGGAACCCCCGGCAAGGCTCCACCAGGTGGAAACCACTAGAATGTCACGAGCCTTTCTCACTCTCCTCCTGTCACAGGTTGACAGGCTCTGTGACATGGGATCCACCTCATTGCTCTGACAGGAACAGGTTGTGTGCCCGTGTGCCTTGTGCTTTCCAATGTCCTGGTCTCCGTTTCTAAGAGTTTCTAAGACCTGGAGCAGCTAGAGATAGAACCCACATAAACAAAAGTTTCTGAGGGGAGTCCTCGATAATTTTGCAGAGAGGGGTCCTGACACCAAAAAGTCCGAGAAGCACTGGCCTCCCCCGGCAGGCACAGTGACAGAGTGGGGGTTTCTGGCTGGGTCTCAGAGGACCATGGTAAGGGGCATCCTCTCAGTACGGACACACTGCCCGCGAGACACGCGGGAGAAGACCACTCACCTCCACAACGGGTTAAGTTCCCTCCCTTTCTTCTTGAAACCATGTCGCTCTCAACGTATCCCATTTCCCCACTTTGGACAGAAACAGAGACAATGCGTTTCACTACCTTCTTAGCGCCTAAGAAAACGTCAGCACTAGCATGGCAATAAACGGCCTTGGCTATTTGGCCCCAGTGTCGAATATCGATTGGGAGACCTGGGTTAGATCATGAGGGGAGATGGCTTGTCACGCCCAAAGAAGTAGGAGAAGAGTCTTTAGCATTCAGCTCATTGGGCCGTGTGGCTGCTTATGAGTTATGAGTTGAACTGTGTGTCCCCCACCCTCCCAAATATAAATGTGGAGGTCCTAACTCCCAGTACCTCCGACTGTGACCTGATTTGGAGATAGGGTCTTTATAGAGATAGTCAAGTTAAAATGAGGTCAGTAGGTTGGGCCCTGATCCAAGAGGACTGCTGTCCTTGTAAAAGGCAGGGATTCAGACGCAGAGGCCTGTCTGCAGGGAGAAGAGCATGTGAGCATGAAGACCATCATCTAGAAGCCGAGCTGATGAACCTAGAACAGACCCTTCCCCCACCCCTGGCACTCAGAAGGACCAACCCTGCCAACCTCTTGACATCAGACCGTGGCCCCCAGCACCGTGAGACCATAAATTCTGTTTTGTAAGCCATCCATCTGTCACAGCAGCCCTGTCACACCAGCCTGGTTTCGAAGGCTCGGCTGGATTGGAGCAGTGGCTCCCCCTTTGACCGGGCACAGGCCCTCCAGTGCCCCATCCTCCTGGGGTCCGGGGACACGGGATTGCAGATTTCAGCGACAGGTGCCCACACTGGCCTGTGTGTCCTGCCCCCAGGGACAGCCTTCGGTTCTCACCTAGAGAGGGGATGGACCCCCAAACTATGCAGGCCCTTGACCCCAAGGGGGCTGGCATTGAGGTTGAAGGCTGTGACATAGGAGTACCCCAGGATCTCGGCGGCCTCCTCCAAAGCCCAGGCACCAGGGCCCTCTCTTCTCTAGGACCCAGGCGTTCAAGACCCACCCTGCTCTCAATGGGCCTTTGTCCCTGCCTGGGAAAGGCACGGGCAGAGTCTGACATCATGAAGCCTGAGGTGGGGGTGGCATCCCCCTCCCCCTCCATCCAGCCTTCTCTGACTCCACACGCCTGGGTCTGAGGGATTTCCCTGCCCCTCACCCTCCCCACCCCGGCCGGATTCTCCCTTGGGAGAAAGGACACCCCCAACTCCCCGCTCTGGCCTGAAGGACAGAAGATGCTCTGGTGTGACTGAGCAGCTCATGGTCAAACCATCACTACATTTAGCCACAGCACCATCGGCTCCCTCCACACCCCCCCCCCCACGAGCACCTTGCAAAGGTCAAGACCAAGGGAAGGGTTGGGCTGGGGGGAGGGAGGATCACTGTAGAGTCTGGAGTCTGCACACAGTGGGTCATCACCCAGCTCCAAGAGTTAAGCATCGCGCTCCATAAGCCCCCCTGGGCACCAGGCACTGTTCTAGGGGACAGACAGAGGGTGAAGCGGACAGACAGGCAGAAACCCAGCCCTCTGGGAGCTCCCGTGCTGGTGGGGAAAAAGGGGCCCCAGAGTGCGGTCGGCAAAGGCGCTGAGGGCTGTGGAAGGACAGGGCAGCATTTGAACGGAGGGTCTTGGCATGGTGAGAGGGGCAGGGCAGGCTCCAGAGGAAGTGGCATCCGGGCTGAGAGCCTAATCGATGTGCAGACCGTGGCCCATGGCAGAGTGGGGTGCGGGACAGGGTGGGGAGGCCTGTCCAAGAGGAAGGAGCGAGCGCAAAGGTCTCCGGTCAGAAGGTGCCGCTGGCTATTTGAGGAACAATGTGTGGACCCACTCTGTGGTTATGAAGCTTAACCTGGTGCCAGGAGCCATTCTACAAACAGGATAGATTGGAAATCAGCCGGCGAAGCCCTTATCTTCTTAGAGATCGTGTTCTCGTGAGAGGAGACAATCGATGCATAAGGTCATTTCTGACGGCAAAGAAGAGTCTGGAAAATAGACCAGGATGTGGGCACCAAACGTGATCCAGGGAAATGATTCAAGAGAGGGTGTCAGTGACGCCAAAGCCAGAAGTAGGCAGGTCCTCTCTCCTGCTCACCCCCTCCATGGCCTCTTCGGACCGAGGTCATACCTGTCTTGGCCACCGAGATTCCCTAGACACTGAGAACCACGCTTTTGTTTCTTAGCCTGAGACTTCCAGAGATACTAGACGACCCTCCCAGGGACCCAGAACCAGGGTGCACAGTGATGGAGGAGGGGGAGCAAGTGAGGCTGCCTTCCCCCATCCCCTCCAGGAAGGAGCTAGTAGAACCCAGGCGTCAGGCTGCCCAGTTCCAGCAGTGGTGACAAGGGCCCCTTTGTGCCCCCCTCCCTCGAGGGCAGGGAGGAGCTGGGCCCTGGAGGCAGGCGGCCCCTGGCACCCGGGGGGAGGGGACGGGCTGGCAAGTGGGGGCCTGGACCCTGGGAGGCCAGGGGACTGTGAGCGGGGCCGGTGGAGCAGAGGGTGCAGAAGCAAGAGCATCCAAGTGAGTACTGCAGCTGAGAGGGGCTGGCGACGGGGTGCAGAGCGGAGGACCGGGGCTCAGAGGGTGGGGCAAAGGGGGCCCGGAAGCACGTGTGAGGCAAGGTGCCCTAGGCCATGGACGGTCACCGGGAGATGCCGCTAGTTTAGGACGGGGCAGGGTGCTCCTCAGGATGGCTCGGGGAACGGGCTGGGACCATGGCAGGGACAGTGACCGGGTTTAGGGAAGGAACCACAGAGAGGAAGAAGGCAGGGGTCTTCTCAGCATCCCTGGGGGGAAGGTCTGCAGTAACAGCTGCCCTGGGGCTCCTGAGTTTGCGGCAGACTGAGGGGGACGGTGGTCTGGGGCTGGACGAAGAGCAGAAGGATGGGCAGGGCTCAGCCACCTGCATCCTGCCATCTGTGAGGGGGCGGGGGCCACAAGCTGCGAGTGAGGCCGTGTCAGCGCCTGGGTGCATGATAGGTGTGTGTGCGTGCCCATGCACACACCTCCCCTGGGTGGGCCTTAATCTACATCAGCGTACCCCACTAGCGCACAATTTTAGAGCTATTCTTCCTAATCCCATTCCCACCATGAAATTTTAAGACTACAGACGGACAGTATATGTGTTTATGGACTGTGGCCCTTCGGAGAGTCACAGCTAAGACAAGAACCAGTCTTTGCCCCATTACAAACAGGTGGTTTGCCTGCTTGCGTCCCAGGTCTGCCCGGGCCCTGTAACTGGCCCTCGCCGGGGTCCCGTCCCTTCCTGTCCCAGTGCATCCATCAGTCTGCGTCCGGGTGGGTCTGTCCTCAGCTACCCCCCGGTGTGTGTGTGTGTGGGTCTGTGTATCTTTGTGAACACGTGTGTGCCTGCATGCCCATGTCAGCCCCGTGGTGTGGGGGTGGGGGGAGGCAGGGCAGTGTGGGGGTGCCTCCGGGACTGTGGGGGGGCATTCCATGGGTGCAGGGGGCTCGCTGCCCTGCCCTGGTGTGCGCCTGCATCGCTATTGTGTGAGCCTGTTCCTTCTGGTTGGGTCTAGGTCTGTCACATTTCAGACCGGCATTTGCATGTGTCTGACTGTGCATGCGTCCGTGTCCGTGGGAAGAGGGCGGCGAAGGCTGGGCAAGACAGCCGCTTGAAACCCTGGCTTTGACCCTGAGGCGACCCACGGAGCAGCCGGGTGCCAGGGACTCACGAACTCCCAACCCCGGGGTCCTTCCTGGCCCCGCTCCGAGCCCAGCCAGGAGTGCCCAACTTTCATCCCACCTACCCCGAGAAGTCCCCCAGGATGAGGCACCCTGACCCTGAGGGAACAGGGCTCTTTTGTACCGGGCCCTGGCCTCTGTCGAGGGTGGGGACAGCAGGGGCCGTCTGTGGGGTGGGAGAGGGCGGCAGGAATTCCCGCGGCATGTTGGGAATGCTGATGCTGTGAAACCCAGTCATTGATGGGCTGGGTCCCTGCCCGCCACCCCCGGGCCTCAGCCGTGGGACATCTGCTCCCTCACCCCACTCACCACACGGCCCGCTCCCCCCCACCCCAACGCGCCGCCGCTCCCCTTTCCTCCCCAAAGTTCTTCGCCATGACAGCTCGGGGAGGGGGGGCCGTGACTACAGAGTAGCTTCCAGGCTGTGTGGGAGCGTCCCCAGCTTCCCCGGGCAGCGGGGACCACGTGGGCAGCCTCACAGCGGGCCGCCACTCAGAGCGGACGCGGAGAGAGTGCGGCTGGCCGGGGCTGCACCTGTCTGGCTCTCATTCCAGGTTGGCTGGCTGACAGCTTCAAGTGAGACCCGAAGGCGTTCCCAACTCAGGGAGACTGAGGTGAGGGGCAGGGTTCCAGCTTCTCTTTCCCCCTGGTTTCCCCTGCTTCCTGCGGCCGGTCCAGCCCTGGCTCTGACCCTACTTTCCGGAGATGCCCGGGGGCACGATGGCGATGAAGATAATTATCAGGATGTCACTACGAAGTAGTGGTTAAGTCTGCAGACCCGGAGCTAGGCAGATTGGGCTCGAATCCCAACTCTGCCACTTACCAGCTGTGTGTCCTTAGGCAAATTCCTTAACCTCTCTGGACCGCAGCTGTAAAATGCAGGTTCTACCTCAAAGAGACCAAATGAATTAATACAGCAGAGTCAAGCACTGGGGCCTGGTGCATGGTCAATACATTAGAAATGTTTATAATTCCAAATAATGATACCAGCAGTAGCCAACCTCTAAACAGGCCCCCTCCCGAAGCCTTACCAGGGGCACCCTTCACCTCTTCCCCCCACCTTTAGTGCTCTCCTCTCCCCTCTCCAGCTGTCGCTTACTTGCTGGACATAATGATTTTCCTCACGACCCTGCCTCTGTTTTGGATTATGATTTCAGGTAAGGGCTAGGGGTGCAGGGGATCCCGGGGCCTTGATCCAGGGGATCCTCTGAGAGTGCTGGGGTTGTTTCTGTGGGTCCCTGCAGCGCCCAGGGGGATGGTGGAAGGTGATGGCAGTTGTGTGTTTTGGGGGGGGCCGTGATGACCGGGAAAGGACATGTGCCTCCACCTCAGTGGTCCTGCTTGCCCACAGCCTCTCGAGGGGGTCACTGGGGCGCCTGGATGCCCTCGTCCATCTCCGCCTTCGAGGGCACGTGCGTCTCCATTCCCTGCCGCTTCGACTTCCCCGACGAGCTGCGGCCAGCCGTGGTACATGGCGTCTGGTATTTCAACAGCCCCTACCCAAAAAACTACCCCCCGGTGGTCTTCAAGTCTCGAACCCAAGTCGTGCATGAGAGTTTCCAGGGCCGCAGCCGCCTCCTGGGGGACCTGGGCCTGCGTAACTGCACCCTCCTGCTCAGCAGCCTCAGCCCCGAGCTGGGCGGCAAGTACTACTTCCGCGGGGACCTAGGGGGCTACAACCAGTACACCTTCTCGGAGCACAGTGTCCTGGACATCATCAGTGAGTCCTCAGAACATGTGCGTGCGGAGGGCGGGGGCGGAACCAAGTCCTTGCCGGCGCCTTTCCAGGGAGGTCGGGGATGGCCGGGCTCAGGATTTCTCAGTCTGGTTGGGGGTGCACAACCCCCATGCCACACAGACCAGGCAGATGAGAGAAATAGACGAAGCAGGGCCCCAAACAGTCTTGCTGCCCTCAGAGGGAAAAACCAGGGCTCTTCCTCTTCTTCTAGAAACAATTGGAAGAAAAGCAGTGGGGCTCAGGGGTTAGGGGTAAGGCCTCTGGATCCCTGGGTTAGCTGGGTGACTATAGGCACGTTACTTGACGTCTCTGGGCCTTGTTTTCCTCTTCTGTAAGATGGGGATAAGACTAGCACTTACAGCTCGATGAGTGAATCCTTGTGGGGTGCTCCAAGCTGTGCCCGGCTCTGGGTAACCAGTGCTGGGGGACAACGTGGACATACTGCTCTCAGACAGCCGGAATTTTTAAGAGAAACCAGAACTTCGTGTCTTTCTGTGTAATCTCCTAATTCCTAAACATTGGCTGCTGATTCCGATTTTTAAAAACAAATCCTAAATTTAGGCCAAATAGCATGCAGTTCTGGGCCAGATTTGGCAATCAGAGTAGGGCACGCCGCCTAATTTCCGAGAAGCCCTATAGCATGGAGCCCCTAGATTCGAGTTCCCCATCGGCGCGGAGTCCTCATGAGCCAGATCACAGCCCCGATGCAGAAAGAGACCGCACTGGCACAGCCAGACATAGATCTCCAGGACATACCACACACACACACACACACACACACACACACACACACTCACATATTTGAAGGGAAAATAAACCAAAGCAGACATAGGAAAGGAGAGAAATTTCTTTTCTTCTTTCTTTTTTTAGATTTTATTTATTTATTTGTCAGAGAGAGAAAGAGCACAAGCAGGCAGAGGCAGAAGCAGGCTTCCCGCCGAGCAAGGAGCCCGATGCGGGACTCGATCCCAGGACCCTGGGATCATGACCTGAGCTGAAAGCAGCTGCTTAACCAACTGAGCCACCCAGGCGTCCCAAGGAGAGAAATTTCTTGAGGATGAAAACAGAGTGACAGAGTTTGAAGCTCATTTCTACTCCACACTAGCTGTAGCCTCAGTTTCATCATCTAAAAACGGAGCAAAATAACATTACCTACCTTCTAGCCTGGCTGGAAGGGTTGGCAAGGGAAACACTGTCAAGTACTCAGCCCATTATACTGTTATTTTCATTATTACACGTCTGTGGTCCGACCGCGGAGGGCCTCTGGGTAAAGGGTAACTAAGAGGAGAGAAGGTTGTAGGGAATTCTGCTGGGGAGGGGACCGGGAACCAAGAACGCTTCCTCGACCCTCCTGTTCCTCCGTCTCATCTAGACACCCCCAACATCGTGGTCCCCCCGGAGGTGGTGGCAGGCTCGGAAGTGGAGGTGAGCTGCATGGTGCCCGACAACTGCCCGGAGCTGCGCCCGGAGCTGAGCTGGCTGGGCCACGAAGGGCTGGGGGAGCCCGCCGTGCTGGGTCGGCTGCGCGAGGACGAGGGCACCTGGGTGCAGGTCTCGCTGCTACACTTCGTGCCCACTAGGGAGGCCAACGGCCACCGGCTGGGCTGCCAGGCCTCCTTCCCCAACACCACCCTGCAGTTCGAGGGCTACGCCAGCCTGGACGTCAAGTGTGAGCCTGGGGACCTGGGAGGGGGCGGGGCCGGGGCCGGGG
>CM052888.1:36993411-37031480 GCA_028534135.1 Potos flavus
TGCAGCCAACATCTACTCAGCAGTTTCTGAGTGCCTTCCACAAATACTCTTCCCCCGGACATCCCTACGGCTAGCCCCGACCCACCTCTTCTTGGGGAAGCCTTCCCTCGCCGCCCTCGTTAAAACGCCAACTACCCTGATTTCCCATCACCGTGTTTCTTTTTCTCCAAAGCTCATATCCCCGTCTTGCCAACGACATTTATTTACTAACATGGTGTCCACTCACATGGTTGGGAATCTTCATCTTACCTTGCTCAGGCTAAAACGGTGCCTGTGACTTAGGTTCTCAGTGGCTCCTGTGAGGTTGGGACTATCATTAGGCTCATTTTCCAGATAAGAGAAATGAGGCCCCGAGAGGTTAGGACGTGGGTCCACACATAGCTGGGAAGGGGTAGAGCTGGATTCGAGCACAGCGCAGAGCCTCTCTTCTTATAAATAGAATAGCTAGACAGGGGTTTTCTGAACCATCCGGAGCCAGTGTGCTCAGATTGGGGTATATGGGGTCACATCGGGGGTGGGAGATGGCTGGCAGAAGAGGCACCCTTGGCTTCTGACCATCACCCCCGCCCCCCGTCCTGCCCCTCCCAGATGCACCCCGGAAGCCGATGGTGAACGGGACGATGGTCGCCGTGGAGGGGGAGACGGTCTCCATCTTGTGCTCCACACAGAGCAACCCGGATCCTATTCTCACCATCTTCAAGGAGAAGCAGATTCTGGCCACGGTCATCTACGAGAGCGAGCTGCAGCTTGAGCTGCCTGCCGTCACTCCCGAGGATGATGGAGAGTACTGGTGTGTGGCTGAGAACCAGTATGGCCAGAGGGCCACCACCTTCAACCTGTCCGTGGAATGTGAGTACCCCCCGCTCCTCTCCCCTTGTCCTGCTCAGAGCCGGCGGGACTTCATCTCCTTCCTCATTCCCCGCCTCGGTGGGTGGTTCAGTGGGGGCACCTGGATTGCTGGGAAGCATCCAGGCATCCCAGCCAAGGGGGCAGCTTTGCCCCAGCAGATGAGAATGGGCAAGGTAGGGAAGCTGAATCCACAGCAAGAAACTGAAAGTCCCACCCGAGAGTACTGTGTTCCCACATCCTGGGGTGCGCTTTTGACCAAGGAGATTTCTGGATCCTGTGGCCTCTGCCCCCTTTGCATTCACCAATAACCGGGACGTCTAACCCTTGTGTTGCCTTGCTATGTACCAGGCATTGCTGGCAGCTTTGTACGGGGATCCACTCATTTTAACCACATGACATTCCCAGGAGGGAGGTTCTGTTACTGGCTCCAGTTTCCAGAGAAGCAAACTGAGGCCCAGAGAGGTTAAGCCATTACCCAAGGTCACACAGCCAGAGAACGGTTCAAATCCATACAGTCCCACTCCACTGTTCTGTACTGCCATAGTTGACCTCCTCCTATGTTATTACATCTGAATACATTGATCGAGCAGTTGTTATGTGCAAAGGGCAGCGTGACTCTGGGGCACGTGGGGGAGAGGACCAAGAGGACACCAAGCTTACTAACAGAGGCAGTACAGCCAGAGAGATGGGATGGACGCACGGAGAAAGCTTGGAAGTCTTGGAAACGAAGCTCATCATTCCACTGGCAACCAGCAGCTGTCCTGACTTCCTCACCGATGACACCGCTAACACCCCCACCCCACCCCAGCAAGCCTAGGGGGCTATAGCTCCCGGCACGCGGTTTCCACTGCCTCTCCTGCAACAACTCCCTCTGGGATGTCACCCCCATGTGGCCATCTCCCCTGCTTGGCCTCTGGCACTAGTCTCCAGACTTGACCAGTCCTCACCTCCATTACTCCACCTGCAGTGGCCCCCACCCCGCTGGTTTGCCAGAAGGCAGTGAGCACCGCCTGGACTCAGTACTCTGGATGTGGCGATAATCAGTACGTGGTAGAGACAGACTATTTCGGTAGCGCCGCCCTCCAAGGCAAAGGGATGGCCGCGCACCGCTGCGCTAACCTTTCACTCTGGGGCACGCTCCCTCCCAGCCTCCACCTGCTCGCAGTACCCAAGGTGATCATGAGTTGTGGGGTGCTCTGCTTTCTCCATCCTCGCCCTCCTGGGCCCGGCTTCCTCCTTCTGCTACACTCCTTTTCCCCATCACGCCCCAAGCCAGTGGCCTCGTAAGTTGGAGGGTCAGAGAGCCCCCTGAGAATCGGGTGGAAGCCCCGAGCCTGCACACCATAGGGCCTCACGTACACGGGCAGTCACAGGCTCTCCTGGGCAGTGAGAGGGGTGGCAGCGAATGGTCGTTCGTGGTCTCCTCTGGGCAGGACCCCGAGCCCTGCAGGTGCTCTTCTCCTGAGCCCGCGTGGCCACCCTGGGACGCAGGTACGCGTTATCATCATCCCCTCTTTGACAGGGGAGAAAACAAAGGTCAGAATTCCCCAAGAGCATGCAGCTCGGAGGGTCAGTCAGAGCCAGGAGCCTTCTGGATTCTTCTCTGGCCCAGCTCTTAAACCTCTGGCTGCTTTGCCTCTCTGCAGCCCGCGGCACCCAAGGACTTACTTAATCTGGCTTCTTTTGGGAAACAAACCAACGGATTTGGAGTGCAAGGCCTTCGACCTGCTGGAGCTGAGGAGCAGCCGTGCCCCCCACCAACCTTCGCCCCAAATGCTGAGCCCTTCGGGCCTCACCTAGGCCCGGGTCACAGGGCGTGCCCTCTGGCAAGGCGGCCTCAGGCTTCTAGCCACGGAGTCCCTCAGGCTCCTCTCTGTCCCTGAAGTCCACGTCCCCTCGCACCAGGGATTTGGTGCCCACTGACCATGGCAGGGGCTTCTAGTGCGGGGGTGCCGGGCCCAGCATGGCGAGGGACATGCAGCAAGGAACTCACCTCTACTCAGCGTTTGTGCGCAGGGGACTAGTCTGAGCCCTCGGCCCGCACTGACCTATTTTGGTCTCACCACAACATGGTTGTGAGGGACTGTTCTTCATCCCAGTTCAAGAAGGAAATGGAAGTGTGAGCTGGTGTCCAACACCAGACGGAGCTGAACCGACCCGGGTCAGAATCCCCGCTCTGTCTCCATCTCGCGGCATGATCCCAGACAAGTGACTTCGCTTTTGCAGAGCGTCTCCACTGAAAAATTGATATATGATAATCAAAGCTGACCCCAAAGAAGGTTGTGAAGAGTCTGGAAGTTATGCCGAGCGCCCAGAGTGCCTGACACGACCTCTTTGCTCCATAAATCATTTCCCACTAATCTGTCCCTTGCACTCCAGGCTCCGGGGCCCTCCCGGAGTTCCTGCTGCCAAGGCTTTGCTCACGTGCTCCCCCTGCTGGAATGGTTCTATTTCTCGCATCCCGAATCCTTTGGAGGGATGTTAAGCCTTTAGAACACACCTGTGAGCCTATCTTCAGCGTTCTCAGAGGCCCTTGCAAGAAAGGACGAATACTCTTGTTTGCACAGATGAAAACACCTTGGAGGCCCAGGGAAGCCAAATGGCCTGATCGGGGCCAGTAAATGGCAGAGCTGGGCTTCCAGCCAAAGCTGTCACACCCCAAACTCCCCATTCTTTGTGGGACTGGGAGTTTGTATAGGGTCAGTCAGCGTTCCCCAGGTCCCCTAGGCCGCCTGCGAAGCTGCGGAGATACTGAGCACATGGAGGCAGGGTGGCGGCAAGGGGTTGAGGGCGGGCGCTGTCATTGGAGCAGAGGGGTGCAGTCTTGAATGAAAGGGTTTCTAAAAAAAATGTAACAGCTGTTGGTTTGGGTTTGTCATTCTTCTGCAGGGTGTTAATTCGTTAACGCTACAACAAGCATAGTGCATCTTTGCCTGAACAGATTTTGGGCTATATATTTTTAAATTACTAGATTTAGATGCAAGTACACATTGAGGTTCCAATTGGAACCATCTCGACCTTGAATCGGGTCACGTGACTCCCTGGTCAGTCACTGTTACCTACATATTCTTTTTTTGCTGGAAATTGGAAGTCAGTGGGGGCAGGTGGCCTGAGGGTCTTTTGGCTGTGTGCAAGGGGGTTCTGGTCAGAACTGAGAACCAGAGATCAGTCTAGAGTGAGCAGACTTCAGTGCTGGATTCTTCAGGAGGGAAGAGAACATAGTTTTGAAAAGCAACATTCGATGTTCTATTATACTATCATATTTCAGAAAATGAAAGAAACCAACAAAAACCCACAGAAAAAAAAAAAAAACCCACAAAAACCAGACCAGTACCATTTTTGTAATACAAACGGAAGCAAAGGAAAGCTCAACACAATGATCTTGGGTGGAGGGCGGGGGCTGGTGCCAGTGGCAGTGGAAGAGCCCATGACGGGGGGGGGGGACAGTTGGGGTGCAAGGGGGCTCGAGGGAGTCAGCAGGGGCATCTGCAGGTGGCCAGGGAGGGGAGCTGGCAGGACTCAGTAGCCCATGCCGGTCTTCGCAGAGCTCCGCTATGTGAGAGGCGCGTTCTAAGTTTGGGGACCGAGAGTAGGCAGAATGAGAGCCTGTCTCAACGGACGCAAGAGCCCAGCCGTATGGGTATCTCACATGGGTAGGGATAAGTGCTGGGGAGCAAAACCCAAGCGAGACGGGGAGCGAATGGTTAGTGAAGCGGGGTGCAGCTTCCGTGAGTGATCAGAGAAGATGTCATCTGAGTAGAGCCCCGGGCACAGAGGGAGGGACTGAGTTCAGCAGGTGTTAGGGGAGTGCTCCAAGCAGAGGGAGAATGGCCAAGACCCTGAGGTGGGAAGAAGCTCCATGAGCTTTAGAAAGAGCGAGGAGGCCATCGTGTTGGGGCAGCAGCCATGGCAAGAGAAGATCCTGTCGGCTGGGTCCCGCGGGCCCTTGCCAAGCCGGGGAAAGAATTTGGATATTGTTGTCAGTGACCCGGGGGGCAACGGAAGGAGGGTTTTGAGCAGGGAGCTTCGTGATTTCATGTGTGTTCAACAAGGTGAACAAAGTTAGAGAGGGGGCCGGAGATAGCGCGAAGGGGGAAATGCAGCTCGTCTCCGGGACAGCTACTACCTGCTCTGCCACTGGCGCCACGGTTGGTGCCAGTCCCCCGAGTCCTGGTCCTTCTTGCCCCTGCAGTTGCCCCCGTGATCCTCCTGGAGTCCCACTGCGCAGCAGCCCGGGACACAGTGCAGTGCCTGTGCGTGGTGAAATCCAACCCGGAGCCGTCCGTGGCCTTCGAGCTGCCCTCACGCAACGTGACCGTGAACGAGACCGAGCGGGAGTTCGTGTACTCGGAGCGCAGTGGCCTCCTGCTCACCAGCATCCTCACGCTGCGGGGGCAGGCCCAGGCCCCGCCCCGGGTCCTCTGCACGGCCCACAACCTCTATGGCACCAAGAGCCTGGAGCTGCCCTTCCAGGGAGCCCGTGAGTGCTGTGATCGGGGGTGGGGAGCCGCGGGGGTGGAGGGCGCTTCTCTTGGATCCAGGCTTCCCTCCCCGAGGCTGACCATCAGCCCCCAGCACGGGTCGGGCGACACAGGTGGATCGAGTGGCAAAGATGCCCTTTCCAGTTGGTAAGGAGAGGCTGCCCCGGGTTTGCCTGCACTTTCATGGGCCCTCTCCCGGACCCTCTGGCTGCTAAGCCCTCCGGGCCGGTCAGGCAGTGCAAGGCCGTGCCAGTTCTGGAAATGTTTTCACCATCATCTCTACCCCAGTCCGTCTCCCGAGACCCCGGGTGTCCACACTGCCACCAGCATTCCTGAAGGTGCCTGGGTCTTCTGTTCTCAGACCGCCTGATGTGGGCCAAGATCGGCCCCGTGGGAGCCGTGGTAGCCTTTGCCATCCTAATCGCCATCGTCTGCTACATCACCCAGACACGCAGAAAGTGAGTGGCCTGCCAGGGCTCATCTAGGGGGTGGGGAGTCTCCCGGGGCTGGGGAGGCGGGGAGGTCAGTTAGAGGCAGCAGGTGGCCAGGCGAGGGCAGCCCTGTCTGTGTGTGGGAGGGCGATTCTGCTCGGTGCATGTTGGGCTGCATGGAGGAGAGAGGCTCCTGCTAACACATCGGGCGGGCCAGTGCCCAGGCCGAGCACTTTCCTCTGTTGGTTACCCGGTCCCCACGTTCTGTGGCCACAGCCCCCTGCCCTCTAGGAGCCCTCCCGCACATGCTCTGGTGAGATGGGGGAGAGCTGGTGACCCTTGGCTTGTAGCCACGGGGCCAGTCACCGTCGGTTCCAGGGCCTGGGTGATTACACACATCATCTCTGGCAACACACACTTCCCAGCCCAGACCACCCTGCCCACCACAACTCTGCTCTTCTCCCTCCTTGTGGCACACACATCAGCTTCCCTGAAAACAAATTTGTCTTTCTGCTCCACATCCTGGCAGCAAGAGGGGCGCACAGAGCCAGAGCACATGAGAAGAACCCCAAGAAGCGAGGCCAGGGTCCCCAAAAGTGGCAGAGACCAGGGACCTGATGGAGGGATGGGCCGTGGGGGACAGGAAGAGGCCATCTACCCCGTCTTAGAGACATGGGGGGGAAAGGCCCTGAGGTCCATTGAGCCAAACTCCTCAGGTAGATGGGGTGCAGAAAGGGAGCGGAGAGGGAGGCCCGGGACTCCTGCTGGGGCTGACGTGTCCTGCCCTGCAGAAAGAACGTGACAGAGAGCCCCAGCTTCTCGGCAGGGGACAACCCCCCGGTCCTGTTCAGCAGCGACTTCCGCATCTCCGGGGCACCAGAGAAGTACGAGGTGAGGGCCAGAGCCCTGTGGCTCCAGACTGGCTGGGAAACCTGGGTGCCGGGGACCCTGAGGGTCTGGAAGGGCCTGGGAGGTGAGGGGGCAGAGGGGAGGCTGGCCCCTTCAGAAGGGAAAGGGAGGAAGCGCGGGGGGCGGGCTGCACCTGGGCTGGGAGGGGTGCTCAGGCTGAGGCTGCGAAGGGGGCCGAGGGGCTCAGTGGAGGGCAGCCCCCATCCTCCCCACCCGGGTCTATGACTGCATTTCCTTCTCCATTAGTCCAGAGAGGTCTCTACCCTGGAATGAGCGCCCCAGGAGGTAGGTTCCAGGGGCCTCGGTGTGCCCACCTCTGGGCCCTTGTGGGGCCTCGGGGTTGGTGTGCATGTGTGTGCGTTCTCGTCAGGCATCCAGGATGTTCCCTGGTTCAGTCTGGCCCTGCCCAGCTCTCCTGGCCTTGTCTATTCTGTGCTGTTGCTGCTCCCTTCTGTCTGTGGCCACTGTCCTGTGTCTGTGTCCAAGGCCCCATGTAGGGGTGGGGGCGGGGCGGAGCACAGGCCAGGGCAGCCAAAGTCACCCCTGCAGGATCTCCCAGACTGAGCAGGGGAGCTGCCCCAGACGCAAACAGAGGGGAAGGCCGCACGGAGCCAGGCACTTACACACATTTGGAAAGGCGGGATCCCGATCAGGTGACTTTAATCTGACAAGACGCTATGGGTTGAATCACGTGTCCCCCAAATTCCTCTGTTGAAGAGG
Source organism: Potos flavus (assembly GCA_028534135.1). Taxonomy (NCBI): domain Eukaryota; kingdom Metazoa; phylum Chordata; class Mammalia; order Carnivora; family Procyonidae; genus Potos; species Potos flavus. Next base: position 37,000,802 of record CM052888.1, read on the forward strand.
GCTTCCTGGACGCACTGAATTTGTAGGTGATGCTCGGGCTTAGCAAGGAAGAGGCTGATGTTCGTGGGGGCAGCAGCACGGCCAAAGGCCCCACGCTGCGCCGGCGGGCCTTGAGAAAGGAGGTCTACACGGAGCTGTGGGACTCAGCTCTAGAGCTGCGGGGGTGCGAGTCATCGCAGCCGTTGTCCCTGGAAAAGGTAGAACGAGACCCTTCTAACGGGCTGGTTCTCTTCCTAGAGTGAGAGGCGACTGGGATCTGAGAGGAGGCTGCTGGGCCTTCGTGGGGAGCCCCCAGAGCTGGACCTGAGCTATTCTCACTCGGACCTGGGCAAACGACCCACCAAGGACAGCTACACCCTGACGGAGGAGCTGGCCGAGTATGCTGAAATCCGTGTCAAGTGAGGGCGCTGGGGGCAGCCTGTGCAGCCACCCCTCCCTCAGGACCCTCACTGGCCCCTACTGGCTATGGGCTCCCTTGCTCCCCAGAGTGGTGGGGGCTGGGGCTGTAAAGGGAGGGGGCAGGGGACAGTGAGGTCCTGGGGGCCCGACCTCTCTTCCTTCCTGACTGTCCCCGGCCCTGCCAGCACCCACCCCACACTGTGGCTCCTCTCTAACCTCCTTTAACCTCATCTGTCCAGAGGGGAGCTCCGTCTGTCTGTCCATGTTATTTATTGCTACCCCCCGCCTGGTCTCCTGCTCCCACACCCGGCCCCAGGGCCTGTACAGAGGGACGCAAAATAAATGCCGTGAAGTCAAGCACTTGTCTGATGGTTTTCGATCCATCCTAGGGGAGCCTGCCACCCCTCTCCTTGCCTTCTGCGGGGTCCTGTGCGAGGACAAGGGCCCAGGAATTCTAGCCCGGAGCCCAAGGTCACCGCCCTGAGCTGGCAGCTGTGGCCTGGGTCTGGCCCCCTCACTCACTCACATCCCCTCCCGTCCCCTGCAGGTCGGGGTGTTTCGTGAGCCTGTGCTGGTTTGACCGCCATCCCTCACGTTCATGCCATACTCCGCAGCTCCAGCCTTCCCAACTTTACATTTTTTGGTTTAAGAAACATTAAGTAGGCACCAGCTGTGTACAGAGCCCCTACAGGAAGCTCAGGCCATCCTGGGAAGGGACAGGACAATGCTGCGAAGAAACACTGGGGCTCAGAGAAGCTAGGGGAATTTCCTAGGGCCCCAGAGCTAAGAAACAGAGTGGCCAGGCCCTGGACTCTGTTCTTCTTTTTTTCCATAACTCCTGTTGGCAATTTGAAGAGGGCCAGACTCTCTGGTATGAATGCTATTCATAAGTAAGAGTTGTTACGTGCCCCATGGTTCTACCTGATCTACGTTATTAACCTCCACTTCCCTTCCCTAACTAGCATGACAATGGCTCTCAAAGTGGGGTCCCGCGCCAGCAGCATCCGTATCACCTGGGAACTTGTTAGAAAGGCACATTCTCGGGGCGCCTGGGTGGCTCAGTCGGTTAAGCGTCTGCCTTCGGCTCAGGTCATGATCTCAGGGTCCTGGAATTGAGCCCCATGTTGGGCTCCCTGCTCGGTGGCGAGTCTGCTTCTCCCTCTTCCTCTGCTCCACCCCCCACTCGCTCGTGTGTGCTTTCTCTCAAATAAAGTCTTATAAAAAAAGAAAAAGGAAAGGAAGAAAGGCCCATTCTCGAGGTCCCAGGCCAGACGGCAGGAACCCAACACTGGTTTTGACGAGTCCTCCAGGCGATTCTGATGCACTGACGTTTGCGAACCTAGGGGAGCTGAGGCACACAGTTTAAATCACTTCCTTGAGGTCCCCCAGCTGGTAACCGCATAGCCCCGACTTAAGCCCAGAGCCCAGAGCTCTCCCACCATGCGCCCCGCCATCTTGGTGAGAAGCACCCAGAGCTTACTGGCCCGAGGGTGCTGAGGGAACCCCAAGAACAGAGCTGCTGTGTGGGTGCGGATCCTGGACAGGGCTGTTCTCCCCTGGCTTTTGAAGAAGGCAGAGGATACCACAGAGGCACAGTCGAGACTGAGCGGCAGGACTCACCAAACCACGTGGGGAGGGAAGGCGATGAGGCCGCCTCGGCAGAGCTGTGGGTACTAGTGGGGCTGGGGGCGGCCGGGAGGGGACCGACCCCGAGGCCTGCCCGGGCCCTTTCCTCGCGGGGCTCTCTCTGTCTTGTAGAGAGGAGGACACTGAATCAATGACGTCATGCACAACGCCCGGCTACACCCCGTGACACCTCCTCCCGGGACCAGGGGAAGGGGGGCTTTCAGAGCACAGAATGGAGGTGTGTCTTGTGGTCTCAGGAGTCCAGGGAGGCGTTCCACTGACAGGAAGTCCCACAGGGACACTGTGTGTGAAGGCCCTAAGTGGGAACATGTTTGGCAAAATTCCAGGCACTGAAAATAAGGCCAGACGGTGGTCCGGGATCGGGCAGAGTCTAGTAGGGGCTTCCCAGCAGCTCCGGGAGCTGTCCCCACCGGATCTCCTGCACACACGCACGGGGACCCCGCCCTGACACACCTGTCCTCTGACAACAGACCCAGGCTCCAGAAGGTCTGGCCTGGGAGGAATGCCCCTAAGGACTTCGCCCTGAGGAGCAGAGCAGTGTCAATAATGAGGGACTCGAGTAACCCTGTGCTGCCCAAAGCACCACCGGAGTGCCTCGCTGATGAGCCAGCTGATCCCAGGAGGAAGGCAGAGCAACTTTTACGTGAATATGTATGTTTCACTCAGCACTTATCAGAACAAAATCACACCACCATGCCAAACTGGTGATTTTTTTTTTTTTTTTAATAAAAGCTTAGGAGGAGGCTATGCTTAAAAAAAAAAATCAAGTGAATTGATTTAAAGAGATGTATGAAATAAAGTTTCACAGACAGGACAAAAGTCCTGAAAGTCATAGGCAAACCTCTAAAGTTTAGCAAAAATGAAGTGATCTGAGGCAAAGACCATCTCATAGGAGGGATGAACGTTTGGTGATAACACACAAGGAAGACCAAAATTCAGGAGTATCACATTCCGCTCCTCTCCTGGACTCTCCCAGAATTCATCTGTTCCATCGACACATGTTTACTGAGCACCTTCTATGTACGAGGACTATGCTGGGCTCTAGGGCTATCGCAGGGACCAAGAAGAACACATTCTGACCTCGTGGGGCTGACATTCTGTGGAACGGACAATCAATAAACAATTGTTTATCTGATAATCAGATAAACAAGCGTTGGTCAGATAGTGAGCGTGCTAAGAAGGAAATTAAGCAGGAGAGAACAGAATGTGCTGGGCAAGGCTGCTGTTTCAGAAAGACTAGAGAGCATTTGAGTAGAGAGTGGAAGGAAGCAAGGGAGGTAATTCTGTCCATTTCTGGGGAATATAGATCCAGGGAAAAGCCAAGATCAAGTGCAAAGGCCCATGGGGAATGTACTTGATATGCTCAAGAACAAGGAGGAAACCAGCATGCCCGGAGGGGGCTGGTGAACCAGAGCCGCTGCCCAAGGGCATCTCATTACAGAAGGCCTTATAGGTTAGGACTCAGGCTTTTACTCAGAGTGAATTGGTCTGTCCTGGAGGATGATACACAGAGGAATGTTTCGGAGGGGCTGAGGTTTCTAAGACCCTGCTCGCAGCTGGGGGCACAATGAGCACAGCTGCTCAGCAGATGCAGGCAGAAGGCTCAGGAGAGCAAGAGAGAGGAAGTGGAGATGGTGAGAGGGGACAGGTCAGGACCTCTTTCATAAGAGGAATTGATGGAGTTTGCTAAACCTGGAGGGGAGGGAAAGAGAGGTGTCCAAGATAGCCACTTCCTCAGCTGCCGAGGATGGTGGAAGGAACAAGATCATGGAGAACACAAGTGTGCTCTACTCTGGCCCCGTCAATAGGAAAAGGCTGCCGGGACCCCTCCCTTGGGAAATGATGAGCCGAGGAAGAGTCAGAACCCATGGCACAGTGGCTCAGAGAGACGGGGACAGATGCGTGAGATGACATCTGTCTGGACTTAAGTAGAGGTGAGCAGGTCTCGTGTTGGTGGGGACAGGCCACCCCGTGTAGGAAGGAGGATGCCTGGGCACTGGGCTAGGGTCATGACAACATGGATCTCCTTTCCATCTCCTCCCGCCAACCTCCCAGGTCTCCCCTGGCTGAGACAAGTCATTGGTGGCCCCCAATCCTGTCCTGACAGTGCCTGCAACAGGCACCTCTCTTACCCTCATCGACGAAAGGGCTCCAGGCCAGGGAGGGCTATTCCAAAGCCTCCTCCCCTGGGCCAGGGCTGGGGCATCACAGCACTGCTCAGGAGTAGCTAAGCCTCTCTCTCCCCCGCCCTCCTGGCTTCCAACTCCAGCCTGCTCCCTGGACAGGAGGAGACAAGCTCAGCTTCACGGGCCTCACGGGCAAGGCAGCAGCCAAGCAGAAGATCCCACCCCAGAGCCTGGTCTGCCTAGAATATCTTCCCTGGGGAATGGGAGGGAAACAATAGGGTCTCTCCGTCAAGCCCAGGCTAGGGCCAAGTAGCCAGAGGTGTGTGATTCAATGTCACCACGGAGTGCTGGTCAAGCAGAACAAGGGACGATATCCAAAATACTAGCAGCTCACTGTGACAGAGCACGCATTCCATGACAGCCACTGTGCAAAGGACTTGCTGTGCTCGTGATTTCTCATGGCACACCCACCAGGTCAGTCCTGCCCATATCCAATCCCACCATCTCTCTTAGAAGGGAAACTGAGGGATGTCACCGCTGACAACTGGCAGGACTGGGATTTGAACCCAGGTCTGTTTATCACATGCTTGTCGTAAGTTGTGCACGCAGCTGAGCACATCACATGTGTAGCCTCGCTAAACTTGTGAGGAAGATGCTATTACTCTCCTCATCTTATGGTCCTGGGGAGGGGGCTTGGAGGGGGCACATGGCTCACAGGGGGCACCTAGTTGCCTGGTTCCACTGCTTCCCCGATGGGAGGAGATGTCACCCAAAATGGTGACCACCCACCATAGAAGAGGAGGCAGCATACCACCCAATGTCAATTACAGGAAGAATTGTCAATTACAGGCCCCAGTGGAAGAATCATCAACAGGAAGGAATCATCGATTGCAGAGAGTATTTTAGAACACTTGGTCGCCCAAAATGGAGACCATCTACCTCTTTGGAGGAAAAGATGGAAGGACGAGTAAAGGCACCAAAATTACGGAGTCCTGCTTCCACCCTGGCCTCCTCCATAAGCCCTTGGCCTCCAGAAATCGAGGCACATCTGTGAGCCTATTGCCCAGTTTCCTCTTGTTAGCAGACTGTGAGCGGTATCTGGAGTTATGCCAGCAGAGGCCTCAAGCCTTCCTTCTAGGTGATGATCAGGGATTTAAGTTCCCAGTGGGTCTCCTGTCAGAGACCTTTGGGACCCTGTCCCCCAGCTGGAGTCCCCATTGGGATTGCTGGGGATTTTAACTTTTGATTTTGAAATAATTATAGAATCACAGGAAGTTGCACAGATAGAACAGAGTTCTGGTGTGTCCATGTCTTATGCAATGATGGTACAGTATGAAAACCAGGAGTTTCATACTGTGCCATACTGAGTTTGGCATTAGTGCAGTGTGTGTACAGTTCCAAGTCCTTTGATCACATGTCTAGATGTATGTGACTATCACTGCCAGCAAGATCCAGAATTAGTCCCTTACCACAAGGCTTTTCCTTATAGTCAAACCTACTTCCCTTTGCCCCTGGCAGCCAGCAATCTGTTTTCCATCTCTATCACTTTGTCATTTCAGGAATGTTACATAAAAGGAATCATACGGTGCGTGATGTTGACTTTGGAGGTTGACTTTTTTTTCTTAGTATAATGTCCTTCATAATCATTATCAATATTGTGCCCTGCTCTTGCTACTCCATGGTATGGATGGATCACAATTTAACTGTTCAGCTACTAAGGGACATGCTGGTTGTTGCCAGCTTTTGGCTATTACAAATAAAGCTGCTGTGAACAATTGTGTAAAGGTTTGTGTGTGGACGTAAGTTTTCATTTTGGGGAGATAAACACCTAGGAATGCAATTGATGAGTCATATGGTAGGTGTATTTTGTTCGTTTTTCAAGAAGCTCACAAACTATGTACCAGAGTGGCTGTACCATTTTATATTCTTACCAGCAATGTATGAATGATCCAGTTTCACTCTGTCACTGACATGTGGTATTGTCGTTAGTTTTTATTTTGGCTGTTCTAATAATTATGTAGTGATATCTTACCATGGTCTTGATTTGCATTTCACTGATGGCTAGTGATGTTGATCATCTCTTTATGTACTTATTAGCCATCTGTGTATCCCCTTTGGTGAAATGTCTCTTCAAGACTTTTGCCCATTTTCTAATTGCCCATACAATCCACTTACTTAAAGTGTACACTTCAGTGGTTTTATGTTCACAGTGGTTTATATTCACGGAGTTGTGCAAGCATCAACACAATCAATTTTAAAATGCTTTATTTTAAATAAACTCCACACCACACATGGGGCTCAAACTCATGAGGTGGAGATCAAGAGTCTCATGTTCTACTGCCTGAGCCAGCCAGGCACCCCCAACCACAATCAATTTTAGAACATTTCATCACCCTCCCAAAAAAACTATGCGCATTAGCGGTCACCTCCCATTTCCTCCCAGTACCCCCACCCCAGCTCTAGGCAATCATTAAATCTACTCTGCATCTCTATAGATTTTCCTTTTCTAGACATTTCATATAAATGGAATCACACAATATGTGGTCTTTGGTGATCAGCTTCTTTCACTTAATGTTTCCATGTTCAGCTGTGTGGTAGCATCTATCAGTAATTTATTTCTTTTTATTGCCAAAAATGTTATTATATGGATATACAATATTTTCTTTAGCCATTCATCATTTGAAGGACACCTGGGCTATTCCTACTTTTTGGCTTTTATGAATAATGCCACTATGCACATTTGTGTTCAAATTTCTGGGTGGTTATGTTTTTCTCTCCACTCGGAGTGGAAGTGCAGAGTTATATGGTAATTCTACATTTAACCTTCTGAGGAACCATTTTGAGATTGTTTTCCAAAGTGGGTGGAGAATTTTACCTTCCTACCAGCAATATATAAAAGATTCAGTTGCTACAGATTCTTTCCAGCATTTGATATTGCCACTGTTTTTTATTTTAGCTGTCTAACAATAATCGGTGTGTAGTAATTTGCATTTCTCTAAAGGCTAGTGACTATTGAACATCTTTTTATCTTATTTATTTATTTTTTATTATTAGTTTCAGGGGTAGAGTTCAGTGATTCATCAGTTGCATACAACACCCAGTGTGAACATCTTTTTATATGATTATTTTCCATCCATATATATCATCTTCAGGGAAATGTCTCCTTATGTCTTCTGCCCATTGTGAAAATTATTGAAGAAAAACCTCACTAAAATGGAGCAGGGAGGCTAGAAGGGGAAGCTAAAAGGGGGAGCCGTACCACTCAATGTCAATTATAGGAAGCATGGTTAACTACAGACCCCAAAAGAAGAATTCTCAACAGGTAAGAATCCTCAATTTACAGGCCCCAAATGGAGAAAAGATGCACATATCACCTCCTATAAGAAATCAACTACCCCTGCAACTCAGCCAATGAGAAACTCTTATCACCCTGGACTCGTGTTTTTCTCCAACAGACTTTCATTCCAAACAACCCCTTTTAACTTCTTCCTTGTCCATAAAATAACATTCTTCTTGCTTATTGGATTTGCCTGTGGTTTTACCATAGCTTGCTTGTCCCACACTGCAATTCTGTTATTCCTGAATAAACTAATTTGTGCTGGTAAAATAACTCACTGGTTTATTTTGGGGATTAACACCATCTTCTAATTTGATAGATTTTTCAAATGTTGAGTTTTGAGAGTTCTTTATATATATGGATTCTAGATATGCAAATATTCTCTTCTAGTCTGTAGTTGGTCTTTCATTGTTTTAACAAGGTCTTTCACAGAGCAAAAAACAAAACAAAACAAAAAACCCACAAATTTTTAATTTTGATGAAGTTCAATTTATAGATTTTTAGGGGTTACGCTTTTGGTCTCATGTCTAGGAACGCTTCATCAGGCCCTATTCCCAAAGATTTTCCCCCATGTTACCTTCTAAAAGTTTTATAGTTTAATGTTTTGCATACAAATCTATGATCCACACTTTGAGTTCCTTTTTGTATAAAGTGTGAGGTTTGGGTTGAGGTTCATGTTTTGCTTGTGGATATAGCCAATTGTTCCAGCAACATTTGTTGAAAAGACTTATGTTTCTTCCACCAGATTCCTTTTGCTTCTTTATAAAAAATTAGTTGGCCACATTTGTGTTCTTTAGTTCATTCAGTTGATCTATGTATTTATTCCCCCCACCAATACCACACAGTTTTGATTACTGTATATTACTTTAAAATAAGCTTTGAAGTCAGGGTAGAGTGACCACCTCTTTATTCTTCTTCAGAAATGTTCCATCTAGGGGCACTTGGGTGGCTCAGTCGGTTGAGCGACCGACTCTTGATTTCAGCTCAAGTCGTGATCTCAGGGTCCTGGGATCGAGTCCCCCATCATGCTCCATGCTCAGCAGGGAGTCTGCTTGAGAATTCTCTCCCTCTCTTTCTGCCTCTCCCTCTGCTCATGCAACATGTTCTCTTTCTCTAAAATAACTAAATAAATCTCTAAAAAAATGTTCTATTCTAGTTCTCTGGTATTACTTCTTCAAACATTGACTTGAATTCTCCAGTAAAGCCATATGTGCCTGGAGATTTTTTTCTCATGTTTTAAATTATCTCAGTAGTAGGGCTATTCAAATTACCTAACTGAGGGGCACCCAGATGGCTCTGTTAGTGATGCATCCGCCTTTGGCTCAGGTCATGATCCTAGGGTCCTGGGATCAAGCCCCACATTAGGTTCCCTGCTCAGCCAGGAGTCTGCTTGTTCCTCTACCTCTGCTCTGCTTGTGCTCGCTCTCTCTCAAATAAATAAATAAATAAAATCTTTAAAAAAAAAACGCAATTATTTAATTGACATTTGGTGAGTTGTGGTAGTTTGTGCTTTTTGAGGAATTGATCTATTTAATCTTTATTTTGGAATTTATGTGCATAGACTTGTTCATAGTATTCCCTTATTATCTTTTTGATGTCTGCAGGATCTGTGGTGATGAATTGATGTTAGCAATTTGTCTTCTCTCTTTTTTTGTCAGCCTTACTAGAGATTTGTCAGTTTTATTGGTCTTTTCATGAAATAGATATTTAATTTTCTCTATTATTTCTCTGTTTTCAGTTTCATTGATTTCTGCCTTTGTATTTGTTATTTCCTTCTTTATGCTTGCTTTGGGTTTATTTTTCTCTTATTTCCTAGCTTCTAGAGATAGAACCTTATATTGTTCATTTGAGGCTTTTCTTCTTCTTCTTCTTTTTTTAAAATACTTATTTATTTGAGAGAGAGAGCGTGCGAGCTGGAGGACGGGCAGAGGGAAAGGTAGAGAGAATCTGAAGCAAACTCCCCACTGAGTGTGGAGCCTGACATGGGTTCGACACCATGACCCTGAGATCATCACCTCAGCTAAAATCAAGAGTCAGATGCTTAACCTACTGAGCCTACTTAAGCAGGTGCCCCTGAAGCTTTTCTTCTTTTAATGTAAGCATTCAATACTATAAATTTCCCTCCTGTACTTAGCTGTGCCCCACAAAATTTGATAAGTTCTATTTTCATTTTCTTTCAGTTCAATGTATTTTTTTTACATTTCTCTTGAGATTTCCTCTTTGACCCATAGATTATTTAGAATTGTGCTAGTGAGTTTCCAATTCTTTGGAGATTCTCCTGTTATTAATTTCTAATTTGATTTCATTGTAGTTAGAGAATATACTCTACATGATCTCAATTATTTCAAAATTTTTTAATTTTAAAATTTTCAAAAATTTTAAGTCTTTGTTTATAGCCCTACATACATTAAGAACAGCACTACACAGTGTTATAGTTTTTACTCTGATTGCCAAACATAATTTAGAAAACTCAAGAAGAGAAGGAAAGTCTATTGTATTTACCCATAGGTTTGCCCTTTCCATGTTTTTTCCTTTTGTCAAGATCCCAAGATTTCTTTCTTTCTTTCTTTTTTTTTTTTTAAATCATTTTCTTTCTGTTTAGAGATTTCCCTTTAGCCATTCTTTTCAGGTCTCTATTGGTTAAAAATTCCTTCAGTTTCCCTTCATCTGAAGATGTCTTTATTTCCTCTTCATTCCTGAAAGATATTTTCACTAGATATAAATTTCCAGGTTGACAGTTCTTTTCTTTCAGTATCCGAGAAATGTTGTTTCAGTTCCTTAGTCCTCCATGGTTTTTGATATGAAATCTACTGTCATTTGAATGGGTTTTCTCCCTGTAGGTAATGTGTCATTTCTCTGTGGTTGCTTTCAAGATTTTTTCATCTTTAATTTTTAGAAATTTGACTATGATGTGTCTTGTCATAGATTTCTTTGGGTTTATCTTGTTTGACATTCACTCAGCTTCTTGAATCTGATGTATGGGTTTTGTTTGTTTCATCAAATTAGGGACATCATTTCTTCAAATGTTTTCTCAGCCTCACCCTCTTTCTCCTCTCCTTCTGAGACTCCAATGACTTTAACATTAGATCTTTTGTCATACTAGCCACACATGCCCCTGGGGCTCTGTTCATTTTTTTTTTTTTTTTTCAGTTTATTTTCTCTCTCCTGTTCAAATTGGTTAAATTCTATTGTTCTATGTTCCATTTCACTGATGTTATTTCTATAATCCCCATTCTGCTGTTGAGCCAATTCATTAAGGTTTTTATTTCAGTTATTGAATTTTTTTAGTTCTAAAATTTCCTTTTGATTCTTCTTTATATCTTCTTTCTTTGCTGACACTCTCTATTTTTTCATTTGTTTCAAGCATGTTTGTAATTGCTCACTGAAGCATTTTTATGATGGCTGTTTTAAAATCTTTGTCAGATAATTCCAACATCTGTGTCATCTTAGCATTTGTGTCTGTTGATTATCTTCCCACATTCAGTTTGAGAACTTCCTGATTCTTAGTGTGCCAAGTGATTTACATTTGAAACCTGGACATTTGGGGTATTATTTATGGGAATGGATCTTATTTAAATCTGTGCTTTAGGGGCACCTAGGTGGCTCAGTCGTTAAGCGTCTGCCTTCGGCTCAGGTCCTGATCCCAGGGTCCTGGGATCAAGCCCCACATCGGGCTCCCTGCTCAGCAGGAGGCCTGCTTCTCCCTCTCCCACTTCCCATGCTTGTGTTCCCTCTCTTGCTGTGTCTCTCTCTGTCAAATAAATAAATAAAATCTTTAAAAAAAAATAAATATGTGCTTTAGCAAGCCTCCCCTGACACTGCTCCAGTGAAATGAATGGGGGCACTGCCTCATTATTGCCAAGTGGGGGTAGAAGTTCAGGTTCACCACTCCGCCTCTCCTGATATCTGGTGCATGTGAGTGTGTGTGTTTGTGTGAAGTTTTCTTATTATTGCTAGGCAGGGATAGAAGATCAGTTTCCCCATTATGCTAATATCACCCTGGCTGGGAGAGGGAGGGCTACTTCATTGCTCTTCTCCACATCGCTTCCATGTAGATGCCACAGTAGGAGGTGGGCTTATGACCACTGTGATATGGTGAAAGTCCTGACCCTCCCCTAGACCTCCTCTTATACCACTCTAGTGAGGAGAATGGCACCTCGTCACTACTGGGTGGGGGTGGATGTTCAGGCTCCCCACACGGTCTCCACCGACACTGTGGGGAGGAATAGTCCAGTGGGGATGGAGGGACCCAGCTCCACACTCAGCCTCCTCTGGCACCACTCAGATGTGGCATGGGGGACTGGCCTGGGTTCTTCATTAGGGCTTAGCAAGGGTGGAAGTCTAGGGTCCCACTCAGCCTTTGCTATCAGGGGTGGGAGTAAAGCAGCAGGTTTTTCTGTGATAGTTAGCTGGAGCAGAGGGGTTATTGCCTGAAAGATTTCTGTCTTTCTGGGTTTTCCCTTTCTTGGTTCTTTGGCTAGAAGAACAGAGTTTCGCTGAACTTTTTTTTGTCTGTGCCCATTGGCATTTCCAGTTTCTTGTTTGTTCAGTATCCAGTGAAAGCAAGGGAATTCACCATCATATCATTCCTCAGGCTCATCGCACCCTAACCAGTGTGTCTTCTCTTGAACTTTCAGTGTCTTCTTATGCTTGTTTTGTAATATCTAGGGCTTTAGTTGTTCTTAGCAAAAGAAATAGGGAAGAACACACCTTCCCAGAATATTACTGTTTTTTGAACAAGCTGTTCTTTCCCTTTTCCCTCTCAATGGCTGACAGTCAGTAGAATTTGGTGATGCCAAGGTACAGATTCCTCAGAGACTTCCCTGTTCAAATCCCTGTAGGACCTGAATGGCTCTGCCTGATGTCTGGTTCTGGTCTCAAGACACTGACTAGAAGAAGCCTGACCACGTAGTAAGGTTTCAGTCTCATGACTTTCCCATTCAATAACATTTCACCAAAGTTATATATTTTCTTTCTGATACCCGTGTGCTCTTCCCTCGACCCTTGGGAGCTGCTGAAGCATCCGGGTAAGTGACCAGACTCCCCACCATTCTTGTCTTTGGAGGAAAAGTGTGGGAATGAGAATAACTGGACGGTAGCACTAAACTACAAATACTTTCAGATTGCCTTGTGCCTTTTCCAGCAGGCTGGCAGTTCTAAATTAGTCGGCTTGAATTATCATCGTTTCCTGAGAGCTGGATAAAGGGGAAGTTGTGGAGGAACTAGCTCTAACTATCTGATGTAGAAACTCCATATACTGAAACTAAAAACTGACCCACTTGAGTGGGTACTTGAGTGTTCCCTCCAATCTGCCTCTGACCCCACATTGCCCTCGTTCCCTCTTTTCCCAACTCTCCACTTCACCATGCCTCTTGGTTGCCCTGCGAGTCACAGACGGGCAGGGGGTGTGGCCGAGGAGGGTGAAAATCCTTTGCTGTGCTTCCCCTTTCACTCTCAGATGCGGCCAGGGTCCCCGAAGAAGGAAGACACGAGGAAACAGGTAAAAACCATTTTGCTCTCTTTTGCATTCGGCAAGCCAGCGTGGAGCAGCTGCTGTGTGCCAGGCACAATTCTGGGGCCTGGGAGCACAGTGGGAAGCCCCCCTCCCTCTTGCCTGTGTTCTAACAGGACGCAGACCCCTGTCTTTGACCATGCCCCCTGATGGGCTTGATGGTCTTCTGAGAGTAAGATGGGTCACCAGATGCCCAGGAGGGAAGAATGGACTCAGGGAGGCTGGCTCTGAGATCCTGCAAGGCCCTCAACAGGCCTGTGTTGAGCAGACTATGGGTCTGGGTAGTGTGGCCTTATCCTGAGCTTTTGTATCTAATGCCTATTTTTCCCCGCCTCTATGCTCTGCCCAGTCTCAGCAGCCTTCCAGTTCCGGGCCCGTGGTCCCACTTCTTATGTCCCAGAGACAGCCTGGAGCTGCTGGGAGTGAGCACGCAGCCTTGCTCTGAAAAGTGCCCTCTCTCACTCATCCTGGTGCCCTCAAGCCATTCCCCCATGAGGGCGGCTGGTGGCAGAGGGGGCGCAAGGGTCCAGCTACTGGAGGCTCGTCTTTGCCACAGAGTAGGGAATCTAGCTCTTGCCACAGCTCTTGTGGAAACCCAAAGGGGACCCTCAGTGCATCCCTCAAAACACTGACCCTGCAACCCTGCCAAGTTTTTCACAGGAAATGTAAAATCGGTCCCGGGACTAAAGAAGTGTGGGCAAGGACTGTACTCCAGCCCCCATGCTGGGAGACGCAGGACGTTCACCCAGCTGGTGAAAGGGACCAAAAAGACCCACACTTGGGAATCTACTTGCCTTTTTAACCCAGCTTTTCTCAAGTGGATGTGGCCTTGAAGACGTTTTTGTGTGTAGCACTGTTAGTGCCGGCACAGCTGGTGCCCGTTCTGCCTGGAGAGTCTGCCCCCGATCCGAGCCCTCACCCCTAACCCAGGCCCTGCCCAGGCCGGCACGGCCACTACTCCTGGGGACAGACCCCCGTCCTGCTCAGCAAGCGGCCCCGCTCTCCCCATGCCGGGTACTGGATCCCCAACAGCAGCTGGCGCGAGCCACGCAGCCTGAGATGAACAGCCTGAGGGGGTGAGGGGCCCTCGGCACATGGGAAATGTTGGCTGGGCAGGTGGGAGGGGTGCAGGTCTGTGCTGAGACCGGAGACACACTCTGTCACACATCCTGCTAACTCCAGAGGGACCAGCACAGAGGGGCCCAGCCATGCAAATTGGGACTTAAATTTAACTCTCTGTAAATTTAACTCTATGTAAAAGTCTAGTAAGGGGGTGAAGAAGCTCACTGATGTCTCAAAGAGAGACAGATGAGCCGTGGCTGCAAACTGGGGGCCCTTGACTGCCTCCAGGCCACAGACAGATTTGGTTTGGCCAGCACCATGTTTGTTTGTTTCTGAAAGCGGGACATTTCCCACGAAAATCTGGCTTCTTACATCTCTTAAAACAGTGGAAGGTCAGGCAGTGCGAGCTCATGTTCCCAACTGGCAACAATTGGCTGGGACTGAGTGCGTCATTGCCTTTATCCAAGGCATGACCTCTGTCCCCACCTGCTTGATTTATGTTTTCTTCCCAGCCCCCGGGCCTCTCTGAGTGGGACCCTTGGACCACATTCTCCTAAGTTCTTCCAGACCCCTCTAAATGCTCTCCTGGAATCACACTTAATTATTAGTTTTAGAGCAATTTTGTTCTTGGTCTTTAAAATCAAGTTTTGACCATGGTTCTGCCCTACATAAAACCCTTCACTAGTTGCTTCGAGGTGAGCTTCAAGTTACCCAGGACCTGGGATTCAAGGGGACCAGTGGTCTGATGCCACTCAGAGCCTGAGAGCTGGGCAGGAAGTTTGTAAAATTATGAATGGATGGACGGATGGATGGATGGAAGGAAGGATGGGATGGATGGGATGGATGGAAGGAAGGAAGGAAGGAAGGAAGGAAGGAAGGAAGGAAGGAAGGAAGGAAGGAAGGAAGGAAAGGAAAGATAGATGGATGGATAGATGGATGGATGAATGGTTGGATGGATAGATGGATGGATAGATGGATAGTTGGATGGAAGAAAGGAAGGAGGGCAAGAAGAAAGGCAGGCTCGCTGTACAGAGTTCTTAGGCTGACACAATAGACATGGCACGTCCACAAAAGGCCCCATGAACATCAGGAATTCACATCATGCAATGCAACCAGATGTGGTCCTCCTAGGATCAGGGAAGAGGGGTTGGAGCTTGGTGGGTGAGCAAGAAAAGCCATCTGAAAGAAGTAAGTGACCAGATGACTCAAAGACAAATTCTTCCCGGCCCAGGCTCCTGCCTAGACACAGCACCATGCATCTCCTTGGCCCCTCGCTCCTGCTCCTTGGTAAGGACTGTGGCCTAGGCTTGGGTTCTGGGATGTCTGTGGGAGCTGGAGGAGGAGGAGAGCTCTGGAGCAAAGAGTAAGTGTTGGGGAGGGTGGGGACAGGCAGGGTATGTGTGTGTATATATACACTTCTCTGTGTACCTTTCTCTCTCCCTCTATCTTCAGAGGGGATTCTTTATTCATTTGAAAGCTCTTTATGTCCCTCAATAATGCTTTTTGATCACTGTGGTGGGTTCCAGAATACTTGGCCTTCTCTGACTCATCTAAATGGAGGTTTGAGCACCCCCACACTCTCTACAGCTGGGATGGGGCCTGCGTCTGGATTCCCTGTCGCTACACGATTCCAAGGGGTACAGATAAGCTGGAAAAACTGATCACGTTGTACAGCAACTATAAATACGACACCGCCACCGAGAAATTCGAGGGGCTCATTCTCTATGAGAACTCAAAGCCTTCAGGGAATCCTGAACACTCGGAGAGGGTTCAGTTCCTGGGAGACCAAGGATCCAACTGCACCATGCGCATCAACCCTGTATTGGAACAAGACAATGGCTGGCTGGGGCTGAGGATTGTGATGAAGAATGGCAAATGGATGGAGAAAATAAACCTCAACATCTCTAGTAAGGCCCTGGGGTGTGGGGGCTTCTGCCTCGGTTTCGAGCAAGGAGGGAGGTGGGAAACACCCAACTCCTGGGACAGGGGCCACAAACCAGGCTGCCTGTAGAGGCCAGGCAGGAGCTGCCAATAAGTGACTGGGGCAGCCCGAGACAATGGAGCCTGCAGCCTGAGCACTTGTCTCTCCTCAAGCACTGTACCTGCCCCTCAGCAACCACCCGTGCTGGAATCTGGGTTCCGGGTTGCCTTATTATTTTATTTTATTATTTTATTTTATTTTATTTTATTTTTTCCTTCCTTCCTCCCTCCCTCCCTCCCTCTCTCTCTCTCTTTCTTTCTTTCTTTTCTTTTGATTTTATTTATTTATTAGAGGGAGAGAGACAGAGAGCACAAGCAGGGGGAGTGGCAGGCAGAGGGAAAAGGAGAAGCAGGCTTCCGGCTGAGCAGGGAGCCTGATGTGGAGCTCGATCCCAAAACCCTGGGATCATGACCTGAGCCAAAGACAGACACTTTAGCCAACTGAGCCACCCAGGCGCCCCGGGTTGCCTGATTTTTCAAGGGAAGATGGAAATCTTTGGTTTGAGTGAAATCTCCCAATGACTTAATGTTGGCAATTCATTCTAATTGGGCCTCCATGTCTAAAAGAGACACAGGTGGGGATGAATGAAACCTAGATCTGGGACCTCCACCCCACAGCCTGCTTCTTCAGTGTGGGGGTTGGAGGAGTCTAAGCTAAGCAGCCCTATACAATGATGAGAGATGTAGTTTCAGACTGTCAGTCCTAGGGGTGGCCCAGCCCTGGGGTTCCCTAAAGGAATGCCATGCGGGATGTCTCCCAGCACTGAGGCCATTTCAAATGCAGGTTTGTCATCAGAGCCAGGAAAGGCATGGTGACCAAACCTGGTAAAATTGCCCCGGGGCGGGAGAGCGATCTTGAAAATGTTTAGAGAGCAAACATCAGGGAAGGAGAACGAGGTAAGTATAAAATATAAAACAGGATTCCTAAGGAGCATCAGCGATCACAGGGCCTTTTAGAGAGTGTTTCGGCGGAGCAAAAGTAATGCAAAGCAGAGAAAGGCAGGCCAGGAGAGAGAGGTGGAAGGGACTGGCGAGGAGTCCTAAGGGCTTATTTGGGGGCGGGCGTCTACAGCCAGGGGTGAGAGGCCAGCACACAGGCGTCCGGTCTCCCAGGCCTCCAGCTTGGCCCTGACTCTTTTGCAGAGACGCCTCTTCCACCTCAAATTCAGCTCCCTCCAGAAATCCAGGAGTCCCGAGAAGTCACTCTGACCTGCTTGCTGAATTTCTCCTGCCCTGGGTACGAGATCCAGCTGCAGTGGTCCCTGGAGGGGGACCCTGGAGGGTCCCTGGAGAAGCCTGCCATCACCTCGACCTCCCTGACCACCAGGACTGTCTCCACCCAGAGCAAGCTCACCTTCCTGCCGCAGTGGACGCACCACGGCAAGAATCTGACGTGCCAACTCTGGGACCACAAAGCAGAGCAGATTGTCTCTGAGGATACGGTGTTGCTAGATGTGAAGCGTGAGTGTCCCCCAGTGCCCCCAGGGGAAGGATGAGGGTCTTGTCTCTTTTCCCCAACCCCTCAGAGTGCGCCAAGGGTAGCGGGCACCAACACGGAAGGACGTGTAATCGGTCCGTGGACACCCACGGCTGGGAAAGGTCCCGCCAGGGCTACGTCCCTCCATCACCGCTGTTGTCAGCCCCAGTGTTTCAGGGAACAGCTTCATCTCAGCATCTACTTTGGTCTAAGAGAATAACCTAATTTAAGATCCTTGAGCCATGATGTGAGTTTCAGATCACGTGGTTAGGTTTTTTTGGTTCCCCTGGGGGGGGGGGGTAAGAGATGTCTTTACATCATTGTTTGTGCCTCATTCATTCATTCAGTAAATATTTACTACGAGCCTCCTAGGTGCCAGGCGTGTTCTTGCCCACCAAGGAGCTAGCATGGCAGTTGGGGAAGACAGACAAAGACTAGATTAACAGAGAAATGCCAAACTTAAGGGTAGGCAGTGATGAGTGCATTGGGAGGAAGCAAAGCTGGGCTCAGACAGAGGGAGGGAGGGATAGAGACTTCTTTGAGTACAGTGAACTTGGGTGAAGGGAAAGATTGAGGCAGGCAGCTATTTGCCAGAAGATCCTAGGAAGAGAAAAGAGCAAGGACAAAGGCTTGTGTTGGGAGCTTAGTGCGCCTGCATCAGAGTGAGGGTTCAGAAAGCCTCAGCCCTGTGTCCAAGGGGCCCAGTGACAGGAAAAGAGGGCCGAGGACAGACCTCGTGGGCGGCAGCAAGGTTTTGGATTTTATTCTGGGTGTGGAATCCACTAAGCGGTTCCAAGCAGGGGAGTGGCCAAGTCTGATTGACGGTATCAGGAAGACCCCTGACTGCTGGCGAAGACCAGAACTCTGGGAACGAGTGGGGGGTTGGCGTGCAGAGCAGAGACTGGTTAGGAGTCTGGTGACCATCACCAGGTGCTTGGACCAGCCCACCCTTGTTGACAAGGGGGACAGCGAGTGGCCACCCACACTCGCCCGCTATGTGTAGGCCGCTGCTTTCTCTGAATCAAAGCCCTGCAACTTCCCCCCACGTGGCACCCCCTGAGAAGTCTCCACGCCCTCTCTCACTGCCCCTCTGCTCCTCCAGATGTCCCAAAGTTGCAGATTGAGGTCAGTCCTGAAGGAGCCAATGTAACAGAGGGAGAGTCTGTGACCATGACATGCCAGGTCATCAGCAGCAACCCAGAGGCCCGGAGCATAGCGTGGCTCAAGGATGGTACCCAGCTGAGGAAGCAGGAGACATCCACGCTAACTCTGTCCTCTGTGACCAAGAAGATGAGTGGAAAGTACCAGTGTGAGGCCTTCAATGACATAGGCTCAGGACTGTCGGATGCAGTGGTCCTCCAAGTGTATTGTGAGCCTCCTGGGAGCTGGGAGGGGGGCAGGCAGGGAGCTAGCAGGGCGTGGAACCGAGGCCCTTGAGAGGGGAACAACAGAGGCCTCTGCTCACCTCCCTCCTCTGCCTCTGCAGATGCTCCAGAACCTTCCAGGGTTGAGATCCTCTCTTCGCCAGTTAAGGAGGGAAATACAGTAGAGATGACTTGTATGTCACTGGCCAATCCTCCTCCGACCAATTACACCTGGTATCACAACGAGGTAGAAGTGTCGGGAAGGACAAGCAAGACCTTCCAGATCCCGGTGGTCCTCCTCAGCCATGCTGGGAAGTACTCCTGCGTGGCAGAAAACAGACTTGGTCCTGGACAAATTGGCCAGGAGACTGAGTTAGACGTCCAGTGTGAGTAGTCCCAGGGCCTTTGGGTTCTAGCGGGAGAAGGAGGCAGGCCGATGGGGCACAGGAGGTTCCTGGGTCCTCGCTGCTGTTCCCAGTTGTGCACCCAGCACCAGAACAGGGTCTGGCTCGTGGCAGGTGCTCAGCAGATGTTTGTCGAATGAATGAACAGCAAGATGCCAGGGCCCCGTGAGGGACGCGGAGAACGTGGGGTCGCTAGACAGTGGCGGAGTTCCAGAAGGGGGCCTGAAGTTTTCGAGAACTGGAGCAGAATGTTTCACTGCCTCTCATCAGAGGTTGGACCCTGTTTAACACAGTCAGTCTTGTCCGTCAGTCAAGGCCAGGACCAAGATAATCCCTAAGTTTGAGCCTCGGACCCTGGGATGTCAGAGCCTGAGGCAGATACTTTGATGGGGATGCGCGAACCCCGAACATCTAGACAGTGGGTGTGTGAGGCAGCAGCGGCAGCCACGTTTCCAGAGCGTTTACCCCTCTCTGAGGGCTTCATCTCATTTCCTCCTGGCAGTGACTCTACCGGGTCGGGTGCTCTTAGGACCCCATCTGATGGAGAAGCAAACTGAGTCCCATGACCCGCGATCACTCAGCTCTCAGCCCAACTGGCTCCAGGCTGTGCTTTCCCCCTTCTTCCCCTCAGTGAATGCCTGCACTACAGCAAACTAGCTCTGCGCCCCAGGCCCCCGTGGAGACCCACAGGCGGGGCGCCTCTGCCTCGCGCACACCACGCATTCCCTGCTCTAGCTCTGCTCTAGTCATCCCGCCTCAAACCGCAGCCAGGGCTCCCGTCCTCGCGCAGACGCAAGAGGGAAGCACAAGGCTTTCTTTGGTTGATTTAGGAATTGTGTGAACGCAGGGCCTCGGCTGGGGCGGGGGGTGGAGGAGGCGGCACTGGGAAAAGTAGTCTGGACGGCTGACTTTCCCTCGCCCATCTGTCTGGTTTTCTCCCAGACGCCCCCAAGGAGGTAACCACGGTTATTGAGAACCCCACGTGGATTCGAGAAGGAGACACTGTGACCCTGTCCTGTAACTACAGCTCCAGCAATCCCAGAGTTACCCGATATGAATGGAACTTCCAAGGCTCTCAGAAGGAACAATCATCCGAGGTGTTGATAATTCAAAAAGTTGCCTGGGACGCCAAGCCGATCACCTGTGCGGCCTGTAACCATTGGTGTTCGTGGGCTCCCTCTGTCAACCTGGATGTCCAGTGTGAGTGACCGGGCAAGGGGACCCAAGAGGTAGCCCAGCTGGGATATGGGCTCTCAGGGCGAGGGGCCAGGGGCCTGGGGCCTGGGCCGGAACCT
Organism: Potos flavus; assembly: GCA_028534135.1. Lineage (NCBI taxonomy): Eukaryota > Metazoa > Chordata > Mammalia > Carnivora > Procyonidae > Potos > Potos flavus. The sequence continues at coordinate 37,021,405 of CM052888.1, forward strand.
TCACAGAGAACTGAGGGCTGAGAGTCTGGCCTCAGGGCCAAGGGGAGAGGAAGTCACGGGGACAAGCAGAGGGAAAGGGACCCAAGAGGCCAGCCTGAGGCCCTTGCTCTCCAGATGCCCCCAAGGATGTCAGGGTCCAGCAGATCAGCCCCCCTTCTGAGATTCGCTCCGGGCACCGAGTCCTCCTGGGATGTAACTTCTCAAGTAGCCGCCCCAGAGACGTTCGCTTCTTCTGGAAGAAAAATGGAATCTTTCTGAAGGAAGGAAAAGAACTGAGCTTCGACTCCATCTCTCCAGAAGATGCCGGCAATTACAACTGCTTCGTCAACAACTCCATAGGTCAGACCATGTCTGAGGCCAGGACGCTCCAAGTGCTGTGTGAGTGTGTGGCTGGGGCTGGAGACAGACCGAAGAGCCCGTGACCAGCTACCTGGGTCCTGATTTTGCTTCTCCTTATAGATGCACCAAGGATGCTGCGTGTGGCCATCAGCCCGAAGGAGCAAGTGATGGAGGGGAAGGAGGCTGTCCTGACGTGTGAGAGCGATGCCAACCCTCCCGTCTTTCAGTACGCCTGGTTTGACTGGAAGAACCAAAACCTCTACCATTATGATCAGATGCTGAGATTGGATCCCGTGAAGATCCAGCACTCAGGAGCCTACTGGTGTGAGGCAACCAACCAGCTGGGCAGCGTCCTGTCGGCCCCCAGCACCCTCACTGTCTACTGTAAGGCCCCTCCCTCTCCTTCCCGGGCCCCTCCCTCTCCTTCCCGGGCCCCTCCCCCGCCTTCCTGGGGGGTGGCCCAGCGGGTCACGGGCTCACCTTTCTGCCTCCTTCTCGAGAGACTTCTCCGGACTCTCTCCAGGAGGGTTCCCCCTTGGGCTGCCCCTGCCTGCCAGACATCCTGAGCTCTGTCTTTCTCTGTCTCACCCCTGATAGGCTGCTTATCTTTATCTTGAGATTTGAGGTGAAATAAAATAGTACAAAAGGGTAAATAGTAGAGGGGCGCCTGGGTGGCTCAGTGGGTTAAAGCCTCTGCCTTCAGCTCAGGTCATGATTTCAGGGTCCTGGGATCGAGCCCCGCATCGGGCTCTCTGCTCAGCAGGGAGCCTGCTTCCCCCTCTCTCTCTGCCTGCCTCTCTGCCTACTTGTGATCTCTCTCTCTCACTGTCAAATAAATAAATAAAATCTTTAAAAAAAAAAAAGGGTAAATAGTAGAAAGACACCTCTCCTTTCTTTTTCCGAGGATCCTCGCCCTTCCCTGAAGGCCTCCACTACTGGCGGCTGGTTGCTTCTCCTTACAAAGATATTCTGCACACACACAATACGATAAGTAGGTCTATGTCTATACAGCCTTCGTCATGCACATGTTTTCCTGGACGTTCTTTATTTCCTACGTAGCAATACCACTCGGAGACTGTTCTATATCCATGCGTGCACAGGGTGTCTGAAGAGTCTGGAAACAATCGGGAAGATGTTTAATTGATTTATTGTACTTTTTCAGATTAAACTTGGAGCTATGGCTTTAGATTTAGAGGATCATGGCCTGCAAAGCTGGATGCCTGAACGGGTTCTTTGGAAATGCAACATACTGTATAAAAACCTATGTCTGGGGTCTCCACTTTGCAGACACCCTGGACACCTGCCTTTTCCCCTCAGGGCTGCACTGTCATCGTCTTCCCGTGCACGGAAGCGGCAAACCCTATCTACCCTGTGCCTTCCCCACAGCCCTGCGCTGTCTCCGGCTCTGGTCCCCCTGAAGGACAGCTGCAGGATAAATTCCTACATGGAATTTCTGCGTCAAAGGACAAGTGATTTTAAGTTCTGATAAGTATGGCCAAGCGGCCACTAAAGAAGTTGTAGCTTTTACTGCATGTCCTGTGTGTGCCTGTGTCTGTCACAAAACAGGTGCTGTCCTGAGAGTTAGCCCTTTCCCCCCAACTGGGCCCCAGCGGGCAGGCGCTGCCCTTCTCCCTCTCTCTGTATCACGGCCCCCGCGTGTGGAGAAGTTGTCCAGGCAAGGGCAGCGGCCATGCAGAGAAGTTGAGGATGGCTCCCGGGCAGATGCTGCAAAGCAGAGCTGGCCGTGATCCGAGAGAGGCAGTATCCCACTCATGGTCGCTCCTTCCCCCACCAGACAGCCCGGAGACCATTGGCAGGCGAGTGGCCGTGGGAGTGGGGTTCTGCCTGGCCACCTTCCTCCTCGCATTCTGGGGAGTCAAGCTTCAGCGAAGGTGAGCTCCTCCCAAGGTCCACATCCTGGGCTCTCCCTGATACCTTTCCCTGAGTGACTCCGGTTGGCCATCCTGGAGCCCGCCAGCATGCCCCCTGCAAGGGGTCCTGTCCCCACTCCCCGATCCTCACAGAGCGGGGCTTTATTTCTTAGCTGGAAGAGGATACGGAACCAGCAGGGGCTCCAGGAAAGTTCCAGTGGGCAGAGCTTCTTTGTGAGGAAGCAAAAGGTAAGATATGGAAAAAGATGACTGGGAGGGCAGACTCGGAAGTCGAGGGGAGACAAAGGGAAGGGGGGATGCAGAGCACCGTGGGGGAGGTCGGGGGTCAGAGGCCAGGGAAGGGGGACTCGGGTGGAAAAGGGAGTGGCGAGAACTGAGGCCTTGTCTCTCTCCTAGGTTAGAAGGGCCCCGCTCTCCGAAGAATCCCACTCCCTGGGGTGCTACAATCCCGCGATGGAAGATGCCATCAGTTATGCCACCTTGCGCTTTCCTGTTGGCGAGACTGACACACCAAGAACTGGGTACCGAGGGAGGGTCCCGGGAACCCGGGACATGGGAACCCAGGGAGGGCTATGGGAGCAACAGCTCAGCTCCAGGCCTGCCTGCCCTCTTTGCGGCAGGCCCGTGAGCCAGGCTCCGCTCTGGGGTGCTCTCAGGGCCTAGGGGAGTTGGAAATAGGAAGAGTTCATGGAAAAGGCTTCATCTGCGGCCATCCATCTACCCTCCTTCAGAGATGCAAGGACCCTGGAGACAGAGGGACCTTCTCCAAACAGGGACAATACCGTCACTTACTCTGTCTTGAAGAAGTGTCGAGCGGTAAGGGGGCAGGGCTGTGGAAGGAGGGGACTCAGGGGGACCTGGCCTCCGCTGTGAGTCCCAGATGGGAAGGACTTGGTGGCCTCTGTGGTGGCAAGGGCTGGGGGGGGGGGGTTGTTGCTCAGACACAGGTGTGGTGGGAGCCAGGGCGGCACGGCCCAGTCCAAGATGCTGACTGCAGCCCGCGTGGGGACAAGAGGACTCCCGTTTGGGCTCCTGGACCCCCAGGAGGAGCCAGGGAGGGAAGAGGCAGGGAACGCAGACCGGGAGGCCAGTGGCCATGAGGCCCACCTCACACAACGTGGCTTTCTCAGGGCGACTATGAGAATGTGCTTCCGGACAGTCCAGAAGATGAGGGGATACATTACTCGGAGCTGGTTCATCTTGGGGTGGGGGAGCGGCCTGTGGCCCAGGAGGCGGTGGAATACGTGACCCTCAAGCACTGACCGGCCACACCCGCTGGAGCAGAGGCTCTGAGGGAGAGACCAGGGACCGCAGGGGCGGGGTGGTCGAGGAGCTGGCCCCGCCCCTGCTGCTCAGCTTCAAAGCCACACGGCCTCCCCTCCACACCCATGCACATGCATGCACGCGCACGCACACCATCACTGACGCCCCAGTCAGCGCCCAGAACTTCGGAGGTGGCCCAGGGATGGGCTTCCTTCTCCACGCTGGTGACCCTGACCCTCCCAAAGGCCTGCTCCCCGTCCGCCCTCCTTCCCACTGGGAAAGTCATCTAAACCCCGATCCTGCACTGCACACATCCTCCTGCCCCTTCCTGGCCACCTGCCACCACCCACCCCCTCTCAGACCCCGTCCCCAGCAGGCCGGCATCCCTGCTGGGGTCAGCTTGTTACTGTATTTTTTCCTTTCCCTCTCCATCCCTTTGGCCCCCTCACCCCTGCTCTGAAAGCCCCACTCACTGGTCCTGTGCCTAATTTCTGCCTCTGAGGCAAAACGCAGGGAGAGAGGGGCTGTCCTGCGCTGGGTTCTCCTCCACGGGTCAGCGAGGCATTCCATTAGGCTCCTCGCGGGGGCCCGGTGGGCTGAGACACACACTGGTGTGGACAGACGTGTAACACACACAGAGCTGCACAATAAAGATGGCTCAGATACCACCTCAAAGAACCCGTGAATGATTTCCAGTCTGTGGGGTCAGAGTGAGAACGGGGAGAGGCAGGAGGGCCTCGTGAGACCTGGGGAGAAGGGAAAGCGGTCGAGGCAACCTCAGGGTCAAATCAGCAGGCTGGGGAGTCCGTCGTCTTGTTGCAAAGGGTGCCCTGGCCCTACAGGCAGACCAGCACAAGTCTGAGTCCTGACACTTCTGCTAACAAGCTCGGCAATCTTGGGCAAGCTCACCAACCCATCTGAGCCTCAGCTTCTTCATCTGCAAAATGGAGGTGCCACCACCCGGGGTGCAGGCGGCTCAAGATAGGAAGTGAGGGACAGTCCTACATATACTGGAGTCACTTATGAGAAACCTAACACAACAGCCAAACATCCCTAAAAACCAGATGGCCATCTTGTTTGCCGCTCTTGAAGAATGTCAGAAGGGGAAGCCGATTCGTCACTCCCAGCTGTTCTCAAAAGTCCCGCTGCCAAGTTCGGTCACAACCCACAGTTGCCCAAGAACTTCTCGAAAGCCAACTGCCTTGAGAAACCTCACCGCTTTCCTCTCACCCGCCATCACCGATACCCATTCCTTGTCACGTTCACTAATTCGGACTTTCCAGTTAGGGCCTCCCAGCTTCCCCACCACGCTCAGGCTTGACCTTTCTCCACCAACTCTTAGTAGCAGAAACATGTGGTTAATCCATCACCAAGGGGACGCAAGTTCCTGGCCCGTGGTGGGCACTGCACGAATTCCACCTTCCTCCCCTGCCCTCCCTTTCCGTCTGCTTGATGCCGGAATCTGCTCTCTGAGACGACAATGTTCTGGTCATCCTTGGAATTATGCCAGAGCGAGGCACTCATTTCCCCACCAATCCACTTTGTCCCCGGTGTGAGTTAGCATTTCTGGAGGAAGGAGGGATGGCAAGAACTGTCTTAGGGAGAAGGTAAGGGTTTGGGTTTTCTGTCTCAAGAATGAGGTCCAGGATCATTCAGCCATTAGACTGTTTATTCAGCAAACATTTACCGAACACCTGTCAATGCATCCAGCATAGAGCAGTTGGGGGTACAAAAAAGAAATGACATCATGCTCATCTTGGGGATCTCTAGTCTAGGGTACCCAAAAGGTTTTAGGGCACGGTCCCCTCTAAGGAGCTGAAGGCAGCCCTGAACCTGGCGAGGCCTGGCACAGGCTCCCTGGCAACGAGCAGATGCCCTGCCCTCCTGTCCAAGCCCAGCTGTTGACATAAACCTACTTTGTGACCAATTGACCGAGAGGTATGGCTGTCAACAAGCCAGCAGAATTCAGACGACTCCGAAGCCAGGGCCTCTGGAATCCAGGCAGCCCTGGATCTCCCTGTCCTCTCAGGGCCCAGACAGCCAGCCGTTCATTCAATTACTGAGCCCTACTATGGACGCAACAAGCACTGGACAAAGCAGACAGAAATCTTGGGCCTCACTGGCCAATATCCTAGCAGAGGAGCCAGCAGATCTGATGTTGCAGGCTCATGAATGTGAGGAAGAAACACAACGCAAGATGAAGACAGACTGGAGCGGGGGAGGGGCCCGTTTGGACAGGGTTCAAGGAAGGCCCTCGGCGGAGGTGACACGGGGCAGAGACCTAAACCGCCAGAGGCGCGGGGCCGAAGCAGAGATCTTGAAGATCTAGGGTCTCCCTTCGCACCCTGCTTTTCTCTTCTTCCAATGCTTGTTACGGGAGGTGAAATGGCCCTCCTTTTGACTTTTCCTGGGTTCTGTTAGTTTCCCGAAGATAAAATACTAAACTGCAGATGGCAAGTTCTACTGCCCAGGGAAGGGGCTGGACCACCTATGTAGGACAGGGAAGGCAGGCAACCAAGACTCAGTTGAGCGACTGAAGTGGAAAAAGGGGATCCAATCATTTCTTTGGAGGCAATGGTTGATATGCTGAGAATCCCATGCTGCCCCCACCGGAAGCCTGGTGGGGAGCACTTCCAGGAAACCACTAGTCAAGCTTGTTCTGGGTGATGTGGAATTTGGGAGGACGTGGCGGCCTAATGACTGACACACACACCCAAAAGCAGGGAAGTCTGAAGTCCAGAGAGAGGCTGTGTTGTCCATTTGAGGCAGAGACAGACAGGCAGAGAGAGAGACACACACAGGCATAGTCAGTGACAGAATCAGAGAGACAGCCTGTGGCCATTTTAAATGCCACGCAGAAGGTCTTTCTAGAGAGGCAGGGGTGACCCCAGCATGGAGGTAAACGGCTGAATTCTCAGAGGCCGAGAAGAAATCTAAGCAGGCAGCTGGAGTCTCGCACTGTCTGTGCTTTAGTGAGAGCCGCTCAGTGTCCCTCCAAGTGCCCAGAGAGAAGCCCGGCACTTCAGTGCCACCGAAGGAGACCCGTCCCTTGTCTGTCCTCCTCCGCACTCCTGCCAGCACCAGAAGGCAGGGTCAGAAACTACTGTCATTGAGCCAGAGGAGAGAGGAGAGGGAAAACCTTCTCCTCCCCAAACGTGCCCACAGCCTGCCACAGAGGCGACACCTTGAATCTTCATCCCCCACGTCAGTCACCAGATGGACATGGGGTGGGCCACCCCAGCTTGTTATCTATGAGTGAGCGCTGCCCATGGGCTCATCTGAGAGGAGAGAAGACAGCGCCCAGAGCAGGTCTGAACAGGCGGGGGTGGGGTGGGATTGAGCTGTGTTCTGGTCGTACCCCAACAACCCTGCTCCTTTAAAGGACTAGCTACACACTCCTCATGGTGCCTAGGAAAAAAACCCTCATTGCTACCCTGTCCCCTTCCTGTGTTTGCATCATCTGTTTGGACCTCACCTCCTGACCTCAGCTCTTGCTTGAGATGCCCCATTAGCTGCTCACCCAGGCTGCTGATGCCTCGGGCTAATGGCCTGCCACCCCGCCCTCCTCTCCCTTCCAGCTCGCTGCCCATCCTGGACACCCTCCCTCAGCCCGGCCAGGGGGACTCCTGAGCCTGAGAGACATCTGGCAGCGCCAAGAGGTGAGTCCCTCTTTCTGTGGCTCCTCTCTCCATGGCGATTATTCCCCCAGACTCCTCTGTTTACCCACTTAGGGTGCCCCTGAAGTTGGCTAAGGTCATTCCCTTTGGCACTGATGGGACCTGGCTTTCCCTCAGGCTCGGCCCTGCCACCCCCCTGTGCCTGCCCTTGGCCACAGCCTCCACCTTACCCAAATCCTGACATTCCGTCCCCCCAAATCCCAGCTAGGAGTTGCCACCCACCCTCCACTGGCTGCTATGCAGACTCTCGGCTGTCCCTGTTCGGGGGAGGAGGGCAGCTGCTTTCCTTCCCAGAGAATTGGGGGAGGGGAGTGGATACAGGACTCTAACTTCCAGTCCTAGGAAAAACACACACACCGTGGGGCCCAACTCTGTACTAATTTTCTACCCTTTCTCTCCCCAGTCTCAGAAATCAGGAGGCTTTTCCTCTAACGGGATGTGCACACTTCCATTGTGTTCTAAGAGAGGATATGGTGGAAAGAAAGAAGAGGACTGAGGGCTAGCCATCCTCATTTCGAATCCAGACTCACCTGCCCACTGGCACCACCTCCCTTGTGGGCCTCTCTGGTTGAGATAGTTGCCATCTCACTAGATGACTTCTAATACCCTAAGCAGTCTGTGACCCCAGAAGCCCCTGAATCCTGCCCCCCGCCCCCACTTCGCCCCAGGCCGATCCAAGGGTGGGGAGGAAGTGGAGCTCAGGAGCGAAGAGGCCAGCCCCGGCCCCATGGACCTGCCCCCGCAGCTCTCCTTTGCCCTCTATGTGGCCGCCTTTGCGCTGGGCTTCCCGCTCAACGCCCTGGCCATTGGGGGCGCCGTGTCCCACGCCCGGCTCCGCCTCACCCCCAGCCTTGTCTATGCCCTCCACCTGGGCTGCTCTGACCTCCTGCTGGCAGCCTCTCTGCCCCTGAAGGCGGTGGAGGCCCTGGCCTTGGGTGCCTGGCCTCTGCCGGCCCCGCTCTGTCCTGCCTTTGCCCTTGCCCACTTCGCTCCGCTCTATGCCGGCGGGGGCTTCCTGGCTGCCCTGAGCGTCGGCCGCTACCTAGGGGCTGCTTTCCCCTTGGGCTACCAAGCGGCCCGGAGGCCCTGCTATTCCTGGGGGGTGTGTGCGGCCATATGGGCCCTTGTGCTCTGTCACCTGGGGCTGGTGTTTGGGTTGGAGGCTCCGGGAGGCTGGATGGACAATACCACCAGCTCCCTGGGCATCAACACGCCAGTCAACGGCTCTCCAGTCTGCCTGGAGGCCTGGGACCCAGCCTCAGCGGGCCCCGCTCGCCTCAGCCTTTCTGTCCTGCTCTTCTTCCTCCCCCTGAGCATTACGGCCTTCTGCTACGTGGGTTGCCTCCGGGCACTGGTCCGCTCAGGCCTGAGCCACAGACGGAAGCTAAGGGCAGCCTGGGTGGCCGGCGGGGCCTTGCTCACACTGCTGCTCTGCCTAGGACCTTACAATGCCTCCAATGTGGCTGGCTTCCTGCGTCCCAACATGGGAGGCTACTGGCGGAAACTGGGGCTCATCACAGGGGCCTGGAGTGTGGTGCTCAACCCGCTGGTGACTGGCTACTTGGGAGGGGTTACTGGGCGGGTGACAAGTGTGGCAAGAACGAAAGGAGGGACATCCCAGAAGTAGTAGCCCCTGCTGGGGAGAAGGGGCAGGGAGCAGGAGAGCGGGTTGTTTGTCTGGGCCCCTGGAGCCCAGAGCCAGAGGAACTGCAGGACAGCCTGGCCTGGGAGCATCCTTGGACCTGCTTATGGAAAGAACTGAGCCTGGCAGAAGACTGCATCCCACCTGGAGGGCACAACGGAGGCCAGGAGCTAGGTCACAGCAGGAAGGTAAGCTTGCCTCTGTACAATCAGCATGATTCCCTACCTCTGCCTGTCCCTTTTCTCCTCATGCCCCACCTGCCAGTGCTATGGAAGTTTAGTTTTAGAAGTATAGTTTTCTTCCAATATAGAGGAAATATAGAGGAAATGCCAATATAGAGGAAACGCCACTCTGATGATACACTTTGGGAGATACTCTCAAAACATTTCCTTGGAAAGAACAGTTTAGTTTCCCAGTAAGAGGCAGGAGCAAGATACTGCTGCTGTTATACCATGTGGAACTCACAAGAGGGCAGCATTGGAACTGTGAATGGGAAGTTGGCAGGAAAAGGTGCCTCAGCAGGGAGAAAAAATACTAGCAACACCAGAAATAGTCACGAACAAATACAGAGTCTCTAAGATGTGACAGTCACCACATTAAGCACTTTAAAAGTGTTGTCACATTTCACACAATCCTTTGATGTGGACATGCAGCTGCTGTACAGATGGGCAGGTGGTTCACTGCACAAGCGTGCCAGGCAGAGGGGCAAACATTGACTAAACTCTAATCTGTGCTTTGCTCGCCAAGCCATGTGCCTGCTATGGGGCTGCTTCCATCCAAAGGAAGGAATATACTATTCTAATCTGAACAAAGATACCGCTTATTCCTCAAGCAGTGCACCCTGGTGGAGGGTGCTGCCACCTGCAGGGGGGTGCCTTTTCCTCATTTGTACAGAGGCACTGCATAAGTTAGCTACAGTCCCGGACCGAGCATTATCACCATCTTCATTTTGCAGGTTAAGAAATTTTCCCGAGGTCCTACAGCAAGGAAGGGGTGAATGTGGGATGAGATACTTCAAGGCAGGACCCCCAAGGGGCAGGAGCATTTAAAAAACTGGGTATCAGGGTGAATGCCTGTCTTTGTGGTCCACTTTGCAACAGTAAATGGTGGCACCCTGAACCCGTGAAAGAGTGGGTAGAGGAGAGTGGCCATGGAGGAGACAAATATCTGGGCGTCTGCTCTGATGAGTCGAGGTGCAGGAAACAGACTTGTTCCTCTAAAGACCATAATGCCATGGACATTTAAGACACAGAAAGGCTGGGG
>CM052888.1:37031980-37083373 GCA_028534135.1 Potos flavus
AGCGAAAACTGTTTTTAACAACTTATTTGAGATAAAATCGATACCTCATAAAAATTCACCCATTTTAAGCGTACAAGTCAATGCTTTTTAGCAAATTTACTAAGGTAGGCAACTCTCACTATCATCCAGTTTAGGACATTTTCATCAGCCCAGTAAGACCCCCTCCTGCTCATTTACACTTAATCCCCCTAAGTCCCCGGGGCAGCCAGTAATCTACTTTCTGTAGATACAAATTGGCCTCTTCTGGACATTTCCTATAAATGGAAACATAGTGTATGGCCCTTTATGTCTCACTTGTTTCAGTTGGCATGTTTTTGGGGTTCTAGTACTCATAGGTATTTCATTCCATCTTACGGGCAAATAGTAACCCATCATAGGGACGAGCCACACGATCCATCCATTCACCAGCTGATGGATCACCGGTGGAGGCGTTCCTACTTTCCGGCTACTATGATTAATGCTATTATGAACACTGCTGAAGTAGATACCGATGGTGGAGCTGGATCACAAGGTAAACTGATATTAACTGTTTTAAGAAACTGCTTTCCAAAGTCACTTCACCATTTTATATTCTTACCAGCAACGTATGAGAGGATTCCCATTCCTTCACCTCCCGCCGGCCATTTGGCCTTGTCCAATTTTTTACCTATAGCCATTCCAGCGGGCATAAAAGGGTTATCTCACTGTGCTCCATAAATATTTGAATGAATAAATCCATAATTTCTGAAGTTGGACAGAACCAGGGTTTGAATCCGGGGGCGGGGATCCTTAATGAGCTGTGTTGCCTGGAGTGAGTCACTTCCCCACCGTGAAGCCCGAGGACAGAACAGCGATGCCCTCAGAGGCAGAGTGTCTGCTACGGATTATGTGCCCCCAAACCATCATTATCATCATTAGTCTTCTCGTTATTACCAGCACCCCGGAGACAAGCCCACACCAGTGACCGGGATGATGGCAACCACCATCTGTTAGGTACTCACCACCACATGCCACGTTCCCTTCTCAGCCCTTGACAGGTATTAATGCTTTCATCTAACAACAACCCTATGAAATTGGTACTGTGATGGTCCCTCCTCTGCAGATGAGGAAGCAGAGACAGAGTTTAGGTCACTTGCCCCAAATCACAGAGTCAGTGGCAGAGCCGGCAGCGAACCCAGGCCACTGGTTCCAGATCCCAGGCTCTCCATCACTGCCTCATGCTGCCTGCCCTTACAAGGCAAATTGGATGGCTGCCATTCCAGAGAAGCAGATAAGAATCAAGTGGAGGATCCAGGAGGGGAAGATGAGGTCGGCTCAGGGCTGGCTCGAGCATCCTCTCTGAGATAGCCTGATAGCAAGGCACAGAGTTGTGGAATTTGCTCCTCGTTTTGCATACTGGCATGAAGCTGGTAAAGGAGCTAAAGGCATCGTTTGTGCGATTGCTCAATGGTGAATGATGTCATGGGTCTTTATCAGTTCTGCCAGATAAATAGCTAGCTTACACTGTTCTGCAGGAGCTTACAAAGTGCTGGGTGCAGAGCAGTTGGGTTCTCAAATAAGCAGGTGAGCATGGGGCCATGAGGGGCTTGGGAGGGGGCCCCTTGGTGGAAAGGGACAGGGGACAGGGTATGACCAGGAAGACAGGCAGGCTGACCCTGCTGGAGAAAGCATCAGGGGGCAAGAGGGGGCTGGGAGCGGGCGAGAGCATTCCCTGCCAATGGTTGAGATGCTGCTGGCATGGGGCACCGAAGGTCCCTCCCCCCAGCCTGCCCCCTCCATCTAGCTGTCTCTTTCTCCAGTGGCCATCACCATGGGCACAAGCCCGAAATGGTCCTTCTTCCCCGGCGATCACTGGCTCTACTTCTCCATGTACCTCTTCACCTTCCTCGTGGGGCTCCCCCTCAACGTGGTGGCCCTGGTGATCTTCGTGGGCAAGCTGCGGCGGCGCCCGGTGGCCGTGGACGTGCTCTTGTTCAACCTGACCCTCTCCGACCTGCTCCTGCTGCTCTTCCTGCCGTTCCGCATGGTGGAGGCTGCCAGTGGCATGCGCTGGCCCCTGCCCTTCGTCATCTGCCCCCTCTCTGGATTCCTATTCTTCACCACCATCTATCTGACCTCCCTCTTCCTGGCAGCTGTAAGCATCGAGCGCTTCCTGAGCGTGGCCTACCCGCTATGGTACAAGGCCCGGCCCAGGCCTGGACAGGCCTGCCTGGTCAGTGGAGCCTGCTGGCTCCTGGCCAGCGCTCACTGCAGCGTGGTCTATGTCATGGAATTCTCAGGGAACTCCTCCTACAGCCAGACTCCCAACAGAACCTGCTACTTGGAATTCGAGAAGAACCAGCTGGCTATCCTCCTGCCCGTCAGGCTGGAGGTGGCTGTGGTCCTTTTTGGGGTGCCCCTGCTCATCACCAGCTACTGCTACGGCCACCTGGTATGGGCGCTCAGCAGGGGAGCCAGCCATCGGCGGCGGCGGAGGGTGGTTGGGCTTGTGGCAGCCACCCTGCTCAACTTCCTCGTCTGCTTCGGGCCCTACAACGTTTCTCACCTTGTGGGCTACATCCGGGGTGAAAGCCCAGCATGGAGAAGTTATGTGCTGCTTCTTAGCACCCTGAATTCTTGTGTCGACCCCCTTGTCTACTACTTCTCATCATCTGGATTCCAGGCTGACTTTCACAGGCTGCTGAGAAGGCTGACAGGGGGCAGGGGCCCTTGGAGGCAGGAGGACAGCATGAAGCTGAAGGAGAAGAATGAGGAGGGGGGCAGCCACGGGAGCTGTCCAACGCAGGGGACAGGGAGCGGACTCCGGGAGGGGCCGGGCAGTTCCTAGCTCGAGTCAGGCAGGACCACCGGGGAGTGGGGTGGGGAAGCCTGGGGGCTGACAAAGCCGGGCTAGAGCAGGCACACAGCCTCCCCAAGGATGTGCTCACCCAAGCCCAACTCTCGATCTTACCCAACTGCCCTCCTTTCCCATACCCCTCTGCCCACCCCCGCCCACCCCCAAGCCATGGATTGAGCCCTGGGAGACAGTCAGGATGAGAGCCTGCTCTGGAGAAAAATGAGCTCCCATGGCAGCAGGCCGGCTCCTGTGCTTCTCGGAAGGTAAAGGAGGAGTTGAGAGCAGTGACCAGTGACCCTGGTGGCTTAGGACAGGAGGCGGAAGAAACCACCCTTCAGAGCTGCTCCTACTCGCAGGTCAAGAGTGGGTACACAGGACCCCAGGCTTGAGGGAGCATCCTGTTCTCATGTGGATTTTTCCAGAATGTTTCCATTGTTCAGTAAATTCAGATTTTCAGGGACATTTATGAAAAATGACAGAAGAAAAATTACCTAAATAAATCTGGTAGCAAGTAAAAGGGAATGCCTTATTCGTTTTGTTTGTTTGTTTGTTTGTTTGTTTTGTTTTGTTTAGAGAGAGAGGGCCTACACATGCAAGTGGGGTAGGGGGCAGAGGGAGAGAGAGAATCCCAAGCAGGCTCTACACCCAGCACAGAGCCCAATACAGGGCTCGATCTCACAACCCTGAGACCATGACCTGAGCCGAAATCAAGAAATCAAGAGTTGGATGCTCAACTGCCATCCAGGGGCCCCTGTTTTTTTCTTATGGTCTAATCCCAAATGGGATTGGTGGATGGAAGCATAAAACACCTAGACATGGAAGGAAAAGAGCTAAAATGCCTAGATGTCAGGAGAGGATCTGGGTTGGAGGAATAAAAGTAACAGCTACTCTATGGGAAGGACTTGGCCTCACCCACTATCTTCTTTGATCCTCTCACTAACCACGGCAGATACTATTATTATTCGTGCTCTGCAGATGAAGGGATGGGCTGAGAAGGTGAAGTCTCCTACCTGAGATCCTACAGTCCATAAGTGATTGCAGCAGGCCTGGAGGCCGGAATTAGCTGACCCCGACTCCCATGCCCCTCACCCACTCTCCTCTTCTGCCTCCAGCTGTGTGTCATCCGCAGAGAGCGGGCCGAGTCTGGCTTCCAGAGCCAGCGAGACAGTCTGGTCAGGACAGATGTAAACAGGCCACGAGGACAACTGGAACAACATGCAAAGCAGCTCGGCTCTTCGTGTTGCTAAGTCCTCTTCCCTTATTATTAGAAACCCGCTCGAAAAAACAAAGCTTATCAGTCAGCACAGTTGACTTCAAAGACAGACATAGGTTCTTAAGAGCTATTTTTATCAAGATTGGACCATTTTGTAAGCTTTCCTTTCCTACTGAGGGGTGGTGCGTGAGAAAGCGTGGGTTAGAGCCTCCTCTACCAGCAAGGCAACCAGAGCAATACGGGCACCTGTTTGTCCTCACTCAGCTTTAGTTCAAAAACATTTGTTGTGCACCTACTGTGTGCAGCTGGCTGGGTTGAGAACTGCAAGGGCTTTTAATATGAACGTCTTAAGCATCTGCTTTCTTCCTGGGGTGAAGGTCACTGGAGAACCACGGCTGGCTGTGGGTACGGGGTGGGGTTTCAGATGGAACGGGAGAGACATCACCTCGGTGCCGAGATAGTGGCATGAGCTGTCTCTCTGACCTGTGACTCATCTTCTGTCCCAAGGCACTCAGCCCTGGTGACAGCTAAGAACTTGAATATAAACATGAGTCTACATGGTTCAGATAGGGAAAAAAGGTTGACATGGAGTCCTGTGACTCCAGAATTGGTAACAAGGACCCAACTCAGAACAAAAAGGAATTGGAAATCCCATGTTTTAGAGAGAGCCATGAAGGACAGGAACCTGACTCCTCTCCCAGGGTTTATAATGAGGAAGAAGAGGCGGCTTCGACAGCTTTGCTGCTTCCAACTATCACCCAGCACTAATCCCTCCCCAGTCTGTATAAGCAAAAGGCTAGGGGTGGGAGGGTGAAAAGTCATCAGAGGCCGGGTGGTTGTCTGGGAGGTAGTGAGGGAACTGTGGCGGCGTTTTCCATATCTTGTGGAAGCCAAGGGACAGGGGTGCTCAGGGGATGGCAGGTGTATTCTGCGACCATTGCCCCGTGCCCTTCTAGGCAGAGAACTGAGACTGGCAGACAGGTGGCATGGGAGCGTCTGTGTGCGTGACGAGCACCGTGCTCTCTCACCAGTTGGCCGAGCAAGCAGGTGGGAGCTCCCCATGGGTGAGCTGGAAATTCTAGATGCTGGAAGAGGTCAAACCAGGTTGGCTCTGCCAAGACAGATGCCGAAAAAACTCAATTCTAGCTGCAATAGAGAGCCGGTAAGCGGGCATCTGACTCTCAGTGGACACCAAAAGCTACTCAGTATTTAGCTAAAGCACTGTTTCGCAAACTTTTTTGTATCTCCGTCCCCTCGAGGAGCCTCGTTGGGTATTTTTTCCTATTCATCACCTTCTTCTGCCCTGCCCATGAAATTTTAATACAGCAGACACACTAGATACCGGTTTATGGGTACGGCCCTTTGGAAGGCCACAAACCATTGCTCCCCTGCCACTCACTTTCACCTCTTTGGGGGACAATGTTGGCCCTGCTGAGAATGCATGAGCTAGAGACGCGGTTTTACCACACAGAGTGATAAGGCCCGTCTCACACAACCGTAGCCCAACGGAGTGATGTTTATTAGGCTGCTGGAGCAAAGGAGACCACGTTCCAGAGGAAGCGTGGGTGTCTCACCAGAGAAGAGAGGGGTATTTTAGGATTCGGGATGAGGGACTATCTGGGTGAACTTTCAGTGAAGCAGTGCTTGACAGGCTCAGAGCAAAGAGACCTGTAGCAAAGAGGTCAATGTCAGGCCCTGGCTGAGAAGTGGACTCGGAGTCTGTTCTTTTGGAAAATATGAAGAAAAGGTAAAGGCAGAATTCCGTGTCTGAAAACTCTTGTTCTGCAGCTCTGGGGGTTGAAAAGCTGGGCTGCTTCTCGGTGTCACACGCTCCCGCTCAGACTATCTGAGCAGCAAGGGGGATGTTCTTGTTCTTCACCGACTGGATTTCAAACAGCCAAGTTTCTGACAGCGGGACTTTAGGAAGCAAGGGTTCTCAGCAATATAATTGTGTTAATTAACAAAACAAGTTCTTCAAGGTTTACAAAAGGAACTCAGTCATCAATGGCCATGATGGAGGAGGAGATTTTCTTTCCTAGTAGGAAGGATCCCCCCGCAGCAAGCCCGAAGGCAGCACAACCCAGAAGGATGGGAGGAAAGACAGACATGACCCACGCCTGCCACAGGTTCCCTGGGCCATAGGTCAGGTCTCATAGGGAACAGAGAGGAGGCCAGAAGTTTTAAATCTCCAAGTGTACCAGAAACCGAGGGAGGCTACTCACAAAGTCACTAAGAAACTGGCAGAGAGGGGAGCCGGGGTGGCTCAGTCGGTTAAGTGGTTGCCTTTGACCCGGGTCATGATCTCAGGGTTCTGGGATCGAGCCCCACATCAGGCTCCTTGCTTAGCGGGGAGTCTGCTTCTCCCTCTCCCTCTGCCAGCCGCTCCCCTTGCTTGTGCTCGTACTTTCTCTCTCCCTGTCAAATAAATAAATAATCTTTAAAAAAAAAATGAGAGCGAGAGAGACCGGCAGAGACAGTTCGATACAGCTTGGCTGACGGCCGGGAGTGTCGCAGGCTTGTGCAGCAACCAGTTCAAAAAAACTCTGTAGACCAGTGCCCATCAGAGGAGGGCACAGGGCAAGCAAGAGAGCAGAGAGAAAATGGTAGGTGAGGCAGGCTGACTTGCTGCCTTTTCCCAGGTTAAAGACATCACCTACGACCAGAGCCTTTGGCTGTTTTAGCAAGTGGCCTCTCAGCCTGTGAACGTGCTGGCAGGGCAAAAGGAAGCTATGACGCAGGGCAAGAGAGGTCAGTCTGCCTCAGCTGGGTGCTGGGGAGGGGAGAAAACTAGGCCAGGTCAGTGTTGGAAAAGCAAGAAAGGAGGTGAAGAATAGATGGGGGTGAGCAAGAAGCCTGGGACTCCGCAAAATTAGTTGCAACAATCATCCCAAAGCAGGAGGCAGAACAGCAATAAAGGTAAGAGAATGTGGAAGACGTCAGGCCATAGATTCTGGGAGAGGAGAACTGTAAGTGGGACACAGAGTCCGCTGTGGAGGAAAAAAATAAAGTGAAATAGTGTGAGAAAGTGCTCAACTTTTTACCTTCCTCTCTCTGACATGACCTCTCTGGTTAAAAAAAAAAAAAAAGAACCCAAGGCAATAAAGGTAGTTGCAGCCCCTAAAACTGCAGTCTGTGAGAAGCCTGCTGACTTCCCTTTAAGGCCAGTTCTGAAAAACCATTCGAATGGAGGGAGATCGAGGCACCAATATGTCGGCCTGCAATCTGGGAAGAGGATGCTGGGATCACATTCCATAAAGGAATGGGAGACAAGAAATGAAGTCTGAGAAACTGGGTGGGCGTGGGATGGTGCACAGAGCTCACCCCCCCCCCAATGAAAGCGTGGAAGGAGGGGAAAGAAAATGTTGCAGAAGAGGAAATGAGGTCCAGAAATGTTTTTGAAAGGGAGGTGCTTTTACCGAATTTAGACTCATTTCACTGAATTTAGACAACCAAATCAACCATCCCCTGATGCAGACACCCCAGTCGCAGCGTCAAATTGTAATTGGCACTAACCACGACAACATTGTTCCCCTTTATTGGTGACTGCTCTCAGAATGTACACACAATGACCCAATTCTAGACGGCAAAAGGTAAGAAGTCTGCTGGGGGAAGGGGATGTCTGGGAAAGATTTTTCTCCATACTGAAAGAGACAGCCATGTGAGGAGCTGCCCTCTCCCTTCCTGGTTTGGAAACTTTTATATGAGGATGTGATACTTGGAGCTATTGCAGCCACTTGGGGGCCATAAGGCCACAAACTTGAGGAAGGAAGCTAATAAGCTAAGGGTGGCAAAGGAAAAGGATAAAAAGGCCTTGCTGAGCTGGGACCCCCACCTCCACACTCGCTGTCAATAAACATTCCTATAGCTGACTCACTATTAGCCAGAGAGTCTCTCTAACTTGTAGCAAATGCATCTTAACTGTAATGGATAAGCCTCTCTCTAAACAAGCCTCTATCTAAACATCCTATATCCTGCTAGAATTCACTTGGTGACATCTTCTCGTCTCCTGATTTGTTTTATGATCCTGGAATTTCTAAATTCTGACTATTTGCTTTGGAGGAACTCTGAAATCCTTGTGTTTATCTTACCTATCAGAGTTGGACTCAAGGGAGATTTCTTATGGATCCTGTCAAGTAGCTCTGGTACCGAGATATCGGGACTCACTTCATTCGAAGGCTTTTGGGAGCTGACTGGCTGGGTCTGCACCGACACAGCATTACAAGACAAAAAAACCAAACCAACTGGATGGGACCTTTTTTGAGGTTGAATAGCATCTGCCTGACAGTCTGGTTGCAAGCGCCTCTCCTTTTATTGATAAAAATCCCCATGTTTATTATGGGACACAGATTGCCATGGAAACGAGAGGGTTGAATGGGAGGGAATCATGAACGCTGTCCTCAGTGTTCTTAGAAACAGGAGAGCTACGCAGTCTTCTTGCCAGCGGAGTCACTCTCACACACATAATGGCTACATGATGATGACAAGATGTGTTCCTGGATGCCTAATTCACCACTTAACAATGTGTGCACACAGTTAGGGGCTTGCAGCTTACCTTGTCCCTGCCCCACCCTTTCTAATAATTGTTGCCTAGTGGTTCTCAGCACTCAGAGCACAATCTTCATCTTTCTGACACCCTAGAAACCTCCTTCAGAATAACTCCTTGTTTGCTCATCTTCTGGAAAACCACCAAATGATACGCTGTGAATCAAAAGGTCAGCTGGAAAACACATAAACAGGAAAGTTCACTGCAGAGTGGACTGAACAAACAGGCCAGCAAGCTTGGGCCCTGGTTGGGGGCGCTGACAGCGTTCCTGCTGTTGCGCACCCTCCCACCGTACCCCAGCCAGCCTGGTGAGGCATCGGGCCAGGCTCTGGGACAAGAGAAACACACAAGGGCTTTGGAGGCATCGCTTCTGACCTCACAACGCAGCAATGTCCTCCCAGGTGTTACTCAGGATGAGAGCAACCCTGTGCACACAGACCGTACAAAAATATTCACAGCGGCTTTAATCA
This sequence comes from Potos flavus, assembly GCA_028534135.1. Lineage (NCBI taxonomy): Eukaryota > Metazoa > Chordata > Mammalia > Carnivora > Procyonidae > Potos > Potos flavus. The sequence goes on from CM052888.1 coordinate 37,041,022, forward strand.
CCATAGCCCCAAATGGAAAATGGTGCAGGTGTCCATCAGGAGAGAACGGATTTAAAAACTGTGATGTAGCCATGCAACGGAATACCTCCAGGCAATAAAAGTAACGAACTGCTGACCTAGGTAACAGTATGCAGCCTCTGATTCTGATACCACGATTTATAAGAGCAAATAGATTTGGTCTTCAGCCAAGGGTCTTAGTTGCCTGGGCCCACTCCTGCCATAGGGCTCCTAAAACTCTTGGGATTTCCTAAGTGATGAGAGTGACAATGGTGTCTTTTATTACACTGAGGTGACTCTCGGACCCCCACTTAAAGATGGGGGCTGGTTGCCAGGGGAACCAGCTGAGGGATCAGAGGGTTGGAGAGGCGACAGGGGCTGAAGGCTGAATCAATCGCGATGGCTAGTGATTTCATCAATCCTGCCTAGGTAACGAAGCCTCCATATTAACTCAAAAGGGTGGGGTGCAGAATGCTTCCAGTTGGTGAATACGCCCAGATTTGGGGAGAGCAGCATGCTAGGAGAGGGCATGGAAGCTCTGCACCCCTTCCCCATCCCATCCCTTGCCCTGTGTGTCTCTTTCGTCTGGCTATTCCTGAGTTATAGCCTTTTACAATAGATGAGTGATCTAGCAAGTAAAATGTTTCTGTGAGTTCTGCGAGCCACTCTAGCAAATTAATCAGACCTCAGAAGGGGGGTCACGGGAACCTCCAATCTGGAGCCATTGGGTCAGAAGCACAAGTGGACAAGCAATTGGTGTCTCAAGTGATGGTGCGGTGTGGGGCGTGGGGCGGGTGGGATGGGGGGGAAAGGTTGGGGGGAGGGTAGTCCTCTAGGACTAAGCCCCCTAACCTGTGGAACGTGACACTACCTCTACGGAAACAGCGTCAGAATTAAGCTGAATCCCAAGACACCCAGCTAGTGTCCAGAAAATTGCTTGGTAGTGTGGGGGGGGGCAGCCCCGCCCTGGTTAGAATTGGTACCAGAACCCCTACCCTGACAGAAAGCAGACGAGTGGTTGCCAGGAGCCAGGGAGGGGAGGGGAGGGGAGGGGACCTTCGGGGAAGATGCCCGAGTGGCACTTGAGAGGGACAAAAGTATTCTGTAACTTGATTGGGCTGGGGGTGACACAGATTTCTAAATTTGCCAAAACTAATCCAACTCTCTGCTTAAAATGGATGCATTTTACTGTGTGTAAATTTAGCCTTTCTAAAAACAGTTGATTACAAAAGTCCCATCACCCTGCCTCTCTGGGTCACCTCACATTATACATAATGTCGGCACCTTCCCCTGTTTCGACGAGTCACATAGGTCTCTGCCTTTGCGGTGCCACTCTGCAGAAGCGACAGCTAGAGGATGACCCAGGTTGCAGGAAAAGGGCCGAAACCACGGTGCAATCAGGTGAGAAAATGGCAACTGGCTCTTATCTTGGTGCTGGAGACCCACGGGCGTAGCGGGGACGAGGCCGACAGGGGAATGCAGAGCTCGTCACAACTCAACTCCTGTCTTGTTGCCAAGAAGGACTGTGGGTTTGGGGCTGCCATATCTTCTGATTCTTCTAGTTGAAAACCCAGCTGCTGCTGCTGGTTTTGAAATCTTACCTTTTTTGAAGCTGATACAATGTTAAAGTTAGTGTTGTGTGTGGTGAACCCAAGACAAGCCTGAGGGTTGTGGTCTGGCCCCCCGGCTTGGATCCAGTCTGTGGCCTCTGCAGCAGGGGAGGCTGAGGAGGGTTCGTCTACTAGGAATGGGTGGGGAAAGAAGCGGGAGGAAGTGTCCTTTGCCACAAGTGCAGCTTGGAGATAACTTTGCCCAGATCAGCTGGCCAACAGTTGCAGAGATCTGCTGACTTTATAAAATCATTCTCAGCATTTCCAAGTCCCCCCTGCCCCAGCAGCCCAGCAGCCCAGCTCTGAGAGCTGTGCCTCCTGCCCTTCTCCACTCCCCCCCAAACCCTGCCCTCCCATGCTAGAGGGATGTCTCTGGAGAACACAGAGTGGAGCAGAGGAACCCTGTGGAGGGGCTCCCACAATCTCCAGGGCCCTCTATCTCGACCCTGGCTCCTCCTTCTGCCCCCAAGCTCTGGAAGGCATCGTAGAAGGCTGTCCCCTTTTGCTCTTGCTTTCCACCTGCACTATTCGGGTGTTCTCGTCCATGACCAGAGCTTTAGTCATGGATGGCTCCCAAATTTTCATCGCCAGCCCCAGACTCTCATGTATCCACGGTGAAGATCTCAACTTCACACATCTTCATTCCCTCCCCCAGAGCTGCCCCCTGTCCCAGCCTTGGCCATGCCGGTGAGTGGCGGCAACGCCCCCTACCTATCTGCCCATGCCAGAAACCCAGGAATCGGTTCAGGTTTTATTATTATTATTATTATTATTATTAAAGGTTTAGTTCTTTTCTTACGTTTCAAATGATCATACAATAAAAAGGAACTTTTTCAGGGAGGACTCTACAGTTCTGTGAATTTGAACTCATAGATTCCTGTAACCACCACCACAATCAAGATAAAGAACAGTTCTAGTCACATCCTTCCCTGGCTCCTAACCACTTGACAACCACAGATCTATCGTAGTTTTATCTTTTCAAAAACGCCACCTAAATGGAATCAAACAGTCGCTAACCTTTTGACACTGGCTTCTCTCACTGGGCACAATGTCCTTGAAATTCACCTCGGCTGCCATAAGCATCATGGTTTGTTCCGCTATCTGGCTCTACCATGACATGCCCATCCACACACCCGCCGAAGGACATCGGTGTGCTTGCCGTTTAGGGCAGTGACGGACAGAGCTGCTCGAAACGTTCACGTACAGGTGTCCGTGTGGACTCCAGTCTTCATTTCTTGAGGTCAGATATCCAGGAGAGGGACGGCTGAGTCATCTGGTAATTGTATGTTTAACTTTTAAAGAGACCTTCAGCCTGTGTGTTGGGGGCCGTGCCGTTCTGCATTCCTTCCAGCAATACGAGAGATCCGGTTGCCGCACAACCTTGCAGCACATGTGGGGCGGTGTTTCTATTTTGGCCATTCCGACAGGTGTCTGGTGGGCAGGCAGCCCTCCTTGATGCCTGCTCCTTTATGGCCCACAGGCAATTTATCATCAAGTCCTACCGCTTCTATCTCCAAATCATGTCTTGTATGAATCTGCTTCTCAGCAAAATGCACGGCAACCACTACTTGCCACCTGGACTACAGAAGCTTCTAACCTGGATTTGATTCTTGTCCTTAATCCCATTAAGTCCACACCACAGCCAGAGGGCCGGTTGAAGAACACTAATTGGATCAGATCATTGTCCACTGTCCATTCCTCTCCCCTCTTCCTGGCCTCCCAGGCCCTGTGTCATCCAGCCCCACATCTAAGCTCCTCGGGGGGCCATTCCACCTGCACTGACATCGCTGTGCTGGCTTGGCCTCAATCAAACAGTACCTAGCACAGAGTAGGCATTTGGTATTTGATAAATAAATGAATGAATAAGAAGTATCTCTGATTTTCCACTATTATAAATAATGCTACAAGGAATATCCTTTTCCATAAGTGCTAATGCATTTGTACATTTCTTAAAAGGGGTACTGCAATATTACATGGTATATACATTTGATTTTTTTAATAAATATTGACAAATTATCTTCCCCAGGTGAATCAACTCCCTGTTCCTTAACCATCTGTAGGAGACTTCATAACCCTGCCAACAAGGGGAAATACCATTTTTTAATTTTTTTAAGTTGACAATTTTTTTTAAGTAGGCTCCACACCCAGGGTGGAGCCCAACGCAGGGGCTCAAATTCACAACCCCAAGATCAAGACCTGAGCTGAGATCCAGAGTCAGACACTTAATCAACTGATCTACCCAGGCGCCTCTTTAAGTTGACATTTAAGATTTAGTAACTCAGTGTATTAGGGTCCTCCAGAGAAAGAACCAGTAGAATGTATGTGTATATACAGAAAGAGATTTATTTCAGAAATTGGCTCATGTGATTGTGGTGGTTTGTGAGCCCAAAATCTGACGGAGGAGGCTGGCAGGCTGGAGACTCAGATCCAAAGGGTTGCAGGTCAAAACAAAAAACAAAAAAAAACAAAAAAAACCCCCAAACAAACGGTTGCAGGTCAAGTCCAAAAGCAGTCTGGGCTGGGAGACAGGAGGAGTCAAGGTTGCAACTGAAATCTGAAGGCAGTCTGCTGGAGAATTCCCTCTAGCTCAGGGAAGGTCAGCTTTCTATTCAGGTCTTCAACTGATTGGATGAGACCCACCCACATTATGGAGAGAAATCTGCTTTACTCACAGTCTAAGAATTTAAATGTAAATCTCATCCAAAAACATCCTCAGAGAAACATCTGTAATAACAGTTGACCAAAAATATGGGCACTGTGACCCAGCCAAGCTGATGCATAAAATTAAAAATCCATTCAGAATTAATTTAACTTTAATTTCTCGGATAAAAAGTGAGGTAGCCAATATTTGCATATTGAAAACATTCATGTTTATTTCTTCCTAGAGTTGCCTTTTTCTTATTTAGTTTGTGGGATACTTGCATATCTTTGAATATCTGCATACAAACCCTTTATCAGTTATAGATGTAGAAAGAGAGTCTTTTAGTTTGTTCATAACTTTTTCCATAGCTTTATATTTTTTAAGATTTATTTATTTTAGAGAAAGAGAGCATGCGCACAGGGTGCAATAGGGAGAGGGGCAGAGGGAGAGAGAATCTTGACGCAGACTCCCTGCTGAGCGCAGAGCCTGATGTGGGGCTTGATCTCAGGACCCTGGGATCATCATCTGAGTGGAAATCAAGAGTTGGCCGCTTAACCAACTGAGCCACCCAGGTGCCCACATAGCTTTATATTTTTGTGTGCTAAAATTTATCATTTCTTCTAAGACTTCTACATTTATGTCATGCTAGAAAAAAGCCTTCTCATTTACAGGGCTTAAAAATGATCTCATCGTATACCTTCAATACAACTTAATACCTTAATACAACTTCTTTTTTTTTTTCTTAATACAACTTCTATAGTCTTTAAAGACATATTTGATCTTTAATACACCTGCATTTTACTTTTGTTGTCTAATTGCAACTCTTCCAAACTCTTCCAACTATCCCAGCGTAATTTACTGAATAACCAATCCCTTCCCACTGATTTGAAACGGGTTTTGATCACTTAATTAGAAAGAAGCCTCGACATATAATCAATGAAATCCATTACATTGCAATCAATTGCAATACGTTATAAACAAAGATATCATTTTTTACCTATCTCATTAGCAAAAAATATTAAAGATTCAAAATATCCAACACTGGAAAAGGTACACAGAAAATGGGTACTTTTATACCCAGTTGGTAGGAATGTAAGTTGCTGAACATTTTTAGGAAGGTAATACAGAAATATCTATCAAAAATTTTATTTTTGTTTTATTTAATTTATTTATTTGAGAGAGAGAGGGAGAGAGAGAGTACAAGCAGGGGGAGCAGGAGAGGGAGAAGCAGGCTTCCCGCTGAGCAGGGAGCTCCAATCCCAGGACCCTGGGATTATGACCCGAGCCCAAGGCAGATGGGTAACCGACTGAACCACCCAGGAGCCCCTCTATCAAAAATTTTAAACAGTTTCTCTTTGACCCAGTAATGATATCAATTACGTATCTAAAAATCCATCTAACCCAAATACTCTCACATATATTTACATAGACAGATAAAAAGACAGACAGACAGATAGATATTCATGGAAGCCCTGTTTGTCCTAACAAAAGCACTGGAAACTATGATGCCATGGAAGGTCACTAGGCATATTAAATAGTGAAAAATGAAGTTTCAGAGCCATATGTATGGTATTACTCCATCTATGCACTTTTTAAAACTACATGTTTCTATATGTACATATATGGGTATAAACCAACGAGAGATTGCTTCTGGAAAGGAAGACGTGTCAGGAGGAAGTGAAGTAGCATTTCACATTTTACTTCTGTATTGTCGAATTCTCTTACGGTGAGGATATATTCTCACATTATTATGCCATTTTTTAAATTAAAAAAAAATAATAGTGGAAGAACATGCACTACCTTGCTTGTGACCAAGCTAGAAGAGAGAATAGGGCACAGAAATTCCAGTTGCCTGAAAACTCACAAGGCCATTGTGAGGTTAGCTGGGATAACAGGGATAAATCATTTCACACAGTCAGGCCTCCCCTCACCCTGGGAGCTGGGGAGGGGTTAAATTTTCTCAAACCTCAGGCATTAAAAACAGGTGGAGGGTTTTCTCTAAGAAAACTGAGTATGTTGTCCCTGAGAACTGCAGAAATATGAGCAGGACGGGCCATCGAGAAATGACCCAGGAGACACCTGTGGGAGTCTCAATACCTACCCTCTGTGTGGGGCCAGCATATGCCCTTGGACACTACCACTTCTCCCACTGATAGGAAGTAGACAAGGTGACCCCAAAGGGTGACTACCAGGATAATCACTCCCACCGAGAGCCCTGAGTGGTCTCCGATGAACCCGTCACACAGAATCAGCAGCAGTGAGTTTAAGAAGCGATCGGATTGCTCTGTGTCTCCCCAGACTGGTCTCCAGACGCCACCCTCCCCCCACAAAAGCAGGCATGGGATTTTCCCCAAATTAGAGGGCTCCCAGGAGCTCTTGGGACAGGTGGCAGCAGCCTCTGATGTACAAACAACGTCACATCCTTTTGGGAAAAGCCTCCTATCACAAAAGCTAGAGAGAGGAACTTAAAAATGGTACCTTAGGGGTGGGGGATACTCAAACTGGGTGAAGGTGAGCGGGAAATACAGGCTTCCGGTTGGAGAAGGAATAAGTCAGGAGGATAAAAAGCACAGCATAAGGAACATATGACATCATAACAGTGATGTAGAGTCAATGACATCGTAACAGCGACGGACTGACGGATCGGCACAGGATAGACAGTAGCTACACGTAACCCTGTGGAATCACCATGCTGTGTATCTGAAGCTAATGTCACATTGTGTGTCCACTATATTCAAGCAAAATAAATAATAAAATAAAAATTGACAGTGTAACTTAGAAAAAAGATCAACAGATACCGAGTGCCACCACATCCTGACCTCATGGGAGGCGTTAGACCATGCCTCTAAAAACTGGTTTTACCAGCACGGGCTCAAGACCCACCTCCAGGCCAAATCTGAGGAGCTGGGAAGTGGAAGAAGAGACACTGAGGAGTGTTCTGGAGCACTGGGACCTCAGTGGGAAGAAAATGGGGGAGCTCTTCCTGCTCACAGCTAATGCACAATAGAGGGACTTGAAGATAGCCACCAGCACGGCTGGACATGTCCCTGAAGTTTAGAGGGCACAAGGCCTTGTGCCAGATGCTTGCTGGGAGAAATCAAAATAGGACAGGTATGAGCTGCTGTCCCATCGACAATGGTATTAATAAGGTCCACAGCCCCCTTGGGGCAAAGCCAGCCTAGACAAGCCAACCTAGAGTCGTTTCATGAATGACCCCACCCAAAAGTCAGCCTGGAGGAGCAGTGCGATCCCACAGAGAGGAGGCCCAGGGACAGAGACTGGACTGAGTGACTGGGCGGAGGAGGTGCCCCACATCCAAAGGTTCCAGCTGGGGAAGACCAAGGACCTGCCAAAAGCCCCCTCAGGAGAATGAGGCAGCACTAGATGTATCCCACCTGGAGGGCATCCAACCCCAGGTCATAACTCTACCAGGCCAGCTGGACATTCCTGGCCCCTCACGCATCCTCTCTGCCCATAGGGCAGGGCCGAAAGCCGCGGCTAATGAGTGGAAGAGCACGGGAAACAAGGTGGTGCAAAGAAAGAGAAATGGCACTGTGCCACGTGCCCCTTCTCTGCAGGCTAGAGTCCGAGACATTGCAGAGCTGGGAGGGAGAAGGGCTCCTTGGAACAGATTTGGGATTTTTGATATTATGCTGGGCTGGAGCTATGTGATCATGACACCGACCGGACTTCCATTATCTAAGAGCACCCAAAGAGGCCATGGCCCTCAAAGAGTCGTGCTACCACAGGAAGAAGAAAAAGGGTTTACTTGTATCTGCCAAATCCAGTTCATTCTATAACACAGTTATATTCCATCGTAGGTGGCCTCAGGGTGTAATAAGTTATCTCCCTGGCATTCATCCTCTGCACAACATCTAGAGCTGTTCTTGGCTCTTACAGAAGCAGATTTATTTCTGTGCAGGGAGGGGCTGCTGCCCAGGGCAGATCCTGACTCAGAGCAAGGCAGCCCTGGACCATCTGCTCACACAGGCTCACCCCAGTTGCCTGCCTGTAGGGCATCTGGCCCAGGCCTCACATTTACTCTCAGGACACAATCCCCAGATAAGGTTAAACATATGGTCACACAGATATCTTTTTTTTTTTTAAGACTTTATTTATCTACTTGACAGAGAGAGAGAGAAAGCACAAGCAGGCGGAGCCACAGACAGAGGGAGAGGGAGGAGCAGGCTTTCTCCTGAGCAGAGAGCCTGACGTGGGGCTCGATCCCCGGATACTGGGATCGTGACCTGAGCCGAAGGCAGACGCTCAACCGAGCCACCCAGGCGCCCCTCACACAGCTATCTTGACAGGACCTAACTTTCAATCCCATGGCTCATTTCTGGTTCTACATTTTAGTGAATTCTGCCAAAAAGTAAACAAATAACATCCTAAAACTACTTTGTGAACGGAACAATTATACATCATATTTCATGTTAAGAGGCTGCTCCCCCATTACAATCCCATTTGGTCATGTCATCCCTTCTTTTTTTTTTTTTTTTTCCCATATACTGGAAACCTCAAAAAATGGAAGTGGTCTGGGCTGTCCTGACACTGGGGGATCCTGGCGTAAGAACATGGGCCGTCCTTCCGTTTCCTAGCATCTGAACCCCTTCCCATGCTTAGGGAACTGCCCACGTGTGAATTTTTCATCTTGGTGGGAAGCAGAGACTGGCTCCCACCAGAGAACTTGTTTGCTGCGCATCCCTCCTATGGTTAGCTAATCAGATTCACCTGCCCAAATTCAGAATCACGTTCGAAGTGGTACAGAAGAGGAGGATGGCAGGGAATGACTTCTGGTGGTGACAGCAGTCATAGCAAACAGAAGAACATGGCTCTCGGGCCCAGTGTTGAGCATGTGTGGGTTTGCGGGGAGGGGCTGTAGCATGACTTTTAATGCGGTCCTGGCTGCATGGCTCCCTTCCTTCTCCAAGCCTGGTTCCCCAGCCTCCCTGGGAGATCTCTGAGCTACCCAACGTGTTATCATATAATCCCTAAATTAGTGGAGTTGGCCTCTGGTGCGACAATTAAGACCCATCACCAAGACTGTCCAGTACAGTGATTAGGGGCTAAGAAAGCCTGCTTTCTGTTGAGAGATGCGAAACCCATTAGTAATCCATAAAATGTGGCTGCATTAAAACAGCAAAGAGACATCACTTGATATCCACTCGACTGGCAAAAACCCAGAAGCTGGATAATGGCCAAGCATGGGTGGGGACGTAGCTCAGAGATCTAATGGCTGTCAGACCTGTAGTTCTGTCCTTTTTCTTTTTTTTAAAATTTTTAAAAAGATTTTATTTATTTATTTGAGAGAGAGAGACAGTGAGAGAGAACATGAGAGGGGAAAAGGTCAGAGAGAGAAGCAGACTCCCCGTGGAGCTGGGAGCCCGATTCGGGACTTGATCCCAGGACTCCAGGATCATGACCTGAGCCGAAGGCAGTTGCTTAACCAACTGAGCCCCCCAGGCACCCTCTTTTTTCTTTTTTATGTCTACTTTGGTCCTATCCACTCTCCCAGCAGGGGCGGCCCCACAGAAGAGAAGGCTGGGGCCAGGTGGGGTCGGGTGGGGTTGGGTGGGGTGGGCTACGCTCTGGACCCACCTCTGCTTAATCACGGGTGTTCACCGGACCCACAGCCCGGCTTGTGATGAATGCTCAATGAATATTAGCTGTGAATGTTTTTCTTGCTTTTAAATTACTTTTTGAGTAAGATTCCACATGCTCAGAAAAAGGTTTTTTTTTAACAGCACAGAAGGATACCGGGGAGAGAAGTAAGTCTCCCTCCCATCAGAACACCCAGTTCTCCCTCCCGGAGACAAACCACTGCTACCAGTCTCATGGGTGTCCCGCCTCCCCCAGCCCACTCCTCACCCAGCACCTAGAGGGATCCTTTAGAAATGTGAAACGGATTACATCACACCTTTGTCCATCATACTCCAGATGTCACTGCACATCCTGACCACGGCCACAAGGCCCCACGTGGTTGGGGCCAAGGTGGGGGGGCACCGCCGACCTCCTGACCTCATTATCACAACTCCGCCCTCACATGGTCTCCTCGCTGCCACTCTGGCCTCACTGACCTCTTGCAACAATACACTGGCTCACCTCGGGGCTTGCTGTCCCCATGTCTAGAGCACCACGACAGTCTTGTACCTCATTTTCTTCGTTCCTACACATCTCTGCTCAAACATCGCCTCCTTGGAGAGGCCTTCGCAGACTGCCCTCACGCTCTGCCCCTTACTCTGCTGTTGCAGTCTCTGCCTTCCTTCTGAACCCCAGCCTAGCCCCAAGCTTGCTGTTATGATTCATCTGCTGCCCAACAGAATGCCAGCTCCGTGAAGCAAGACCCGTTTGCTGCTGATTCTTCCCCAGAGCTTGCAAGTGCTGGACCGTGGGGGCTGCTCAGGAAATCCTCACTGAGCAAATGTGTGGGTATATGTTCCCTTTTCTTGTACAACTTGCTATTTTTATAACATGCTCTTTTCTTTTGACAATAAACCTCAGAGTCTGATCTACACTGGCCTATGGAGATCTGCCCCATTATTTACAATAGATGCATACTAATTCTACTAACTGGATGCCCCATGGTTTGTTTTTTTTTTTTTAACTAGATCCTTACTGGTGAACATAGATTGTTCCCAGTCTTTTATTATCACAGAACAAACAAACAAAACACAGTGAGGAATATACTTCTTCATGCACACGGGAAAGTATATCCATATAATAAACTCATAAATGTCAGCTCGTTGGACCAGATGGTATGGGTTTTTTAAGGTTGAAAAGTGTCGTCAAATTGTACCCCCGAGGAGTGTCCCAAGTAACAAGGAGAGAGAGAGGAGCAGGGGATGAGGTCAGAGAGTGACAGGGACAGGAAGCCAACACAGTAGAGCTTGTAGGCCACTGTAAGGGCTGTGGCCTCGAAAAGAGATGGGAAGACCGAGGGGTTTTGCATAGAGGAGGGATGTGACCTACTTAGGTTTTAAAAGGACCACTCTGGCTGCTGTGTGGAGAACAGACTGAAGGGGCCAACAAGAGAAGCAGGGGGACCAGACAGGACATTGCTCAGGAACACAGGCCAGTGATGGGGATGACAGCTTGAACTCAGGAGGCGGCAGTGGACATGGTGAGACGTGGTGGTCGGGGATATATTTTGAAAATAGAGCGGAAGACATGTGGCAAAGGAATAAATGTCAGAGTAAGAGAAGAGTGAAGGATCTCTCTTGGGGTTTTGGTTTGAGCAGCTGGAAGGATGCGGTGGCAAAGTCTGTGTAGCCTGGGTCCCACCCCTGAGATGTGGGGAGCCAGGGCTGCAGCGGCAGCAGCTGGCGGAGGGGAGGCAGCTGGAAAACCTTAATTTCCTAACAGGTGAGGTCTCTCAATCTTACGCCGTGTGGTTTCAAGGGCTACAGCAGAACTGCAGTGGGCTGAGATGTATAGCAGTCTAGCTCAAGGGCAAGTGGGATAGTGACTACCTTGAGCCCGCTCCCTGGGTGGGCCTGTGTTCCATCTCTTCACTCCCTATGGTGGTGCATGCCGCTGGGTGTGTGGCTGGGCACCTCTGCTTCCTAACCTCTTACAGTGTTTCCCAGTGACTCCATGTTTAGCGTTCCCCTATCTGGCCTTTCCCCGATCAGTGATTGCCGGATGCTGAAGAGGACCATGGTCTGTGTTGTCGAGATGGCAGGAGGGCTCTGAACAAGAAGGGGGCTGTCATATTCTGCCTAGCCCAGCAGCTTATCAAGACATGCCAAAGAGCAGGAGAGAGAGAGAGAGATCAACAGATGAGACAGCTGTCCTCCCAGGTCAAATTACTCCAGATGACAGTCAGCACTCGCAAACTCACTCCTGTGTCCTCTCACTGTGGCCCACAGGCGGAGCGGCCTGACCTGTCTCCTATACCCAGCCACAACTGGCCTCCTTTCTGTTCCCCCGACATAGCAAGTCTGTTCCCACCGCAGGGTTCTGGTGCTTCCTGTCCCCTCAACCTGCAACGCTCTTCACATGGCTGCCGCCTCGCATCAGTTAAAACATCCCTGCTCAGCCCGGGCCTCTCCTGACAGCTGTCTTCCAAAAAAGTCCCACGAGAAAAGAGGACCCTCCCCTGGCATTTTAGGATGAGAGCAGCTTTATGTGGCAATCTTTACCTTTCCAGTAAGTTTCTGCTACTCAATGAAAGGCAGACAGCAAAAATGGTACAAATTAACTTGGTGGAGGACAAAAAATAATTTTGTTGCCTTCGTCCCATGTGTTTCAAGCATCAAAACCAATTCCTAAGTGCCCTTTATAGGACAGGACAGGTACCGTGTGGGTTAGGGAGGGCCGCCTACAGGGATATAGAGATCACTTGGCTACCAACACGGGGAGCAATGAGTAACAAGAGATCTTCTCTGGAGGAGAAACTGGGCTGAGGGTCTCTCTCCTGGGGTCAAGGGGAAAGGACGAGGGTCTCTGTTAGCAGGGTCGGGTGGCCAGTGGCAAGACACACACATCCCTTGAGGAGAGACAAAGCATCCCCAGTGAGTGTCCAAGTCTTCCTGGGTCTGCCTGGAGACACCCCCAGGGAGCAATGCGGACCAACACGGTTGGTGAGAGAACAGTGAGAAGAAGGCTGGCCCAGGAACGGCAAAACCCACTGAAAGAGGGACTGAGTGGGGAGGAAGCCTCAGAACCCTACTTGCCTGGCAGTGACATGGAGTTGGGATAGTCCAAGTCGAAGGAAAAGCATTTATAAGAAGGGATCTGATAGGCCAGAGGAAGTCAGGCAATGCTTTAGACACTAATGAGTTTCAGAGGAGCCTCCTAGAAAGAGAACAGGAAGCTGATTAGGTCAGGGGCCTTGAGAGAAAAGATGGGGAAGGAATGGGTGCAGAAACACCAGAGGGATCAGGAAGTGGATGCGTGTGCAAAATTGTTTGGAATAATTGCCCATGGAAAAGAAAACAGAATGGATTATTTGACACGCAGAAGGAGGAGGAAGCCCCAAAGAGCAGTCGTGATCTGGGTTCTGGGAGAAATCAGTTTGGTGGGGACAGAATTTGGTGGGAGATCCAGACAGTCACACTGCCTTGGGAAAAGCTCAACTATTGACCTTCCTCTCTTTGACCATGTGACTCTTCCAGGCATAAAAGCCTCACGTTTGTGGAAGAGAAAAGGGTGGTCCAGTTAGACAAGGTTCCCCTTGCTCCTGAGACCCAACGAATTTGAAAACCCACCCGACTGTCTCCAGGAAAAGGCAAGACACCCAACTTTGCTGTGCTCAGGGAAGAGGCCATCGGGATCGCCAACCTAGGGAAGGAGTGAGTATAGACAAACTTATGAAGTGGGGAAGAGTATGGACTTTACTTTCTATTTTTACTTTTTCATCTCCCTCCAAGGAGATAAGGCAAGAGGTCACAGAGATGGGAAAGGGGCCAGAACAAGCCAATGGCGAGCTTGTTCTGGTGAGGGCCTGGAGCAGGCGAGAGGGGCAGGAAAACAACGGTGAGCTCAGCCACAACTAGATGGGAATCTCTCCCATTCACCTGGCCCTTTATCTAAGATTCTCCAATCTGGGAATGAGATTTATAGGTGGGTGACCAGTAATACACTAGCAGTAAGTGTCCACAGGTTGAGGACTCAAGTTTTATTTTAAATGTCTACCTTTTAATGATAAATAAGAGGAGATGAAAAGTTACTCTTCACCAACATAAATCTCACATACATGTGCTTTCTTCAGGCAGTGAGAAAGGGAGTGTTAGTGGCAGGATACTGGGAACTGTGGTGCTTTGGGAGAAATCATGGTGATCTGTGGTATGGAGGAAAACAAGCTGCTGCTTGGGATCTTCCCAGAGTCACAGGACTGAGCTGAGGCGTGGGATCCTTGTGACCGGGCCCAGCTCAGGCTCCTTCCATTACTACCAGCCCCCTCCCCCACAAACCTACAAGTTTTCTTGGAATGGCTCAGTGTGGAATCAAGAAGATGGGCATCTGGGAGTCACTTTGGGCTCAATCTGACCATCCCTCAGGCCTAACCAAATTCCCATTTTCAGGGGTGAAGTTGAGAGTCTTGTGTTCAAGCCCAATGACTTGCAGGTACAAAAGAAAGAAAAAAGAGGCAAATGGAAGGAAGGAAAGTAGAAAGGAGAGGAGGGAGGGAGGGAGGGAGGAAGCAGGGAGCCACAAGCAGGCTAAGTAAAATTTGGAGAAACTCAAACACAGTCTCAGGCTTGTCCCTCTTGGTGATGAAGCAGCTGTTTCCTTCCCCTCTGTTCATACAGCCATTCATTTATCAATAGATGGTGCTGGGCACCTACTATGCATCAAGCAGAGTTCTAGATCCTAGGGACAGAGTGTCGAACAAGACAGAGGGTATCACTGCCCTCACAAAGTGCCCTTTCTAGTGGGGACTTAGAGACCTCAAAACTTTTCCTGTGGGAGCTTCTCAGACATCAAAATGCTTAGGAGACTCATCCTTCCTTCCCTCCTTTTCTTCCTTCCTCTTTGGTTGGGAAGCAAGGAGGCCTCCTTTCTCCATGACACACAGGAAGCAGAGTACTCAGTTTGAAGGGTCAGCCATAACCACTCAGTAATGCAGGAAGGGGAGATTCGATGAAGCCGAGAATGGATTCACCTTGGTTTGGGGCTGGGAAACCCATGGTCAGAGAGGATTCTCACTTCATCTTTCGTTTCTTCAGGAAGGATGGCCCCAAATTTCCAAGCCATTGCTCTTCTCTCTGTCTACATAATATATTTCCTCATTGGTCTCCCGGCCAACCTCCTGGCCCTGCGGGCCTTCGTGGGCCGGGTCCGCCAGCCCCACCCTGCCCCCATCCACATCCTCCTGCTCAGCCTGACGCTGGGGGACCTCCTGCTGCTGCTGCTGCTGCCCTTCAAGATGATCGAGGCCGCGTACGATTTCGGCTGGCCCCTGGGAGACGCCCTCTGTGCCCTCACGGCGTACGGCTTCTACAGCAGCATCTACTACAGCACGTGGCTCCTGATGGGCATCAGCGTCGAGCGCTACCGCAGCGTGGCTTTCCCCGTGCAGTACAAGCAGTCCCGTCGACCCATGTATGGAGTGATCGCCTCTCTGGTCTCCTGCCTCTTGTCCTTCGGACACTGTAGCATTGTGATCATCGTCCACTACTTACCACCCGACGACGTGGGGGTTGATGGCGCCAAAGTCCTCCCTGCCTGCTATGAGAACTTCACCAAAAAGCAACTGGACGTGTTGCTTCCTGTGCGGCTAGAGCTGTGTCTCGTCCTCTTCTTCGTCCCCATGGCGGTCACCATCTTCTGCTACTGGCGCTTTGTGCATATCATGCTCTCCAGACCCCAAGTGGGAATGCGGAAGCGCTGGAGAGCCGTGGGGCTGGCCGCTGTGACCCTCTTCAACTTCCTGGTCTGCTTTGGGCCTTATAATGTGTCTCATGTGGTGGGGTTCTTCCAGAGAACAAGCGAGCGCTGGCGGGTGTGTGCGGTGTTGCTCAGTGCTCTCAATGCTTGCGTCGATCCCTTGATTTTCTACTTCTCCTCCTCGGCTGTGCGCAAAGCCTTTGATAAAAGGCTGCGGGGTCTGCAGAGCTGGGGTGTCTCACTGTCAGGGTACTGCAGGAAGAGAATTGGGGAGCCAGCTGCACAGAGAGATGGGAGTTTAGGTATGGCCAATGTCAACTTCACAGGAGACTGAATATGCTAGCTTGCTGTTACATTTTGGGGGAGGAGGGAGGGCTCAAAAAGGGGAACAATGAAACAGAACTGGGGTGACTTCTCTTGTGCCTAGCTTACAAGGCAAAGAAGAGCAGTGGTCATCTCAAGTCCAACTCATCCATTGGCTGAGTGTTTTTGTTTTGTTTCCTGGGGGTTATGACATTTCCTTATTTGTGGTTGGCACTGCTTCATGGTAAGCCACAGCCCTTTGATCCTTGAAATTCTTTCCCCATGCAGTATCTACAAGATGGTAGCATTCCTTCAACTACTGCAGAGCTGTTTTGCTCGGTCCTTGATTCAGAGGCAGGGGGAGAGGTTGCTCCATGCATTAGGTCCGAAGCTCCAGCAAAGGCAAGAGTCTAGAGAGCAAAGGGCACCTGAGTGGCTCAGTCGGTTGAATGTTCAACTCTTGATTTCAGCTCAGGTCATGATCTCAGGGTCGCAGGATCGAGACCTGCATCAGGTTTTACACTGGATGTGGAGCCTGCTTGGGATTTTCTCCCTCTTCCTCTGTCCCTCCCCTCTACTCATGTGCTGCTCTCTCTCTCAAATAAATAAAATCTTTAAAAAAAAAAAAGAGTCTGGAGAGCCAGACATGATCCTGCCATGTGAGCTTGCACGACCAGCCCCCCAACCAAAGCAGTTGCTGGCTCAGGTCTATGAAACAGCAAGTCAGTGCTGGTGTGAAGAAACTCGGGTCAGGATACTTCTCAGTGGTTACGTCCTATTTTCAATCCCCAACACTGTGTATTTGTATCTTCTTCTTCTGTCATCAGTCTTGCCAGAGGTCTGTTACTTGGTATTTTCAAAAGCCAAAGGCCTTTTGTGGCAGTCATCCACAACTTCTATTTCATTACTGTTGGTTTGTTTCCTTCCCTGTACTTTTTTGAGTCTTTTCAGTTGCTCCTTTTCCAACTTTTTAAAGTTGTTGCTCATCCATTGTTAGCCTTTGTTCCTTGCTACCTAAGCATGTGAGGCTAGAAATATAAATCTCCCTCGAAGGGCAGCTTCAGTGGGATGCTATCAGTTTGGATTTGCACAATTTTTTATTATTTTAAGTTCTAAATAGGCTCTGATTTCCATATGATTATTTTTTCTTTGACTCAAGTTCAGATATTTTCTTTATTCTCAAGCATACAACTTTTTTTTTCTTGATCCTTCTGTTACTCTGTTCTAACTAAATGGCACTGCGGCCAGAGAATATGGTGTGAATGGTTCCAGCTCTTTGAAATTTGTTGAGAATTGTTTTTTGGCCTGGAATATAGTCGACCTAACGTTCCAGGTGTGAAAAGAACATAGATTCTGCAACCACTGGGTACATGTGGTCTCTGAACGCCTTAGATAAAACCTGTTAATCTGTGATGTTCAAATCTTTATAACCTTTATTTACTTTTTGTCTATTTGACCTATTAGCTACACAGAGAGGTGTGTTACATGCTCCTCCTGTGACAGTGAACTTGTCTATTTCTCCTCCTAGTTCTGTCTTCCTGGTGAAATAAAATGGTCATCATTCCTTTTGCCTTAAAATTTATTTTGTCTGAGATTAATATAGCCATGGGAACTTGGTTTGGGGGTTAGTGTTTGCCCAGCGCATCTCGGTCCCTCCTTTTACCTTCCAGCTTTCTACATCCTTAGGTTTCAGATGCATCTTTTATAAGCAATGATATACGGCAGCTGGAGGTTTTATACGCTGGTTGGACAATTCAACAGTATTTGTCTTCTGCCTATACCATTTTATTCATGTACACTTATATAATAATAATTTCCAATATGCTTGGATTTATTTCTGTCATCTTATTTTTAAACACTTCCAGGAAGTACACCCACACACTGAAATCTACACGCATATCACAACTGGCCTAGTAATGAACAGCCAGATGAATTATCACAGTAATAACACATACATTTATGAAAAAAAAATGAAACACCTACCATCTTATTTTGTGCTATTTTCCTCACTTTCTATTATTTCCTTTTTCTCTCCTCTTGCTTTCCTTTGGGATTAAGTTGCTTTATTTCTTTTCATTTCTCAAATTACTGAATTGGAAGTCATCAGCTCTGTTTTTACTATTTTAGTGGTTATTTTAGACATTTTATTATGTTAAGAGGTCCTTAGTTGGTTTCTCCCTCCCTTTCTTCTTTTTTCCTTTGGTGCTCCAGATGGCATTCAACTATGTGAGTCCTTGAGGGCACTTTTCTTTCTTTCTTCTGTTTTTTTAAAATTTTATTTATTTATTTTAGAGAGAGATAGAGAGCTCAAGTGGGGGGCAGGGATGGGGCAGAGGGAGAGAAAGAATCCCAAGCAGACCCCATGCTGAGCACAGAGCCAGTTGCAGGGCTCAATCCCAGGACCCTGAGATCATGACCTGAGCGGAAATCAAGAGTCGGACACTTACTGACTGAATCACCCAGGTGCCCCTAGAGAGCACTTTTCAAAGTGTGGTCTGTAGACCCTGGGGACCTGGAGACCATTTCTGGGATCTAAGGGGTCAAGACTATTTTCATAATGATATTAAGATGCTAATTGCTTTTTTCACTCACATCCTTCCACAAATGAATGCACAGTGGAGTTTTTCAGAAACTACCTGACATGTGATATTACAACACACTGAATGCAAAGCAGCTATGAGAATATAGTTGTCTTCTATTAAGCTGGAGGCCTAAAGAGGTCTGCAAAAAAAAAAAAAAAAAGAGGTCTGCAAAAATGTAAAATCATGCCACTCTTCTTCCTAGGACTTTTTTTTAAAGATTTTATTTATTTATTTGAGAGAAAGAGAGAGAGAGAGTGAGAGAAAGTACAAGCAAGGGGGAGGGGCAGGGGGAGAGGGAGAAGCAGACACCCTGCTGAGCAGGGAGCCCAACTAGGGGCTTGATCCCAGGACCCTGCGATCATGACCTGAGCCAAAGGCCGATGCTTAACTGACTGAGCCACCCAGAGGCCCCCTCCCTGGGATCTTTGAAAACATAGTTATTTTCTGAAAATATGTTCTTTATATTAACATGTAATGGTTTTCTGATTCCTTTTAAATAAATACATATTTAACTTCTTTTGTTTTAATTTCCAATATGGTATGTGTCGACAGCTATGACATAAAAATTTAAGAAGCTCTTTGGGGTCCTCAGTAATATTGAAGAGCATAAAGGGGTCCTGCGTTGAACAGGACTGTACATATCTAAAATATCATGCTTCCTGGTGTATCGGCATTTAATGACTCAAAATTTCATAAAGTTTAATGCCATTTAAACTTTTAGAGATGTGAGTTTAAAGTGTGCCTGGTCAAATGCGAAGCTTTCTGATGTGTGAAATGGGAGATGTAAAAACTAGAACTATCGTGTCATGAGATAAAGAGTAGCAGACCGGTCTAGATGGGTAAGATAGAGTTGCTCTGCACAGAACCAGGCAGTTCATCACTTGACACAAGTCAAGAATCTTGTTCCAAAGATTCTCTCAACTGGATTTTTTCTTCTTATTTCACAGAGGAGGGTTCCTTCATCTACATCTACGTGGTGGTATGTTGATCCCAAATACAGGTGGGACTTGCGATCTATGAAGGTGTACGAACCAGAAATCTCAATGCTAATTATATTTGCCCTTATGGCATCCTGAAAAAACCAAAAAACAAAAAAACTGCATATTTGATTCTTGTCCGCCAAGATGAAAGAAAGCTAGTTGGGGCAAAAGTTATGAGCATGTTTAGTGTGCTTTATTTTGGAAGGGGGGGCTTCACGAAGCCCCAGTAAAAGCCCCAATTTTGCGGCTACAGTACTCGATCACCTTCAGTTCATATATTCTAGCTCAACACAACTCCTATTGCCCCTCCTGGGAAATACGCAGTTCCTGGAGCGTGGTGTTAAGGAGTGAAAAGAAAGCTTTGAAGATACCATTAGCAAAGTCTCCTCGGCCCTCTCTGGTTTTCAGGTTCGCGGTGGCGAAGGCGAGCTTCCACTGGAAAGGGACTCTGATGTGAAGTCAGGTCCCTTGGTTTATGTAAACAGGTGAGAGCATTCTCTTTAAGCTGGGCTCAAGAAACCGCACCCCCAGTGAACACTTCACAAATCTTTGAAGATGTGACTTTTTGATAATAACAATAAATTGCTCATTGTCCGTAGTTTATGTTACATTAGATAAGTATTATTTGGCAGAGAAAAAATTCTATCAAACATGCACTTTTGGGGCACCTGGGTGGCTCAGTGGGTTAAGCCGCTGCCTTCAGCCCGGGTCGTGATCTCAGGGTCCTGGGATTGAGCCCCACATGGGGCTCTCTGCTCAGCAGGGAGCCTGCTTCCCCCTCTCCCTCTGCCTGCCTCTCTGCCTACTTGTGATCTCTTTCTCTCTGTCAAATAAATAAATAAAATCTTTAAAAAAAAAAAAAACATTCACTTTTGATCCATCTAGTTCATCCTGCTTACAAAACACCTGAGATGTGGTTGGCTGAGGCTAGGCCCCCACCCCGACTTGGGTGGGGAGCTGATGGCTTACGGGAAGTCTACTGAGAGCCTCGCTCTGGCATTTACAGCATCACTCCCATGAGGAAGCCCCACCACCGGGGCAGGGTGCAGAGTGGTGAGAGGCGGCAGGGAAAAGCAAACAGCTCGGCGGATTTAAAGACTACAGTTTTCTCACAACATGCTCCGAGATGCCTTTTCAAAACTGACCCAGCAATCTAAGGTGGGTATTTGCTGCTTTGGCCTTCTCGGCAGCCCCCCTTTACTAGTGACAGCACCCCACCCCCACCCCCTCAACTGTGATGTCCGGCAGAGCTGATGTCACTCCTCACTTCGTGCTGTGGGGCAGAGGTTTGACCCAGGACAAGAGCCATTAGCCTAGCTCCCCTCTGACCACAGTGATGGTTCACACCTGGGCACGTGACTCAACCCCGGCCAGGCGAAGCCAGCCCAGTCCTTCTTTTTTAACCATTTAGGAGAAAGAGCCCCTCTTCTACTGGACAGACTCTGGATGTGGGTTTAAAGTCTGGAGTTTAAAGTCTAGGGGCCACTTTGAGGAGAGACACTGAAGTCAACTTGAAGGCAGGCAAAACAGCAAGAAACCAAGTCCACGTCTCTGAAATCCCAAAGCAAACATATTCTGGAGCCAAAAAATTCTCTCTCTTTAGCTTAAGCCAGTTGGAATTCGGTTTTCAGTCACTTGCAGCCACAAGATGTATTATTTTTCAACTGCTCACAGTGGCAGCCAATCTTTCTTCAATTATTTTAAAAATCTGAGTCAAAAGTTTAAGTATAGAGAATTAAAATCTAACAAATACACATACACCCATCTTGCAGAGGGAATGCTTGTTAACAGTCATATTTCTTTGGATGTTTTTAAATTTTATTTTTAAGTGATCTCTATACCCAATGTGGGGCTCGAACCCACAACCCCAAGCTCAAGAGTCACATGTTCCACTGACTGAGCCAGCCAGGCGCCCCAATATTTCTTCAGATTTTTTAAGTTGATGCCCCCATTATGCTTCTTCCTCACTGAATTGCCTCGCTTCTTCTCCAGAAGCAATATTATTTTGGAATTTAAGTGTATCTTTCTGGTCCACGAAATGTACTTTGTACCTGAATCCACAAGCATGGTTTAGTATTCTCTTGGTTTTTCTTAATGCCCATAAACATCACACAGTACAAGTCATCCTGGAACTTGCTGTTTTCCATCCAAATTAAGTCTTTGATATCCATGCCTTTGACATTCATCACTGAAGCTAACGGCTCTCATTCATTTCTTTTGTCTGATGAGTAATATGCCATCTTATTAAAAGCTGTCTTGTTCTTTCCATTCTACTAGTTATAACCGCTTAGATCATCTCCTATGTTTCACCGGCATAACAATGCGGCTTTGGACATCCTGCGCATGTCTCTTTGTACACATGTGGGAAGGTTCCTCGAAGGAAGGATCCACTGGGTGGCATGGAATGTGTGTTTTCCATTCCAGCAGAAGCCACCAAGCTACTCTCCAGAGTAATAGCGTAAATTCAGCTTTTCCTGAAAAACAGCTCGCAATACAGGAGCTCCTGAGTCTAGCCCTGCAGCGGACCCAAGGTGACAAATGGGAGGGAACAGGCCAGGCATGCACTACCTGCCAATAGGAAAAGGGGTTCAAACAAGGCCAGAGACCCGCAAAGTAACCCAGTAGACATACACATGGACCATGTTGGGGTGCCATGGGGCAAACAGCCTCTCCAGGACTCTAAGGGTGAGGAGTGGCCCATCTCCCTCATTCTTCACCTTTTTTAACCAAATCCAGACTGTCATGAACATTCAACAAAAGTATGAAGGTAAAATGATACAATGAAATGCAGCTGAGAGGGGTTTCTGCCCCCACCATGTAGTTTATATAGAAAGTGCACGCAGGGGGCGCCTGGGTGGCTCAGTGGGTTAAGCCACTGCCTTCAGCTCAGGTCATGATCTCAGGACCTGGGATCGAGCCCCGCATCGGGCTCTCCACTCAGCGGGGAGCCTGCTTCCCCTTCTCCCTCTGCCTGCCTCTTTGCCTACTTGTGATCTCTCTCTCTGTCAAATAAAGAAATAAAATCTTTATCCATTCGTCTGTTGAAGGGCATCTTGGCTCTTTCCACTTGTGGCCCATATATACAATGGAATATTATGCCTCCATCAGAAAGGATGAATACCCAACTTTTGTTTCAACATGGACAGGACTGGAAGAGATTATGCTGAGTGAAATAAGTCAAGCAGAGAGAGTCAATTATCATATGGTTCCACTTACGTGTGGAGCATAAGGAAAAACATGGAGGACATTGGGAGAAGGAAAGGAAGGGTGAATGAGGGAAAATCGGAGGGGGAGATGAACCATGAGAGACTGTGGACTCTGAGCAACAAACTGAAGGTCTTGGAGGGGAGGGGGATGGGGGCGAGCCTGGTGGTGGGTATTGAGGAGGGCACATATTGCATGGAGCACTGGGTGTGGTATATGAACAATGAATCTTGGAACACTGAAAAAATAAAATAAAAGTAATTGGGGAAAAAAATAATAAATAAATAAATAAATAAAATCTTAAAAAAAAAAAAAGAAAGTGCACACGGGCTGAGGAGAGACGGTGCCTGGAAGCTAGAAAACCTTGGGCCCAGAAGACAGCGCCAACTGACAATGGAATGAAAGGAGAATCAGATGCTGGGGTCCTGAGGATGGTAACATGGCCTTTGTTGGTCCTGGGCCACGTAACAGGGGCCAAGACCAGACATGGCTCCTGCGGAGAGGCAAAGCTTAATCTGTCATGTGTTCATGTGTCTGTGTCAAATGGCTTCCAAGCCAACTGGGGCCACCTCGGATCTATACGGTTGAAGCAGAGAAGAGGTAAGAAGAGGGCAGGGGGCGTGCAGAGGCAGAGAGATGGGAGCAGAGGTGCTGTCTGCTGACATGATGGGCAGTGTGAGGCCCCACTTTCTTCTGGATCCTCACTCAGGAAAACTGACCAAACAAGGAGCATGGCCAGGCGCAGGGATGGGAGTACGGGGGAAAACTGGCCACGCGCAAGTCTATCTGGACTAATCAGGGACAGACATAAAACAGGGTTCCTGAGTTATGAAAGCAGAACAAAATCTGAAAGAATAATCTTGAGATCGAGAGGAGGTTAATTAGATTTGTGTGAACAGAGTTTTGGGGAAAACAGAGAGGGCTGAGTGGTCTGACAGAGTGCTCAACTCTTGACCTTCCTCTTCCTGACCCACAACAAGTTCAAGTTCAAATGCTCTTGGCTCCTTGGGCACCCTGAGAATGCAGAAGTACCTACCTCTGCAACTTATCCCACAAGTTGGTAAAAGTCCAACTCTGGCTGATCTCCAAGAGTGGTCTGCTTGGGAACAGGCTGAGGTTAGTTACCCAAAATACTGAGCAAGTCCTGGGAGAAGGCACCCTGAAGTCTGACCCAGAAAAGGAAGGGTAGGACAGGCCTAAGTGACCACAGGGTCATTGCTAGGGAACAAGGTAAGGCGTTCATTCCCAGTGTAGGGACGAAGCCAGAATGACAGAAGATCAAGAAAACTGAATGGAGACTCAAGAGGTAAAGCTGTGGAGGGATTATACACATTGGGTGGGACGCGCCAAGCAGAACTGGTCTCCCCTGCAGACTAGCAAAATGCCCGTATTCAACTGGCCTGGGATGTAACAGTCCTCACCTCTGTGCTGGCCCCATTTCCTGGGTGGCGACCTGGGGTTTTGCCTGCCAGCAACCATTTCTCCTCCTTCTGGGTAATGACATTCCAATTTCTCCATTAGTCAACCACTCCTCCACCACTGTCAGTCCACATGGCATGGTGTGAAGGGCAAAAAGTTAGCCCCAACCCAGCTGCAGGGGTGGACATGTTATCCAGACTTAGGTCCGGGTCCAAATCAGTCCATCCAGAGTCACCATTTCTAGACTCTTCTAGAATGATTTGGAAAGAAGCATACTCTTCCCATGGAGTGGTTAGGCTGGTAAAATGTAATCCTGGTACTTGTGGGAGCCATCTTTGCCACCACTTGGAGAGGGGCCTGCCTGAGAAGGAAGCTGGCATAGGAAAACAGAACTGAGACAGAGACAGAGGACCGACAGCCTCATTTAAGCACCATATCTGACCACTCCCAAAGCCACTTTACCCTTTAATTACAAGACTCTTTAATTACATAACAAGTAAGTTCCCTTCTTTACTTAATCAGCTGGGACAACTTTCTGTCACCTAGAATCAAGATATTAGTACAAACAGTTGATAAATAATTTGTCACTCCTAATAAAGAATCAATGGTTCTGAATTCTATCTTTTATAATATTTAAAAAATATAAATTAGAACAGATTCAAGTGACCTGTATAATACTCTCACCAATTCATCTGCATTCTGACATGTAAGGATTAGAGTCACGGCCCCTGGGCTGGGAATGGCACGCTCTGGGCATGCTGGGGACCGCCTTCCCTGCTCTCATCAATCAGATGCCTAGTTAATGATAATAACTTCTATCAAAGAAGTGTGTTCTGCAGTTTTAAGTGTTTCCACACATACCATCACACTTGAATCATAAAACAATCCTAGGAGGTTGGTTTCTTATCCCCTCTTCAGAAGCAGGGACTCTAAGAGAGCCCAGAGAGGCTAACTGCCTTCCCCAGATACACAGCCAGTGAGCGGCCACACCTCGACCAGAATCTAGGTTGGTCTTCTGGGCCAGCACTCCTTCTCTTCCACCAGCTTCCTCAAAAGTGAGTATCCAGTGTGTGGGACTCAGGGACAACAGTTCCGAGGGGAGTCCAGGCTCGCTGGGTGAGGCGCTCCCAAGAGCTTTGAGGGAACAGAGAACAGAAATAGCATGGCTGAGGCTGGAAAGACTCTGGCTGCCCGGGAGATTCCAAGAGCTACACCATATCCTTTCAAAAGAAAATTCCTGGGGCACCTGGGTGGCTCAGTTGGTTAAGCATCTGCCTTCGGCTCGGGTCATAATTTCAGGGTCTTGGGCTCTCTGCTCAGCAGGGAGTCTGTTTCTCCTTCTGCCCTTCCCTCCTGCTTGTGTTTTCTCTCTCTTTCTCTCTCTCTAATAAATAAATAAAATCTTTAAAAAAAAATTCCTTTCTGCTTAAACTAGAGAGAGAGGTCCACTGTCTGCCCCAAGAAAACTGAGCGTTCTCTTCATCTACATCTTATCTATGCCATGTGTCCCTCTGCCACCGTCCTGGCCACGTGTGACCTCCTGGGAAGACCGGAGCCCCGTCCTGCTCCACGCATGGCCTCCTGCAGTAGCAACCGCCACTGCCCAAGACAATCAGGCTATAGCCAGTGGTCTGCGCCTTCGCTGGTTCTGGCTTCTCCCGTGCACATGGCTACTGACCCGGAATCTCACACATGAACGGGGCTTTCCCTGCAAGAGAGGAGCTGCTCTGCTCGTCCACATTTTGCCCCAACAACTGGGCAGCACTGTGTCCTAGGTCCATGCCAAATGGCTCCGACAGCCCCTGTTTCTGTGTGAGAACTGTGTTCAACAGCAGCTGGGTGCGGTGCGGGGAAAACTGCAGGGCTAATGGCCGGGACCCTGGGAGGAGAGCTGAATCTGCAGGTGCCTCTACCTGCATCCCTGGGGAACAGCAAACATCACATAGTGCTTCCTGCTCTAATGTTTCCTCCGCTCTAACCCACTACTGTAGCTCTCCCAACAGGCTCTCACCGCAGGGCTTCAGGTAGGCTTGCCGGGTGATACAGACGCGGGCGCGCACCCTTTGTCTGTCATTCATTCCTTCATTCGACTGTGTTCGTGAGGTAGCTGCTCCATGTCAGGCCTTGCTCAAGCTGTGGAAAATACGATGGTGAGCAAGACAGAGGAGCTCCCAGCTCTCATGAAGTGCAGCTTCCGGAAGGCACTCGGGTTGAGGGCCTAGTATTCGGGCTCCCCAGAAACAAGACAGTACTTCCGATGATCACTTGTGACCAAACTAATAAAAGACCTGAGACAGTTACCAATATTGTTTTGATAAGTTAAGTGTGGCTTCCTCCTCCCTGTCTCTGGGCCAAGTGGTGGTGACAGATAGCAAATAAAAAAATAAAATAAAAAATACATAATTAATAAAAAAATTAAAAATAATTGTTTCCCCTGAAAGTCTGCCTAATTATTAGGCACAACAAGAAGTTTTTACTAGAACAATGTAAAACCAAGTCTGTGATCTGAGCGGCACCTCCCAGTCACCAGGAACTGGTGATAAACAAAAGGTAAATAAACAATTTCCGCTTTTGGTAAAGTACAGAGAAGGCAACAAAACAGAGCGCTGTGATGAGGAGGAGAGGAGCCTTCTGTAGGCGGAGTTGCCAAGGTAGGGCTCTCTGAAGCAGAAAGACGTGGTCAGCCATTGACTCTCTGTGGATGACACGGCCCATCTCTGTGAAAGCAGACTGAGCAGCAGAGCCAGACGAGGCAGGGGCACCTCCGGTCCTGCCTCTTCATTAAGGAGCCCGAAGACTTCCTTTTGGAGGCTGCCAGTCCCTTGCCCAATAAACAATCAGAATAAGGCAAGGCTCCCAGGTGGCTGCACGTGCTCTGGGAAAGGACTTTTGGTGGCATGGAACAGAAGGAATCAGGACAGTACCACACTGCTGGGGACAAGCCAAGCGCTTCACTGCCAGGGGACAGAAAGAAGCAGGGAAGGGAAAGATCGCAGAGAGAGAGCAGCGGTGGAGAGACAGCAATGTAGAGACTGTGCCACACTGAACTGGGCTAGAGCGGGGGTGGAGGGGACAGACCAGATCGGGTCACAGCCACAAGGCAGGGACACGTCTCTTCTGCCCACTGGAACTTCTGACTCAGATCCTGCTGACGTTCTCTCAAGAGAGAGAGCAGGGGCACCTGGGTGGCTCCGTGGGTTAAAGCCTCTGCCTTCTGCTCAGGTCATGATCTCAGGGTCCTGGGATCGAGCCTCGCCTCGGGCTCTCTGCTCGGTGGGGAGCCTGCTTCCCCCGCCCTCCCCACTTGTGATCTCTCAGCCAAATAAATAAATAAAATCTTTAAAATAAAAAAAAAGAAAGAGAGGGAGCAGAAGAGAGGTGGGAGAAGTCATAGCTGGGATGTTTTGGGAGTCTGTTTAGCATGTGGGCAGAATCAGTCCCATGTTAAAGAAAGTTCAGAATCACTCCTGTGGCGACAACTGACAGTAGAGATATTCGCAGTTTTGCAGTGATTTCACATAAGTTACCTCATTTATTCCCCTAAACCATCCCACTCTATTCCCAGAGGGCTACGACCCACAATGAAGCCCAGAGAGGTTATTTACATGACCTCCCAAAACTATGCAGCTGATCAGGACACAGTCCTTTTAGGAATCCAGGCTTCTTCCCAATTGGCCGACTGACCTCCCTGAGCTCTGCCTCTGGGAGCTTTGGGAGGGAGCCAGGCCAGAAGACATTCGGAGTGGTCAGCTGGCTCCCCTCTGCCTCTGGTCCCTGTCTTCACAACCGAGCCTTAGAGTTTCATGTGAGCACGCGCTCTCCAGAACAGGACTGTGAAACTGAGCAACCCCCAAACAGCCACTGGACCCACTCTTCTGTGTGATGGCAGCTCTAAACCTCGGCATGCACCAAAACTTCCTAACAGACTGGTTGAAACGCAGATCACTGGGCCCCATCCCCAGAGCCTCTGATTTAGCAGGTCCGGGAGAAGTGGTCAAGCACATGCGTTTCTAACCAGTTCCCAGGCGATGCTGATGCTGCTGGCCGAGGGCCACACTTTGAGGACCATGGATCTGGGATGTAATTGGCATCTTCCCCTCCAGGAGGAGAGAGGGGTTATGGGACTCTGGAGTCCGTATGAGGTGGAGAAGTAGAATGATGAGAGGGCCAGGTGGACAATTCCACAGAGATCTGGGGAGCTGCTCTGCCATGAGGCACATGATAGAAAACCCAGTGAAGAGAGCAAATAACAAACTAGATCAGAGGCCGTCAGGAGAAGCCTGTGAGAAACGGAGCAGAGGACAGAAGAGCACTGACTTCAGTTATCAAAGAGCACCATCGCAACATCCACGCTGGCCATAGATCACCTGCGGTAGGATTTACTTACGGGTTTTCTACAAATCAACATGTTTCTCACATATCATTTATCCTAAACATATCATATATCCTAAACAAAAGTAAAATAATGATAGCAACAGCAGCCAACACTTACACGTGCTTGCGAGGGACCAGACGTGCACGTACATATATGTAGTACGTTTACACACAGGTGCACACACACACACAGATGTGCGTGCATACATACGCATAGTCCTTTCAATCCTCACGGGAAGCCTGCAAGGTCAGCCCTGTATCATTATCCCCGTTCTACAGGTAAAGAAACTGATGCCTGGGTAAGGTATCCTTGCCCGAGGTTACACATGCAACAAGCACGTGGTTGGGCCCAGAGTCCATGCTCTTAGCCCCCGAAATTAGGGCTTTAGTGGCTTAACTGTGGGTTAGGTAGCTCGCCAAAGAACACAGGCTAGCAACAGGATGGGAACCAAGATGTGAGTATGAATGTGACTTTAACACGGGAGTGTTAACCGCTGACACGCCCCCACAAGAGCTGTGGCTGGTGGTGGTAATGAGGGGGTGCTGGGCTGGGATGGCATCGTGGAGAGGAGCCTGGACTTGGCCGGAATAAATCCCAGATTTGGCTCCCTGCTTTGAGTTGGGCTTGAGATGCCCATCTCCTCAGTACCTCTCAACCTTTAGTAGAAATAACCCCAAAGCTGACTTTCACTAGTCTGTAGCATGAAACAACTTTTTCAATTTTGTTTTTCTAACATAGAAATGACATATGAGAATCATATATATTTTTTCAAAGTACTTAATCCAGCCCATCCCACACCCTCTCTCCCCAAACACCCGCCCCCAAAAACCTTTGCTCTTCTGAGAGACTGAGGGGGCAGGTCAGCCGGGCTTCCCACACAGTGTCAGATGGACGGTTGGAACGGGGGAAGGGAGGCCAGCTGGTGGAAAGAAGGGAGTACTCAGCTTTGCCCCACTTGGTTCCTTCCAGACCAGAAACTCTCCCTCCTCTTCCTGCTTAACCAGACTTAACACCAGGAGAGGAGCCGAATAGGAAGCTCCCCCCTCCCCCGCCCCATCCCCAGCAACCCCGGAGCACCACGAGTGTCCTCCTTCTGCTCCTACTAGTCTGGAAAGTGGGCCGGTGTGGGAGGACAGCGAAGCCTGGCGAGAGAGAATGGAAGGTTAAGAGGCAGACACTAGGTCCCTACAGATACTCCTGAATCGAGAGGCCTCCCTCACCTCCCCAAAAACCTGGGGAAGAAGGAAGCTCTGCCAGATACGACCAAGACTCTCTTGCCCTCCAACAGGTAACCAGAGGGGTCTTCACAAACCATAAATCAGATTTCACTTCTCTGCCCAAAACCCTTCCACAGTTTCCTATTACTTTGAGCATAAAGTTTGAATCTGCCTGTTGGGCTGCAGAGCTCTGCCTGAGGAGCTTTCCCTGCTCAGTCACCTCTCTGACCTCATTTCCCATCACTCTCCTTCACACTCATTCTGCCCCAGCCACACTGGCCTCCTTTCAGTTTCTCCACCACACCATGCTCTGTGCAGCTCCTGGGCCTTTGCACATACTGTCTTGCCTGCCCGAGTGCTCTGCCCCTAGCTCTTCACAGGGAGAGTTCCTTCAGGCCTCTGCTCAATGTCACCCCTCCAAGGAACCCTTCCCTGCCACTCAGAGCACGTCCCTCACATCCCAGGTGACTGTTACATCATCCTATTTTGTTTCCTTCAAGGAATGTACTACGACAATAAATCATCTTCTATACTCATGTAGATACTGTTCTATTCTCCTTGCCCCCACTAGCATGTAAATTCCATGAAGGCAAGAGCCATGTCTGTCTTGTTTGATGCTCTGTCCCCATTCATTCACAGAGAGATGAAATGCATGATCTGGTTGTCACCCTGCCCTCAGCTGCCTCATCCAAGAGACTTCCAGGAGTACCCAAGGAGCCTACAGCTGTCCTGGGCCCGCAGAGCTCAGAGAGAGGTCACTGGAGAGAAGAGAGGAGGTGACAGAGAACTCGGGGAAGAGAGACGTGTGGGAGCAGCAGTGGAGCCTGATTCCTCAAACAGCCGTGGACTCTGTGAGGCCATGTGGCCTCAGACACTTTTCTGGGCAGGTTTGGGGCCCCCGGAACTGAAAGCCGGGAGTCCCCCATTTCTACAAAATGTGCTCTGCTGGCCAGGGAATGCCAAATGATGCAAAACCGGAGATGAATCTGCTTTGGCTGGACTATGCCAGGAAGGGAACAGGAACTTGACAAACTTGACATTGTCCAGGATGGGGGTGGAGAGGAAGAGAATGAAGAAAGACCAGAAAGAAAGGGTGAAAAACAGTCAATGACTGAAAGAAGCCTCCAAAAGAGAAAGTATGAGCCGGCTGCACGGATCCTAGTTGGAAAGAGAGGTCTGGGAGAAGTCAGAACTTGGATTTGGAGACAGATGAATTAGATTTACAGAGACAGAGACGTGGGGAGAAGCAGAGAGGGCCTGACTGACTAAGCAGGGTTCGGCGAGGATGCTTCCTCTCTTGGACGTGACTCCTTGGACAGGAGAGCTCTGTGGCCCTAGGAGAGAATAGCCGTGAAGTTGCCTGCAGGCCCGCGCCCTCTCCCCGAAGCCCTGAAACCTTCTCGGGGAGCCCCGTGGGAGCCACCCCAGCACCACTATTTGTGTCTGGGGCGGAGGGTGCTGGAGCACATGCCACAGAAGCCCTGGGACAGCTGGAGGGCTAGGCTGAGGGTGCTACTCTTGGAAACAATGCGATGCTGTCAGGGCTGAAGAGCAGGTGCGGTCCGAAGGTGAACACGGGCAGATGTTTCCTTACGCCCAGGCCCGGCCAGACAGCAGCCCCAGGTGGGCTGGTCCACCGCCAGCCAGGCCGGGAGCGCCTTGGCTCCTCTGGTCCTCTAACTCAGCAGTTCTCCAGAGCCGTGTTGAGACACACTGGTGTGTGGCAACCAGAGGCAAGAAATGCAGGTCAGTGGTTCACGGTAATACTGAAAGGACCAGGGTTTGTGAGGTTAGGTAAACAAAGAAATGAGCGAATACAAGGGAAGCCCTTATAATGTCACTGTCAGTTCCGAGCGTTCCATCAACCTTTCTAGAGTGAGCAGGAAAGGGGAACATCCCCGTGCAGACCGGAAATTGCTCTGGACACGGGCACAGCAGACCCTGACACAGAACTGCTTCCCTGGGGGCTTTGAGAACGTGCCTTTCCCTCCCATGCTTTCTGAGGTTCGAGCGGGGTGGACCTGAGCCCTGGGCTCCAGCCGCAGGCGTGTGCGGCCTGTCGAACCACCGTCAGCCTGCGGGGCCGGCCGAGACGACTCGGCTGGGACCTCTGGATGAGAGACGCCATCCGCACAGGCTGTAACCGTCCGCTGCGCAGAACCGTCTCACTGAGGAAAGAGTCTTCAAACTCCTCTCTTCCCTCAAGCCACGTCCGCCCTTCTCAGAAGAGCGCCGAGGGCCTCCGGAGGAGTGAGACAGAACGGGACGCGGCTCAAAGGCGGTGATGCCTGTCGCCTCCGCGTCTTCACGTGGTGGGAGGTCACTTCAAGCTCCTGTAAGAACACATCTTGTCCAGTGAGGATAGAGGAGGAAAGTCTGAGGTGTCCAGGAGAGGAATCGGGGCAAGTGAAGAGTCAGCCCTTCCTGAGACACAGGATGGGGAATCTTTACCCCGTCAAGGAACTCCCGGGTCGGTTCTATTAGGGAGTGTGAAAGGAGGCACCAACGGACGTTCCAAAAAAGCCAATGGCAGACTAATAAGCAAACAAAAACCAGAAACAGACCTGTAAATACAGAGAACAAACTGATGGCTGCCGGGGGGGGGGGGGCGGGGAGTACAGGCCTCCAGTCATGGGGATAAAGGGTACGGCCTGGGGAATACGGTCAACGGTATTGTAACGGCGCTGTGTGGTGACAGAAGGTAGCGGTATTTGCGGGGCGCGGAGCATAACACACATGGACTTGTCCAATCACTACGCTGTACACCCAAACCCAACTGTAACATTGTGTGTCAACCATCTTTCCATTATAAATAAATCAATAAGGCAAATGGCAGAAGCTCAGTCAGTTAAGCATGGGGGAAAATAACACAAAATCAGGAAGGTAACTCACCCTAATTTTTCTTAACTCAATAAGATCTCAGACAGCCTCACCTGATTCCACAGTTCTCTTCATCTGTGACAAGTCTAGCAACTTCCTTCCCATCCTTGGCTGAATGCTGCCAGACCTGCCACTTCTATCCTTTCAAGGCAGCTGAGGCCATGGTCCCAAAGGAGAGCTTTCCCTTCCCCTAGTCTTGCCTCTGCTTCCACAGCAGCCTCCTCTGGGACCCGTGGCTCGTGGCCGCTCGGGCACTGAGGGATGTGGCCGTGCGGCTTTCCTGGCCAGTGGGTGCTCTCCCTCTGTCCTCCGTGTGGGTGGCTGGGCTCCTGGCTCTTATCCCACAGCGCCGTGATTGAATTCTTTTATTGGGAGACAACTGGCACTTGTGTCAAAGGAAACACAAATAAAAGTAATCTAAATTTGGCCCACCGATAGCTGGCTGGGATGCTCACAGAATGCTCACATCTGATTTTGTGTTCCTAAGACAAAACTGACCTCCACAACCAGGCTGAATTATATTCATCCAACCCCAGGGACCACAGAACCAGACAAGTGTGGCTGATTGCAATACTCCCCGTGGTACCTTCTCCCCCACGCGCCGAGGTTTTCCCCAAGATGTGCTCTTCCTTGGGCATATGCCAGGCCTTTGGGGACTGGGGGAGAGAGGGCTCATCCACAAAAGTTGTACAAGTGCAATTTGGAAAAGGCTACCAGTTTCTTCATTGAGTAAAAAGTCTGTTTTTCAGGGGGGGTTTTGAGAGAGAGAGAGAGAGAGTATGTGAGCTGGGAGGGGCAGAGGGAGAGGGAAAGAGAGAATTTCAAGCAGACTCCATGCATGAAACGGAGCCTGACATGGGGCCTAATCCAACAATCCTGAGATCAAGACCTGAGCCGAAACCAAGAGCCAGATACTCAACCAGTCGACTGAGCCCCCCGGGAGCCCCCCAAAATTCTGATTTTTAATAACACACTGAACCTAGCTAAAACGCTGTTTCCCAGCCTTCTTTACAGTTAGGTGTGGTCATTTGACTAAGTTCCTGCCAGTGAGTTATTAGAAGTGTTATGTGGAACTTCTAAGAAGTCTATTAAATTGAGAAGGGGTGAGCACTTCTTTTTCCCCTTACTCTTATTCTGCCGTCAGGAACACAGATGTGATGGCTGGAGCTTCAGCTTCTATGCTGGATCATGAGGACAAGGGCTACTCTAGGATTGGTAGAGCAGATAGCTAGAAGAGGATGGGTCTCTTAAGTCTTTCTGCAGCTGACAAAGACAATCCTGGCTGCCCTGAACTATAAATCTTCAGGCTGCTCTTATGTGACAGAGAAATAGAATTCTGTCCTATTTATACAACTATTACCTTGAGTTGTTTTATTATAGTAGAATCCAGTCCTGACTAATTGGAGTTTTAGCTTATATCAACGTTATAGCAAACTAAAATTTCTATTTTCTGTTTTTGATGACATTTTAAGAGGAAGTTTTTAAAAATGTAATTAGAGTAATTTAAGAGGCAAAAGAGAAGAGCAATATTACAAAAGTACCCATCAATTTGGCCTTCTCCTCCCCTTTTGTTCTTCTCTATCCATCATGTGTTTTCCATCCAAGATTTACGATGGTTAATATTCCCTCTTCTAGTGGTAGAAGTTGGAATAGTGGTTATCTCAGAAGTGAGAAGGTTGCTCTCTGAGCAGGGGCACAAAGAGTTCTTGCAGGACATTGAAAATGGTCTGTATCTTGACCCACATGGTGGTTACACAAATACATATGTTAACAGTCATTAAGTTGTACCTCTAAGATTAGTATTCTTTATTGTATGTAAGTTACTCTTCAATAAAAACAATTTATAAAAAAATCCTTTCTAAAGTCTCACACCTTTTTTTGGAGCTTTTAAAAAATATTTATTTTTTATAAACGCTAATACAGTTGATACACAGTGTTATATTAGTTTCAGGTGTACGACATAGTGATCTGACAATTCTATATATTACTCAGTACTCACCATGGTAAGGATAGTCGCCATCTGTCACCGTACAACATTATTACAATATTAACTATATTCCCTGTGCTGTACTTTTCATCTCCATGACTTGTTTATTTTATAACTGGAAGTTTGTACCTCTTAATCTCTTTTACCTATTTCGCCCATTGGCCCCCCACCCACCTCCCCTCTGGCAACCACCAGTTTGTTCTCTGCATTTATGTGTCTGTTTCTGTTTGCTTTTGTTTTTTAGATTCCACATTTAAGTGAAATCATATGATATTTCTCTTTCTCTGTCTGACTTATTTCACTTAGCATAATGCTTTCTAGGTTCATTCTTTTTAATGTCTGAGTAACATTTCATTGTACGTATATACCACATCTTCATCCATTCATCTATCAGTGGACACTTGGGTTGCTTCCATATCTTGGCTATTGTAAATAATGCTGCAGTAAACATCAGGGTGCATATATCTTTTTGAATTAGTGTTTTCCATTTCTTTGGGTAAACACCCAGGAGTGGAAATACTGGATCATATGGTATTTCTATTTTTAATTTTTTGAGGAGACTCCATTCTGTTTTCCATAGTGATGGCACCAATTTACACTCCCACCAATAGCACGAGGGCTCCCTTTTCTCCATATCCTCGCCAACACTTGTCTTTTTAATACCAGCCATTCTGATTGGTGTGAAGTGATATTTCATTGTGGTTTTGATTTGAATTTCTCTAATGATGAGTGATGTTGAACATCTTTTCATGTACTCTTGGCCATCTATATGCCTTCTTTAGAAACCTGTCTGATCAGGTCTCTGCCCATTTTCTAATTGGATCCTTTGTTTGTTTTGGTGTTGAGTTGTAGAGTTACGTATTTTGAAAATCAACCTTTTATCAAATATATCACTGCAAATATCTTCACCCATCACCAAATTGCCTTTTTTGTTTTATTGATGGTTTCCTTCGTTGTTTTATTGATGGTTTCCTTTGTTGTACAAAAGTTTTTTATTTTGGCGTGGTCCCAATAGTTTATTTTTGTTTCTCTTTTCCCTCACCCGAAGGGACATATCCATAAACATGTTGTGAAGGGTGATGTCCAAGAGATTACTGCCTATGTTTTATTTTAGGAGTTTCATGGTTTCAGGTCTCACAGTCAAGTCTTTCATCCATTTTGAATTTACTTTTGTGTACGGTGTAAGGAAGTGGTCCAGTTTCTTCTGCATGTAGCTGTCCAGTTTTCCCAGCACCATTTGTTGAAGAGATTGCATTTTCCCCTTTGTATATTCTTGCCTCTTTGTTGTAGGTTAACTGACCATATAAGTATGGACTTCTTCCTGGACTCTCCTGTTCCATTGATCCATATGTCTTTTTTTGTGCCAGTGTCATACTGTTCTGATTAGTACACCTTTGCAGCAGTCATGAAATATGGAATTGTGATACCTCCAACTTTTTCTCTTTTCTCAAGGTTGCCTTGGTTATTCAGAGTCTTTTGTGATTCCATACAAATTTTAAGATTATTTGTTCTGTTCTGTGAAAAAATACTGTTGGTATTTTGATGGGGATTGCGTTGAATCTGTAGATTGCTTTGTAAAATCTTACCCCTTTTTATGGTCGTCATAGATATTTTAGTTTTAGAATTACTTTTCCTCTCCATATGTGCTATTCAAGATTTCTATAATTTTGGCATTCTCCCTTCCCTCCTTACCCAATTTTGTCAGATTGGGAAAATGCCTGGTTAATAATCACTTTCCCAGAGACCCTTGTAGCCAGGAGTTGTCATGAGATACAGGACTAGCCAATAAGAAATAAGAAGTCTGCTGAGTAGTGCTTTTAGAAAAGCTATCATTATCTTGATTTAAAAAGGGATAGATTTGGCTGATAATGATGTGTCAACTTAAGTTCATCGATGGTAACGAACGTACATTCTGGTGAGGGACGTGGATAATGCAGGAGGCTATGTGTGCATGGGGCATGAGAGAAATCTCTGTGCCTTCTGCGTAATCTTGCTGCGGACCTATATCTGCTCTACAAAATAAAGCCTCTCAAGGTTTAGATTCAGCTCACATGTCCCTTTGCTCTTTCTACTCTCCACCCCCTATTTTTCTGCTCAGAATGTAGATGCTTTGTAAGATCATGAAGCAGCAAGTCAAATCTAGGGTTGGTGGAGCAGAAAGCTAAAAGCCGGGGCTATTGAGGGCTGCTTCCGAGAAGCTGCCCTGGCCCTGTCTCCTTCATGTGATGGAAGAAAAGAAACCTGTGTGTGTTCAAGCCTCAGTGGTTTGGGTTTCTAGGCTCAGATGAGATATAAGGCTTTTAGCTTTATGTGTGACAAAGACCTCTTGGGACACAAGGGGAGGCTAAGGTGTTAATTCACTGTGGCTTCCTATCGTGGCAGAGCAAGGGCCCAGGGGAAAAGAAGGAAACCCTGAAAACCAAGACCCCATCTGCACGCTCCCATCCCGTTCTCTTCCCAACAGCCTCACTGCTCACTGAGGGATCTGAATTCCTCTGGCGAGAAATGGAAGGAGCCGGCGGGGGCGGGGGGGGAGTGGCGCTCAACATGCAGGAGACCTCAGTTCATATAAACTTCTCTGAGAGCTAGTAGTAAAGTATTACATCAACTGCATCACTGTTTCTCAATCTATTTTTAACCAATTTCTGCTTTTGATAAACAGAAACTCTACTTTCTACACTTAGCATTAAGAAAACCAGGACTTTCCCTTCTCCTGGGAAATTCCAACTATAAACCGCATGTACTACTGCTTTCCCCACCCAAGAGTTTCTGTTACTTTCCCCCAAGCCTCTGGACGATCAGTGGTGTAATCGGAGTTTTCCTGAGATTCTGCAAAGTGGACAGAAAGCCTGGCAGCTCCGGTGATGCCACATCTAGCAGGGGAAAGAGGAGTGGCCTTTGTGACAGAGGCAGGCAAAGGAGACAGAAGCAGAGGGAAGGTTGGGCTGGGAAAAGGAACACGGAGCATCAATCTGGCCCTGAGTCAGCGCGGCTTCTGCAAGATCAACCAGCACCTGATTGCAACCACATCCAGTTTTACTGAGGAAATCTGTACCACTTTTATTTCTAAAGACTCTCTGCTCTTCCTCCTTTGCTCAGGGTCAACACTGAAAGGCAGTCTGAGCCAGCTGCCTTCTGCTGTTTCAAAGGAGGCCTGCACCCCTGAAAACTACCTGGTGTCTTGGCTTGAAGCTGTGTGTAGCCAAGGGGACTGAGGGTGGGGGGATTTTCAGTCCCACTCTTGGTCTGAAGGTGAGTTTTTCAGGGACAGTAGATGGGGGGGGGGGTCAGACCACCTCGTCAAAATTCCAGAAATAAAGGAACAGTCTCCTCCTAAGTTCTGAGTCCTGTTTCACCATCAAATCCAGATCTTTATAAGTATTCATGCTCATAAGTGCTAAATGACACAGAAAATTAAGTAGAGAGCAACAGAAGACGCTCCCTCCCCTCTATTCCCCTATGTTTCTAAAAGTGGTTAAAGACAGGGAAGGAGGGATGGATGAAAGACGATCACGTCTGATGGGGGTACCTGGGTGGCTCAGTTGCTTGGGCATCTGACCTCAGCTCAAGTATGATCTCAGGGTCCTGGGACAGAGCCCCACATCAGGTTCTGTGCTCAGCAGGGGAATCTGCTTCTCCTTCTCCCTCTGACCCTCTATCCAGCTCATGCTCTCTCTCTCTCAAATAAATAAATAAAATCTTAAAAAGAGAGAGAGAGAGAGAGGGAGAGATGACAGCATCCAGGATCTGGGGTGAGAGCATGAACTAAATCATGTGAAAGACTGACAGTTGTCAGGATCCTAGGAAACTGGTGTGGAAGGTCATTCCTTTGTGGGTTCAGGGAAAGAGTAAAGGCCCAAAGCAAGAAGCCTGGAAACCATGCAGACACTCCTGGTGGGAAACAGATGACATGATCTTACACCCTTGCTTGTGCCCCTGTATCCTCCTGTGTGGGTTCTACAGGACTTTCAGGGGCTGCTGGGGGAGCCGGTTCTCACCTGGACCCCCCTCCCCCGGCACAAGGTGGAGCAGAGTCCCATGGTGAAGACAGTCTGGCTCCCAAGTTCTTCAGCTCTTCCGTTCACCGGCTGACTTTAGGCAAATTATTTAACCCCACCACACCTCAGTTTTCTCATCCACCAAATGTGGATGAGTGTGCCAAACTCACAGAATTTTATCGCCTATATTCCCTATGCTGTACTTTTCATCCCCGTGACTTATTTATTTTATAACTGCATGCTCCTACCTCTTAATCTCCTTCACCCATTTCGTCCATCCCCACACATCCTCTCCCCTCTGGCAACCACCGGTTTGTTCTCTGTGTTTATGAGTCTGTTTCACAGAATGCTCTCAGGATTAAATGAGATGATCTTTGTAAAGGTCTTAGCATGCTACCTGACACACAGAATCACAGAATGAGCAGTAAATGGTGGCTGGTGTGCCCATTCCCTACGTCTGTTATAACACATTGTCACCAATGTGGTGGCTCAACATAACACAAATTGAGTCTCTCACAGTTCTGGAGGCCAGAAGTCCAAAACCAGTATCACTGACCTGACGAAAACCCATTCCTCGCCTCGTCCAGCTCCTGGTGGCTGCTGGCATTCCTTGGCTTGTGGCCACCTCATTCCAGTGTCTGCTTGGTGATCATACTGTCTTCCCCTCCTCTGTCTGAAATCTCCCTCTGCCTCCTTCTGACAGAATATCTGTGATCACCTTTAAGGGCCACACAGATTATCCAGGATAACCTCCCCATTGTAAGCTTCTTCCTCACACCCAATAGGTCTTTTTTGCCACGTAGAGTAACATTCATGGGTTCCAGGGATTAGGACGTGGATATCTTTTTTGGGGGACCATTATCCAGCCACCACAGCTGGTATTATTGGCCAGAAGTGGAATCTGATGAACAGCAAACAGCTGGACAAAGTGAAGGAAGGAGAGGTCTCTGCAGAGGGAGGTTGGGGCACAGTTACCAGCAGTGGGCCGCAAAAGCTAAGCTGCCCACTGAGGAGGCCAACAGGGACAGGCCTGAAGAACAGTCCCAGGAAGCTAGGCCTGGGCTGCTCCTCCTTTTTCTCCTCCTCAGCGGTGCAACAGCACTGGGGATGGAGGTGGCAAGGCTGCAGAACTGGAGGACACCGCTATTGACTGGAACTGCGGGCAAGGCTGGGCCAGTGGCAACTAAAAAGGACACGCCAGGGGGTGGAGGTCATCAGCTGTCACCTCCACATCTTCACAAGGCCACTGCAGGGGCTCAAAAAGGGTAGCACACAAATGGAAGGAGGGTGAACTGTGCTGGCCCAGGAGAGCAATGACATCTCAGAGGCCACCTGGGTGTAGACTACGGGTCTACAACCACCTCTCTCACTCCCCAGAAGAGTTCCCTGTCTCTCTGGCATCCTGTGCTCTTCATGCAGTGGAATTTATTTAAAGTTCCAGATCCCAAATCCCAGCCGATCTTCTCTGCCTACATTGCCACATTCTCCTGAGTCCATGCCATCATCGGTCCTCCCTGGACAGCTGCAATGCATTTCTATTCTCTCTCTCTGCTTCCGACTTCATCGCTCTAGAGACCACTCCTCACACAGCAGGACCAGGTCCTCTTATATCATAAATCTCATCACGTCACTCTTCTCTCATGGCCCGGAAGTGACTTCCCATTGCTTACGGGTGGAATCCCAAGCCCCTACTGAAACCCATCTAGTCTTCCACTGTCATGGCCCTGGCTTACTACGCTCCAGTCACGCTGGCCTTTCTGTCCCCCCTCCACTCCCCACCCAAAGGTGCTTTCTGCCTTCTTGCACACCTGCCAGCTCCGCAGCCCAGACCCCTCCTCTGCAGGAACTTCGCAGTGGCCAGCCCCAGAATTCAGCTCAACCTCTCAGGTGTCAGCTAACAGCAACCACAGAGACGGCCTCTCTGATGCCTCTGGCCAAAGAAATCTCTGCCATGCGGTGACCACTCTCTCTGCCACTGCCTGGCTTCGTTTCCTTCAATGTCTCTCTCTGCGAAATGACTCCCATATGCATATTTGCTCACTCTTGCCCATCTCTCTCCACCAGCATATAACCACCCTCTGCAAGTGTGAGACCGTGTTTGTCTTTATAACCCTGATATCCTGGTGCCTGGCACAGATCCCACCACGTTCGAGGGAACAGACACATATTCATTGAATGAATGAATGAAACGACAGCTCTTTATTTACCATTAGTGCCACCACTGGTGAAGTCCTGTGTTCCCCTTCACTTTTGAATATTCTTTATCCTCAACGCCTTCATGTCTGCCAAGCAGGATCTAGGTCATAAAAGTATATTATCTTGATTTATCAATACTGGTGATGAGGGAAGATCCTGGCAGCTTCCCGCAAAAGTAGTGGGAGTGTCTTAATCTACGAAAGAGCTCTCAAGTGATTCCTGCCTGGGATTTCTTAGGACAGTCTCAGAAGAAGAGAAAATGAGGCAGCTGGAAACAAAGATCTCCGAGCTTTTGAAAATCGATTTCTCTCCATTACAATTCTTCCACTTATCCAGTCACACATCATCCAGGAAATAATTATCAAGTGTCTAATATGTGCCAGGCTCTCTGCCAGACCCTCGGAATACAATGGTGAGCAAAACAGCCGTTTCCCCTGCCTTCATGGAGAGCCTCTAAGGCAGATGCACATTAAGCAAATCCTCACACAATAAGTGGAATTTAACACACTGACATATATGCTGTGAAGGAATCGTAAAAGATGCTACAATATGATAATTAGAAAACAAAATTTAAAAAAAAACACCCTAAATCAGCAAGAGCACCAAAAATAAATTATTTAGGAATCAACGTAAGAAAAGATGTATAAAAGCTCTCTCCTGCTGAGAGAAATTAAACACCTAAATCATGGAGCTATGTCACATTCCCAGTCAGGAAGTCTCAATGTGATCCCAGTGTCAACAGTTCCAAATTGATTTATGGATTCAACACAATC
Organism: Potos flavus; assembly: GCA_028534135.1. Lineage (NCBI taxonomy): Eukaryota > Metazoa > Chordata > Mammalia > Carnivora > Procyonidae > Potos > Potos flavus. Next base: position 37,082,515 of record CM052888.1, read on the forward strand.
CCAATCAAAATTCTAGCAGGCTTCTCTGTAGAAACTGATTTCTATGGCAATGCAAATGACCTGGAAGAGCCAAAGTGATCTTAGAAAAGAACAAAGCTGGAGAACTTACACCTCCTGATTTTGAGACTTATTATAAAAGTACACGGGGCGGCAGGGTGGCTCAGTGGGTTAAGCCTCTGCCTTCGGCTCAGGTCATGATCTCAGGGTCCTGGCATCGAGCCCCGCATCGGGCTCTCTGCTCAGTGGGGAGCCTGCTTTCCCCTCTCCCTCTGCCTGCCTCTCTGCCTACTTGTGATCTCTTTCTCTCTGTCAAATAAATAAATAAAATCTTTAAAACAAACTACAGCTGCCAAGATGTGTGGAAACGAGGAAAGGAAAGACATAGGATCGTTACAACAGAACAGAGACTCAAGAAACAGACCCAATCAGGGCACCTAGGTGGTTCAGTTGTTAAGCATCTGCCTTCAGCTCAGGTCATGATCCCAGGGTCCTGGGATCAAGTCCCACATCGGGCTCCTTGCTTGGCGGGAAGCCTGCTTCTCCCTCGCCCTCTGCCTGCCTGCCTGCCTGCCGCTCCCCCTGCTTGTGCTCTCTCTCTCTCTCTCTCTCTCTGTCTCTGTCTCTCTGTGTCAAATAAATAAATAAAATCTTAAAAAAAAAGAAGAAGAAGAAGAAACAGACCCACTCTGATACAATCAATTCATTTGCAGTAAACATACCAAGATAATTCAGAAAGGAAAAGAAAGTCTGGAACTGGACAGGTAGGTAAAGATTTCTTAGGACATAAAAGCACAACACATAAAAAGAAAACTAAATGAATTAGACTTTATCAAAGTTAGACTTTACCAAAATTCAAAAT
>CM052888.1:37083873-37151275 GCA_028534135.1 Potos flavus
TGTTTCAAGAAGGCTATGGAAACTGTGTCAAAGGTTAATAAAAGAGGAAGAAAATGTCCACTGAATTTAGTAGCATAGAGGTCACTGCTAATCTTAGGATGAGGCGGTCCTATGGAAAAATAGGGATATAACCCAGATTAGAGTGGACAGGGGATAGGAGCAGTGAATAAGGAAGTAGAGAAAGTGATTATATATAATTTTAAATAATGGGTCCAACTTCCTATTTTAAAGCTGGGTTGTAATGATGATGAAAGAAAACAACTTGGAAGAGATTGTGAAAGACATAGCCTTTGTGAAAGCTCAGCCCTTGAATTCAGCCTAAGAGGTTGCGTTTCCTTTTCCTGTGACATAGGTGGGTGTTGTGAGTCATGAGTTCAAAGTTTCCTTTATTATGTTACCTTCATAACTACCCCGAATGTGGAGGAGGGGGTTCACGGGCTCCTTCAACACAGGTGACACGCCAGTGACAGGAGAAAAGCACAGAGCAGGGAAAGGACATGCAGAGATAAAGCAGCGGTCCTACTCCTCAACACCTGTGTGCCAGAAGTTTCTGCTTGGTCATTAAATCCAGATCCTCATGAATAGTTACAGAAAATCATAAAAGCAAAATGACACAAATATATTTGGTAGCAAGCAACAGAGAATGGTCTCTTCCTTAGTTCCCCTGTTTACCTGGGAAGTGTGCCAGGAGAAGGAGATAAACGCATGTGTGCCAGGAGAAGGAGATAAATGCAAAGACCAAACTCCTTGGTTCTAGTGGAGGGTAGAGCCGAAGAGAAAGAAAAGCTAAATATTAAGATCTCTGGACCCCGGGGTTCTGGGCTACAAAACTAATGACTGACTGAGCAAACAACAGGGGTGAGTCTAAGCGCCGGGGAAAGAATTCTGAGAGCAGGGATCAGGCCACAGACAGCAAAACAGAGAGCCATTCCCTAGGTCAAGAGGAAAATGTGTTCTGACTTTGTTTCCTCAGATGTGTGTATTTGGACAGGAATCAAGGAGCTTCTAACCTGGATCTCCACAGAGGGGGAAAAGTGAGGAAGGAACAAGGGTGGCTCAGAGGCTGGACCCAGCCCACAGGGAGAGGGAACACCTGCGGAAAGGACACGGGAGCCTGAGCACAACTCCCCTGTAGAGAGCCGCACAGGCACATCCGGCCTCCTGCATCCCTGACACTTCCCCAGGTCGGACAGCACATCAGTGCCCTCAGCCTCTGGATATTTTAGTAAGTGCCTCACTCTAAGCTGCCAGCAGGCTTCCGGTTACGGGCACCCACCAAGCGCTCAGTGCTGGCCCGTATGCTTTATACATGCTATCTCATCCACGCCTCACCGAAACCCCGGGAGGTAAGTATTCCCATCCTCACTTGACCGAAAAGGAAGCTAAAATTCAGAAAAGTCCTCTGCCCCAAGGTCCCAGTGAAGGGTCTAGGGTTTGAGCCCACATCTGCATGACTCTAAATCCCATGCTATTTCTACCAGAACAAGATTCAGGCTAGGCGAAACCCATCTGTCTCAATCAAGAGGGCAAAAGAAACCTATTGGGGGAAGAGGACAGGAGACCCCATAGAAAAGAAAAAACCGAAGACCAAAAGGAAAACAGGAAACTTCTTTTCTGAAAATGAGAAGAATTACAAAAGAAATTGCCTAGAAAAGAGAAGATAAGATCATCTGACTTGAGAAATGGGAAAAATGCCGGGGAATGAAAAAATAATTCAGAACCCAGGGACAGAGAAGCTGGGTTTGGAAGTCAGAGCGAGGATCTCTAGGGGGAGAATGAAGATGCTGGCGGGTACCCCATCCTTCAGGTTTGAGAGGAGACAGTGTTCAATTACTGACCTTCCTCTCTCTGGTCACATGACTTGTGCTAGTATAAAAGCTTTCTACCAGCGGGTTCCTTATAATTTTTTCCTGTGTGAAACGGGCAGTAGCAGTGGCTAAAGTGCTGGTCCTCTTTCCCAGAAGCTTTCAGACTTCCCTTCAGGACTAATCCCAAGAAGCCATCTCTCTGGACTGAAGACAAGGCAAGGCAGCTGGCTTAGTGCTTGTGCTCTGGGAAGTGATGCTAGGATCTGGAGTGGAGGGGGAGGTGCTGGGGGGCTGCCAGAAGTCTCTGAGAAACTGGATGTAAGGCTCATACCTGGAGACAGGAGCCAGTGGAGGTGGGATTGAGGAAACAGAGGGACCTCAAGCCCAGGGAGAGGATGGAGGGGCCGGGCTGTGTTTGGGCAGCGAGGGTTAGAAGCCAAGTGGAAACTGAGTGACCCCATTAAGAGTTCTTCTGTTAATAGTCAAAACACTGGGCTTTCTTGAATATGCTCTAAAGTCTTTGAGGGGACAAGCCCCAAAAGATAATACAGGCTCACCCTTCCTCCCCACTGCCCCCCCCCCTACACCTCATTAGCTTCCTCTTTTCACTAATAGTCCCAGAGTCCAGCATTGGTCAGGGGAGAGAAAGGCAGAGGAGAATCTGTGTTCTGCAAAGGAGAGGACGAGGTAGGGGAACGGGCTGGGGGGGCCAGGCACCTGCTTCCTGGGCGTGTGGCGGGGTCCGGTGGAGAGCCGGAACTGGGTCTCACGGCCTGGGTTCTCCTGAGAGGTAGCTCACAGCCCTCCCCTCGTGAGACGAGGCTTGTCTTTTCTCTCCGCAGATCTCTGACTGAGTAAAGAATTTAAGGTAGAAGCTGATAACAGTAACTTCCTGTATCTGTGAGGAGAGAAGGAGAAAGCCAAGGGTTGGTCCCCCCCAGAGACACATGATGGCAAACGTAATAACCACTGCTTAATATCCCGCCCCAGGCAAAGTCAATAATTGCTCTGGGCAGTTCTGGCAGGTGGTATGAGCAAGCAGCGGCGGCAGCAGAAAGCTTTGGCCTGGGAAGGGGAGAGCACCGGGAAGGATGTCCCCATCCTGAACTAGAGCCGGGGGAAGGGGGCCGCAGGCTGGGAGTGGGACCTCCTGACCCTGCCCTTTTCCAACCTCTTCCAGAGCCATCATGAACTCCGGGCGCAACTTCCTCATCCTCGCGGCCTACCTCGCCATCTTCCTCACTGGTCTCCCCGCCAACCTCCTGGCCCTTCGGGCCTTCATAGGCCGGGTCCGCCAGCCCCATCCTGCCCCCGTCCACATCCTCCTGCTCAGCCTGACACTGGCGGACCTCCTGCTGCTGCTGTTGCTGCCCTTCAAGATGATCGAGGCTGCGTACAATTTCCGCTGGTATCTGTCTGAGTTGCTCTGTGCCCTCACGGGCTTTGGCTTCTACAGCAGCATCTACTGCAGCACGTGGCTCCTGGCGGGCATCAGCATCGAGCGCTACCTGGGGGTGGCTTTCCCTGTGCAGTACAAGCTGTCCCGCAAGCCTGTGTACGGAGTGATTGCTGCCGTGGTGGTCTGGATCATGTCCTTCGGTCACTGCACCATCGTGATCATTGGTCAGTACTGGAACTCAACCCGGGATGCCACGAATGACAGTAGCATCACCTGCTACGAGGACTTCAACAGTAATCAGCTGAACCTGGTGCTCTCTGTGAGGCTGGAGCTGTGCCTCTTCCTGTTCTTCGTCCCCATGGTGATCACCATCTTCTGCTACTGGCGCTTTGTGTGGATTATGCTCACCCAGCCCCATGTGGGGGCCCAGAGGCGGCGCAGAGCTGTAGGGCTGGCTGTCGTGACGCTCCTTAATTTCCTGGTGTGCTTCGGGCCTTACAACATATCCCACCTGGTGGGGTTTTTCACGAAAAAGAGCCCCAAGTGGAGGGCTGAAGCCGTGGTACTCAGTTCCCTCAATGCCAGTCTGGACCCCCTGCTTTTCTATTTCTCTTCGTCAGCTGTGCGCAGAGCCTTCGGAAGGGGGCTGCAGATCCTGCGGCATCAGGGCTCCTCCCTGCTGGGGCGCAGAGGCCAAGAGACAGCAGAGGGGACAAATGTGGACAGGGGTATGAGTCAAGCAGAGGGAGCTCCGAGCTCTGACTTCACCACAGACTAAGGGTGTCCTGGACCTTTGGAGGCACTCTGGGTGACACAGGCATTGAGCAGGCTGGAAGAGGGGGAACAGCAGAGTTCCTGTCCCAGGGTCAGAAATCCTCAGGCCGAGCCACTACTGGGGCTGTAAAAATCTCTCTCAGCAGCTTGGTATCCCTTCCTGACTGAAGTTTTCTTCCCAAAGAAGCACAACTCCAGGACAAAAGGATAAATGGTTAGGCCTAGAAGCGCTCTCAGACCAGGGTTTCAGAAGCAATGTAGCTAACACAAATTCAGTCCTTGTGAGATAGTTGGGAGCTGGGGATGATCAGGCTGAAACAGAGTCCTAAAGCAATTTTGCTACACACTTTGAAACAACACCCAGACACTGGTCTAGCTGTGGATACTAGAAAAGGGACAACAGGAAAGAGATGGACGAGAATACCAAATGAGGTCAAAGAAGACTCAGGAAGATTATGAGTCAAGAGGACTAAGAGGGAGGACTGGGGACTGTGACTTCTAACGATCTAGGTTTGCACTGTATTGCTTTGACCTGCTGCTTTGTAAGTATGCTCCAGTCAATCACGTGTGTATCTTGTCTCCCCGTATTAAACCTGCCTGAAGTCTGGGTCTCGTCTTCTCCCTCTGTGACACCCCCACACAGGTCAGGACATGGCCTGGTCAGTCAGAGGTCAACACTGACTAGCACAGGAGCAGACAACCTGGACTGGCAGATTGAAAATAAAGATGGTAAAACTCTGAAGCGAGTGTCCACCATTTCTGTGCTTTTCTGTAGGTTTGGGGAGGGTGAACATGCAAGGAAGAAGCCGACTCAGCAGCACAGGGGGAGGGTGATGCATGTGAAACCACAGTATTTTAAGGTCAGGGTGTAATGAGTGGAGTTAGCGGGGGCGGGGGGGGGGTGGAATCCTGTTTCCATTGGTGAACAGAGATGGGACTTAGAAAGAGGGTGGGAGGTGAATCCTGACTTAATATTGTCAGGTGTATTTCAGGGGCCTAAAACACATGACTCTCCCGCTTAGAAACCTGCAGTGTTTTCCTATTGTCCAAAGTTTTGGTCCCAGGAACTCTTATCCTATCATTCCATTGCCTATTTCTAACCTGTCTCCCTGCCTAATCCCACCTTCCATTTCTCCACAATAAGGACCCATGGGCCACTCTCTCTCATTAACGCCCCTAGCCCCTAGTAGTCTGCAAGAGAGGTCATACAGCAGAATTGCATGCAGAGGTACAAAAATAGTACACATGGGGCGCATGGGTGGCTCAGTGGGTTAAAGCCTCTGCCTTCGGCTCAGGTCATAATCTCAGGGTCCTGGGATAGAGCCCCGCATCGGGCTCTCTGCTCAGCAGGGAGCCTGCTTCCCCTTCTCTCTCTGCCTACTTGTGATCTCTCTGTCAAATAAATAAATAAAATCTTAAAAAAAAAAAAAATAGTACACATGGCCCCCTCCAATCTACTGGCTCTTTGGGGGTGGGACAGCAGATGAGCTTTGAAAAGCTCCCCAGTGAGTATGCTAGGCAGCTTAGGAAAAGAATCGCTGGCCCAGCTCGGACATCCAATCTGTCCAAGACAGCGTCCTTCAGGGAGACCCTTCCTGCTTCTAAGTCCCTCCTACCGCAACCCCACACTCCCTCAACTTCTGCTTACTTTCTCCACTTTCATAAAACCCCACTCAATATTTACTTTCTCCAGAAGGACTTTCCTTATTATTCTCACCCAACAGAGAGCTCACTTTCTCTGTTTTCCTTCCTCAAACACCACTGGACTGGTATAAGAGCCCTGACTTCACTGTTGGTCCTGCTTCCTAGCTGGATGGCCTTGAGCAAGTCCAGATCTCCAGCCTCCAGCCAAACCATAATCACAAGGATGATGTACGCCTCCCAGAGTTATTCTGAAGTGCCAGTCAGACTGTGTATATAAAATTGCTGAAAATTTTTACAGTAACACTTAGCTTTAAGATAGCGACCCAGGTGAAACACAGATATACCTCTGCTTAGAGGAAATACAGTAAGGAGAAATTTAAAATGATGGAAATCACATATTAGAGAGGCAACTATATAGGATGGTTTGACAGTAATGTGTGAGAAAGAAATCTGGGATGTATTATACCTTCCAAAAAAAGCTGATTTGATTTTGGGTGCCATTAAAAGAAATATAGAGTCCGAACAAGTTGAGGATAATCCCACTTCACTGAGGTCTTCTTAATCAGCAGCATGTTCATCTGAGCAGCACATTTTTAAAAAAGATTCATTTATTTATTTTGATGGGGGGGGGCAAGTGGAGGTAGGGGCAAAGGGAGAGAATCTTTCAAGCAGACTCCTTGCTGAGTGAGGAGCCCAAGGATGCCACAACCCATGAAATCACAACCGGAGCTAAAACCAAGAGTCAGACACTCAACCAACTGAGCCACTCAGGCACCCCATGAGCAGCACATTTTTAAAAAGACATTAACTCGGGGGTGCCTGGCCAGCTCAGTCAGTACAGCAAGTGACTCTTGATCCCAGAGTTGTGAGTTTGAGCCCCACGTTGGGTGTACACATAATTTAAAAATAAAATCTTTGAAAAAGAAAAAAAAGACATTAACGCAAGGAATCAAGCCCAGAAGAATTAACCAAAATGTTTTGGAGATTTAAAACCATATATTGACAATGATGATTGATGACAGTGATATGTAATAAAAGCCAGACACTGTTCCAGAGAAGTAGCCTGAGATGATTAAGGAAGCTTTCCAAGGTCAACAAGTGAGAGGAAGTATGAATCCAGGTCTGCTTTTCTCCAAAGTGCCTGCTTTTTTCACGGACTCATGAGAATCAAGTAAGAGAATGATGGATACGTGGCTGAACCAAGATGAGATCCATCACACGGAAGACGCGTTCTAAGTAGCTCCGTGGGGGAAGAACAACGACCACGGGCAGAAGGGGCAGGGAGCTGCCTCTCAAACAGTCAGGGCTGTATCAATGGAACTGAGCTAACTCAACAAGGAAGTCACTCCCCAGTTCCAGGAATACTGAAGTGGAAGATAGAAAACACCCATCCTGGGACATTGAGGAAACACACATCTGCTAAGAGCCGAACCAGTTAACCGCCAACCCCCTTCCAGCTCAGCGAGTCCCAGGGTTTCAGAGACACAGCTGCTCTTGCCAATCATAAAATAGAAAGAAAATCTCCCGACCTGGTCTGAGATTTTCAGGGTGAAGCTTTTGCTACTCACTAACAAGTAGTTGGTCTGTATAAAAGTCACTTGACTTTTCTGGGAAAAGTCACAGCCCATTTCTGGGAAATTAATAATTCATTTGTTCAACACATATGTATTGGTACCTACTATGAGCCAGGTACTTTTCCAAGGACTATGGATACGGAGTACATAACAGACAAGGTACCTGCCCTCTTGCGGCTTCCATTCCAGTACGAAAAAATTGTTAATAAACAAGTAAACAAATAAGGTAATTTCAGAATGTGGCAAATGGTTTTTAGAACTGGACTAAAATAGGAACATGGGAGAAAGTCTCATGAGAGGTTAAGGGAGTTTAGCAGATTCTCCTGAGTCAGTGATGTTCAGCGGAGAGCTGAATGATGAGAAGTTGCCATACAAAGGCCCATAGGAAGAGCATTCCAGAAACAGGAACTGCTGATGCAAAGGAGGGAGGGAGGAGAAAACCTTAGCTTCCTAAAGGCTGAAAGAAGGCCAGTGTGGGGCTCGAGCAGTGGTCTACAAACTTGGGCATATATGAGAATCACGTGGAGAGTTTGCTGAAGCAGATTACTATCTTCCATTCTCACAGTTTCAGAATGAGTAGGTCTGGGATGGGACCCAAGAGACTGTAGTTCCAACGATCCTAGGTGATACCGATGCTGGTGGCCATGACCACACTTTGAGAACCAGTGGGTTGGAACACAGTGACTTAGGGAGAGAGCCATGGAAGATGGGGTCAAGGACGTCAGCAGGGACGAGACCATGCAAATCTTTTAGGTCATAAATAGAAGACTGAATTTATTCTAAGAGCTTTGGAAGCCATTCAAGGGTTTTTAAGCAAGAGAGCAGAATGGTCTGATTTCCGTCTTAAGTCAATCACTCCGGTATCTGGGCCCACCACTGAAGGGAGATGTTTGTTAGGATCAAGGAGAGAATGCGCATGCCAGAGCTAAGAACCATAACATACCACAGCAAGCATGCAGGGTTTGCATCGGACTGGTAGCTCCCTGACAGTGGGGGCTGTTACTTCTTTCACTAGAATTGGCTGTCCAAGGACCAAATAGCCAAGAGGAGGCTCTTCTAAGCTATTATACATCTATTTGATAAACAGATGTCCCTAGCGTGTGCTAGAAAATGTTTAACAACTAGGTTTCAGGATTGGTTGGGGGGGGGGGGTAGAGTGGGTAACAGCAGTGTGGGGGGTAGTGAAGCCCTGATTTGCAGCACTTGCCAATTTCTGTAGTATATACATCCCCCCAGGGCCGGTTTCTACCAACATTGAGATCCTGACCGTGGGTCTGGCAAGTGAGGTTAATAACCAGTTCTTGCAAGCCAGCTCAAGCACATCACTGGACGTAGCTCCCGGCACATATGCTCAAGTGGCAGACAGAACACATCCTGTTTGAGAAAATTTTCTCTCTCCCTGGCTACATATAGTACAGGGCTCTGGCACAGGACTTTTGACATAATAAACACTGGCTAAATGTGGCTCGCTGGGCCTGATCCAAGAGGATCCGGGTGGCTGGTTAGATTGTGAGACTTCTCTGAATCCCCTGTAGGATGACAGATGGGTAAACAGAAATATTAGTGCCTGGTTAATGAATAACACAGACAGCAACCTAGAGCCGCTACCAGGAAACGGGGGTGGAGGGAGCTGGCTCAGCCTGACTTGGGGGCCTGACCAGCAGGAAAGGGGAACCTGGCATTGGCTATTTCACTTCCTCTTTCTGGAAAAGATGCTGTTGTGCCCCTTCCTCAGAAATTCTCATCTGACCACACAGCCAGAGCTCTCCTGTAGTAGGGCTGTGTGTGGTGATCGCTGTGGTCCAAGAAGGCAGGGGTGGGCGGCCTGGAGCATGTCTGAAGGAAAACATACAGCCAGGATTCCAACTACTCCCTTAGACTTCCCTGCCCCTTACCTCCAGGTTTTTGTCAGTTCTCCCTTTTTTCAGCTTTCTCTACCTTCTGCGGTTAAATACTTTAGCCCCATTTTTTTTTTTTTTTCATTTTTTTTCTCTAGTCACAGGAAATGAGGACATTTCTCATCTACAAATTGCACATTCGACCAGGAAATTGGGCCAAAGATCTCGAAGTCCTCAGCACTGGCAGTCCAGTAACCTATTTGGCAAAGGTTTTGATGTCTGGTAAGGAAGAAGACGGGAGGTCAGAGAGGCAGGGAGGAGTGGCACGAGCAGCCGTCCACCAGCAGCTTACCCAAGGAGGAGCTGCCCCAAGCTCCAGTAAAATCTCAGGCTCCCTCTCCCCAGACGTTGTCTCCTGCCATCTGGGAGGCCGCACTAGGATCAGCTTCAAGGAGACAGTGTTAGGAAAGTTAATATACTGCTCTCAAATCTAGATGTTTTCAATAAAAAGCCAGTACGCACGTACTGTATAGAGTCTCTGAAGCGTCACAGCAGACATTACATTGTTCAACCTTCCATGGGTATAAGCATTCGTTAACCCACAAATGTTTACTGAGGCCTACTATGTGTCAGGCCCTATTCCTCATGCTAAAAACACAGCAGTGAACAAGGACAAGATTCCTGCTCTCATGCAGCTCACATTCCAGTAGGACAGTGGACAGGAAGACTAATACAAAGACATTCTGAGGCAGTGCTAAGAGCTGTGAAGACACTAAGACAGAGTCAGCGGTAGAGAATGACCTCGAGAAGGGGAAGAGGTGGCTACTTTTGATTGGATGGCTTGGAAAGGCCTCTCCAAAGTGACCAAAATGCCAAGAAGGAATCATGCATTCCAAGCACTGGCGTGGGAGGGTTGGGGGGCGCTGGGGGATGAGGAATGCTCCAAGCAAAGGGTTCAATGCAGTGCAAGGCTTGAATAAGCTGAACTTGCACAAAGAACACAAAGGCCAGGGTGACTGGGGCTTAGTGATGGCTAGAAGAGCGAGCAAGGGTCATATCACAGGGGTTTTCAAAGGTTTATGATAAGCAGCACAGCAGAGGGGCACGTGGGTGGCTCAGTCAGTTAAGCATCTGCCTTCGGCTCAAGTCATAATCTCGGGGTCCTGGGATCGAGCCCCACGTCAGGCTCCCTGCTCAGCGGGGACCCCGCTTCTCCCTCTCCCCCTGCTTGTGCACTTTCTCTCTGTCGAATAAATAAATAAAATCTTTAAGGAGCAGCAGCAGCAGCACAACAGATGCCTCCCCCCTACTTAACAACAAGAAATGCTGAGGCCCAGAGATGCAAAGTGTCATGCGTCAACCCTCATCGAGATGGGTTTTCTGACCCCAACTCTGGGACCCCAGACTCCCTCTCAAAATGAGATGCACACACTCTCTTTCATTCTCTCAATCCGTTACCCCACTGTGGAAGAGAAAGGTGGGAAAGACACACGATCCGTGCCGTGGGCTGTTTTGGGGGTATAGAAAGTTGCGGAGGGAGGGAGAGACTGATTGGCAAGGTTCTGAGGAAAGAAAGGAACCGGGGGCAGAACAGATGCCTGAGTGTGAGAGCAGAGACCAGCATGGAGAGCCAGCTTCTGGGACGGAGCCGTGGCCAAGGAGAGGTGGGATGCCTGGGCTCTGAGGAAGAGGTAGAGGTAACCGAGAGACATCCCATGCTGTCCCCATGTCCGCTGGCCTGGAGCAGAAACGGCAGTGTGAGGACAGAATCGTGACACCTTGGGGAATCATAGAAAGCCTCCAGTCCAATGATTCTCAACGCGGGCTGCACTCTGGAACCACCTGAGGAAATTTTAAAAATGCCAGTGCATTTGGGTGTATTATTTAGTTAAAACTCCCCAGGTGCTCTGGAAGCTCAGAGGGTCGCAAATCACTTTATCCGGCCCTGATGTTCTGCTGGACCAGCCAGGGGCATTCCAGGAAGGCAGCAGGGCATGGTGACAGGGTTTGAATTCAGGCTTACGCTGTGCACCTCAACTTCTCTGGGCTTTAGTTTTCTAACTGAGAAAAAGGGGGGCTCATAAGTCATTACACTACTGTGAGGACTGAATGAGTTTAATGCTGTAGGTACAAATCAGTTTGAACAGCATCTGGCAGATGTTCACACAGTAGATGTTCACACATGTTTATGCGGCAATCTTTTTAAAAGGTTAAGGCCATGTTTCTGCAGAGAAGGAGGCTTCTGCCTCCAAATGCTTCTCCTGGCTCTCGGAATCAATCTCCAACCTTCGCCACAGCCGGCAAAGCCCTGTGGATCTGATACTCATCCATCTGCCCAAGCTCTTCTCCCTCTCCCATACCCCCTCCCTCCCATACCTCCCATACCCCCTCATCTTTCTGGCCTCAGAGCCTTTGCAGGGATGTTCCCTTTTCCTGGGGTCCCCTTCCTCCAGTTCTCACGGTGGCAGTCTTCATCTTTCAGGCTGCCTGTGACTTACATTTCATTTACTCGCTGGATTTTTGGAGGCACTCCAAAAGTGCCTCCCTCTGATACCCTCACTCGCATTATCCCCAGTTACTGATTTTACTGCCTTTACCACAATCTGAGATCATCTATTTTTGTCTTACCTGTTATTTTCATGAAAGACACATGTGCACATACTTTAATGCGTCAAATGGTTTGCTAGGAAAAACGGCATCCCTCACCCTCTCGCCCCACCCAGGACATTTACCCCTTCCTGGAGGCAAGGGCTTTCACCTCTTTTCAACTAATGACCTATCCTTCACGTCTCTAAGAAAAACTTGCTTATATTACTATACTTCTTCATTTTTTCACATCAGGTTTTATCTGTTAACTTCCCCTGATGGCAGATGAGACTTAGCACCTTTTAGCACATGCACTTTTCCACTCGGTATCCCAATTACGTCATAACTGTGTTAGAACAGGGCACCTGGGTGGCTCAGTCGGTTAAGTGTCCAACTCCTGATTTCAGATCAGGTCATGATCTCACGGTCATGAGATCAAGCCCTGCATCAGGCTCTAGGCAAAGTCTGCTTGTTCCTTTCCCTCTGTTCCCCCCCCCACCCCCGCACTCGCTCTCTCTCAAATAAATAAATTCCTTAAAAATAAATAACAACAAAGTAACTGTGTTAGAATATTCAATGCTTACATGATTGTGACTACATAAATAGTGGAGCTCTATAGGATACTCGGATTACTCTTCTACCCCACACAACTTTTCCCATCCCCTAGAATTAATAATTACCTTATTTTTCATTTGCTTACTTTTCTTCATGCATATCACTAATTCTACTCAAACTCTTTGCCAATACCTTCAGAGGTATTAGCAAGATACGTATTTTATTTTCCTCAAGAAATCTCTTCTAGAACTTTCTGACCTGCTCCCATGTGGACTGGTGGCCATTTATGCCAGGTATAGAGCTGGCCCCTGGATGCTCTTGGGGAGGCTTTTTGCTTCTCTGCTCTTCTTTCTCTTCCTTGGTTCATGCTCTCTAACAGCTTCTTTAGAAAGTAAATGTTTTAGGGCTCTGCATGTCAGAAATTATTCTACCTTCATGTTTAATTGGTAAGGGCCACATGTGGAATTCTAGATTGGAAATATTTTGTTCAGAATTTTCAAGGCATCACAATACTGCCTTCTAGCTTCCGGTCCTGTGGACAATTCCCAAAACACTTTTGATTCCTTGTTTGTGATCTTTTTCGCACTGGAAACCTGTAGGCACCTTATGTTTCTCACAAGTATTTTAAAATTTTATCCCTTTGTGCTAGGCACTCAATGGGCTTTTACCATCTGCAAAATAATATCCTTCAGTTTGGAGAATTTCTCTTAATACATGTTGTGGTTATTTCCTTGCTTTCATTTTCTCTCTTCTCTCTTTCTGGAAGACCTGTAATTTGGGGCATATTGGACCTCCAAGGCTCGCCTGCTAATTTTCCCTTCTCTCCTATTTTCCAGCTCTCCACTTTTTTTTTATAGACAGAGAGAGAGTGTGTGTGTGGGGGGGGGTGCAAAGAGAGAGAGAGACTCTCTCTCTCAGGCAGACTCCCTGCTGAGCGTGGAGCCCACTGTAGGACGTGATCTCATGACCTTGAAACCATCACCTGAGCCAAAATGAAGAGTCAGACACTTAACCAATGGAGCCACCTAGGTGCCCCAGTCTCTCCACTTCTTTGCCCCACTTTCAGTGAGATTTCAAGTCTATCTTCCCTTCCATGTAATTTTTTCCTTTTTGCTATTCCTTTTCGTTTCCGAGCATTCTCTTTTATTCTCGATCTTGTTTCATGGTTGTAATATCCACTCTGATCTTCCTGAGGAATTTTCATCTCCCTGCTCCAAGCTGCTTTTTTGGCGTGGGTCTCTATTCCTTTATGTTAGGAGTTTTCATCAGATATCTGGTAATTCTTATTTGTCTATTCATCTTAAAGGGAAAAAAGGGAACTAATTTTTTTTGAGGTATATAAAAAGCATAAAAAGGTAATAAGATGGGCGCCTGGGTGGCTCAGTGGGTTAAGCCTCTGCCTTCGGCTCAGGTCATGATCTCAGGGTCCTGGGATCAAGTCCCACATCGGGCTCTCTGCTCAGCGGGGAGCCTGCTTCCCCCTCTCCCTCTGCCTGCCTCTCTGCCTACTTGTGATCTCTCTCTCTGTCAAATAAATAAATAAAATCTTAAAAAAAAAAAGGTAATAAGACATGATTCCATGGTTTGCTTTAAAAGCAGAGAAAAGGGGCACCTGGGTGGCTCAGTGGGTTAAGCCGCTGCCTTCGGCTCAGGTCATGATCTCAGGGTCCTGGGATCGAGCCCCGCATCAGGCTCTCTGCTCAGCGGGGAGCCTGCTTCCCCCTCTCCCTCTGCCTGCCTCTCTGCCTACTTGTGATCTCTCTCTGTCAAATAAATAAATAAAATCTTAAAAAAATAAATAAATAAAAGCAGAGAAAAAAGAAAGAAAGAAAAGGAATGGAAGAAGCCAATATGGTAAAATCTCAATGTCTGTTTTATCCGGGTGATGGATAAATTAAGTTCTACTGTACTATTCCCTTTACTTTTGATCATGTTTGAAAATAGTCAAAGTAACAATGTGGTTGTTGACAGGATTCAGTTCCTTGAAGGCTATTAAACTGAGGGCCTCAGTTCCTCACTGGCCATGGGCTGGAGGCCTCCCTCGGTTCCATACCACGTGGGCCTCTCCACAGAGCTGACTTCCACCATAGCAAATAAGCAAGGAAGCAAGAGTGGACAAGACAGAAAGCAGCCTTCTTATAAAACTAATTGTTAACGTGATCTTCCACCATTTTTGCTCAGCCCTTTCTGAAAGGGAGACAGAATCACACAAGAGTGTGAATACTAGAAGGTGAGATCACTGGGGCCATTTTGGAGCCTGCCTTCCATAGATAAAAAATAATGAATGAAAGCTAAGAGCACATGAATTAGGCTTCACCCTAGGGTGATTCTGCTGGGTCATCTACTTGGGGAACTTCCAACATCAACACTTAGGGTTTTTCTTCTTGGGCTGATCAAATTTCCCAGAAAAACAAACCAACTAACAAATGAGTCTTCTAATTTCCTGCCTGGAGGATGAAAGTTGAACTACCCATCAGTTAGGAGCCAAATGGAGAAGAGGACTGGGGGGTGTCAACATCCAGCATTCCTTTAATCTCCTTTTTACATGCTGATCCCTCTTCCTATTATGTCTGGTGTTCCATGTTCCAAAGACCCTCTGTGTTATCCTCTCCAGAGAATAAAATGTAGGTCTTTTCCTGGGTGAGGGGGAGAGGAAGAGATCTGGGGATTTTTTTTAAAATAAATTTTCAACCAACCTTCCTTATGTTAGTTTGCCTTCACCTGTTTTCAAAGGTACCTGTTGCCATCCATTCATGAGCTTTATGTGGACTGTGTGGTAAACATTTGGTTGAGTCCTGGCTTTTCCTACAATTGGCTTAGGATTCCACTTCCATGGGTCTATTAAGTCGGTTTCCACTTACCACTCATTCATCTGCTTTCCAGCTTCCAAAATTTTGTTGGCATTGCATCCTGTATTGTTCTCCCTGTCCTTGTGGCTTTAGGGCCTTTCTAAAAGATCTTTTTACTGTCATTGTAACGTGATTTCAGAAGGGAGCCAAAGGACATGGATGTGTTCAATCCACCATCATCAGCCTCAAGTATTTCTTCTTTATTAGTATTTGTTTATCTACTTGTTTGTTGTCTGTCTCCCCTCTTGAATGTAAGTTCCAGGATACCCTGTCTATTTCACTCACCTCTGCATCCCAAGAGCCATTCCTAACACAGGTAGGTATTCAACAAATGACTGAACCAATTTGCTGAAGACAGAATCCTGCTACTCTCTATCAAAAAGTTAGTAGCAGACTCATGGCTCCTGCCTTTCATCCAGTGCCCTTTCTGCCACAGCATGTGTGGGATGTAGGTTAATTTTGGTGACTAATGATACCTAACAGGTTATAAAGTGCTTTACATGTTACAAAGTGATTTCAGAATGTTAATTCACTTGTTCCTGACAATAGCCCAAAAGCCAGATAGGAAAAGGATTATTACTGGCCCTAATATAGTTACGATCCTTGCCAAGAACTACCCTATGTCAAAGAAATCACCAACCTTGTTCCTGATCTTTCACTTCATGCCTGTTGCCATTTGTTTGGCCTCTCCGATAAATGCCTCTACAAATGGAACTTTTAAGGCTTGTCATCTCTCAAGGAAATGGTCCTCAAGGACCTCAGCTCTCTCATAAAGAAGGAAACAGGTACACACATGGGTAAATAATCCAAGGGCCTTTGGGCAAAAAGGATGTCGGAGTTTTGTGACATGGTTGGAGCAGGAAAAAAAAAAGAAAAGTGGGACTCTCCATTTTAGTAGAGCATAGAGAAGAGGTTGGTCCTGGGAGGGTGCTTAGATCCTGAAAGGAGAGGAAATAAGTCCCAGAATTAATAAGCAATATATGTACAGTGGGGAGAGAGGGGGACGGAAATAACCATGTACCATAACCAGCGGACTCCCTTAAAAAAAAAGCAATGACAAACTATAATGTAATCATAAAGCCATTAAAAAACACTAGAGACAGCAGGTCCTGTAAAACAATGACATGAAAAAACAAACAAACAAAAAACAATGACATGAAGATCTTGGGTTCTAAGACTAGCTTGGTTTCTGGAGAAACTGAACTGTCTGAGGACCCTCAGGGTAAAGTGAAAGCAGGGTACAGGGCCCCTTGAGGGAAACAAGATGCAACCTCAGAAGTTACACTAAATCCCGAGGGCACAGGTCACCAAGGTAAATGGTTATAAAGAACCCCACACTTTCCCTGTTGTCCTCTCTTGGAATCTGCCTGCCACCTCCTGGGTAGATAAGGTTATTACCTGCCTCCAGAGCCTAGGAGGCCCAGGCAGCACAGAGGGTGTGGCCCCTGTTACTCACATGCAGCCAGGAATCTCTCAGAAGGGATGAGGAATTGGAAGCCTGTAATGAATCAAGTCTTGGAGTGGAAAGAGGTTCAAGACATCCTATTAAGCTACAAGAGCAGTTGCTGAAGGGTATAAAGAAAACAGTGTTATCTACAATCTTAAAATAAATAGACAGGTATACCTCAGAGCTGCTTTGGCCTTGGTTCCAGACCACTGCAATAAAGGAAATCAAATGAATTTTTTGGCTTCCTGGTGCATATAAAAAGAATAATGTAGTTTATTAAGTGCGCAGTAGCATTATGTCTAAAAAAAAAAAAAAGCAGCAGCAATGTACATATCTTCATTAAAAAATACTGCATTGTTAACTAATGCTAACCATCATGTGAGCTTCCAATGAGTCATAATCACTAATCACAGATCACCATAACAAATATAATTATAATTAAAAAGTTAACGAACCATGAGAGACTATGGACCCCGGGAAACAAACTGAGGGTTTCAAAGGGGAGGGGGGGAAGGGATGAGGTTAATGGGGTGATAGGTACTAAGGACGGCCCGTGTTGTGATGAGCACTGGGTGTTATACACAACTCATAAATCACTGAACACTACATCAAAAACTAATGATATACTTATACAGTAGCTAACAGAACATAATGAAAAAAAGAAAAAGTTAGAAATATTGCAAGAATGATCAAAATGTGGCAAAGAGACACGAAGTGAGCAAATGCTGTTGGAAAAATGGCACCAACAGATCTACTTGACACAAGGTTGCCGTAAACCTTCATTGTGTAGAAATAAATGCAGTTTATCTCCGCGATGCAATAAAAAAACAAAGCACAGATGAAGTATATGCCTGTACAGAGTAACAGCAGCTACGTGTTCAGAGACCTTCATCCATGCAGACGGTGCTAATCCTTCTGCACACACCATTCGACTACTCCTTACCAAAGCACAATGCCGGTACTGCCTGACTTTTCCACTTACAGAAAGGGAAATTGAGACTGAAGAGTGAACATTAAATCACTTGCCCAATATCTCACAGCAACTAAGTGGCAGGGGTAGGACTAGAACCTGGGCCTGTGTGACTCAGGAATCTGAACTCTCAGCCATTATCTTATACCACCTTCTCAAACAGAGCGTGACCATACACACATACGCGTGTGTATGTGGAATTCTGAAAGGCTCTGCAACAGTCAACAGTGGTTACTTAAAGAGTTAGGGGAAGAGAAAGTAGGTCAACCTGCATCTGCTACTTAACATAATTCTGTACTGTTTATATTTTTTCAGTGGACAGGCATTATTTTGTGATAAAAATACAAAAACTTATTTTAAGTAATAATTCTGCTCCCCAAATACACACAGAGAAGAAAACCCAAATTAGTCTAGCATTTAAGCCCTGTTTACTGAGCAGTTATTATGTCCTACTCTGAGTGCTAAGGACTCCACATTTAAGACTTCACTGAATTCTCACAACTGTGTCTGCAAGGAGGGTATTATCGTTCACCCCCTTTACAGAAAAGGAACGTGAGGCACAGGCATGTGAATTGACCTCACCAAGGTCACATAACAATGCAGGGACTCAACTAAGATGTAATTGGTTTCAGAGCCCATGCTTTTACCTACTAAGTATGCTAGTAGTGCAGGAACGATCACAATGAAAATAATAACAGTTTAAGTGCTTACCGTGGGCCAGACCCATGTTCTTCATGCATAATGTCATCAAATCTCCCTGGCGGGGCGCCTGGGTGGCACAGTCGGGTAGGTGGCTGACTCTTGGTTTCGGCTAAGGTCATAATCTCAGAGTCGTGAGATCAAGCCCTGAGTTGGGCTCCATGCTTAGCTCGGAGTCTGCTTAGGATTCTCTCTCCCTCTCCCTTGGCCCCCCCAACTCTTTCTCTCTCTCTCTCTCTCTCTTTATAAATAAACCTTAAAAAAATCTCCATGGCAATCCCAATTTTATAGATGAGGAAACTGCCGCTCAACAGAGAGGCAGCCACCTATTTGCCCATGGTCACCCAGCAGAATTGGGACTGGAATCTAAATCACTGTACACATATCCACCAAGAAAAGAGACAGCTAAAATAAAACAAAAGCACTTAGGGGCGCATGGGTGGCTCAGTCAGTTAATCGTCCACCTCTTGATTTCTACTCAGGCCACGATCTCAGGGTCGTGAGATGGAGACCCACATCAGGCCCTGCGTTCAGCAGGGAGTCTGCTTGGGATTCTCTCTCTTCCTCTCCCCCTCCCCCACCTCTTGTGCATGCATGTGCACACTCTCTCTGAAACAAACAAACAAAACAAAACAAAAACAAAAACAACAGAAAAGCACTTATTTGCAATTCAGGGAGCACAGATTTGGGTAGCAACCAAAATTGTGCCCCTCCCCAGGGAAAAAATGTCAAGGGTTTTTAAAGACAAAAGGGAATCCTTGTATATATTGTTTACAAAGAATTTTGATTGGTGTTGGTGACAAAAAACTAGTCTTAACTGAATATAATTGGCTGCTAAGGCTAACATTAAGCAAAGCCTCTTACTGTTGCAGGTGTTCAGGCTTAGTCCCTGCAATATTTGCTGTTTGACCCAATTCAAAAGTTCATGGGTTTCACCAGCGGAAATGCATAAGGCCTATCCATTTAATGGCTTCCCAGCTCCATCTTAAAACCCCTTGACATAGTGACCCCGTATCATTTCACCTTTCACAGATGACACTGGCACCCACCCAGTTGCTGAGGCCCAAAACTCAGTAGTTATCCTTGAGTCCTTCCTCTCCTTCCTTTCCCTCCCCATGTCTAATCCACTACCTCCAGCTGGTTCTAGCTGCCAAGGTACATGCTCACTTCTCACTATCCAGCTACTTCAGCCCCTGTGGAAGCCACAGCCGACTCTCATCTGGGCCACTGTGAAGGCTCCCCACTGATCTCCATGCTTCCATTCCTTCCTCTTGGCCCCTATCCCATTTATTCTCTATACTGCAGTCAACGTGGTCTTTTTCAAATCTCTTGCTAAATATCCTCTCATGCAGCCTTTCTCAGGGTCTTAGGAGAGAATTAAGCCCTCCAGAGAATGGTATGAGTGATTGTTTTCTCAATTTTCCTAAGGATGATACTAGCTAATAGCTTTTTATCTCTAATAGATGACCTACTTCATTGCATGTAATGGATGCCTCAGAGTGTCAGGGCTTGATTCTCTGCAAGAACTGGGTGGAGAAGGCTGCAAAAGTTTCCTGTCATGTTTCAAATACCAATGGCTAGAGCCTACTGGGCCCTGGTAACCTATAGGACACCAAATTCCCACCTCTGCAGGCTCATTCCTACTACTTTTTTCCTGCAAACAAGAGCTGTTTTCCATTTCTCAATTACAGAAGCCTCATTCCTGCTTCAGGGCTTTTGGAGACTCTATTCCTTGGCCTGGAGCTCCTGTGCCTCAGGCCTTCCTTGGCCAGATCCTTCCGTTAGTCATTCCGGCCTCAGCTCAACTATTACCAGCTCAGAGAAGCCCTCCCTGATACCTTAGAGAGACACTGTCAATCCCAGCTATTCCACTGCCATTGTTTTCTTTCTTTCACAGCACTTAATTTATCACGATCTGAAAGGGCCTTCTTTCTGTATTCACTTACCTATTGTGTGTCTCCCCAGTTAGAGCTGAGCGCCACAGGGCAGTTCTAGTTTCCTCACAGCGGCATCCTCATAACCACCGGAAAGCTTTTACATAGGGAAGCAATCTGCAAAAAAAAAATGTGCTCAGAGAATTTATCAGACATTTATTACGCGCCAGTCACTGGGCTAGGAACTTTGCAATGTGTCCTATTAACCCAGCACTATCCAATGAAAATATAATGTAAGCTATTTTTAACGTTCTAATAGCCACTAAAAGAAAAGAAACAGAATTAACATTAACATATTTAATTTAATCTAACATGTTCAAAGTATTATCATCTCAACCTGTAACAGACTTTTTTTTTTTTAAGATTTTATTTATTTATTTGACAGAGAGAGAGAGATCACAAGTAGGCAGAGAGGCAGGCAGAGAGGGGGAAGCAGGCTCCCTGCTGAGCAGAGAGCCCGATGCGGGGCTCGATCCCAGGGCCCTGAGATCATGACCAGAGCCAAAGGCAGAGGCTTTAACCCACTGAGCCACCCAGGCGGCCTCAACCTGTAACAGACTTCAAAAGAGAGAAAACATTTTTGGTACTCCTCCATACTTCCTGCCTGCCTTCTGGGTCATGAGCTCTGCGCTGCCTCAAAGTATGGGGACTAGCAGCCTCCCACTTCAGGACCGGACCCCAATGCCCTTCCCCCCCCCCAAAAAAAAACTGCGTCTCAGCTTTCCCGCCTTTTTTTTTTTTTTTTTTTTTTGTACCTCTCAGGGTGCACGCACCCTTCAGGGCCTGTATCCCGAGAAAGAGGGCAGGCAGTCCTCAAGTGAGGCGTGAAGATGCCTTCCTGTGGCAGACTCTAAACCCAGACTGGTGTGATAGCGAGCCGGTGGCGAGCTCCCAGGCCAGCAGCCTTTTTAACCAGAAACGGGCGGGAAAGCTCCAGAGCAGAGACGCCAGAGCCAGGGAGCATGCGCAGGTTAGCTCCAACCGGAAGAGCACCGGAAAAGGAGGAAAGCACCCAGAGCGACGACGGAAGGCTGCGGTATCCCTCCTGACAAGAAGCGGCTGGGCCTGGATGGCAAAGCTCGAGGCCAGGGCCAGAGAGCAGGGCGAGCGGAGGAGAAGGTAGTGGTGGTGTCCGAGCCGAGTTGAAACCGGAAATTGACTTCTCCACAGCGGATAGAAGAGCTGTAAGTTTGGGCCTCAAGGGGAGGGTTTATTCCTGAGCAGGGTCTTTGCGGGGAGGGAGCTGGACCTCAGGGATTCTCCGAGGTCAGGAGAGACTGGGGGTGGGGGGTGAGGGGAGGCGCATGCTTTTTTGAAGTATATCGAGAAACGAAGCAATACCAAAGCAAACTTTGTTAAAACATTGCGCCGTTTTAAAGGTTTACATGGAACGAATTATACAAAAATGTATCTAGGGCAATACGACTGTGAAGACGATTTTAGTTATAAGAATTATGAAGGTGGCCTGGTAACGGGACAAAGTTTTTAAGTAGTACAGCTAATGAGATCCCGATCTCTTAATCTAGTCAGCCTGCCTCTCTAAATAATCTCATTTGGAGTAATATAAGGCGTCAAAAGTTGGAGGTCCCGTCGCTTGCTTTCATAGGGGCGGGACCTCGGATGTTGTGTTAGAAGTTCGTGAGGAAGTCTGTCCTGAGAATAAGCTGTAAGGGGGATCTGTGGCTAGTTGGAGCCCCCAAAGAATCTTCTCATCAGGTCGCCAGGGCTGGAGGGACATTGATCCCTGATGCTACGTTAGGAATGAGTGATGAGGAGCGCTGTGTGTGGGGAGTGAGGTGTGTCATGGTGGGAGAGGGTCTCTGAGACTGTCACGGTGACCCTGTGACCACACATCCTATCAGGAATTCGGGGAATCAAGGGGGGGAGAGACACTCTGGGATTTTAAGGTAGGGATCCTTGCCTGCTGGAGAGGGAGTGAGAGAATCCTATGAAGGGAGGTTCTTGCTGTGGGAGATGTTTGAGCGGTTATTGCAGGGGCCAGGATTGTGTGGGAGAGGGAGAGCCCTCTCCCTTGGAGAGGGGCTCTCAGCAGGAACAAGTGAAAGGAAGTTACTGTTTGGCAGTCTCTGACAGAGGATTGCGCATGCCCACATGTAGGCATAGGCTTGGACAAGAGAGCCAGTCCATTCAATTCAGGAATGTTTTTGAGTACCTCCTCTGTGCCAGGCACTACATGCTGGGCATACAATGGGAAAGAAAAGAGTTCCCATCATCCTCATGGGACTGATCTTCTTCTAGGCCAGCTCTACTAGAAATGTAATGTGTGCCACAGCAGTAACCTAAAATGTTCCAATAGCCAAATTTTGGAAAAGTAAGAAGAAACGGGTGAAATTAATTTGAAGTTTAGTATATTTTATTGAACCTGACAGATCCAAAATATTATTTCAGTATATAATGCAATAAATATTAGTGAGATACTTATATTCTTTTTTCTTTTTATAATGTCTAAAATTTGGTGTGTGCATTTTATACTCACCCATATCTCAGTTATGGTTAGTCACATTTCAGGTGCTTATTAGCCACATGTGGCTACTGCATTGAACAGTGCAACTCTAGAGTAATATAAAGATAACAAATTGTAGATGTTGTTAGTAATGATAAATGTGCTGAGGGGGTAGTACAAGGAGTGCTGTGTAAGCTACAGAATCCCCTCATGGCTGAAATGGCTTTGGGCACGTTGAAATTAAAGTGTCTTTTGTCATTGCTTTAAAATACTTGATTATGAGATATTTCATACATACACAAAAATATGATAAACCATACTGACAAAGCCTGGTGTACACATTAGCTTTATCCATCTTAACATTTTGCATAACCTATTTGCTTCAGATTGTTTTAAGAATTCAAACATTACAGGAGTGCCTGCCTGGCTCAGTCACATGCTATGACATCTGGCTCTTGATCTTGGGGTTGTGAGTTTGAGCGCTGAGTTGGGTATAGATACTACTTAAAAAATAAAATACAATTTTTAAAATTTTATTTATGTATTTAACTGACAGTGAGAGAGAGGGAACACAAGCAGGGGAAGTGGGAGAGGGAGAAGCAGGCTTCCCACCAAGCAGGCAGCCCAATGCAGGGCTCTATCCCAGAACCCTGG
The DNA here is from genome assembly GCA_028534135.1 of Potos flavus. Classification (NCBI taxonomy): domain Eukaryota; kingdom Metazoa; phylum Chordata; class Mammalia; order Carnivora; family Procyonidae; genus Potos; species Potos flavus. The sequence continues at coordinate 37,107,069 of CM052888.1, forward strand.
GATCATGATCTGATCTGAAGGCAGACACTTAATGACTAAGCCACCCAGGCGCCCCAAAATAAAATATATTTTTCCAAAGAGTTTTTTATTTATATTAGAGAGAGAGTATGCATGGAAGAGAGGGGCAGAGGAAGAGGGATAGAGAGAATCCCAAGTAGACTGTCCCTGCCGAGCACAGAGCCGGACATGGGGCTCCATCCCACAACCCTGAGATCATGACTTGAGCTGAAATCAAGAGTCAGATGCCCAACAGACTGAACTACCCAGGTCCCCCAACACTATCCCTTTTTTACTGCTGAATACCTACCATCCCACTGGATGGATGTGCCATATTTTAGTTTTCCATTCTCTTCTTGATGGACATTTAGGTGGTTTCCACCTTTAAGCTCCTATAAGCATTGCTACTGTGAAAATCATTATACCTACTTCTTTATGTATATATGCAAGAGTTTCTAGCATATCCCTAGGAGGATAGTGGGTGCACATATCCACAACTTTGTACCTCAATCTTGGTTTCATCATTCAGGACTCTGATGAGAAACTTCAGTGACAGCAAAGTAAACCCAGCCATGCTTTGCCCTGAGTTTTACTTTCCTCTGTGTAAAATGAACATGATAATGGTACTTACTTCATAAAGTTGTAAGAATTAAATAAGAACATGAAGGTAACGTCCATAACACAGTAGCTTACACTTGGTGGGCCTGCAATACCTGGGAGCTTTTTATGTCTTACGGAGACAGGGAGTTAAAATGGTTAAAGGTCTGCGGCTTTGGAGTCTAACAACCTGGGTATAAAACTTGGCTCTGCTATGTCCTCCCAGGCTGTCCTTGGGAAAGGCACTTCACTTTTCTGAGCTTCCATTTCTTCGTCTGTTGGAAGAAGGCAAATGAATGCAGACGTGAATATCAGTTCTGCAAGTATGAATCTGTCTGGGTCCTGATCTGACTGGAGGTGTATAGCATAATAAGAACAGCTGCCATTCGTTAATATGAATAAAATTGGGCTAATCTTTATTGAGTGTTTCTTAACTCCCATGAAGTACTGGTATTATTCCCACCTTACAAATGAAGAAACTGAGGCCTTGACAGCATGGCCACATGGAGGTCACATAGCTAATAAAGTGGTGGGAATGGAATTTGAACCAGGTCTGACTGATTTAAAAACAAACAAAACAAAACAAAAACAAAAAACAGGACAAAAATAAAAACAAAAACAAACAAACAAACAAACAAAAAAACCACCTCGTGATCTAACCATTAGGTAATACTGCCTTAATGCTTTCAGCAGATGCCCATCATTCATAGCAGTGATTTCCAAATCTTTTTTTAGGGAATGGAAGCATTTTGTCCAGCAAAATCTTATATGGAACCCCAGTAAATAAAGCAAATGAGGTTAGAACTAGTACAGTTACAGGGGTAATATTTTAGGTGTGGGCGGGTTTAATCCTGACTCTGCCAGGGACTGCTGTGTGAGCCTAAACAAACTACTTTATCTCTCTGAGATTCAGTTTCTTCATTTGTAAAATGGGGAAATGATGCCAACCTACCAGCGTTGTTATGTGGATCAACTGAGATAATATATGCAAAGCACTTGGCATACAGCCTGGCTCATGATAACAACCAAATAAGGGCAGCTGTTGCAGTTGTGGCGGTGGCTGTGACCACCTTCACTGACCACAGGATGGAGTGGAAATCTCTCAGCCTTACATTCATGCCCTCCATCATCTGACCCAACCTGCATTTCTAGCCTTCAACACCTACATGATAGCCAAACTGTATTACAATGTCCCAGGCCAGGATCCTGCACTACCAGTTTTGTGTGTATAGCTTTGCCCATGAGGGGGGGACCATCTTTTGTCTTTTGTCCTCTCCCTTGCTCCTAAAGTATGAAGATATGCTTTTTAAAAAATATATTTTTTAAAACTTTTATTAGGGAAATTTTTGAAATATGCAAAAGTTAGAAAAGCTAGTATAATGAACCCCCATGTATCCATCACTTAGCTTTATTAGTTACCAACCTTATTTCCTATATATACGCCAGCCTACTCATCCCACCCAGATTAAATCCCAGTTTATCATTTCATCTATAAATTCATCATTATGTTTCTCTAAGGTAAAGATTATTTTTTAAAAGCATAACTACAATACCATTTCACATCAGAGAAAGATGAATAATTTCTCAGTATCAATCTGTCAGTGTTCAGTTTATCATCTCATAAATCTTTTTTTTTGTAGTTGATTTGTTTAAATCAGGATGCAAAATCTATACATTGCATTTATATGATCTCTCCTTAAATTTGTTTTTATCGGGCACCTGGGTGGCTCAGTCGGTTAAGCAACTGCCTTTGGCTTAGGTCATGATCCCGGAGTCCCGCATAGGGCTCCCAGCTCCACGGGGAGTCTGCTTCTCCCTCTGACCTTCTCCCCTCTCATGGTCTCTCTCTCTCTCTCAAATAAATAAATAAAATCTTTTAAAAAAACTTTTTGTTTTTAAGTTCCTTCCCCCCTTTCTCTTTCTTGCCTACAATGTTTTTGTTAAGGAAACAGAGTTAGTAGGCCTCTAGAATTTCCCATGGGAAATGCCTGCCTGGGGGAGAGGGGAGTGGTTGCTAATTTCTCCCTGGAACCCTTTACCAGTTTCCTCTGTATCCTTTCCCCTTCTGCAACCTGGCGGTTAGATCTAGATTCTAGAGGTTAATCAGTTTTGGGGTTGACTTGTGGCCAGAATACTTCAGAGTGGTAATCCATCCCTTCTCTTGTATCAGATCTGCAGAGACAGGTCTCCTTGTAAATCTTTTAGTGTCAGGTGGATCCGTGGGTTCACAGAGTGTCAGCCTGACCTACCACTCTAAAGTTCCCTGTCAGCCTCTTACCGGGCTATTTTAGCAATCATTGACACCAGCCTCAGTCCATTATTTTATTAAGTCTTGCAAAAAAATGGTAATATTATAATTCTATTATTCCATCTACATTTATTAGTACTGTAAATCCTTCTATAAAGAAAACTTGTTGGTTTGCCCTGACGTACATTTATACAAGGAAGAGAATAAATGCTTGAGCCATTCCCTTTATCAGTTCTCAAAATCATGAATTGGTTCCTGGTAGCCTCTGAAGGTAACCAAAGAGGTTGTTGTTGATTTATTTTTTAAGTTTTTGTTTAAATTCCAGTTTGTTAACATACAGTGTAGTTTTAGTTGCAGGTGTACAATTTAGTGATTCAACACTTCCATGCAACACCCGGTGCTTGTCACAAGTGCCCTCCTTAATCCCCATCAAGCAGCCCACCCACCTCCCCTCTCACAACCATCAGTGTGTTCTCTATAGCTAAGTCTGTTTCTTGGTTTGCCTCTCTCTTTTTTCCCCTATGGTCATTTGTTTTGTTTCTTAAATTCCACAGATCAATCAAATCATTGTTTTTTAGTCCTATCGTGAATGCCTGGCTCAAAAATTACTTCCCCTGGTGGTCTTTCTTTCCCCCCTGGTGTTCTTACCCTGACTCAAAAGGGATTTCTCCCTTCTTCTGAATTTAAACACATCTTTTCTAGTAGCATCCAGCACTTTCCATCTGTGTACTTCCTTTATCTTCAGCTGGATCATAAGCTTGTAGAAGGCATTTCTTTTTTTTTCCCCCCCAGGTAAAAATCACGTTTTCCTTTAATCAACTACTTAATTCACACCATTTCTTCTCTTGGTTGCTACTTTGGTAACAATTAGGTCCCCACCTCAAGAACATTGCATTCTGAATAGGCTAACACAGCCAGTGTGAACACGGGCCCCAAACCAGGGCTTTTGGAATAACTAGAACAGCAGAACCAGCCTTTCTCTTCACTCAGAAAGGGCTTTTGAATCAGAGGGACTAAAGCTCCAATTTCCAAACACAGAAAACCTGGAGCTCAACGTAAAAATGAAACCGAAATGCATCAGAAATGAAATATAGTACCTCCTCATATACTCAAGGTCAAGATGGTTCTTGAGAGATATGTATCTGATCAGCTGGCCTCTTGTGTTAGGAATGGCCCCACTCCAGCATTTTTAAAGGAAGCTGTTTTTGTTTCTATTTCATTTCCCAGAAGGGTATAGAAATATACTAAAAGGGATATAATCAATCAGAGTAAATCAGCTCACTCACAAGACACTCCCAGATAATGATTTTTGGTTGCTGAGCATAGTCAGCACATTATTTCAAAGTGGCAAAATTCAGGGTAATTTGAGAAGAGAATTCAAAACTGACAGCTACGTTTGCTGATGGGTTTATGTGAGACACACATACATTTTTTTCCAGTATATATGTCAAAGGACCAAGATCCCTGATCATTAAAATAAGTTATTTTGTACATTATAGTACACAACAACAGAGGGAAAGACACTTTCTCGGAGAATGACCAAAAGGCATTTTGCAAAAGGTTCATATCACTCTGAAGTATAAGGACTGGAGCCCAGTGCCTTGTGGCCTTCATTAGCTTGACCCCTCTTCTTCTTTGGTTGCAGTGGCCTCAGTGGCAGCTGTCTCTTCTAACGTTCTGCTGGCTTCTTCTCTTCCTCCTCGTCCTCCTGGGGATAGAGGTCGGGATATTTCTGCATGCATTCCTGCATGGCCCGGAACTGGTCTACACAGTCTGACCCCTTGACATCCTATGTGCTATAGTGGAAGCAGGAAAAGGCTGACTTGAACTGTTCCCCACAGGGGCCACTGGCCATTCCCCCAAGGCATGGGCAGTTCCAGTTAATGTCTCCATTTGGCAGGATCAATCCGTGCTCCTCATATGGATCGTTGGGATCATCAGCCACCAGCTCTGCGTTGCTTGGAGTTTCGTGGTCCTCTTTGGTCACAAAGATGATTCGATCCTTCCCTTCCTGCTGGCAGTAGGCCATGGTTGCAGCCCCGGCACTCAGACCTCGCGCGATAGCGGTGGTGGCGGTACAAGTGGCAGCGGACTCACCTTAGAAGGCATTTCTAACAGCACTTAACATAATGCCTCAGGCAGCACTTCTCAAACTTCACTGTGCATCTGAACAATGGGAGGGGGCATGTCTTATTAAAATGCGTATTCTGATTACTTAGCCCTTGTGTGGGGTGAGAGTCTAAACATCTCCTGAGCCAGGTAATGTTAATGCTACTGGTCTAAGGACTACATTAAAAAAAAAAAAAAAATCAATTGATTAACATATAGTGTAATATTAATTTCAGAGGTAGAGTTTAGTGATTCATCAGTTGCATATAACACCCAGGCTCATTATATCAAGTGCCCTCCTTAGTGCCCATCACCCTGTTACCCCATCCTCCCACCCACCTCCCCTCCAGCAACCGTCAGTTTGTTTTCTGGAGTTCAGTATCTCTTACGGTTTGTCTCCCTCTTTGAATTCATCTTATTTTATATTTCCTTATCTTCCCTTATGTTCATCTGTTTTGTTTCTTAAATTCCACATATGAGGGGCGCCTGGGTGGCTCAGTGGGTTAAGTCCTCTCTGCCTTTGGCTCAGGTCATGATCTCAGGGTCCTGGGATTGAGCCCCACATCTGGCTCTCTGCTCGGCGGGGAGCCTGCTTCCCCCTCTCTCTCTGCCTGCCCCTCTGCCTACTTGTGATCTCTCTCTGTCAAGTAAATAAAAAAAAATTCCACATATGAGTGGAATCATATGATGTTTGTCTTTCTTTGACTGACTTATTTCACTAAGCATAATGCCCTCTAGTTCCATCCACATCATTCCAAATGGCAAGATCACGTTCTTTTTGATGGCTGAGTAATATTCCACTGTCTATATATCTATATATATGTACATACACACGTACACACCCCACATCTTCTTTAGCTGTTCATTTGTCAGTGGACATCTGGGTTCTTTCCATAGTTTGGCTATTGTAGACATTGCTGCTATAAACATTGGGGCACAGGTGCCCCTTCGGATCACTACATTTGTATCTTTGGGGAAGATACCTAATAGTGCAATTGCTGGGTCATAGGGTAGCTCTATTTCAACTTTTTGAGGAACCTTCATACTGTTTCCACAGTGCCTGTACCAGTTCACATTCCCACCAACAGTGCAAGAGGGTTCCCTTTTCTCCACGTCCTCACCACCATCTGTTGTTTCCTGAGTTGTTAATTTTAGACATTCTGACTGGTGTGAGGTGGTATCTCATTGTGGTATAGACCCCACTAATAAGGGCCACACTTTAAGTAGCGAAGAGGGGGGTGCCTGGGTGGCTCAGTTGGTTAAGCATCTGCCTTCGGCTTGGGTCATGATCCCAGGGTCCTGGGATCAAGCCCCACGTCAGTCTCCCTGCTCAACCAGGAGCCTGCTTCTCCCTCTGCCTGCCACTCCCGCTGCTTGAGTGCTCTCTCTCTCTCTCTGTCAAATAAATAAAATCTTAAAAAAAAAAAAAAAAGTAGCAAAGAGGTATGGTGAATATATGGGAAATTGATTTCATTCATTCAGTAAGAAGTACCCAATCTGGGGTGCCTGGGTGGCCCAGTCAGTTAAGCATTTGCCTTCAGCTCAGGTCATGATCTCAGGGTCCTGGGGTCAAAGTCCCACATTCGGCTTCCTGCTCAGTGGGGAGCCTGCTTCTCCCTCTCCCTCTGTCCCCTCATTCATGCTCTCTCTCAGTATCTCAAATAAATAAATAAAATCTTTAATAAAGAAAAGTGCCCAATCTGGGCCAGTTCATGGGCTGGGCCCTGTTACCTTAAAATGCAAAGGGTTGTTTTATGTTTATTTGTTTGTCTTATTAGAGAGTTTTAGTTTTTTAACAAATTCTTTTGAATATGTAAGAGTGCACAGAGTAAAAAAAAAAAAATTTTCATAAAATCCAAAAGGACTCACAATGAAAGTACATCAGTCCCCAGAGGTGAAAGCTGTTACTTCTTGAGTTATATTCTAGAGCTATTTTATGCATGTAAGAACATCTATTTGTACCATCTCTCTTTTTTTTTTTAACATATTGTTCACACTGCTCTGCTGCTTTCTTTTTTCATTTTACTATATCTTAGAGATTGTTCCATATCTCAACATATGTCTCTACATCCTGTTTAATGGGTGACATAGTATCCGCCCAAGATGCATATGTGGCTTGTGTGAAGTATCCAGTAAAGTGTGACTCCGTCCTGACTTCTTCCTCATCCTACACATTTCACAGGGAATAGGGAGTCTTGTCTTCCATTCTTTGAATACGCTGAATTACCTGGCCCATGTTGGTATATTTCTGTCAATTTCATTTGATCTAAAGTATATCCATCACTCATTTACATAACCATGTCTATACTTCTTTTTTTTATAAGATTCCAGTCTTCATAGACTCAAATTATTGCTTTTCTCTGTAATTCCCTTATCACTCACAAGTTATTCAAAGATACTGTCTTGTTTTAGTAATATCTTATTGTGAGATGTTACATACATAAGTGTGTATAAAGCATATCGACAGAATTTAGGACATGCTACCCCATAATATGGTGCCTTGGCATACTGAATATTTCCAGCTGAAGGAATTTGAGAAAATAGGTACAGGAAGGACTCTTTGACCTTCCCCTGAAGCAGGTCCTAAGACCTTCATGTGAGAAGTGCCATCCCTATACACTGAGGAAATGATCGTCTTTATCTCCAGGAGGGAGGACACCCCCTCCCAAGAGGAATTTGAATGAACAGTCCTTGCTGAGTTTCCCCCAGTTTACCACACTGAGTTTATAGCCCCATTGCCTATCACATTTCTCCATGACTTCCCACTCTTCGCCAAACCCAGCACAAAAACACAGAGTTTTAACTACTTCTTCAGGTCTTCATTTCCTTATGAAGGCTCCTGTGTCATATAAAATTTATATTAAATAAATGTGTATGCCTTTCTCTTGTTAATCTGTCTTTTGTTACACAGACCTAGACAAAACCTCGAAGGATAGAAGGAAAAGATATTTTTTCCTCCACTATGGTGTATTTAAGGGAAAAAATTAAAACATAAACAGTAGAAGCCTTCTGTCACCAACCCTCTCCAGGTGCCCTTCCTCTATCACATGATGGTCTCTCCCCCAAGAGGTAACTATGGTCCTGGATTTTATAGTAATCATTCTCTGGCTTTCCTTTTCTCAGTGGTTCTGAAGCTTTAGTGGACCAGAATCATCTAGAGAGCCTGTTAAAATACAGACTGCTGTGCCCCACCCCCAGTTTCTGATTTAATAGATGTGGGGTGGGGCCCAAGGATTTGTGTTTCTTATAAATTCCCATGTAATGCTGTTGCTGCTGATCTCAGGTCTATACTTTGAGAACTACTGCTTTATCTCAAAGATGCTCCTGACTTGTGTGTGCTAACTCTTGGCCCCCCCTAGAACCTAGCCACTCAATACATGCATCTTAAGCATCTCCTTACCTTCTTCCTCTACTCTTGTTCCTATCACCAAAATTAGGAGCATTCAGTCTGCTAAATATTTTAATTGATTGTGGTACATGAGCACCCTCCACATTTTTTTCTTTTCTGTCGATGATCCCATTTATAAGTTGCTTCTCATTCATGTTGTGTGTCTATAATTTTTAGTTAACCGGAGGGAAGGGGTATAAGCAACATGTACATGTCTTATTTGTCTAGTCTGGAAGCTCTTTGGAAGCAGGAGCCAAGTAAAGGTTCAGAACATGCCACCCTAAAATACACTGCTTTTTGCATATTCATTATTTTAAGATGAAGGCAATTGAGAAATAGCAGATGCAGGAAGGGTTCTGTGACTTTGCCCTTTCTACCTAAAAGCGGGTCATAAAATTTTCCTTGAGAAAGGTGCCCTCCCTGTACCAGGAAGAGAAGACCGTTCTTATCAGCAGAGCCTGGGAGTCAACTCCAGTCTGTACAAACAAACATACTAAAATAACCCTTAATCTCCCATTGGTTTCCCCATGTATGTCCTAATCACTCCCACAGCTTCTTGCCCCCAGTCCAAGCCCCTTTGTCTTGTCAGATCTCCACAATCTGTCATTTGTTGTGTAAAAAGGTATATAAGCTTTGGGGCCTAATGGCTCCTTTGAGTCTTCCTTTTCCCTCTGAAGACTCCTGTGTATGTGTAAAAATGTATTAAATAACTTCGTATGCTTTTCTCCTGTTAATCTGTCTTATTATGTCGGTTTAATTCTTAGGCCAGCCACAGAATTTCAGAGAGTAGAAGGAAGTTTTTGCTTCCCTACACAAGTTTAATTTCCCTTTGTAGTCTACTTCCTCAAGTAAGCTACAGGCCACTGTTTGCAAACTCAGCCACTGGTAGAGGCCAAAAGGCGGTGTAAATAAGTGAAACTTGCCAAGGGAAATTTTACTGGAGACCACATCCTGTAAAGAGGGCAGCTGTTACTTGGATTTAAGCCAATCTCGAGTCCATTGCTCTCCAATTTTCCCAGTTTTCGAGAGAAACCAGAAATAATCTCAACTAAGTCAACATTTTAAGTACCCAGAATAGACACAGAGATTCCGTACAGAATACATGTACAGAACCAAGATGGAATCCATTCCATGTTTCAAAACCTTTGCAATAAATGGATGGATGGATGGGTGGACGGGTGGATGGATGGATTGGTGAGGGAGTCATTAATGAATCTGGGTCATTGGGGCAGCTCTCTGGGGGAATGGAAAGAACATGTCATTGTTGAGCACCCACCATATGCCCAGCCCTGTGCAAGGGGCTTTACATACCTTATCTCTTTTGACTTTCATAACAACACCACAGGGTAGTTATTATCATTCTTGTTTATTTCCACGCTCCTTGCACAGATAAAGAAGTGGAGGTTTAGAAAGGCCCAGGATCACATCACTAGTTTTCTTTATTTATAACCTACCTAATTCTTAAAAAAGGATTTTAGATGAGCTCATATGATTTCAGCTGGCTTGCGAGCCTTGGATTCCAGATAGCTTTCTTATACCAAACTGTCCCCACCAAGGGAATCAGGTTCTCAGAAGGCAGGCGGGGAAGGTACCAGTAGTTCAGGGAGCAGGTCTGATTCCTTGAAGATCTTAGTAAACAACTCACAGCATTGTGCTCCTCAAGTACGTCAGCCAGTACTGAGGAACTAAGACACACGGGATCTCTTGCCATCTTGATAAGCCCTCCCCACTTGCTCCTATGTCACTGCTTACTACCCTCTCAGAATTCAAGATTTCTGCCTACCAGCCTTGGATCCTACTTCATCCTAATTCCCTTCTAGAGCCCAGTGGGATAAGGACACACACAGATACAGGAACTGGTAGGTTGGAAAACATTTTATTGGTGTTACTGAGCCTGGAGAGGGTGGTTATAGAATGGTGACCAGAGCCCACACTAGCCCCTCTTCCAGCGGGTGTCAGCAGTGCTTGGTCTTGAAGGAAACAGTCACTGGGCGTCAGGAGTTGCACTCCTCAAACCCTTCAGCTGGAGGGAGAGAGGGTGTGGTCAGATTGGGGACCCTTGGGCGCAGGGAGCTGGAATCCCCCGTGAGGAAGCCCAGGACAGCATGGGGCAGAGATAGAAAGGAATCCCTGCCTTGCTCTGAGTTCTCATTCTCTAAATACAGTAGCTGAGACTTCTCTTAGCTGTAGCGAGAGGACAGTTTAGCCTGTTACCTGTCCTCACCCTTCCTCCCACATCATTGGCTTCTTCCCTCCCCGCAACCTCTGTCCTACTGCCCATCGTCTCTTACCTTAGGAAAGGCATCCCAGTTGAGGAAAGGAAGTTTCCTTTTGATAGACTAAAAGAGAAAAAAAGAATGAGAGTGATGTGATACAGGTCATGTGAGCACGGATCAGTGAATGAACTCTCCGTAGTGGCGATGGTGTTATCGTTTACAGTTACAGGAAGAACTAATATTCCCCGAGCCCTTACTCTGTGTCTGCCTTATACTAACTGCCCCATAGGCATGCTTTCATTTGGTCTGCACAGCTACCTTCTGAGGTAGGTACTGTCAAGCCCACATCAGAGATGAGGAAGCTGAGGCTCCGAGGCAGTTGTGTGAGGACACATAGCGAGTACGTGCAGAGTCGTGTGACGCAGGCTCCGATGCCCACGCTGTCACCCACTTCGCCTTCTAAGTGTGAGTAAGACACCCAACTTAGGACCTCAGTTTCTTCATGGATGATAAAGGGACTCAAATAAACTCCTGTCTGGTTAAGTTCTGCCTTTTCTGGAATTGTCTTTGTGGCTCTACTCCCCCACTGCCACATTAGGAAAACAGGTGTGGCCATGTCAGCATCCTGAAGGAACTTTCTTCTGTCAAGCAGGGTAGTTACTACCTCCTAGAACTCAGGAAAGAATCGAAAGGGCTAGAACTAGAAAGTGTTGACCCTATGCTGGAGAGACCGCAGTCAAGGAGAAGAAGGGGTGCCCACACACTTACCTCAAAGAGGGCATGCCAGTTCAGGAATTCCTCGGGCTTAAAAGCCTGTGGAGACAGGGAGACAAGAAGAGAGTCAGTGCCAGGGAGGGCAGAGCTCAGCCCCCAGCCCCCCGGAAAAGGTGAGGGGTCTACGGCAGCTTTGCAAGCTATCTACTAAGGCGTTGGTCTCCTTTATGGTGTGGATGTTGGGGTGGGGGCAGCACTGGAGAATGGTACTTACAGAGCGCAACTTGTCAATGTTCAGGAAGTTAGCGTTAAAGGCCTAGGCAAAAACACGGGATGTTAAGAAAGTGGCGAATGAGCACAGAAAGGGACACAGACTGAGGTTGGATTGTGGGAAAACGGGGTGTTTACCTCAGGGCCTGCTGCATAATTACCGATGGTGGTTTCTTCCTGGAAAGTGAAGGGGAGAAAACCAAAAGAGCACATAATGGCAAGTCCTTGTCCCCAAACCCTCTCTGCCAGCCCTGCCTTCCTCCACAGGCCAGTCCCCAAGATTGTAGCCTGTTCTCCATCATAGGGCCTCAGATAATCTGCTGCATGCCAGTAAGACAGACAGTTGACAGCAAGGCGAAGAGGAGGGATTGGAGAGTGGCATGTGTGAGACAGAGAAGCTAAAAGCCCAGGCCTGCATCCATGTTGGGCAGCAGGTCCAAGGGGTGGAGAAGAGAGGACTCCTCCCAAGAAAATCAGGCTAGTGTTGCTGTGCAGTTGACTTGGGGTGTTCTTGAGACTCCTACACTTAGCGCATAGAGCTGGGTGGGGGAGATTGGCATGCAGGTAGGAGCCAAGCTGCTGAGGTGCCCTGCCTGCCTTTAATTGAGTGAGGTTGGCTTGCTTTGTGACTTTATTGCCACCAAAATCAGAGTCACCATTTCCCTCCCCCATATAGTCACTGCCCTGGACCTCAGTGCACCCCATCTTGTCCCTCTCCCTGCTTTAGTTGCCTGGCTTCATTGTCCCTTATTTCTTCCTTTCCACAACAAAGGTCACAAATGGGTATCCTATAGGCTGGAGCCAAATGTTTAGCTCTCATAGTACTTTGGCTTGTTTTTCAGTTTGAATAAAACATTTTTAATTAGTAAGAATACATAAATCAGATTTCTGGTTTCTCCCAAAAATTTAAAAACTCCGGCCACGCTGGGTACATTTTCCTGCTTAGAAGCAGTCAGATGTTATACAGACTGTCCCTTTTTAGATCAGGCTGGTTCGCTCCACCAGCCCTCCTGCTCACTGACTTCACTTGCTTAGATCCCAAGCAATTGTGTATGTGACCCCATCTCAGAGTTTCAGAGTTTTAAATCTAGCATGGACACTCTCCCCCAACCTTGGAAGAAGATGGAGGAGAGAGGGGCCTCCAGCTTCCTCCTGACTGGAGACTGCCTCCTGAGGATCTTTGCTATGGCCTAGGCTCCAGGGACAGTAGGGAGCTCCCAGTCATCTGGAAGACATTTCCTGGGAGACAGAGGAAACACAGGTGATGCTGAGCCCAGATGACGACGACAGCCCCTGTCATCTCCTCCCAGGATTCAGTTGTCTAGCCTCCGCCTATACTCTCACCAGCCCTTCCAGAAATAAAGCACCTCCATCTACATGTCTTTCTGGGAATGCTTTGTCTCCTTCCTCCTTTCTTCCCTTCCTCAGAGCCCCTGCTTTTTGTTCAGCCTCTGAAAATCTCCAAAAATAGGAGCCACACATCCAGTAATGCATTGAAGGTAAAGAAATAGAGGACTCAGCGAGGTAATAGGTAAGAGAAAGAGAATCCAGGTGATGTGCTCACCTCAGAACTACCCAGGGAAGCCCCCTGAGCAGAGTGGAGCGCCAGAAGAGAGAGAAGAACCACAGCAGGAAGAACTGGGATCTTCATGGTGTCAAGTTTGGGGTGCTCTGAGGCGGGGCCTCACCACTTGCCCTTTATATTCCCAGGGAGGTGGATGTGAGCAGAAATGGGGTCCCCACCCCACTGACTCACCCCTAGATCCCATCGCCCACCCCCAGGGCTCTGGGAAGGGGAGGTGTAGACTGTTCCTCACTTACCTTGGATTTCTCAATTCACATTCTGCCCCAGGCACTAGGAAGGTGAGATGGCAATGGGGTGCTTCATGCCAATGGAGCTGGGATGGAGACAGGTTGAACCTGTCCCTCCAAAGGGTTGGCAGTGGCACCCAAGCAACCTCTCCTTTTGCCTTTGTCTCTTTCCCTTATATCCTTCATTCTGCTCTTAATTTGGTTTTTTTCCCACCCTACCCAATTCTGTATAAACTCCTTAGACTGGCATTGAAGGCTTTCCATGCTCTGGCCTCGACCTGCCTTTCTGACTTCTTTTACTCCTTTGCACATAACCCTGCATTCTCACCAAACTGGACTCCCTACCACATAAACCCTTCTTGGTCCTCCAAGCATCTTCCCGTGCTCTTGCTTATTCCTAAAATGCCCTCTGTCATCTCCTGTTTCATCTTGGATGAAGCTTCCCTGATTTTTCCCATCATCCCTCACCACCCCACACTCCCCATATCCTTCCCTTCTTGGAATTGCCATAGCAATTCACTTGTTTATCTCTGGCATTGTACCTGGGGTAACTTATGCTCTTATTTGTCTTTTAGAATATTAAGTTCGTTGAAGCCAAGAACTCTATCTTAATCACCTTTATATGCCCCTACACCTTGCCTTAGGCAGAGTACAGGTGGAGCCAGCATTTGTTAGATTGGGTAAGTTAGGGTTCAAACATCCTTCCACCAAGTTGTACACTTTCCTCCTCCGGGGCTGGACCCCTCCAGTTTTCCAGCTTCCCATCTTTTACTCTTGGGTCTTCAGAGAGATGACTGTCTTGAACTACAAAGACAAGGAATCGAGCACACAGGGGTGGAGGGGGAAACAACACAAAAACGCAAAACAGTTCTTAAAGATGCCCAGTTGAAGATAAGATCTAGGTCCTGAACTTTGAGTGCCTTCTCCATTTCATAGAGTTTATCCCACCCTCTGCCCCACCGCCCAACTTGGGAGTTGTATTACCTCAAAGTGACGAAATATTCTAATCAAGCCACCTTCTCTGCTATGAGATTCAGGTGGCCTAGCCGGTTCCTGGTGTCATAGGGAGGGGCCGGGACGTAGACTGGCACGGCCAGGACAAAGCAAGACCTTACTTGAGAGCAGTCCTCTACCCCGACCTAATGCAATGCACACAGATGGCAGGCTTGGGGTGGAGGGGCTAGATGGCACTCATGAACGATCTTCAGGAACCCCGGAAGTTGGTGCTTCCGTTCAGTTCCCATGCTGCCCTCACACCCCACATGCGGCTCCTCTGTAGGCTCAGGAAGCCTCCTCTGTCTTTATAATAGTACCTCCCGCTTTGCAGAGCTACCTGAGGAGACAGGGCTCAAGGAACACTCACTAACACAAATGGCCAGGTGACAGGGGCTGTCGTGTAGTCGATGCTGCTGGAGGGGACACGCGACAAAATGCCTGAGGTGGGTGGAGAGCCTCTCAAAAGGTTTTCTGGAGGACACAAGTTTTTAATGTGTAATGAATTCTTACTAATTAATTAACAGTGACTGTAGGAGCTCATTAAGCACCATTCTGTCAGCATAGGGTCAACTCTAGGAGCAGAGGGAAAGAAGAACGGACAAAGGAGAACTGATAGTGTATAATCACCTCCACCACTTAGGCATGCTAATGGGGGAGCACTTTGGTCTGGGGGATCCAAAGCAATAGATGAGCCAAACACCGTCGTCTGGTTGGCTCTAGAGTTCTTTTGTAACAAATTGATTTCCCAGTGTTTTCCTGTCCACCAAAGACTAATGCCACTGATAATGTTAGCCAATTTATTGATATGTTATTATGTGGCAGGCTTTGTGCTAAGTACTCTAAACGAATGATCTCATTGAAATAGCACAGTGATTCTATGAGGTAGGTACTATAATTATCCACATTCTACAGGCAGGGGAACCACAGCATGTAGAGGTTAAGTAACTCACCCAAGGTCACACAGCCCGCGTATGGCAAGGCCAACGTGAGAACCCCGGGATTCCAGGGGCTGCACCTGGATTGCACCTGTGCTGTACTATGGCATCATGTCCTCCAAAGGACTTCGCCAGCCCATGTAGCAGCTTGCATGAGTCAGACCCACGCCCTGAGAGTTGGGGGGTAGGCTGCATTTAGCCCCCATTCGTCCCTTTGCTCAGGTGTCCCTTCACAGCATGCCACCTGCATAGCTGTAGGTGGCAGCTCCCAGTATACGAGCATTAATTTTAGTGAGTTAACCTGTACACGTTTGGCAGAACGAACACAGAAAATTAAGAGATTAATGGCCCTCCACACGCATATGCCCCAGAATGAACTTGAGATTGTCTCGGACTCCAGGTGCCTCTTGGAGTAGGAGCATCTTGCTGCACCAAGTGTGTGTTTAAAGACTGTCGACCAGTCCTAGTTCTGGCTTTAGAGTTCTGGTGTCTAAAGATAGGTACTTCTGTATAATGCCTCTCAACACAATGTACACAAACGAAGAAATCCATTCTCACGCTGGAGAGAACTGGCTGTGCTCGACAGCTTTGTTTGCACTTGGTACCTTCCTGATGGATCCTCAAGGGCAGTCTTGGCTTTACAGAATTTATGCTAAAAGTGCTAACTTTAGAATGTAGCATCTCTGTGCTGCCTCAGTGGATTTGTGTTTCCTGAGTGCCCAGTCCCATGGTTGTGCAACTGGGGGGAGAAAAGGGGAGGGGATTCTCACTGTCCCAGCAGTTCGGGTGATAGGTGGCAGGAGAATCACTGGATTTCAGCAATGCTTTGGATGCATCACATAGGGTTAATGGTGTTAGGCAGAGTCACACAGCCTGGCTCTGCATCAACCCATCTCCGAGTCCGGTTGATCTTCTAGTTCCTTCTCTGAAACTATCAGTAAACCCCTGTTTTCCCACAGGCCTGCCCCCACCCCACCCCATATCTGCCAGAACTTGAGTGTGGGTAGGAGGCAAGGCCCAGCCCTGATTACTACATTACAGACACACCTAGGGGCTGGGAGCCAACCTCCGGGGTTCAGAGAGGGAATGTGGGATTTGAAGGGATGCATACTGGGGCCTTGGGACCTTGGTGAACACCTAGGTGAAAAGCCTAAAATCTTTGAAGAGAAAAGGAGCTGGGCTGGGACGCCTGGGTGGCTCAGTTGGTTAAGCAGCTGCCTTCAGCTCAGGTCATGATCCCAGGGTTCTGGGATCAAGTCCCGCATCGGGCTCCTTGCTCAGCAGGGAGCCTGCTTCTCCCTCTGCCTCTGCCTGCCACTCTGCCTGCTTGTGCTCTCTCTCTCTCTGACAAATAAATAAATAAAATCTTTAAAAAAAAAAAAAAAGAAGGAGCTGGGGTGTGGAGTATTGGGAGGCAGAATTCGGGATATCCTTGTCCCTTCCCTTCCTGTGCCTCTGCCATTGTTAGTATCACACCCAAAGAAGCAGCCGAGTTGTCCAGCAGGTCTGGTTTTTTCCTTTGCCACCCACTTTTTGTCCCTGTGTACCCTTTGCTTATTAAACTTCTCCCAGGAAGATTTCCTGGATCAATCCCACTGAATTCTGATCCCTCCTCCCATTCTCTCATTCACAAATTTTGAGCAGCCACTTTGGCTCTTGGTGCTGGGAATTCAAGATAGATAAGGTACCTGTCCTGTGGAACTTAAGTTCCAGTGGAGAAGACAGATCATAGTCTAATTTAAAAAAAAAAAATTAGGGAACAAGATAACTTCAGAGAATGACGAATTCTGGGGAGAAAATAAAACAGGTGCAATGTGATTGCAATCAGGTAGGTATCCTTGGTTCTGCTGGCTGGATTGGGGGACATTTGAATGTAGACCGAAAGCAGTTAAAGCTCCAGTGTTCTGAAGACCTTGAGTTGTGGGGACAGGTAGCAGCAGTGTTCCTTGAGAGCTTCTCCCAACAGGTCTGGGTTGACAGGGAGGAGGGAAGCCGGAGCCATATTATCCCCAAGCCACAATGAGGAGTTGGGATTTCATTCTATGGCTACTAAAAAACTTATGAAGGATTCTGAGCATGGATCCTTCCTGGGCGGCATGGGAGAATGGATTTTAGAGAAAAATGAAAGTCAGAGGCTGCTTCAGAGGTCCAGGAAGGAGAAAGGGACATCCTACCCTTTTATTAGAGTCCTTTCCACCAGAGGGCCTTTGCTTGCATCAAGTAGCACTTTGAACTTTAAAGGGCTACTTTGAGCCCTTTGGACCAGGAATACCCTGAGAGTCTAGAACCATGCTGACCGTGTCAGCTTCTTCCACCATCCCTCAGGGACTGGCTGCAGGCGACCTGAGTTCCAGCTCTTTCTGATTCATCACCCACACTCCTGGAAGCCAGCTGTCCGTCAGCCCAAGAATTGAGCGTCTGCCCTGGGAGAGCTGGGTTCTCCTCCCTGTGGCTTCCAGGAGGTACTGCAAGGCCCTTCCTACACAGCTGAGATCCAGGACAAGGACAGGCACACCTTGGAGATAGTGCAAGTTGGGTTCTAGACCACCATAATAAAGCATATACTGCAATAAAGTAAGTCCAATGAATTTTTTTATTTTTTTAAAAAATTTTTTAAAGATTTACTTACTTGTTTTAGAGAGAGAGAAAGAAAGCATAAGCATGGGGAGGGGCAGAATTCTTTCTCTGAGGGAGAAAGAATCCTCAAGCAGACTCCCTGCTCAGTGTGGAGCCTGTCATGGGGCTTGATCCCAGGACCCTGACATCATGACCTGAGCCAAAACCAAGACTCAGATGCTCAACCAACTGAGCCATCCAGGCACCCCATTGAGTCAAATGAATCTTTTGGTTTCCCAATGCACATAAAAATTATGTTTACACTATACTATAGTCTAGTAAGTACGCAATAGCATTATGCCTTAAAAAAAAAACAACGTACATATCTTAATTTAAAAAAACACTTTATTAGGGGCGCCTGGGTGGCTCAGTCATTAAGCATCTGCCTTCAGCTCGGGTTATGATCCCCAGGTCCTGGGATTGAGCCCCTCGTTGGGCTCCGTGCTCGGCTGGAAGCCTGCTTCTCCCTCTCCCACTCCCCCTCCCCTGCTTGTGTTCCTTCTCTCATTGTGTCTCTCTCTGTCAAATAAGTAAAATCTTTAACAAAACAAGACAAAACAAAACAAAACACTTTATTGGGCATCTGTGTGGCTCAGTTGGTTAAGCATCTACCTTCAGCACAGGTTGTGATCCCAGGGTCCTGGGATCAAGCCCCACATTGAGCTCCCTGCTCAATGGGAAGCCTGCTTCTCCCTCTCCCTCTGCCACTCCCCCTGCTTGTGCTCTCTCTGTCAATTAAATAAAAAAATTTTTAATATATAAAAAATATATAATATATTTATTTTATATGTATTTTAATATTAAAAAAAAAAAAAAGAATGCTCACATCAAGTGAGCTTTCAGCAAAGTGTAATCTTTTTGCTGGTGGAAGGTCTCCGCATTGATGTCCATGGCTGCTGACTGATCAGGGTGGTAGCTGCTGAAGGCTGGAGTGACTGTAGCACTTTCTTAAGACAAACTGAAGTTTGCTGCATCAATTGACTCTTCCTTTCATGAACAGTTTCTCTGTATTATGTGATGCAGTCAGATAGCATTTTACCCACAGCAGAACTTCCTTCAGAACTGGAGTCAGGCCTCTCAAATTCTGTTGCTGCTTTATCAACTATAAGTCTATGTCATAGTCTAAATCTTTTGTTGTCATTTCAACAGTCTTCACAGCATCTTCACCAGAAGTAGATTCCATCTCAGGAAATCGCTTTCTTTGCTCATTCATAAGAAGCAGCTCCTCATCCCTTCAGTTTGATCATGAGATCGCAGCAATTCAGCCCCATGCTCAGGCTCTCTTCTAATTCGAGTTCTCTTGCTGTTTCCACCACATCTGCAGCGACTTCCTCCACTGAAGTCTGAACCCCTCAAAGTCATCCACGAGGGTTGGAATCACAGTCTTCCTAACTCCTGTACAAGTTCAAACCAGCTACAACATTCCTTTAAGCCAAAGTCTGATCCAGATCAGGGATCGCAGATCACCATAACAGATATAATAATAATGAAGAAGTTTGAAATATTGAGACCATTACCAAAATGTAACACAGAGACATGAAGTGAGCAAATACTATTGGAAAACTGGTTCCAATAGACTTGCTTGATGCAGGGTTGCCACAGACCTTCAGTTTGTAAAAGACGTAATATCCACAAAATGCAATAGAGCAAAGCACGATAAAATGAGGTATGTCCACAAAGCGGTAGCCCCAATTTAAGGACAAAAGTGAGGGTGCCTGGATGGCTCAGTCGTTAAGTGTCTGCCTTCCACTCGGGTCATGATCCTAGGGTCCTGGGATCGAGCCCTGCATCAGGCTCCCTGCTCAGCGGGAAGCCTGCTTCTCCCTCTCCCACTCCCCCTGCTTGTGTTCCCTCTCTCGCTGTGTCTTTCTCTGTCAAATAAATAAATAAAATCTTAAAAAAAAAAAAAGGACAAAAGTGAGAGTAGGATGCAGAGCAAAGGAATAGTTCTCATCTTTCTCTCAACCAGATGGGTTTAATCAAGACAGTTTCCCCAAGTCCATTTTGGACCAGTTTTTTTTTTCATTTATTCGTCAACTATTTGAGGCCCACCCTTTGTCAGGCACTGTGGTCAGTGCTGGGGATGGAGCGATGATGACCAAGGCAGACAGGAGCTGTGCCCTCGGGGAACCTGCAGTCTCAGAGGGAGTCACCTAGGCTGGCAGACTGCTTCCTGTCCTCCTTTTTCTTCCTGGGTCCCTGCAGGGATGTCAGGGATGAGTGGTGGAGACTCCCTAATTTGGGCACATTATATGGCCTTGATGGGACTTTGACTCAGAGATTCTAAGTACAGACTCTCCAGGCCTGTCTACAGAGTTTCTAGGCTTGGGATAAGCCTGCGCTTAGCCTGTGCCAAGAACCCCTGCCTGTGTCCTTGGCACATTATGGAGTAGAAGTTTCCACCACCCCCTCTATATCCCAGAGACACAGAGCCACTGCATACAATAAGGCACTGGGCTGGTTATGAACCGCTTGCCCACAACTTCCTAAGCACATAGCCTCATCCACACCTCCAAGTGTTTACAAGGCTGGGGCATGTGCTCTGCTAGCCCCTGGCCCCTGTTCTTACCACCTTCCTGACCCTCTGGGACTGGCCTCCTCTCTTGAAAAGCCTCTTTACTTCCACCTCCGGATGTGAATGACTTCCCTGTTGCCTTTTCAGGCTAGCAGAACACCTCTGAGTGCCTCAGCGGGGGCAGGGCATGGCATTCAGATGCAGCTGGGGCCAGGATGATGTCTTACAATGAAGAAACTGAGGCACAGGGAGATCAGCTAACTACCGCTTGTCAGGACCACCCAGGTCATACCTCGCTCAGTCCCCCATTTAGTATACCACTCTCAGCAGGAAGGCAAATTATCTGCTCCTAGATCACTTCCATCCTCCCTGATCCAGGCCATCAGCATAACATTAAAGAACACAGCGTGAAAAATCTTAAGGAAACAAGATTCATATTTTATTTCCACAAAGAAACTCAAAAGTAGGAAGCTTCTCCTGAAGAATTGTCACAGTGACTTCAGGTCACAAAACAGAGTAGGTAAAGAAAGTGGTGAGTTTATCCGATGAGGTTGCTGGACAAGGACACCCCACAGTGCAGTTAGAAGAAACCAGGGACAGACAGACCAGGTCCCCAACCTAGAAAAAGCAGGTGTCAGCACCCAGGCCAAGCCTGACACAGGGAGAGAGTTGGGGGCAGGGCACAGATCGGCTCCTTGATGGCTGATATTCAGGGCCTTGGTCCTGATTTGAAGTAATTTTCTAGAAGAAAAGAAAAGAGCAAATGGTAGAATGCGGCTATTCCTGAACGTGTTGAAACCGGGTATGCCTTCATCCGGCCTCTGCGCTCCCACAGTTTTTTGGTACTCTACCTGTTTCACGTGCGCGTCCCTTTCCTCTTGGTTTTCCCTGAAACAGATTTTGTGGTTCTGCCAAGTTAATCTATTGCCCCTTCCCCACTGGCAACTCACTTCTTCCTGCAGTTCCCCTAGACCCTTCTGTCCCATCCCTCTCCTCCACCTTCCCTCTGGCTGTCCCTGCACAGCCCTGCCTCTGGCAGGCCTTCACTCAGTGCTCAGAGCGTGCTTTCCGAGTGCCCTCACTCGTTTCCTGATGAGTCTTTCTCCACTGGGGTCTCCTTCTCCATGCCTTTAGAGCATCTACCCAAAGCAAAGCGAATGCTGAGCTCCCAACCCTGCCCCCGGGGTGGCTGCGCCTCAGCTCCTGGCTGGAGGCTTGCACCACTCACTCCCTGACACTCACCTACCAGAACTTCACCCACCGCAGCAGGCCAGGGCGCGCCCGGGAAGCCTGTGGGACAGGGAGAACGTCTGAGTGGCCATGGCCCTGGCCCTCCACGCCCTCTGGCCCCAAATCCCTTCTCTCAGGAGCCTGATTTTCTCGGCCCCACTACTCACCGAGGAAGAAGGCGTGACTATCCCCTGGAAAGAGATCAGAGGAGGTGATGTGGAGCTACACTGACCTCTGCCATGTCCTCAGGGCCCAGGAGGGACCCGACAGCAGGGGCAGGCTCAGACCCAGTTTATCTCGGGGGCCCTTGGTTCTGACTGTGGACAGTCAGCCCACAGACTTTCTTTGGAAGCAGATTTATCATCCTAAGTACATTTACCCAGGATGAGCACATACTGGCCAAGCAGAGTGAACGGAAGGTAGATAGGGAGATAGGTGTCCCTCTGCCTTCGAGGCGGATGGAAATTGGCGTGTGGACACCCACGGGCAGCATTAACTGCAGCTTCACCTGGTTCCAGTCAAGAGGTGACGCCTGATCTCTCAGTACAAGTCCTGTCCCTGAGGCCAGGGGCTTCCTTGTTCCGAGAGATGGCGGGAAATAGCACCAGTTTTTTCTTCACTAGCCTAATTAATATTTAGCGTGTTCGTTTACTGAATATGTAAGATTGCTTTCTTTACAACTATACGAAACAAAATTCTCAAGGTTGGTTTTGTTTTTTTGTTTTGTTTTGTTTTTCTTTTATTTCCTTTGTGGAACAAAGCGTTAATTTTCCCACCAACCACAAGTTTCTGGGCAAGCCTCCCCTTGCCTTCCCCCCACCCCATGAACGTCAGCAGTTAAAGAAGTGGAGGGAGCAGACACTACTACATGGGAAGGCTGCTTGATTTGCTGTGTGTCATGTGAGTTTTTTTAGAGCTGTATATCTGTCGGAGAGGACGTTGGTTTCCAATTTTCTCCAGGGCATGCGACACAGCTGCTGCCCCCTTGTAACCTTATCTGAGTGGGTGCGAGTGAAGAACGTTGAACCTCCCACTTCCAATGGCTCTCAGGGAGCCCGAGTCTCCCTATGCCCAGTGGAGAGACATGACTGTCGAAATGAACAGGATTCGGCCTCGACTAAGCCTGGCCGTGAAAGCGTCCCTCCCTCACCCCCCATGCAGAGACCCCAGTGGAGAAACAGGGCAATTGGGAGTCTTACCTTGGAGGGGATCTTGGCTGAGTACTGCCCAGAGGGAGTAGGGTATGCCTTTTGGTTATAGGTGTTCTGTGGAAGAAAGCAGGGGGTAGGAGAGAAGGGATGAGGGCATTTTGCTGTGGAATAAACCCCCCGGCTCCTGGCCTGGGCCAGACCTGTTTCCAAAACCCCTGCCTTCCCTCTTTGTGTTATGCATTTTTTTCTGTAGAATCTCCTTCAGCCAGCCAGAGCCCACAGCCTCACCTCCCTTATAGTCCTAGTCCGAGCGGTCGGGCCTCCTCCTTCCCTGGTACCTCTCCCATCTCCTCAAGTGTTACTTGGGAGGTGAAGTCAGGGGACCAGGGAAATAAATGTGGTTTGAATCAGGCGGTCAGGTGGCAGATGTCTTACCTTAGAAGTCACAGCGGCCACTTCTTGCCATCCTCCGCCAGACTGAGAAAACAAACAGCATGGGGGTGTGGAGGAGAGAGAATTTCAGATTGGCCAGCCCTGAGAACCAGACTGAGAGGGACCTGGGACCATCAATGGCAGTCTGAGGGCAGAGAGACTCACCTGACTGGCACCGCCCGACCTCTTCTGAAGTGCGGACGCATCAGCACCCTGGAAGGGAGAGAGCCTCCGTGAGGGGGTCCTTATCCTAGGTCCTTCGAGCCCTGCCAGACTTGGGGGGCTGCAGAAGCCTGCCGCCTAGGCTCTGCCCTCCCGTGCAAGCACCAGCACCCACACACCCCGTCGCACCCCTCTCCATGGTCCAGGATCGGCACTGCCTCCAGAGAAGGCAATGAGCCTGGAGGACACTGATGACCCCAATAGATACAGGACAGATTTCTACACTCAGTGTGGGGGAGCGAGACAACACCACCCCCACCTGCGCACCTGGAGCTTCGGCAGGCCAGCCTGGGGCGGAGCAGGAATGGCAAGTGAGCGGTGCCCACGAGGGCACCTCAGCCCCAACCCACCCTCCGCCAACACCAAACCCTGCTCCCTCCTTAGCCCCATGATTCCTGTTCACAAACACTGTTCCCACAGGGTTCCTGGAAGGGTGGGATGCTATCCTCAGCAAACAGAAGCAAAGTGAGGTGATGAGATTCGCACTGGGCCGAAGGAGAGAACGAAAGGGGAGAAATCCAAAAAAACCCATGAAGCCACATGAGACACAGCGCAGGTGCATGGGCTATTCCCCTCTGCTGTCAAGGCAAGAGGAAAATTCTTAGCACAGGAGAGAAGGTTAGCTTCTGCCACCACCACTTCTCTACTTGGAACCCCCACTCCCACCCCATCCCCCCCCACACACACACACACAAGGTTAGGGTTAGGATGTTCCTCCTAACTCCGACTTAACTCCCATTGAATTTTAGCCCCACTCTCAGCCCTAACACTGAGGTCACAAACCTTGACCATAGGCCACTAGGCATTTTTGCTTGGCCTGCATTTTTAAATTAGTTGTGAATAATTAAAAATCAGATTTCCGGGCACCTGGGTGGCTCAGTAGGTTAAAGCCTCTGCCTTCGACTCAGGTCATGATCTCGGGGTCCTGGGATCGGGCCCCGCATCGGGCTCTCTGCTCAGCGGGGAGCCTGCTTCCCCCTCTCTCTCTGCCTGCCTCTCTGCCTACTTGTGATCTCTCTCTCTGTGTCAAATAAATGGGTAAAATCTTAAAAAAAAAAAAATCAGATTTCCATCAGACGACATGGCCACACTGGTCATTCATGAGTGCATGACAACACGCACCTGGAGGGCCCTGACCCTCCCCCTTTGCGTGGCCCCCCCGTCCAGCCTCATGTACCTGGCCCACACGGATGAGTAAGCAGGCAACCTTTGCCTCAGTGCCCAAAGGCCGCTGGCCAGGAAGAATCAAGATGTGGCCTTCTGCAGGACCTCTCCTTCCCAGAACCCAGATACTCAGACCTTCTGCACCTGCTCACACTTGACCATGGCCTGACCTGCTCCCCTCACCTCCTGTTGCCTTTCAGCTTTCCTCCCTAACACCCCTTTTCCAGTCCTGAGAGTTGGCCCGGCTCCTGGACCCTCTCTCTTCCCCACCTCACACCCCCTCCCCTTGCTCCCCATGCAGTACCCACCCAGCCTTGGCTCCCCCTGAGCCAGGCCACGCCCAGCAGGAACAGCAGCAGAGCAGAGAGAGTGGCGGGCTTCATGTTCCTGTGCCTGTGGAGGCCCCAGCCCTTGGCTTCAGCTTTTATCCCAGGGAGGACCGCCCACCCTACTCCTTCTCTAGTGACTCACTGGCTTCTCTCTCCTCCCCCACCCCCACTTAGCCTTGCAGAAAGGGAAGAGAGTGGGAAGGGAGGGAGGTGCCCTTCCTCAGCAGGGAAGGTAAGCGAAAGGGACTGAATGCAAGCATTGCCAAGAGCTGAGCTTTCTGATCCCAAACCGAGAGGTTCTGCCACCCTTACCTCAATAATTGCTCTCCAGTTCAGGAAAGGGGTGTTGTGTTTGAAATCCTAGAGGGAGGAGAAGAGGTGAGTGGGCCTCAGAGCAGGGAGTGTGGCAGCTTGTTGGAAAGGTGCAAGAATGGGTTTTGGCACCTGGGTGTGGTTTGGGGTTAGATGAAGATAAGCATACCGGAGGTTGAGGGTGTTAGCACTTCTGATGGTGATTCGGGTGAGATTGCCCATCTCAAAATGAAAAGAGGGCGAATTTTGTGACAGGTGGGCTGGAGCTTGAGGGAGGCGGGGAGTGGGACAGATGACCAGATCCCCAGTTCTCTGAAAAGTGAGAGTTCTCCTACCTCCCAGAGTCGGGTGAAGTAGAGCAGGGCACGTGTGCTGGGGCGTGGGACTTGGCCCTGTGAAGGAAAGGTGGGGTCGGGGTGAGCAGGGAGCCCGGCCCCCTGCTCACCTATACCCCTATTCTCACTACCACCATCGCTCAGCCTTCAGAATTTCATCATGACTAAGGTTTGGGGAAGCTGGGTGTCTTTTAGGGACACCAGGAAACTACTTTTGGAAGCAGAAGGAGAGAGAGACTAGATCTCTGGAGCCGCTAACCAGCTCCTCTCCCCCTACACACACTATGCTCTTCACTCTCCCTGTTTCCCCAGCCTCTGGCAGAACCTCACTGCAGCCAAACCTCAGGACCGGGACCAGGACCTGCCCTTCTACCGGCAGCCCATTTCCCAAAGCTGCAGGGCTGTGGCTGACCCTTCCAAACCCCCTTGGAACAACAATGGAGACGTAAGAAAGGAGCAGAGACCAGGAGTGTGGGGCAGCTACGGTTTATTTCAAGGGTAAGGGTTGAGATTAGTGGTAGGGTAGTGGGGTTTTAAGAAGGGTGGGGCTCCCATCCATCTGGTAGCTCCTTGTCTGGAGGTCACGGGGTGCGAAAGCTCCTCTGGTCCTGGGCAAAGAAATAAGTTCTAAGAGGGAGCTCAAGGAGTAAGAATTCAGGGCCTAATGGGCCAAGTCAGGGGTGGATCAGGCCTCTGCTCCTGAAATCGGCAGGGATCGTTTTGCCCACAGAGGCTGTCATCCAGCCAAATCCACATATTCCAGTTTGGGATGGAATACCTCATATTGTCAAGAACTGTTACTTATAGTCTCCCTGTTGTCACTGCTCACTCTGGCCCCAGTGCTCAGCTCCCTCCCCGTGAAGGAGATGGGCCTTCTGTTCTCCTCTCTGCCCATCTCTGTCCTGCCCCTCTTCCTAGGTCTGCTTCTGGGGAAGCTGCCCTAAATGGATCCTGCCTAACTGTGAGCACTCCCTTTACTGCCACCCCCACCCCAATGTTCAAGAATGTTCACTGCCTTCCTGGCCCCCAGGAAGTATCCATCTGTGCCTCTGACCCTAAGCTCCTCGTGTTTGGGGCCTGGTCTCCCCAAAGTCCACGGTAAGGAGTCTCGCCCCTCTCAGACACCGCTTTCTTTAAAACAGAAACAGTTCATTTGGCTCCTTTAGTTCATCCAAACCCGCACTGCACTGCGCCTGGGAACTTCTGCCTCCCACGTCTTTCGCGCTCCCACCTTCTTCCCCAAGGCGCAGGCTTGGCCTTGCCTGAGTTTGGGGCTTTCCCTTGGCCTCCCTGCCTACCACCACTGTATCCCCCACGAGTTTTAGAGGGCAGGGACCCTTGTCTTCCTTCTTCTGCTGTAAGGGTCAGAAGCTCAGCTGCTGGGGTGACTGTGCTGGGCAGCAGGCGTGTGGCTGCCGGAGAGAAGCAGCCGCTATTCAGCTCCTGTCTGTTAGAGCTCAAGGAAAGAGGGGCCCGGCGTTGCCTCACTTTTAAGAGAAACCAGAATTCTGAGTCATTTTGTAAAACCTCTCAATTTTTAAACTTTGGCAACTAATTCATAGTGTTTTTAAAATAAAAAAACAGTGGCTCAAACAAAACACATCGGTGGGGAGTCACTTGCAACTTCTGCCTTTGGAGTTTGTTCGGGTTGTTGGCCTGCCTCTGCTCTGGAGGCGCGTCTGCTATTTGGGTGTCAGATCAGCCTGGCCGGGGGATCCCTCTAACGGGGAAGGGGTGGGCAGGGGGGAAGGAGAGAGGGGTTCTGGGCCCGGAGTGCCTCTTCAACCTGTGCACACCCAGGGCCCAGAACACCTGGCACCCAGCAGGCACTGGGCACATAGTCACTTCCCTTCCCTTCTTTCTCAGCGTCAGTCCTCCTGGGGCCTCTAGCTCCTCCTGACTGTTCAGTCCATCCCCTACCATGCCTCTGCTACCTCTCTGGTTTCCTGAGGACTAGGCCTCCTCACTCTCCCCTTAATCTTCCAGGTCTCGAAGGAGAAACCAAGGTTCACACCTATTCAGTCTGCACATTGAGACATGAAAGAGGCCCGTTCCTTCCTTATCCCGGACTCCTAGCTGTTTCCTAACTACCCCTTCGTCTTGGCTCAGCCTCTTTCCTTTTGTCCTTTTTTTAAGCACTGGACAAAACGCCCTTCCAGGGGCGCCTGGATGGCTCAGTGGGTTAAAGCCCCTGCCTTCAGCTCAGGTCATGATCTCAGGGTTCTGGGGTCAAGCCCCGCATCGGGCTCTCTGCTCAGCAGGGAGCCTGCTTCCCCCTCTCTCTCTGCCTGCTTCTTTGCCTACTTGTGATCTCTCTCTGTCAAATAAATAAATAAAATCTTAAACAAACAAACAAACAAACAAACGCCCTTCCAATGCCATCATCATTTCCCCAGTTCCCCACGTGGGGTTTTAGCAGTTAGCTTTCTTCTCTGCTTCCCTCTCCCACAAAGATTAAATGGCACAGCCTTCCAGCCCTTACCTTGTTTATGGCATCCCAGTTAATGAAACCCAGCTTGGATTTAAAATTCTGCAAAGATTAAAAAAAAAAAAAAAAAAAAAAAAAATGGCAAATTGAGTTTTAATGTAATGTTGGCTCAGGACCTTGGGGCAAGAGGTCAAGGGCTACCACTGACGATCGGTCTTTCTGGAAAGAGGGCTTCAACCTACAGGGCAGAGGGACAGAGCTTTGATTTTCCAAAAGAGAGTAGGCAGAGAGATCTTGCTGAACTCACCTTCCACAAAGTGTCAAAATTGAAGAGCCCAGGAGAGGTCTGAGAGTTCTAAGGAACCAAAGAAAAGGGGATGAGAGTAGGAACCCGCCCTGTGAGCGAGAGGCAGGGGCAGGAGCTCTGGGGGTCCGGAGGCGAGGCAGGGATTGTTGGACGCCACAGTCCCGGCCAAAGGTGGGGCGATGCCTCCACTCACCAAGGTATTGATCCCACTGACAGCTTCACCTCTTCCACTGGACCCTTGCCACTGGGTAGGAAGGGGAGACTACTGGTCAAGGCCTGTGCCTCCTGTCATGCATGCCCCCTATCAGCCTGCTCCTGGCCCACCATCTCTGCCTCTGCTCAAGCTCTGAGTGCTCTGGGTAAAGCCACTTCCTCTCCTTTCTCACACAGCAGCTAGGAAGTCCCACTTTCTTGGAATGATCTGCCACTTATTTCTAGAATAACCCTGCCCAGTCCTTTGAATCATATTCTTATTCTGCCTCCCCCCAAAGCCTGTCCCAAAAGCTCTGCTGGGAGCTCATGTGTAGTCCCCCCACGCGCCTAGCACCGTGCCTTATCCTGCCACGTCCCTGTGTGGAGACGTCCACTGGACAGATGAGGGAAGCAGACTCAGAGCTGTCCAGCAGCGTGCCTCGGGTTCTGTCTCCTTGTCGGACTCCAGTGTCCGCATCCTGAACCACCTCGCTCTGGTTATGATGCAGAAAGCTCTGCAGCAACTGTGGGGTGGAGCAAGTTAGGTTTTGCCATCTCCATTTTACCCAAGAGGAGGCCCAGGCTCAGAGAGGCCAACTGCCCTGCCTGAAGATGCACAGATGACAGGTGGGACAGCTGTCCTCTGAACCCCCGTCTTCTAACTCAGAGGTCACTGCTTTCCACTTGTCAACACTTCTTAAGTATGGTTTCCAAAAATAGCCCCTTGACCATTCTCCTGTTACTTTTGGCTGTGTTTCCCCTCGCAGTGATAATACACAGTGATGATCACAGTTTGACGAAGGGAGAGAATGGATGAACCAAGGAGACAGGAATCCCAGACCCCTGTCTAGTCTCCTGGTGGTCACTCAACACAGAGTCAGAGCAGCTTGTAAAAAGATACTGATGTTTCTGTTTCTTTTCCCCATCCCTTAGCGTTCTGTCCCCACATTTTACCATCCCTTCTCCTAAAGCCATCCGTGCTCACCTGATAATTGTCTTGGGGACCCCCAACTAGACGACTGCCCTCTTTGCTTATTTCCTGCGGAGAGAGAAAATGGAAAAGAGTTGGCAGAGAAGCAGGGAACATGCAGGATGAGAGGGCAGGACAGCAGGATGTGGGCAAGGGACTCCTGAATCAGGGCACAAACCCAGCAGATTTCCCAGACTCCCGAGAGAGGCTCTTCTCCCCGGCAAATCTTGTTTCAACTTCCCGTGGATTGGGTTATTGCTCACTTATGATACTTATTGGCAACATAACCATCTCTTTATATTCACTTCTGCACCTGCCCAGAATCTAACAGGAAGGGCCTTTGCCACCAAAGTATCCGAACTGTCCCCTGGTTTTGAGGCAGCAGCCAGCCAGACTGTTCGACTAAACTGATTCAAACTATAAGACGCAGTCTGGGCAGATGTGTTGCATTGGTCAGAAAGGGGACACTGGCTGGAGAGTGAGTGGGAGCCTAGTGGCACAGAAGTCATCTGGTTCCTCTGCTCCTAAGTTAGAAGGAGGCGCTTCTTGAGTCCCACTTTCCTGGGACTGAGAAGAATTCCCCAAGCTAAGATCAAGACCAGCCCCTGCAGAGCAGGACTGTCTGCTCTGTTAGCATTGCTACCGCAAAAGTGACCTCCATCCCATCTCCCGCCACCAGTCTCTACTCCCAGTGCCGGTCAGCTCCTTACCCTGATGTCACCATAGTCGCTGGAGCCCGCCTGTCCTCCAGAGCCCTGAGGGATGAGACAGTGCAACAGAGATCATTGTTTTAGATCTTAGGTCCATCCCTGCACCTTTATGTATTGATTTAATACAGTTCCTCTAAAAATCCTCATGGGATTCTCTTTTGGAACTGGTCAAAATAATCTTGGAATTCATCTGGTAGAATAAATGTTTAAGAAAAGGTGAGAAAACACTGGAAAAGACAGGCAACAAAGGAGGGCTTGTACTGGCGGATATTAATGTACCATAAAGAAAGCCGCGTCACCGAACAGATGAGCCCGTTTAACCAGATAGAACTCCTAGAAGCTCTCCCAAAGTATGAAGGAATTTACAAGTGACATTTTACATTAGTGGTGTAAATAATTCAGTGTGTGTGGCTGGGAACACCAGGTAAATATTTGGGGGGTGCAGGGGGCACTAGTTATGCCTTGCTGGTTCCCCCCTTCTGTTTTTATCTGGTTTTCCCTTCGTAAGAGAGCACACAGCTCTGATCCAAAGTGTGGGGCAAGTCTAGCCGAACTGAGGAATGGGACTAGATTGTGTACAGCAAAGTAAACCCCAGATAGATTAAAGAGTTAAATAGAAAAAAATGAAAGTATAGCTAGAGGTATTAGTAGTTCTAGAAGAAAATTGAGACCTTTTTCTTTTCAAGACCAGAGACCATGGAAGAAGAGACTGGTATATTTGACTACATATTTAAGACTTTGGTACACAAAGAACTAGAAATAGAGTTACAAGCCGTGAGCGTTCCAAACACCTGTCTACCCAGAGAGGTTAGTAGCCTTAATATCCGAGGAGCCTAATATTCAGGGAGCCTTCTCCCCATCGGCTGTGCTCATACCGGCACACATCGACCTTGCCCAGAACCTTGTAGAAACCAAAATCTCAGCCCCACCCCAGGCCTACTGACTCAGAACCTGCATTTTCACAAGACCTCTAGGTGATTCGTGGGGACCTTAGCGTAACACTTCCTTTTGTCAGTGCTGCAGGTGCTGACAGAAAGCCCAGATTTCCAGAATAACTAGGAGGGAAGTGTACGCATTCCAAACCCAGTTTCCAAATGCTGTCAAAGAGGTCATGGCATGTTCAGTCATTCTGTCCACTGGCCGGGAGGGTGTAGGTCACTTGAAGTGATTATGTTTCTAAAAGGACTGGTTTCTATGTGATTTTTCACAGCCCCATCCATGGTATAAAGTGAGGCACGCCATGTAAGGATTCGCAATTGATTATTACTTTGGAGATTGTTAATATTTGTAGGAATATGCGTTTGGTTTCTTTCCCACGGACAGGGCTGGGATGGAGGTTAGCCTTAGGAGTGGCGCCAGGCAGGAGTGGGCACAGTGCCAAGTTTGGCTCTTACCTGACCCCCAGATCCTCCGGATATGCGGACTTCATTCCCTGGGCTGTCACACTGTGAGAGAGAGAGAGACAGCTTTCCCTCTGCGGCAGCCTAGACACCAGCGCCCACACTGCAGCGTTAACCCCTGTTAACTCTGGGGCTAGCCAGCAGCCGCCCCACCTCAGCCCCGTTCTCAGCTCTGGCCAGCGCTCCCCCAGCTCTCCCATCATCCGAGGGGCCTCAGCACCCTTTATCTCCCCTCCCCCCAGGAAAAGGAGGCAGATCTGTGCAGGCGTGCACTCAGCAGATGCTCACCCCAGGTTTATTTCCGCTGCCACTGCTTCCCCAGGAAGAGCCGGTATTGTGTCCCTATGAGGGGAAGCAAGAGTCCACACAGGGTCTTAAAAGGATTCAGTGGGAACCGGATAGTTGTCAGGGCGTTATAATTCGTTTTACTCTCCTCTGCCAACCTCCATCTCTTCCCATCTTGAGCCAGCCGGCCACTGAGGGAAGTTATTGGGAGCACAAAGGACAGGTGTGGCCAGGGGTATTTGGAAATGCGGGACAGCTTGGGGATTCTGAGCTGTTGTCCTCTCCCCCTACCTCGTGCCAGAAGCAAAGAAGCCTCTGGAGCCTAACGTCTTAAGAGCCTTAATCCTGGCACCTAGGGACTCATTCTGTCCTCCCCCTGCTTCTCCTCACCCCTCCCTCTCCTGGAACCTAAGAAGAGGAAGGGACCCCAAGAGTCCTTACCTGCGAACCTGAGTAGCTGCTTTGATCAAGATTTCTAGAATTTTCTAAGGGACGGTCCTAGATTGGGAGGGGAAACAGGTGGTATAAGGAGCAGTAAATTAAAGCAGCTTGTTCTCGTTACTTCCCCCTTCTTGCCTCAGACCTTCCCCAGATACCTGAGGAAGCCATCTGTGCTCCCACTTTGCAGGCCCCTCTGGGAGAGCCACCCTAAGCCGGCTGCCAGGCCACAGTCCACTCCCCCCCAGTCACCTCAGCCCTTTTGGAGGGGTCTCCTGTGCCCTGTATTTATCAGCATCACCTACACCCCAGCTCTCTACACGTCCTTGTCTCCATGTGTGCGACGGGCCTGCCCCCATTCTCTTGGGAGCTTCCCAAGCCTGTTTCCTGTGTCCACCTCTCTTCTCCCCTCTGCCACCCCAGCTCTAGTCCGATCTGCCAAGTGGGCGCGGCCGCAAGAGGCGGGAGGCGGTTAGACAGGAGGCAGGGCATCCCCACCGGTGCGGAGTGGAGCAGAAGGGAGCTGAGTGAGCAGACGTGGGGCGGGGGGGGCGGGGGGGCACCTCTGTGAGGCCTTGGACAGATGGCTATGTAAGGAAGCCTGCCTGGGGGGCTGGGAAGGTGGGGAACAGGAGCTGAGGAGCCCCGGGATGGCGAGCAGCGGAGCAGAACTCACCCAGCTGGGCCCATAACTGCTGCCGCCACTGCTGCCGCCACTGCTGCTGCCACTGCTGCCACCATGGCTACTGCTGCTGCTGCCGCTGCCACTGCCACCACCGTAGCCACTGCCGCCACCATAGCCACTGCCGCCACCACTGCCTCCCTAAGGGGCAGGAAGGGACCAGAGTGAGAACATCAGGAGTGTTTACTTCCCTCCCTCCTCTCCCTCTCTGGCTTCCGCATATTCCCCGCAGCCCAGCCTGAGGGGAGCCGACATTCTGTCTACTCCCTGCACAAAATGCCTCCAACTGCCGGTCCCCTTACCCCAGAGTTGCTAGAGCCTCCGCCTGAGCCGGATGGTGGGGGGTTGGTGCACTGCGAAGGGAAGTTCCCAGGGACAGGTGAGTTTCCAGACTTTGGTCAAAGCCATCGCCACAGGCCAGGCTCTCCTGCTTCCTGTGGCTTGGCCTTCTTTCCCCACCTGTTTCTGCCCCATGCCAGTCCCACTTCCCTCCCCTCTTCCTGGCCTCCTCACCTGGCCCATCTCTTCCCTGTCCAATCTGCCTTGTACCTCGACCCCCCATCCTTTTTTCTTTCCTCTTCATCTCTCCTACTTTCTGTCACATGCGCTGGACACCCTCTTCTTCCCCAGATTCTTCCCCTTACCTCGGTATGTGAGTTGCTGCCTCTCACTGAGCCGTAACCAGGTTGGGCCACAGTCCCCTGCAGAGAGGAGGAGGCCGAGTGTGGGTACCGACCGAAAGATGAGGGAGGCGTGGGGAGCGTGGACTTGAAGGGCAGGAGGTGGCAAGCCTCAGGGCTCGAGAGGTTACTGTACCTGAGCGTTGGTGCCCGAGCCGAAAAACCCTCCATTGCCTCCTTGGCCCCAGGAGCCTCCCTGAGAGTGGGTTCCAAAGCTGCCATCTGAGCCTCCGGGGTATCCGTGGCCCCACGGAGTCCCTGGACCTCCAGGATTGGCCTGGATGTGGCCTCCAGAGCCACCCTGGGAGCCAAAGATACCATGGCCTCCAGAGGGAGGCTGGCCGTTGGTTCCCTGCAAGAACAACACGCTTGCGCTGAGTGTATGCCCTTCCCCCTCTGTGATAGGGGAGGGCAGGCGCAGCAGGACATAGGCAGAGGCAGGCGGAGAAAGACCCCAGCATGGTGGAAGAAGGAGGCATCATCACATGGAGGGAAACCACCCCAGACACCCACAAATAAGAGACCCAGTCATCCTTCCAGCTGATTCCCAAGATTCTCAACCCAACTGCCCACAGCCTCCCATTTCCACACCTAGCTGCCAGCTACTCACCCAAGCACCGTTGCTGCCAGGCATCCCCTGCCAGGAGCTGTGGGCAGCATCTCCTCCGTGTGGAATGATGTTCTCAAACTGTCTGCCAGCCTCACCCCCAGTGTTTCCGAGGACACGGGCTGCCTCCCCCACGGCATGGCCCATGACTTCCCTGGTTGCAGAGCCGACTGACTCTCCAGCCCCTTGGCCAACAGCCTCTTTGACTCCATGGCTAATGGCATCTCCCAACCCTTGTCCAAAGACATCTCCCATCCCTTGTCCCAAGGCCTCCCCAGCACTCTCCCCTCCTTGCAGCAGTGGGCCAGCCTCCCCACTGCCCAGGCATAGAGCCAGCAGGAGGCAGGCCAGGGAGCCCTGTGACTTCATCTCTGCCTCGCTCCTCTCCCTCCTATCTTCTTCCCACCCGAGTTTTCTTCTCTTTGCCCTTCCTCCCCCTCCGTGTCTGTGTGTGCCCTCCTCTGGGCTCTTCCTCCTGACTTACTCTCCGTCCCTCTAAGTGCGCAGCCTTCTCTCTCCTTTTCCAGACTCCCCTGCCTTCCCAGAGTCCTCCTCCCTGCCACTACTCCTTATACTGTGGCCTGGGAGAAGGTGACAGGGCTGGGCAGCCCAGAGTCCCTCCCTCATGACTCAGGGCCAGCCACCGATAGGGTAATGAGCTGTAATTGTGAGTGTGAGAGTCTGTGTTGAAACAGAGAGGGAGCCTGAGCATCAGGGAGGGAGGAAGAAATGGGATGAGGCAGGCGCAAAGGTGTTCTGGTTTCCCAACCCCAGGAATTTGGGGCGCAGGGTGGGGATGGGGGCATCTGAGGAGATAGGTGGTTGGTGTCTCCTAGAGGTGGCAGGTAGAGGGGACTCAGGAGAAAGGAACCACAGGCGAGGCCCAACCAGGAGGCAAGCGTAGGGAACCCAAAGGGCCGAGACCCACCTGAGGTGTAAGCCAGCCTGAGTCGGGGGCACTGGGATGAGAGGCAGCTGCCCTTCCTTGGCCTTGCTCTCTCAGTTTTATTGGCTTTTTTCTCTCTCGTCTCTCTTCCCTCCCATACTGCCACCTAAAGGTGACTGTCCTCACACTCTTCCATGCCATCCAGCCCACAGAGAGTCTGGGAACTGTGAGATTGCCCTCAGTGGGGACCCCAGGTACCGAGGAAGGAGGTAGCCAGCCCTAGAGTGGTCATCGGGGCGTCTCAGCACTCGGGCTGCTCTTGGCTGAGAAAGCTGGGTGCGGAGCAGGGAACTGGGCGGGCCAGCCACCCCCAGGGGATGAGTGGGAGGGAGCGGCTGACCCAGGCACCCATCCTGTTTACCTGGTGCACAGGGGCACGTGTGTGAGCTCAGAGCCTCCTGAAAGGACTGGGACTGCTGCTCGCCCCACCCACCCCCCAGTCCCCCCAGGGGAGGAGAGGTCAGCGCAAGCCCCCACCCCACGCCCTCCCAGGGCCCTCTGTCAGCAGCATGGCCCTCTCCCCGTCCCAGCTCAGGTTAGAGCTCAAGCATCTAACCCATCTCACCCCTGTCCAGCACCCAGCCGCTTCTCTGCTCCCAGGGCCCTGGGGCCTCCCTCTTGTCCCCGGCCTTGTATCACTGGAACTCATTACCGACCTAGGAGGGGCTGGTTTCCATCCGCCTTTCTCAATGCCTTTCAGTCAGTCTCTCTCCACCCCAGCACCCGCACCCCAACTTGTAACATCCAGCACCTCTCACCGTGTAAACACAATCCCTGTCTGTCCTGGGCGCCTCCCACCTCCCTGTTATTCCACCTCCCTTTAATGAGAGTGATAATGGTGGTAGTGGTGATCATCATGGTAATTGTCATTGCCGCTCCAGTCTATCCACGGCTCTGTGTGTCCAGCGCCGGGCTAAGCACTTAAGGCTCCCATAGCCCTGGGAGATAGTCTTAGAATTACCCCATTTAGAGACAGAGAACCTGGGGCTCAGAGGGGAATGGCGGTGTGTGGTAGAGCCAAAGCCAAGCCCAGGCCTGCCCCACTCCTAAACCCTACCCCCAGCACGTTCTATCATCATCTGTCTCAGACCTCCCCCTGCTTATCAAAACCTTCCTTCTTCTCTGGATGGAATTGGTGGTGGTTTTGCCCTGGGGCCTTACGGAGGGCAGGGGGCAGGAGTAAATCTGAGGCTTCCAGATTGCTGATGGACACCTCGGCCCCTGAGCCAGCTGCTTCCAAGTCTAGGGGCAGGACCATGAGGCTGGGGGTAGAGCGCTCCCTGCCTCAGAGACTCCTTCCCACACTTCCCTCACGGGACACCACCTTCGCCGTGGTGTGTGTCTGCCTCCTGACCCACCTCTGTTACTAATATTTTTCTTTACGCCAGCTTACTTTCTTAAGTATATTTAATGTTGCTACTATAAGTGGAAAGCCGGGATCGCTTGTCCACAAATAGAAAGTACCAGAAAACATAGTGAGAAGTACACCAGTGTTACAGGATATCTGGCCGTGGCTCCTGTGTTAAAAAAGGAGATTGGCAAGTATGAGGGAGGTAGTCAAGCCACAGGAGCACAGAACCGGAGTCTTCCTCTCTAACAAACAGAAAGCTTGAGAGAAAATTGAGAAAAGGGCATCGCTCTCACTGTGTAATTCAGACTTATTCAAAGCCATGTTCCTGAACCAGCCGGATTCTCCCCTGCACTCCCATGTTCTGCCTTCTGGGGAAAACTGCCCCCAGATATCTCTGGACCTCAAGAGGTCGCCTCACGTGGTCTGCAGGCATATTTATGAAATATCTGTTGTGAACCAAATAACGGCTAAATGCTTCCACATGCATGATCTCATTTAATCCTTACAACAACCTCGGGGCAGGGGGAGTAGACATTCCCATTTTACAGATGACGTAACTGAGGCTCAGGGCTGGTCAACGCACATATAATAGCATATTTTTAAAAGATGGTGGTAAAATGGTTGTGTCCAAATATGACCCAGGTCTGTCTGACTCTGACCAGCTTTTTCTCCTATACCCCCATGCCTTCTTTGTGCCTGTGCCTAATGGCATCCACAAATCTGACCTGCCCGACCTCACATCAAAGACCCTCTGATTTCAGCTTTTCTAAATCACTATTTCATTCATTCCATAAGTATTTATTCAGTACTTACTGTGTCTCACACCTGTTCTAGGCAGGGGGATACAGCGTAGAAGATCATCTAAATCTCTCCCCTTAGGGGGCTCACATTCATTGTGAGGATGTTGGATAATTAACATATCAGGTGGTGAGCACTAACGAAGAAAAATACAGTGAGTATTTTAAATCGGGTAATCAGGAAAGGCTCTTTGAGATGTGACCTATGAACTGACACCCAAAGGAAGTGAGACAGTGAGCCATGAGGATGTCTGGGGATAGAGTATCCCAAGCTGAGGGACAGCAGTGCAAAGGCCCTGGGGCAGGAACATACTTACTCTATTTGAGGACCATGGGGACTGGAGCGGGGAGGGGGGAAATGGGAACCATTGAAGTCAAAGAGAAACCGGCTCGGACAGGAGGACTTGGGGCCATTGTGAGGACTCTGACTCTTATTCTGAATGAGGTAGAAAGAGTGGAGGGTTTTGACGGAGGAAGGCTGTGGTCTGACTTAGTGTTAACAGGGTCCCTCTGAGAGACAGGCTGGGGGGCAGGGGGCAGGAGGTGGGTGCAGAGACCAGGGAGGAGGCTTCAGTGGGGGGAGGACAGAGGCGGACTCCAGCGGAGAGAGAAAATGAGGCTTTGGGTCTGGGTGCTGTCTCTGCTCCCCTCTTTGGTGTCCTGAGCTTCCAGCTGGCATCTGCTGACCCACCTGCGTGCAGCACCTGTCCCGGAGCCCAGCTTCAAATCCCGACTCCTCCCCTTACTGGCTGTGATCTTAACCTGTGCAGCGGTTTCCTTGGCCGGCAGAGGCAAGAATGCGAGGATGAAGGGAGGGAGTCCCGGTGGGGCGCTCAGGACGGTGCCCGCCACACTCCCGTGCACGCACTATGTGTTCTTGCTAGTGGTGGGCATGTTGGTGTTGTTGGAGTATTTTCTTGGCAGTTTAATCGTGAGACACACACACAGGCACGCACGCACCTCCTGAAGGCAGAAACTTAATTTTAAAGAGGACTTATTTTGAAGTAGCTCCCTCCCCTTCGCCAAGTCCCAGGGAGGCAGGCCCCCTCAGCAGCAGAGACCAGCAGCCGGGAAGCGCTCGTGACTAGGAGGAGCCGGGCCATCACCACTCACTAGCTGGGAGGCCTCAGTCTGGGAGGGGGACCGGCATGGTGCCTGCCTCACCAGGAGCTTGAGAGGGTGGAATGAATCATCTCTGAAAGTGCTCGGCACAGACATAGTCAGCACCCAATAAAAGAGGGCTGTGAGGGTCCCGCCCCAACTGCCCTCCCTGTTCTTCCACTTCTGCACAAACTAGCCCCTCCTCTCCTCACCCCTAGCCTGCGTCCGCCTGTCTGTCTCAGGTGCCTGCTTCCTGCTCCCACTTGGTCCATGGCCTGAAGGGGAAACCAAGTCTGCTCAAGGCATTAGCCTCCCCCTGTTGGCTGCGGGCCATCTGTGCCTGGCCTCGACCTCTCCTCCTGAACATGTTAGTCTAGGGGGGAAATGGACGTTAAATGAGTAAATGCTAATTACACATCGTCATAAGCACTGTGAAGAAAAAGATCAGTGTGCCAGGCCAGAGAATAGCAAAGGCAGCCCTTTGTTGGGTGGTGTGGTCAAGGTAGCCGACACCTGCAGGGTAAGGAGGCACCAGCACAGGGCGCAAGAGGGACACTGGAGACTATTCCTAGCAGAGGGAGGGGCACACAAGACCCCGAGGCAGAAGTGAGCCATGCCTCTTTTACCCTTGAAAACCGGCTAAGTTCTTTTCCAGAAGCCTCCCAAGATTGACAACCCCCCCTCCCCGCACACAAACGCGTAGGATTATCCCATATCTCTTTGGCACTTTCAGGACCGCCATCCAAGTAAGCCCAGCAAGAAAATATGCATACAAATAAAATCAGTGAAAGCTTTTACTTCAGGAAAGAAGCACTCCCTTGAATTGCCCTTTCCAGAAGGGACTCCTCCAGTTTCTATGAAACGAGCTCCAGCACAGAGAAGACCCTCAGTAAATATGTGATATGAATGAATGCTTCTTGTTTATTAAAATGCAAATAAACAGGCGATTTCCATTTACTTTGAAATGCATCAAAAATGTATTGATGCATGGCTAGATGGATAGATAGGCGATAAAGCAAGGAGAGTAAAATGTTAATGGTAGACTGTGAGTGGTGGCTACGCAGGTATTCACTATAAACTTTTTCGTCTTTATGGTGCGTTTGAAATATTTTCAAATTGAAATATCATAGAGGAAAGGAAGGACCATAGGTCATAAAAATGATGGCATTCTCCAAATCAGGAAAAAGGCAGTGAACATGAAGTGTCGGGGATGTCACCTTTATTATACACACACAGCGCCCCCCAGCCCCCTCCTGGTGGCATCTAGT
The DNA here is from genome assembly GCA_028534135.1 of Potos flavus. NCBI lineage: Eukaryota > Metazoa > Chordata > Mammalia > Carnivora > Procyonidae > Potos > Potos flavus. Next base: position 37,146,819 of record CM052888.1, read on the forward strand.
TCTTATCGATGCATTGCTTCGTATTTGTTTTCGTATTCTGTTTATGTGCCTTGTATCCCCAGGAAGCCTCTAAAGTCCCCAAAGGCAATTTTTGGTCTCTTATTTTTAGTCCCACAATTGATGGAATTTTGGTGCTGGAAGCCGTGTTTGTTGTCCTCCCCTGCAGACACCTCCCCCCCATATTTAGAAGGAAATTGTGGCCCCTAGAAGGGGAGGAAGCTGCCCACAGGTACATGGTCCTACTAGGAATGCACGTCTCCCACCACCCAGGCCAGTGCTTGGCAAGCCTTCTAGAGACTTTTTAGGCAACTGTGTAAGGTCAGGTTCTGGCAGTGGACAGCCAGGGCCCTGACTCCTCTAAGCCTCTGTTTCCCCATCTGTACAATGCGGATCACAAGAGGACTTCTGCCTTTGGGCTATGGGAGGCTTAAATGGTTTTAGCTCTTCACACAGTCCTGGAAGCTAGCTAGTGCTTAGTGAACAGTCGCTGCTATCACACATCTGAAAACCGGGCCTTCTGTGTCCCCATTCCTGTCGATGTAAAGAGGCCCGCCCTCCTGTCACCAGGGTGCCTTCCCCCTGAGCCTTTGGTGTTTCTCCCATGCAAGGACCTCCCACACGCATCTCTTTCCTCTCCTCTCTGCACGATTCCCCACTACTTGATGCCAAACAGGAAAAGACTGTTCTTTCAGAATATGCTTTGTAGCTCGTAAGTCGTTTCTGTTCCACTTCCTGACTATGTGACCTTGGTCATGTTTCTTAACCTGCGGGAACCTCCATATGCTTCTCTGTAAAAAGGGGCGATAACAGAACCTCCTACCTAACCAGGGGGGTGGGAGGATTCGGTGATGTCATGCGTGGAAAGCACCCAGCAGGGAGCCCAGCATTGCACGATAAATACAAGTTACCATTGTTATTCCTTTGGTGCCACATACCCCCCAAAGAGGATGCTACCCCCTTGGGCTCCACCTAGGTTCCCGCCATTCTCTTCGCTGGTGCTTCTGCCCCCACTGCTGGCCTGAAGTGGCCTTCTCCGCACAGATGCTCCTCTTAGTGCTAGGCGCGCACAGATTTTGACCACTAGCGAAGCCTGGCTTGTCCCCGCGAGCGCCCTCTTACATCTGACCTGCCTGAAATCTCCAGCTCAGCCCCCCTGTGCATCAGCCCCCAGCTCCTTCTGCAAAATAGCAAGGAAAGAGTAGCCTCCCCCCACCCACCCCTCCTCTGGGAGCACAGTGGACCATGATGAGAGTATAATGTGTCATATTTATTCACGAGTCCCAGTACAGCCCCCTCCCGGGATTCAGGAAATCTGTCACCCCTGCCCCCAGCTCCTCCAGGTCATTTCAGCTAGTATGACAACAGGTATGTCTGTCTGCTGAGTAAGGCCAGTGCATCAGTTTAGGGAATGATGTTGGCGACGCTCTGGAAGAGAGGAGAGAGGGAATGAATGCAGGGAACGCAGCCCTGAGGGGACCAAGACCTCTGCCCTCACGTCCCCTAGAGAAATGAGGGGGACAGCGACATGAGCTTCTCAGACCTAGGAATTGCTTGTTCTGTGGAATGTCCTCAGGAGAGTGGCAGGGGCCTGTGGAGGAGCCAAGAAGCCTTGTCTGTTTTGCTTCAGAGGGTCCCCTGGCACCCCCATAGCCCAGGAATAAACAAGGCTGTGCCTTTGGGTTCGGGGCACAGTCCACTGGGCTGTTCCACACCCTCATCCTTTGCTATGTGCTACATGCAAAGAGAAAAATGCAAAGCTAGGACTTTGCTTTGGGCCAAGAGTAGGGACCAGGGTCCCCCAGGAGGCTTTCTGCTCAGCCAGGAGAAGCCCAGAGCCTCAGGTCCCCCCACCCCCCACCCCAGCATACTGCTGTAAGGCAGCAGAGGGCCTCACAGTGGTTTGAGGTAGGGAGGGACTCAGAGGGAAAGTGATGAGAAGTGGCGAGCACACAGAGGGGATGGGTTCAGCAGCGCCTCTCTCACTGGCCCCTGGAGGTCTGTCTCGCCAGCTTGCATTTGCCTCAGCGGAAACGGAAAGCAGGCAGAAGAGGAAAGCAGGGTGTGAGGGACAAAGAGCAGGTGAAGAAAGGGAAGGCCAGAGCTGGGAAACAGGTTGGAGGGGTTCCTGCAAGGCTGAGTCTGTCCCCAGCAAAGTTGTCCACGAACACGCAGTGGGAAGGGAGTATGAGACTATCTCCAGAGACAGAGAGCAGAAAGTTGAAACATCCTGGGCACTCACCTTCCACAGAGCTGGAAAGTTGATGAAGGGCTTGTTGACCGAGGCCTGGAATTCAAGGACAAGAGGGTTGGTCACCAGCACCCATTCCCCCATCCTAGGAGGGCTCCCCTCCCCCCACGGAGTCCTTGCTGTGCTCGGGAGACTTACTCCAGATGTTGCTGTTGTGGTTGCGCCCCCTCCGTGCTGGCCGGTGGAAACGCCTGGACGAGGGCCCTGCGGACGAAGCCCAGACTGTCATTGTAACCCCCCCGCCCTTGAGGGTCTCCTTCCCCTCTTGAACCCCTTGAGGGCTCCTCTTCCTGGGTGACCTGCCTCCCTCTAGGGTGACTGGGGCCGGGGTGGGAGGCAGAGGCTAACCCCCTACCCCCTCATTATCCAGAAAGAAAACCCAAAGCCCATGTCGCTGTGGGAATTCTGTGAGATGGGAAGAAAAGCCTGGAAGGATGTCTGCTCCTACTGACTAGTCTTCCCCCAATTCCCTTTTATTTCAGTGAATGAAATGCCCTCAGTCGCTGAGAAGGGCCTGACTGGAAACTGGAAAGGGAACCCAGGGGACCCACCCAAATCCTAGGACCACAGTTTAACCTCAGCCCCAACCCCAGCTCTACCCCTTCTATACCCCATCAGGCCTGGTCCCTAACATTGGTTGGTCCCTGTCCTCGTTTTATCCCCAGACACTCAGCCGTGCCTCTGCTGCTGTGGTGACCAGCTTTGAATCCCATAACAAACATCCCCCTCCTGACGCCTTCCCAGTGAAGACTGCCGTCTGACTCAGAGCCCACTCCTCTACCGGGCACACTTTCTGCGGAGTCCCTTCCTCTCCACTCACCCATCCCTGGGTCCCTGCCTGCAGCCCATGTGGCTACTGGCTTCCAGGTCTGGGCTGGTCCTCAAGATGGTGTCTCAAAGGTTCCTCGTGGAGATTGGAGAGTGGGAAACTGAGGCAGGCAGGGGGGAGCCTTCTCCTATTCCCCAAGCCCCCTCTTTGGTGCCTGGTCTGCTGTGAATGGCACCCCTTGCTTCCCCCCGCTGCCGGCCTCCAGTATTTGTTCCCTCGACAGAAATGTTTCCTCTACAGAAATCGTCCAGGAGACCTCCCCCGAAGGGGCAGTATAGGGGAAGAGAAAGAACACTGACCTATGATTCGCCAGCCCTGCGCACTAGCCACCTGACCTTGGCAAATCCACTTAAAACCTCGCTGAGCTTCTATCTCCTTATCTGACAATCAGGGAGTCAGCATCCTCAACCTGACTACCTCAGAGCCTTGTTATGAAAATTAAACCGAGTAGGGCTTCTCTCCCAAAGCCATTCCTCATGCTTACTCCGATACTCTGGGTTTTCTCAACACTCACTCTGTTTGCACTGCACAAGATCTTGACTCAGTAATCGTTTCCTGTTCCCCAGGAGAGGCTTCGTGTTCCTCTCTTTACACCTCCTCAACTAGGAGGCCAGCTCCCTGAAGTGTGAAGGTTCTCACTGGCTGATCTAGGGCTTTGCGGACAAGATGGTTTGATCCATCTCACCAGCTGAGCACCAGCTTCTTTGTGAGGAGATGGAGAGGAAAAAAGGGAATGTGGTCATAGAGCTCCCCAAGCTTCTTTCACTGAATGAAGCCTATATGGACTACCCAAATGTCCCAAGGGCTTACCTCTCCCTCCCCCAGCCCCTTCTCCCCATTTCCCCACCCCTGTTCACCTACATTCAGCAGCTCGTTGGCCTCCTTGCCGGCTTGGTTGACCCCATTATGAACATTCTGCTGCAACCTGTCCACCTCCTTCCCGGCCTGGCCAGCAGCATGGTGGGCACCTTGGCCAAGTTTCTCCGCTTCCTTTCCAGCCTGGCCAGCAGCGTGGTTGACCCCTTGGCCAAATTTCTCTGCCTCCTTCCCGGCCTGGTTGACCCCATCGTGGACCCCTTGGACCACTTTGTCTGCCTCCTTTCCAGCCTGTTCAACGGCATGGTGAACTCCCTGGCCAAACCTCTCCGCCTCCTTCCCGGCCTGGTTGACCCCAGGATGGACCCCTTGGACTATTTTGTCTCCCTCTTCCCCAGCCTGCCCTGCAGCATAATGAACATCATGGCCAAACTTCTCCGCCTCCTTCCCGGCCTGGTTAACCCCATGGTGGATCCCCTGACCAAACTTCTCTGCCTCCTTCCCAGCCTGGTTAACCCCATGGTGGATCCCCTGACCAAACTTCTCCGCCTCCTTCCCAGCCTG
>CM052888.1:37151775-37193660 GCA_028534135.1 Potos flavus
TGATGGACCCCCTGGCCAAACCTCCCTGCCTCGCTTCCCGCCTGGTTAACCCCATGATGGACCCCCTGAATCACTTTGTCTGCCTCCTTCCCAACCTGTCCAGCAGCGTTGTTGACCCCATGGGCAAACTTCTCTGCCTCCTTTCCTGCTTGTCCGATGCCATCGTTGATCCCATGGGCTACCTTGTCCAAGCCGTTGTTGAGCCCCTGGACGCCTTTGTCCAGTTCCTTGCCGGCCTGGCTTCCCATGTGGCTAAGTCCATTAAAAACTTTCTCCACTTCCCTTCCAGCGTGAGTGATTCCATTATTGATGCCTTCCAGGGCCTTGCCCACCTCTCTCTCTGCGTTGCTCAGCCCTCGGTTGATTCCTTCAATGACTTTCTCAATGGGGTCATCATTGGCCGCCCATCCAGGAAGGACCCCCAATAGCAGTAGGAGGGAGCAGGAGCCGACCAAACTGGCAAGGTGCATGTTGTTGGCAGGGTGGGGAGGATGCAGAGAGGAGCCAGGGAAGCCAAGCTGCTATTTATACTCTACCTCCCTCTCTCTTCTCCACCCCTCATGACTCAGGTACCCCTGTGAGGCACTGACTTGGTCCCCAGTCAGGGAGGTATTTCCCAGGGAGCTTTGAGTTGAGCAACGAAGAGGAGGAGGAAGAGAAGGTGAGTCATGAATGGAGAACCCTCACGTGGCATCTTTGCTCCTTGCCCAGCTCAGGCCCTCCACCCCAAAGCCCAGATGTCTGCCCTTCCAACCACCTCCTCTTTTCATTCCTCACCCACTATCCAGGCCTCCTCTCTCCCAACCCCACCTTCAGTCACCCCCATCTCCAGGACCCAGGCCTGGTTCTTCACTCCTCTCAGGGGATTGAAGCATCCAGTTTCCCCAGCAGCAAGAGTCTGGGAAGATGGGAGGCTCAGTCAGGGGAGGGAGAGCTGGGGAGTCGAGGGAGTCATCAGACCTTGCTCTTACTGTTCTTGTTGACACCCTCATCTTCACATGGTGGGTTCTTTCTTATTCTGTTCTTGGTTCGAATGTCACCTCAAAAAAAGCTTCCCTGGCCATCCCTCAGTTATACTGGGTGATGTCATCCTTTTGTTTTTATAAGCACTTACCACAAGCCAAAATTATCTTTTATACTGTGTGCCTCACCTATCAGATTGTAAACTTCCAGAGGACAGGGCTTTTGTGTTGGTCACTGCTATATCCCCAATTTTTAGAACATAACCTGGGGTTCAGTAAATATTTATATATTGAACAAATGGATGGATTAAAAGAAGCACCCCCAAAAGGTATGCAATATAAGCGCACATAGTATGCTTGCTAAGGGAAGCCCAGGGAAGACCGGCTAAGCCTGAGCCTGAGTCTCAGAAGGTGCTGGAGAGAAGGGTGCCTGGGTCCCCAGAGAAGCTTGAGGCCCCTCGGAGAGGCTTACAGATTTTGGAGCCGGGACACATTCTCATAACAGAACCTTGGCTTCCCGCTTCCCAGCCCTTGGGCGAGGGCAGAGGACCGATTGCCATGAGCTGGGACAGGACGCAGTGTCTCCTGAAAAGCCGGTTGAGGCAGCCACGGGGAGGGCCCGAAGACCTGGGGCAGCAGGAGACCGTCAGCCAGAACCTGGGCTGGAGGCCAGGGGCTCATCCTTCCCTCCTCCCCCTGGGGCCTCCTCCATCCCAACCTAAAGCACCAAGCGTTGACATGGTGGCACGGGTTGGAGGGAACAGCTGGGAGTCTACCCTGGGCATGAAGAGGGTCATCAGAAGGAAAGGCAGGCGGTGGCTGGGAGATCTGTGGCGGCGTAGCCATCTGGGGCTAGCTTAGAGGCAGGCCAAGACCAGAAGAGCGAGAGCCAGTGCGTGGGTAAGTTGGGTGCAGGGGTGAAGGATATTTGGGTTTTGGTGCCAAGGGGAGAGACAGAGAGGGGGTGGAGGTGGGATTGTGGGTGGGCAGGCTGGCGGGAAGGAATGTGTAGGGTGTGAGCCAGTGGGGGCGGCAGAGTTATGTGTGTGGGTGCCTGGGTGTGGTGAGAATCTGCATGTGTTTTCAGGCTTTGCTCAAACGAGGGTGACCAGGCCCACTCCCCGCAGAGGACCCACGCTTCCACCCCGGGTCCTGGACACCCAGGCCCAGAGACCCAGGAGCTTCTGCCATTTCTAGGCAGTGCCTATAGAGGGTGACTAATCAGGCCATCTCTCCAAGCTTGAGCTCATTAAATCTGTTTCCCAGTTTCACGGTCCAGGGACAAAGCCAAATCCCTGGGCAACCTCAGGCGTGGCTCTTCGGCCCTTGTCCAGTGCCTAAATGAGGGAGTGTCCCATGCCAGGAGATTGCAGGGTGGGGAAGGGTGGGCGGTGAGCTGCAGGATCCGAATCCGCCCTGAGATGGAGAGGTGGGGTTTTTCCTTTTGAAATGTACTCCCATCTTCTCTTTCCACCCCTCTCTCTGCCCATCCTGCTGTCTTCCAGCAGCCCTAGTTCCTCCCGGTCCCATTCCCATTTGCCACTAATTGATTCAAGACTTTGGCATCTGTCCCCATAAGAGATTGGCCTGGAGTTGTCCCTTCTTTGCCGCCCTCCGCTGGTTTGGGGAATGTGAGCCTGCTGCTTTGCCAGAGCGAGTGGAGGAGGTTTCCATGGCCCAGCATCACAGCCCTCCTGCAGAGCACTCCCAGGAAGTGTACGGGCAGCTCTGTGGGGCCTTGGGGCCTCGGAGCATGCACCCTGCCCAGAGCCTCTCCCCGGGAGGGAGCTGCCACCCAGCTTCCCTGCTCTGGTTAGGATCCGCACCAGTTCCCGCCGGCTGGCAAACATTTGTTCCCGATGCTTTTTGGCAAATCCTGCCAACAAAGTTATCTGGATCTGAATCAGCCTTGAGGAGGATAGATCTTAACTCTGGTTCTTCTCTTGTTATCAGCCTACTGAGATTTGCCATTTCTGTTTGAAGCAGGGTTGAGCCTTTATATTTTCTAAGAAAATTTTTAATTGCATCTCTCTTTTCACATCTATTATTGTGAAGTTGTACAAAATTGGCCCCTTTTCAGTCCTGGTGTTACTTGTATGATCTTCCACACCCCGCCTCCGCCCAACCCCCATCACATGTGTTAAGTTTGTCCCCCTTTGTTTAATTAATACCTGCATTTTGGCCTTGGGTCATTGAAATTCCCCATCTGTACATCCAACTTATTTTCAGTTCCACCCCTCTGGACCATCCAAGCAGGAGAGCCTCAGGCTCACCCTGTCCCATTGCAGGTGCTTGGCGAACTGAGTTCCCGTGAAGACTTAGGAAGGAAGAAGTTATGTCATTCTGCCCCTTCTTGCTTCACACCTCTGTCTGGGATGATGACTCCTTCCTGCCCCAAACCCCCACACCCCCTAAATCTTGGTCACAGCTGTGTCAGCCAGCCCTGCAGGTGAAGGTGCCTCTCTGTGAATCACAGATGTGCAAATGAGCGCCCACCCCCAGTGTGTTAGAGGAAAAAGCCATTTGTCCTGTTCTTCCCCAGAAGCTGCTTTGTGCCAGGCACAGTTCTAGGCGGTGGCGGGGGCCCCGTGGTGAACAACGAGACACAGTGAGCAAGTAAATCAGTAGCTAGATCATGACAAACTACATGAAAAGCCCCAAGGATGGGGCGCCTGGGTGGCTCAGTGGGTTAAAGCCTCTGCCTTCGGCTCAGGTCATGATCTCAGGGTCCTGGGATCGAGCTCCGCATCGGGCTCTCTGCTCAGCGGGGAGCCTGCTTCCTCCTCTCTCTCTGCTTACTTGTGATCTCTCTCTGTCAAATAAATAAAATAAAACTTAAAAAAAAAGAAAAAAAGAAAAGAAAAGCGCCAAGGAGAAGAACGGAGTGCAGTGAGAGGATCTGGCTTGGAGGTCACTTAAATTTAAGATTGGGAGTCAGAAAGAATGGGAGGCGGTGATGTTTATGTATGCATTCTGGCGTTCACTGAGTGAGCAGCCGCAGGCACCAAACCTTCTAGTGGATGGGATGCAAAAGTGAAGGTAGACCAGCACTCTGCCCTCCAAAGGCGTACAGTCTGGTGGGCAGAGACAACTGGCAAGAAAACAAATAAACAGGATGATTTTTCTTTTTAAGATTTTATTTATTTGACAGAGAGAGAGATCACAAGTAGGCAGAGACGCAGGCAGAGAGAGGGGGAGAGAGGCTCCCTGCTGAGCAGAGAGCCCCATGCTGGGCCTGGATCCCAGGACCCTGAGATCATGACCTGAGCCAAAGGCAGAGGCTTTAACCCACTGAGCAGCCCAGGCGCCCCTAAACAGGATGATTTTGAGAGAGAGACATATGCTGTGAGGAAAACAAAAAATGTATAGAGGATAGCCATGGAGTAGCTTTGCACACTGGAGCATCTGTTCCAGCAAGCGAAGTCAGAGGAGGCTTCTGGAAGATGAGCAGGTTGAGAGGGTGAGGGCTATGGTGACAGTGACTGAGGAAGGAGAGAACTTTACATTGGGGACTTAGGAGGACCCCTCTTAAAGGGCAGCACCTGAGGGAAGCCAGGAGGCCCGAGCAAGGACAGGGCAGGGCTTTCCAGGCAAGAGAAAACAGGGTAGCTAACTATCCAGAGGAGGATCAAGGAGCAGCACAGAGCCGGGGAGGGGAGAGAAAAGGGCCTTGAGGCCCAGTGTAAAAAGCTGGATTCTATGCTAGACGCCAGGGGTGGCCTGGGGACGGTGGGGCTCGGCATGCGGACATCACGCGCTTCACCGCCGCCTCTGTGACGCCGTTGGGCATTGTGACGTCATGGCGAGAAGCTCCCGCCCCACTAGCCCCGGGCGCCCCCGCACCGCAGTAACATCGCGGCCGTCCCGGGGCGGCTAGGTCATGAAACCTTAGGCCATGTCGAAACGCGACATCGTCCTCACCAATGTCACCGTTGTCCAGCTGCTGCGACAGCCGTGCCCGGGTGAGGGAAGCAACCGGGCGACCCCGGGGAAGGGGAGACAGGGCGGTCGGGAGCCCCCGCGGCACGCGTGTCCGCCTCGCTGAGTGCAGAGGGAGGGGGCAGGAGGCCGGCTGCCGCGCCGGTTCCCTCGGTCCCTCTTGCCCCACCCTCCCTATCCCCGCCCTGCCCGCGGAGTGGTTTGTATGGCTATGGTGGCTGGTGGCGGGCCAGGGAGAGGTTCCCCACCTGCCTTGGCGCCGCTAGCAATTGGTGGAAGGACGGAAGCAGGGGCCAGAGCCGCGCCTACGAGGGCGCAATTCTGGGGATGGATGCTCCGGTCGCCCAGCGCCAAAGGGCCGCTTGGGGTTTGGTGGGCTTTGTCCTCTTGCGCGCTAGCAACCTGCCAGGGCCGCGCCAAGCACTTTCCACGGGTGCGCGCGGTGAAGCCCCCTGGGGAGGCCAGTGTGTTTACTGTCCTCACTCACGGAGCGGCCACCAGAGGTAAGGGAGTGCAAGCCGCCTCCCTAAGGCCCTCAGCCCCGGAATAGCAGAGTTGGCACTCGGAGTCCCCTGCTCGCCCCCACTGGGCAGCCCTACCCATCCAGCCAGAGGTGCACACACACTCCAGCCGAATGAACCCAGGTCGAGCCGCAGGGCACCCGCATTCCCTCGCTGCCTCCGCACTGGCGGCGGGCCGGGGTGGGCGGGACACCAGGGTTGGGGCGGTGGGAGGGACCCCCAAGAGGCAGCGCCCGCCGGGGCAGGTTCTCTGCTGCCGGCTGCGAACCTCCTCTCTGCTCAGCACTCGCTCTGTGACCTCGGGCCTTGGTTTCCCCCTCTGTAAGGTGGATTTATAGCGCACGCCTTACAGCACTCTGTGAGCTGGTGCATGCAAGAGCTCAGCACAGCACCTAGCCCATGGCGGCGCCCAGGAAATGGGAGCGTCATCCTAATTAGGAGAGCGCGCGCCTGTGCCCTTGTTTCACCTACCAAGCGATCTTCATCACTGAAGCTCCTTCAGGCTCTTCCTTCCCAGTGCAGCAGCTTTCCTCCAGCCCAGGCACCCACCCCTGGAGTGGAGGGGAGGAGAGAGGAAGCCTGGGGGAAGATGGGAGAGAAGAACCACCTGAGTTTTCTTTTAAAAGGTGGAGAGGAGTGGGCTCAGATTCCCACTCAATCCCATGGACAAATCTTCCCCCTTAGTGATAGCGGAAGCAGAACCCCTAGGAATGCAAACATCCTAGGGTCACCAAAAACGCAGGCTCATTGCTGCAAATAAACACTCATAATACCTTTAGGGACTGGTATTGCCATAGGAAACCCACAGCCCAGGCTCAGGCCACATGGTCTGCGGCAGCCCCTAGAGGTCAGGGGGCCCCACAAGCCAGCTGGCCCATGGCTTCTAGCCCACCTTCTCCCAGTGCCTTTGACCCTGGCGCCAAGAACAACGGCCACCTTCCTCCTCCAGCCCCACTCCAACCTCTTCTCTCTTCCTTTCCTCACAAATACTCTTAGTAGCAACTTCTTCCCTCTGTTGACGTCAGCACCTACTGGGTAGTGAGATCTGAGTCCTCACAGGAGCCCCCAGGCAGAAGGTCAGATGTGGCCCCAGCAAACAGGCCAGAGAGGTCATTAACTTGCTCAAGACTACACAGCTGGCAGGCGGCTGGGCAGGGGGTGAGAGTCAGGCCTGATTCTCAGCTGGAAACCTCTGCCGGCCCGACTGCTGCCTCCACATCTCCCCTCCTCTCCTTAGCAGCAGCCCGGCTCACACACAGCCAAGCACGGGGGTTTTCAAACGCAGTGCGGGAGTGGGGGTGTGCACGTTTGCAGGGGTGGGAGCTGGCGTGGGTTTCCAGCCGTTTCGTGTTATGATACATCTCTTATTTCCTAACTACTCTGATGATAAGAATCATCTGGAGTGCTTTTAGAACCAGGATTCCTGGGCCTCAGTGTAGACCCACTGAGTCAGATTTCCCTGGGAAGAGGCCTATCCTGGGGTTCTTATCATAACAGCTTGGGGTTCACTGAGTTAGAGCAATTATCAGACGAGTTTGGGAAACGATCTTTGAAATACTCATACAGATGGACTCTTTCCTAGACACTCTCACAAGCATTACATTTATCACCTCCCTTAATCACCAGAGTGACTTGCAGAGAGAAGTACTATCATCTTCCTTTTACAGAGGAGGAAACTGACGCACGGACAATATCACCCCAAGTGATTGTTAAAAAGACATGTGCACTGAGTTAGACTCTCCAGGGAAGGGGCCCTGGCATTGGAATTTTAAAGCAAGCCTACCCCCTGCTCATTGTGTGAATCAGGTAGTTTGGGGAAACAGCTAGATGGTTGGCCGCCAGGGGCCAGGAGCCAGCAGCGGGTTCTCGGCGGCCACAATCGTTCATTCTCTCCCACCGTGATGGCGCAGCTCATTGCCCCCACCCAACCCCCAACAGTGACCAGAGCACCACCCCCGCCGGAGCCCAAGGCTGAGACCGAGCCGGAGCCCCAGCCCGAGCCCGAGCCCGAGCCCGAGCCCACACCTGAGCCAGTCAAGCAGGAATCCCCACCTCCTCAACCTAAGAAGGCCTCTGTGGTTCGGAAGCTGACAGTGGGCATCAATGGGTGAGTCGGCCCCGGCCCGAGCCGTGCCTAAAGTCTTAGGGCCCAGTCTTTCCTCTTGTTGCTGCCTGGGGCATCTCCCCATTTCTCACCATCCGTGCCTTCATTCTGCCCACCCTTAGGAAACACAGGGAAAAGGTAGGGCTCCACCCTTAGGGAGCTCACTTCCGGTGGGAAGACGGCAATCAAAGAAGGAACAGGACAGTTCAGTGATGCATTCTGTGAACAGTGTGGACGTCGGGTCCATTGAGACTGGGGAGTGCAGCGGTAGCCAGCTCTGGGCTCAGTGCGCTAAGAAAGGGCAGGAAGTCTGTGGAGCAAGCAAGGGAGGAAGGGGGAGGGAGGTGGGAAGCTGTCAGGGGCCTGGCGGGCCGCGGTAAGCAGTCTGGGTCTGGTTTTACTGATTGAGAGCCATGAAGGTGTTTCGGGCCAAGTGACATACTCTGACCGGAAGTTCTAGAGGATCCATCCAGCTACAAGGTCAGGAATGGGAGGGAGCGGTGGATGGGTAGAGGGAGCAGGAAAAGCAGTTAAGAGGCTGGAGGGGACATCTGGGCAAGAGAGGACAGTGCCCACACTTTGCCTTCTTCCGCCAGACTGAGGAGTCCCACTCAGCCCCCTAGAGTGCGCCTCCTCTGTTATCCCTTTCTCTCCCCTCCCCTCCTCTGCCTGCCCGCGGTGAGGATTCTGAGCACAACCCCCACCACCCTTGTCCCTGGACAGATTTGGACGCATCGGTCGCCTGGTGCTCCGCGCCTGCATGGAGAAGGGTGTTAAGGTGGTGGCAGTGAACGATCCATTCATTGACCCGGAGTATATGGTGAGCAGCAGGCAGAGGGGAGAACTGTGCAAGGCGGGACGGGAGTGGGGAGGAGAGCTCCATGGAAGGCTCCCACGCGCCATGTGGAACCTTCACCAAGGTGGGGACTCCCTAGGGATGCTCGCTCCTCCACCCTTGCCACCCAACACTGGGAGCCGTCCTGTCACCCACAGGTGTACATGTTTAAATATGACTCCACCCACGGCCAGTACAAGGGCAATGTGGAGTACAAGAGCGGAAAGCTGGTGGTAGACAACCAGGAGATCAGGGTCTTCCAATGGTAAGCTGTGTGACGCCTGCTTGCAGCGTATTCACGCCGGGGCTGTGGGGCGGACCGGAATGGGATTCCAACCTCTCACGTGGGCTCCAGAACCCCCAAATTGTGTGTGCGCATGCCTCTGGGTCCTGGGTCAGAGAGGGGTCTCCGAGAAGTCCCTGATTAACCTAACACGGTTAAAAAGCACTAATCTAGAAAGGTGTCCCACTCTACTCAAAATACTTTTTATTTACATTTATGCACATTACATTTACATTTATACACATTTACATGTTTTCTCACAGGCGTGTCAACTCAATATGTTTAATGCTTCTGATTCTCCTTGAACCCCCAAACCTAGTCACCTCCCTCCCCGGGAAATGGCGCAGCCATCTAGCCAACTCTTTCCACTTGGTTCCTACACAGCAGCCACAGAGGTCTTTTAAAAAGGTCAAAGGACTCAGTGACTCCCCTACTTAAACCCTCCAATGGCTTCCCATCCCCCATGAATAAAATCCCAGCTCCTGCTGGGGCCCCCAACACTATGCGCTGCCCCCCTGCCTTTCCACATCCTCCCAACCACTCCGGCCATCCACGGAACCATACCCTATCTTTCTAATGTGAATTAGCAGCCACCGCAAGCCCCTTGATGGCGTGAGACTTTCCTACCACTGGCCGCATGCGCACTGGCCGCATGCTCCGGCCCTGGGGCGCAGCCTCTCCCAGCTCGTACTTGCGGGCAAGAGGGCTTGTGCTGAGCTGCTCGGCGCTGGGTGTGGGAGTGGGACGTTGGGTGGAGGCGGGCACTGGAGACTTGGTGCGGATGAGAAGCTGCTGGACTCAAGTTTGGAATCTTAACACCAAGCACAATTCCAGCAGAGCAGTCGCTGCCCAGCCATCCCGTGTCCTTTCCTTACTCAGCCTGGCACTGCTGCCACGTGGGGCTTTCTCCCTGCCTTCCCGGTCCCCACACAGCTGCCCCCTCAACGGGCACCAGCACCATGTGATCACCATGTGATCTCAAACAGAATCTTTTTTTTTTTTTCTTAAGATTTATTTGAGAGAGAGAAAGAGAGCAGGGGGTAGGGAGAATGAAATCCAAGCTCACTCCAGGCTGAGAGGGAGCCCGACACAGGGCTCGATCCCATGATCCCGAGATCACGACCCAAGTGGAAACCAAGAGTTGACCACCCAGACGGCCCTCCTTTCCCTTTCTAATGTAAACCACTAGCCACTGCTGGCCCAGGGCTGCCTCAGGCTTCAGTCCTCCCCCCGGGGAGTCTTCAGTGTGTCTTCAGAGAGCTGCCCAGCCTCTGGCAGCAGGAGCCGCGTGGTAAGGAGGAGCAAGGAGGGCCATGGAGAGGTTGCCAAGGCCAGGGACCAGAAGCAGCCAGGCAGGCCTCACCTTCCTGGGGCGCATTCTGGGCAGCATAGGTAGAATGGGCCTGACTTGGCTGGGAGCAGTCAGGGATGGTCCCCCTGGGGGGTTGAGGCCTCAGTCAGGAAGGTGGCAGCTGGTCCCCAGGCACAGCAGGGGTGGTCGAGACAAGAAAAGTGGCCTGCAAGGTGCAGTCAGTGATGGAAGGGGAGCCCAGCAGGGCGGACTCCATCGGGACAGCGAGGATGCCGGGCTGAGGGGGAAGAGACGGTTGTAGGCCAGGCAGGAAGGTATCCAGTCAGCCTCTGGAACATGCCTGCGAAGGCCAGGCCGTGCAGGAAGAGATTGACTCGGGCGCCGCCACCCCTCCACAGCATGCAGCCCCGGGACATTCCCTGGAAGTCTGTCGGGAACCCCTTTGTGGTGGAGTCCACAGGCGTGTACCTGTCCCTAGAGGAAGCTTCCGTAAGTGGGGGACAGGCGCCCGGGGCTGGGCAGGGGGAGGAGGCGTGGAGGTGGCGCTTGAGGGGCCCCCCGACACCTGTGCTGCTCCTCTAGAACCACATCGAGGCAGGTGCCACGCGTGTGGTCATCTCTGCGCCCTCACCCGACGCACCCACGTTTGTCATGGGGGTAAACGAGAAGACCTATGACCCTGGCTCCATGAAAGTCGTCAGGTAACGGGCAGCAACATTCTCAAGAGTGTGGGTGGCACCCAGAGGACACGTCAGCCTCACCCTCTTCACCCCCACCCCCAGTGGACCCCTGGTGCTGCTTCGCACCTCCCTTCCCAAGGGCTTGACGCCATCGTGCTAACGTTTCCCTGAAACTATGTTAGAACAGCAGGACCCCTGGAGAACAGGCTTGGGGAGCTTCCCCAGCCATACCTCTGGGGCACCCCCAGTGACCCCTCTCATCCCCGTCCTGACTCCCACAAAACCAGGCCTGTGTGTGTCACCTGGGAGGCAGGGGAGGGTGCAGGGCTGGCTCTGCGACTCCCCTCACGGTGCCCTCACACACCCGTGCCCTTTCAGCAATGCCTCCTGCACCACCAACTGCCTGGCCCCGCTTGCCAAGGTCATCCATGAGCAATTCGGGATCGTGGAGGGGCTGATGGTGAGTTGGGGAGAGGGGCTGAGGCAGGAGGGGCGGCAGGGAAACTCTGTCTCTTCTTCCCAGGACTGCTTAGCGTGTGGGGTGAACAGGGAGAGATGGTTTTGGGAGGAAGTGGTGAAGTCTCTTAAAATACCAGGCAACTTGCCGACAAGGCTGGACCCTGGCCTGCACATGGCCCTCTTGTGGTCTGTGGTGGTGGTCCCACCAGCCTCCACACCTGGGTCACCACCTCAGGCCTGAGAAAGAGGCAGGCGGAAGGGCTCACCTCAACCTCCTTCTTCCCCAAGACCACAGTTCATTCCTACACTGCCACCCAGAAGACAGTGGACGGGCCATCGAAGAAGGCCTGGCGAGATGGGCGGGGTGCCCACCAGAACATCATCCCAGCCTCCACAGGGGCTGCCAAGGCCGTCGGCAAAGTCATCCCAGACCTCAAAGGGTATGAGGGCAGAAAGCTGCAACCAGGGTCGGGGGTACACCCCAGGAGGACTGGCCCCCAATCCCTGAAGTGTCTATTGAGGGGAAAGTAGAGACAACGTGGGATGGATGGAAAGGTCCTGGGTTGACTCCCATCCCTAATGTGGGATTCTCCAGGAAGCTGACAGGAATGGCATTCCGGGTGCCAACCCCAGACGTATCTGTTGTGGACCTGACCTGCCGCCTGGCCCAGCCTACCTCATACGAGGCCATCAAAGACGCCATAAAAGCAGCAGCCAAGGGGCCCATGGCTGGCATCCTCACCTATACCGAGGATGAGGTAGGAGCTGAGGAGGGGGATCCTGGGAGGACCCTCTGGGGAGGAAACACGATTTTCCACTTGCCAAAGAGCTGCTCACAATGTATCAAGATAGGGACTCCAGGGCTGGGAAGGTCTGCTCTTCTTGCCTCAGGGTCTTTGCACTTGCTTTGGTCTGGGTAGCTTTTCTTCCAGGTGGCCACATAGTCTGCCCTCCCCTCCTCCAAGTCTCTACTTCAATCTCTGTCCTCAGTAAGATACTCTCTGGCCCTTTCCCTTACCTGAAGTTTCATTTCATAGACACTGTTGGCCCTACTAGCATGTGCACCACAAGAAAGCAGGGACTTTTGGACTCCGTGGCTCCAGCCATCGTCCCAGGGCCTGGCACCCCAGCAGGTGCTCAGTGCGAGCTTAGTGAACAAGACAGTGGCTCCCCTTTTTCAACACTTGTTCAGGGCAGGCCATGGCCAGGGCCTTCTGTGAAGAAAGGATGTCACTGTGCATTTGCTGGCAGTCGTGCCATCTCTGTCCCTCCACCTCCGGTGCTGTCTCTGCTTTAACTCCTACAGCTCCACTCTCACACAGCCACCAGGATCTCTGGTTTTAAGGAAGGCACATCACATCCTCCCACTGCTGAAAACTTTCCTCTGTGGCCACACCACTAAGGCCAAACCCTCAGGGCCTCTGTGCGGTAGCTCCTTCCACCTCAGCCACTGCAGAGGGCCTGAGGTGACCAGATCCTCCTAGACACCCAGACCCAGCCTCACCGTGTGCCCGCAGAGAGGGCCTCCAGGCTGGCCCGCCATAATGGTGAAGGCCTGCATCACTACCCGGAAGTGATGTGTATTGGTGCAGCATCAGGGGGTCTGCGGTCCTCTGGCCGCAGGCAAAGCCCCCGCGTGCCTTCCTCACACCGTCCCCAGAACCTGGGCACAGCAGGGCTCCACCAGATCTTGTAGATGAAGGGATGGCCCATGTGCCTAAGAGTCAGAGCCTGGGCTCCTGGAAGACCTTGCTCCGCGACCCACACTTATCTTTGAAATTCGGACGCCCAGGTCGTCTCCACGGACTTTGTGGGCAACACCCACTCGTCCATCTTCGACGCTAAAGCCGGCATCGCGCTCAACGACAACTTCGTGAAGCTAATTTCCTGGTGAGGAGGAGGGGTCCCGGGGCGTGGGGGGCGGACCAGGAGCGGTCGGGAGGGATCCCCTGACCCGCCTCCTCCCTCCCCAGGTACGACAACGAATACGGGTACAGCCACCGGGTGGTGGATCTCCTCCGCTACATGTTCAGCCGCGACAAGTGAAGCAGGATGGCCCCTTCTCCGCTCCCCGGGGCTCCAGGGCCGGACCCCGTACCTCCCGCTCCCGCTCTTGCCTCCCCGGGGGAAGGAGGGAGCCCCGCTGTGAAATAAAAACGCAGTGTTCACAGCCGCGCCCCTGTCTCTGCGCCGGTCACTACGGGGTCAAGGCGCGCCCCGCGCTTAACCGCGTCCCACCGGCGCCCGCGGGCCACCGCGCCCCGCCTCCGCTGGCTCCGCGCCGGCGCACTGGGGCCGCGCAGGCTCCGGGGGCGGGCCACGGGCCGTGACGTTAGTGCGCCGGCGCCGCCGGCCTCCTGCTCCCAGAAGGCCGCGCGGGTCGCGGCGGAGGCAGGTGGGCGGCGGGCCCGTACTAGGGCGCCAGGCAGGCCGAGGCAGAGACCCGCGCTCCGGCGGGCCCGGGCCGCCGGCGCCATGACCCTGTTCCACTTCGGGAACTGCTTCGCCCTGGCCTACTTCCCCTACTTCATCACCTACAAGTGCAGCGGCCTGTGAGTGCGGGGCGCCCGCGGGCGGGAGGGCGCGGGCCTGGGCTAAGCCTCACAACCCGCTCCTGCAGGTCTGAGTACAACGCCTTCTGGAAGTGCGTGCAGGCCGGGGTCACCTACCTCTTCGTGCAGCTGTGCAAGGTGAGGGCGCCCGGGTCCCCCCCGAAAATGCCCTAGAAGACGTGCTCCGGAAGGGATGGAACCTGGGGAAAGGTCTCCGAGCAACTTTTGTATAGCACTTTAGTAAAATTGAGAAAACTCAGTTGTGTGGTGGAGCGTTTTTTACTTTTAGGAGGCGCGAAGGAACCCCAGGGTCCACTCGGTGCTAGTAACACTGCTGGGATAGCTAGCCCCAGGCACCTGCAAGCCGTACCCGATCGCCTGGGATCACCACAGAACGCATACTTGAGACCCCTACTCTCTATATCCCCTAATCCTGTAATCTCGTCCCCCTTCTGGTGGTCTCTCTCCACCCTCTGAAACCCAGAGCCTTACCCTCCACATCCACACTGACTTCCTACGTTTTCCACTTGGTTTATTCTCCTCCTCTGCAGTGATCTCTCTGTTTTCTGTTCTCAGATGCTGTTCCTGGCCACTTTTTTCCCCACCTGGGAAGGCGGCATCTATGACTTCATTGGGGTGAGTGGGGCAGGGGAGGGGGAGGGAGTGCAGGAGTGGGGCGCCCTGGCACCTGTGCTTACTCAAGCTTCAACCTGACCCACAGGAGTTCATGAAGGCCAGCGTGGATGTGGCAGACCTGATAGGCCTAAACCTTGTCATGTCCCGGAATGCAGGCAAGGGGGAGTACAAGATCATGGTTGCTGCCCTGGGCTGGGCCACCGCCGAGCTCATTATGTCCCGGTGTGTGCAGCAGCCTGGAGCCCAGAATCCTGAGAAAGGACACCTGGGTTCTAGGGAGGTGCTGGAGGGCAGGGGCTCAGATTCTGGGTGCTGAGGGTGTTTGGATGCTGGAGAATCCCTCCCTTTGCCTTCCTCAGCTGCATCCCCCTCTGGGTTGGAGCCCGGGGCATTGAGTTTGACTGGAAGTACATCCAGATGAGCATTGACTCCAACATCAGTCTGGTACGCAGTCTTGCTCTCCCACACACCTCTTTGCCAGTGGCTGTGCTCTCCCTTGAGGCCTGGCCCTGACTTCCTGCCTCCCTGCAGGTCCATTACATCGTCGCATCTGCCCAGGTCTGGATGATAACACGCTACGACCTCTACCACACTTTTCGGCCCGCGGTACTCCTACTGATGTTCCTTAGCGTCTACAAGGCCTTTGTCATGGAGTGAGCTGCGTGGGGTTTGAGGTTGGGTCCCAGTGGGGGTGGATTATCTGTTCTCCTCTCATGGTGATGTTTCCCCACAGGACCTTCGTCCACCTCTGTTCCCTGGGCAGCTGGACAGCACTGCTGGCCCGGGCAGTGGTAACAGGGCTGCTGGCCCTCAGCACCCTGGCCCTCTATGTCGCCGTTGTCAACGTGCACTCCTAGGCTTGGTGCCGTAGGCATTCACATACCTTTCCCTGCCTCCAGGTTTCAGTGAAGTAAACAGTATTTGGAACATTGTTTCTGCCTTCATCTCTGTCTCTCTAGAACTGTCCACCACTACCGTGCTCACTGGGTTCTAAAGGCCCTTGCTCTGGCTTTGAAGCCAGGTAGACAGGCTGGGAAACTGGCCGATACCGGTTTGTTCTGTGTTGTGCAGTGGTTCCCCGGCTCCTCGTTTTCCCAGGATAGAAGGGCTCGGAGTAGATAGTCTTTGAGCAGTTCCGGAGACCAAGGCCCTCGGGCAACAGGTGATAGAAGGGAGCTAGAATTCAGGAATACAGTTCTTGGAAGCTTTTCCTCTCAGCCTTAACATGGCCTTTCCCCGGTTACTTAACCTCCAGGGCTCTCAGTCCTAATCTCCCCTTCTGATCTATCCTTCATATGGCAGCCAAGGGGATCTGTCTGAAATCCCGGTTTTATTAGTGCACCCTCCTTGTCTGCAACCATCTGAGACTCCCCATTGCACACCGAACAGTCCAACTGCCTGAACTCTCAGTTTTGCTCTTGAGAGCAGACTTCTATGATTCTGAGCTCTTCAGTGCTTTGGGTGTATAGCCAGCCCTCACATCAAATCCTGGCTGGAGTCTTCTCAGGGTGGGGTACAGACACCGCTGTGGCCGACTAGCACATAGCTCAGCCCAAAACTTGGATATTGTTCTAGGTGTTGCCCTCCCTACCTCTTGTTTCACAAACTCTTTGGGAGCTTCTCAGGTGCAATCAGAAACCGCCCCTATTAGGCAGAGGGCAGAGAGGAGAAAGGCAGCCACTCCAGGTTGGTAGGTGGCAGGTTTAAGAAGCAAGGGAACTTTTCAAGGCTTTTCTTTGGGTTGCAAGACACCTGGATCTCTGCACTCACCTGCCAAATCTTAAAAGTTTAGATCAGGGCCTTAACTGGGTTCAGTCACATACACCATCTAGTACCACATCGCTGTCTCAAGGCCATGCCCGGCATCTGGGAGGGGCAGTTGAGAATGCACATCCCAAGGACCGAGGGGGTGAGGAGCCTCCCAGCTCACAGGTCAACCTGTCAAGTTCACAGGCTCTCCATCTCCAGTATCACCCCAGCCTTTCCCTGTCCTAGTGGAGCCGGCCGCCTGCCCCATTCCTTCCCCATCCCTGAGGGGCACGTGTCAGAAGCAGGGCTTTGAACGTCATGTTTACGCCCACCCAGGAAGGTGGTCCCCAGCCCCGGTGGATCTCCCGAGGCGCATGCTAGGGTAAGTGCCCTCTCCCTCCGTCCTCCAGGCTGTCAGGTCCTGCCATACTGTTGCTTAACCCTGGGCTAGGAAAGCACGGAGCACAGCTGTGCTGTGGGTCTTGGTTTGTTCAGAGGGAGCGATTGCCCTCAGGTGGCGAGGCTACCACCTAGCCCTGTCCCCTTTTCGTTGTCCCTCCTTGAGACTGGGTCCACTGGTATCTTGGGGGAGGGGTGGGGAGGCAATCAGTTGATTGGTCACAGAGTATATGGGCACTCCCCCAGCCCAGCGGGGTGGGCCGGTGATAGGATCACACTCCCACACCTCAATCCCATCCCCTGCCCCGCCTCCGACCAGTATGGGGACAAGTGAAGGTTGCAGAAATGACTTCAACTCTTTGCTGAGCAGGGACTCTGATCCGCAGCCCCTGCTGGTGGCTAACAGCGCAATAATCCCAGCTTATTTGGGGCTCAGGGAGACCAGAGCGGCTGGGGCTGAAGTGAGGGGAGCACAGGCCAGATCAGGACTGGGCTGGGGGACGGGGGTTCCCTGGAAGAGAGGAGATGTGAGCTGAGACCTAAAGGATGAGCTGTTGGGGCAGGAGGGAACAAGCAGGTGGCAAATCCTGTGTAAAGGCCTTGAGGTTGGAGAGCAGGCCTGGCTCTTCCGGTGTAACGAGAATTGGCTGGAATAAGATCGAGGTGGCTTGTGAGCTCGCCTGCGAACACTGTCACCCTAGGCAAAGGACCGGGAATTCATTCCCCCAAGGGAGGTGTCGTGCGTCCCTACTGTGCGCAAGGCTGTGTCTGGGAACTGAGATACAGCCCTGAACAACCAGCTCCTGAGCTGGAGGACTGTGGGAGATGAGAGCGGGTCAGGAGAGACACTTGGACAGGAGCTGGCACCAAATAAAAGCCTGGTCAGTGCGAGCGGGTTTATTCCTATGACGTGGCACAAGTGTGTGTGTGTGTGTGTGTGTGTGAAGAGCCCCAGGCGGCAAGCTCCCACCCCCTGCCCAAGCCCCCTGCCCCCGCTCAGAGCACCGGGCCCAGGGACGGCTCTGCCGGGGCAGGGGGCTCTCTCTGCATGGGGAAGGGGAGTGGGGCGGTCTCTCCAAGGTTGGGGTGCCGTGGGCCACGGGAGCAGACGCAGGTGGTGCTGAGGCTCTTGATTGCTTAGATGTTCGGGTGGCTGCCCAGAGCGTCCCATGCCCCCCACCTCTGCTGTCGGGGGCACAAAGATGGCTTGAAGGTGGCAGTCCCTCTAGTAGTAGAGCTCCTGATCCCACCAGCCTGGGGGAGAGAGAGAGAGGAGACTCAGGGCTGCGGGATGTGGGTCACGGGCACCAGGGGCTCAGAGGTATGGATCAATGGAGGCTTGATATGGAGGATCAAGGGCTTGGAGGTCAAAGGTCAAGGGCAGCTGTTCCGAGGATGTTCCAGCACCCCCAGCCCCAGGCCCTCAGTCTCCACACTCACTCCCTGGGCAACAGCGAACTCCCAGTTTCCGAAGCTCATCATAGACGAAGATGAGGAGGCCAAAGGGCATGGGGACCAGCCACCACTGGTACCTGAAGGCCCAGGCGAGATGACAAGGTGAAGGCTACGTAGCCATCAAGTCTGTGTCCCCGTGCCCGTCCCCCTACTCGCAGTCCCGGCCCCTCACCGGATGGGCATGAAGTTGAAGATGTTGGGCATTCCGGGGCAGTAGCAGAGGAAGCAGCCGATGCAGACCTGGAACACAATGGCGATCACCAGGATCCTGTTCCTGCGGGCGGGGTGGGTGGGACAGGCTCAGACCAGCGGGTTCAGGACAAGGACGGGCCACAAGGAGCGGGGGGGGGGGGGGAACCAGATGGCAGCAGCAGCAGGGAGACGCTTCAACAGTGGACGCGTCCCGTCACATCTCCCCTTTGGTGGATGGAAACGGAGGGGCCGGTGGGGGGGAGGCAGGTGGTGGGAGCTAGAGCAGGGTTGGGCAGGGGGGCCGGCCGGGGACACCTGAAGAAGCCCTGCTGGAAGGCGGAGAGGCGGCGCGTCTTGCGGATGAGGACGTCGGCGATCTGGCACATCTCGATGCTGATGAAGAACACGGTGTAGCAGGTGTACTGCTGGTACAGGCGCTGCCCAAACGTCTGCGGGCCAGAGGGGAGCAGACGCAGCCTGAGCCGGGATGGGGAGGGCTGGGGCCGGGAACCCTCCCAGCAGAGGCTGGCGTGGGGGAGAGGAGGCAGGCACCGTCTGCCAGGTTTGCCAGACCCGGGGGGGGGGGGGGGCGGGGAGGACTGGAGATGGTGGCCTTGTGGAGATTAGACTCCCGGGCACATGGGAGCTCAGGCTGGTCGCTGTCACAATAGAGGAGGGCTGCAGCCTTCCCCGCACACGCCCAATAAGGCACCTGGGAAAAGGGAGTCGGACTCCTAGGGCAGAATCTGCAAAGTCCAGTGACTCCGGTGCCTGGGCAGATGGCCAAAATAAGTGACGTGTGCCAGAAGGGCCTTTGGGGAACAGGGCGCACGCCCCATTTAAAAGGGGCGACTACTACTCAGACCGTTTCTTCAATGTAACTCTTTATAATACCAACTAATTGTGGGGAACACGCACTATGCTTCAGGTCCCACGTGTTGCACATGGATTACCCCACTGAATCCCCCAAAAATCCTACGAGGAAGACTGGTGGTGCCAGACTTCAGTATCCTCAGCATCCTCGGAAGGGCTAGCTAAAACACAGCCGTCCAGGCCCCACCCCCAGAGGTCTGCGGTGGGGACTGAGGATTTGCCTTTCGAACGAGTTCCCAGGTGATGCAGCTGCTGCCGGTGTGAGGACCACACCGTGAAGTCACGGAGGCAGACAGCATCTCCGCTTACAGATGGGAAAACCGAGGCCCAGAGAGGCAGAGCAACTTGCCCAGGGTCACACAGCTGGCGAGGAATGCTGGCAGGCCATGAACCCAGGCAGCCTGGCTCCAAGGTCTGCGTTCTCAACCGTGACCGTCGGTGTTTAAGGGGAACGTCCTGACCCGTCACAGCACAGGGCAAACTAACCATCCCTGCTAACCAGATCTCGCCTCTCCGGGCTCCCAACCTTCATTAAAGCCGGCCACGCAGGCAAATACTGTGTGAGTGACACAGTGTCACAGTGACAGCATCAGGATGCTGTCCATCCTGGAGATGACAGGCCACTGCTGGGGGGGGGCGGGGGAACATCTGCTACTGTGACCGGCAGCAGCAGGAGGGCGGAGCTCAAGACCGTGGTGGGAGAGGCCCCAGAACCCACACAGAGTCTGGGTACCTGGGATGCCCCGGCTGAGCTCTGTCACGTGTGGATGACCGGAAATGAGGGAGCCACGGGACGAGAGTGGGGGGCTGGGGCTCACCCACTCCTGGCCGTAGCTGTCCTGCAGATCTTGTAGGTGGTGGTTCTCCCAATATGGTCGCAGCCCCACACACAACAGTGGGAACCAGCCCTCCTGGGCCATGGCCGTGAAGTAGTCAGTGAAGCCAGCAAATGACTGGATGGCACCTGGGCAACAGGCAAAGTGACACAGGGAGACAGAGATGGAGACCTAGACAGGGACATGGAAAGATAGGGACACAGAGAGATACCCACAGAGAGAGGGTCAAGAACACAGGAACACAGACAGTGAGTGAAGGACACGGAGAGACACAGAGACAAGGATCCCAAGAGAGATCAATAGGGATGGAAGTGACAAGGCAGAGAGAGACAGAGACACGCTGAGAGAGAAGGGATGCGAGGATCACAGCAGACACGGACTCGGGAAACAACAGAGACCCAGGATCAAACGCCAACCCCGGGATCCAGAACAAGCCAGAGCCCCGGTTAGAGACGCCAGGGCAGGCGAGCAGCCCTGCAGGGAACCAGGGGCTCCCCGGGCCCACGGGGACTCACCGATCTGGAAGTAAGAGTAGGCAGCCAGGGGCTCGTTGACCAACCGGTCACGCTTCGGGTTCCGGGGACGGAGATGCATGATGTCACTCTCTGCCTTCTCGTATGCCAGGGACACGGACGGGAACTGGCCGGGAGCGGAAGGAGCGGGAGTTACGGGTTTGCCCGTCCCCTACGTGCCCGAGCACCCTCCCCCCCCAGGCAACCCCCCGCCCCGGTGGACAGAGACAGGACTGAGCTTGGGAAGCAGGTGACCGTGCAGGCACACCTACCTGGACAGCACAGACAGCTGGCCCCCCAACAAGGCCGTGTTGCCATGTCCCTCCACAGCTGTGTCCACATCTGACCTGCCATCCATCTCCATCGGAACATCCGCATTTACCTCCACTACCCACCCCCTCCCCCCTTACTGCTTTTTTAAGTCCTTGTCTCTGGTCTCTTTCTCTGTGACTGTCTCTGCTTCTGTGTCCCTGTGTCCTGTCTCTCCCCATCACTCTCTGCATCTCTTCCGTCTCTGTGCCCCCCCGGTCCTCCCCATCCCCCACCCCATCTGTCCTGGCAGAGTGGCCGCAGAGTGGCCCGGTCAAGAGCAGAAGCCCTGGGGCCCCAGACTGCCTGGGCTCCAGTCCTAGCGAGCCACTTAGTCACTGTGTGACCTGGGACCAGCTGCTCAACCTGTCTGTGCCTCGGTTCGCTCATCGGTAAAATGGGGATGACAAATAAATAAAGCCCCTCCCGCAGAGTGTTTCTGAGGACAAAATTAAGGAAATCAATGCCAGCCCGGCCCAGAGAAGACACCACGCCAGTGCTCCTGAATAAGAAAGTCAACATGGCCGCGCCCCTGGCTACATTCGCGCCTGTATCTGTGGTTCTCTGTCTGTCTGTCTGTCTTGGGGCCTGACAGCATCTGTCCACGTCTGTTAAGGGATGTCTGTCTGTGATCCAAGTGTCGCCAGAGATTCGTGTGTGTGTGTGTGTGTGTGTGTGTGTGTGTGTGTGTGTCTGAGGGTCCTTATCTGAGTCCGTAGGTCTATGCCGACCTGAGTGTCCACCCATACGTCCATGTCTGTAGTTCCGTCTGGGACCACCCGCCTGCCTGCCTGCGCGTCCCCGTCTGGCTGCCTTTGCACACTGTCCAAGGGCGTCTGTGGAGCCCCGGCTGTCAGGTCCGTGGGCAGGCAGGGGTCCGCGGCTCCGCGCAGGGCGGCAGGGGGCGCGGGGGCTGGAGACTCACGATGTCAGTGCAGAGCTCTATGAAGAGGATGGTGATGCAGCCGAGGGGCAGGGGCACGCTGACGGTGATGTAGATGAGGTAGGGCGTCAGCTCGGGGATGTTCTTGGTTAGTGTGTAGGCGATGGACTTTTTCAGGTTATCAAAGATCAGTCGGCCTGTGGGGGGTGGGGGGATAGTGGGCACCTCAGCCTCCTCCTGCGCCCACGCCGCCTCCGCCACCCCGTCTCCGCCCCGGCTCGGACCCTGCTCCACGCCTGTCACGATGGAGGCAAAGTTGTCGTCCAGCAGGATCATGTCCGCCGCGTTTTTGGCAGCGTCCGAGCCGGCGATGCCCATGGCCACGCCGATGTCGGCCTTCTTCAGGGCTGGGGAGTCGTTCACGCCGTCCCCCGTCACAGCCACGATGGCTCCCTGTGGGGCGCGGGCGGGGGGTCAGGGAGAGGCCCACCCTGGACCAGCCCAGCCCACGGGGCCGCCTCCCTCTGCAGGGCCGTACCAGGCGCTGGCAGCTCTCCACGATCACCAGCTTCTGCTGGGGACTGGTACGAGCAAACACCATCTCAGGGTGCGTGCGCAGCACCTCGACCAGCTCTGACGGGTCCATGTCCTTCAGCTGCATGCCATTGATGACGCAGGCACGAGCATCCCTGGGGAGGGGGGCTATCACCAGGGCTGCCATCTGTGAGGGCTGTGGGGAGAACTACGGGGAGGGCAGCGAGGGCTTACTTCTTATTAACTTGGTCCACAGGCACACGGAGGCGGGCGGCGATGTCCTCCACAGTCTCACTGCCTTCCGAAATGATACCCACACTGGCTGCGATGGCCTTGGCCGTGATGGGGTGGTCACCCGTCACCATGATCACCTGTTGGAGAGGGGACCATCAGACCCCTGATGCCTTCAGTGCAGCCCACTCTCGCCGTCCTCCCTGCCGGACCTCTACTGATGAGACCCATTCACTCATTCAACCACTGAATGTCAGGGACAAAAAGAGACGAAAATCTCTGTTCTCGTGAAGCCGACCCTCTAGCACGGGAGACAGAAGAGACACAAACTAAGGGGACGAGTGATACAGCATGTTAGGAGAGGGGGAAATTAAGCTGAGTAAAGGGGATGGTAAATGTTGGGTGGAAAAGGTGGTGTCGATTTTAAGTGTGTCCAGGGAAAGTCTCATTGAGAAGGTGACATCTGAGCAGAGGTCTGAAAGAGGTGAGAGAGTTGGCCACATGAAAAATGGAGGGAAGAGTGTTCCTGGCAGTGGGAACAGCCAAGGTAAAGACCCCGAGGTGCGAACGTGCATGAACTGTTGGTGGAGCAACGGGGAGGCCAGCATGACTGGAGAGCAGTAAACAAGGGGGGAGGGGCTGAGGACTCAGCTTAGAAAGGTAACAGGACCCAACCCTTATAGGGCTTAGAGACTATGGGGACGGACATGGGTGTTGTTTGTCCAGCCTTGGCTCCCCAACTCTTGATTCATCTTTCAGTGACCACCACCATCCCCCAGGATTGAAGTGAGGTCTCTGGCCAAAATGGCCAAGTAAGCCCAGAGTTGGTCAACCAAGGTATCCCCATCCCCCCAGCCACAGTGACTGCTTCAGAAAGGAACATGTGACCCAATCTGGGACAACAGCAGAAGAGGCACTCTTTTTTTCTGTGGGGTGGCTAAACAGGTAGGATATAAGCTGGAGCTTCCGGGGGTGGTCATCTTTCCCCACCAAAATAAAGGGACTACCTGAGAATAAATCCATCAGAGAGAAAAGGAGAACCGAGACATGGAGAAAGGCAAATTCCTAATGACACTCAACTCCTAGATCCAGCTATACCTGAAGCTTCAGTCCCCAGAACTTTTCAGTTTCGTGAATCAATATATCCCTTTTTGGGTTCAAACCGCTTTCAGGGAGTTCTCTGTCACAGGGTTCCTCGCCCCCAGATGCTGCTATCATCTGTTCTCACCCCTGCCCCCTCCTCTCCCTGGTTGCATACCCGGATGCCTGCCGTGCGACACTTGAGCACAGCATCAGGGACGGTGGCCCGGGGCGGGTCTATCATGGATACAAGTCCCGCAAAGCACAGGCCACTACTTGGAAAGTTCATGGCCTCCACGTCGAAGGCATAGCCAGGTGGGTAGTCCTTCTCACTCAGGTAGAGCTGGCAGAAGCCTGACCAGAAAACAGGGAAGTCAGAGAGGAGTCCTGGGCAGACCCTTGCCTAGCACGGCCAGGTGATGAGCAGAATCACCAGGCCCCTCACACCAAAGCACCTACGGATGCTTGACCCTGTGCTGGATCCTTCACATGATGTCAGTCTGTCCTCACCACCAACCTGGGAGGCCATTAGCACGCTAAGTTGCAGACAGGAAAACTGAGGCCTAGAGAGGGGACAATCCTTGCAAGCGGTCCCACAGCAAGTAAGATGAAAGATCCAGAACTGAAGCATAGGTTTGTACCTCCCAGGGTTGAGGGAGGGGTTAGGGAAGTTTAGCAGTCCCGACAAAATGTTCAGGGAGGTCAGAGGTCAGGACAAGGACTGGGGAGTCTTGAGTTGAGGCAGGGACTGGGGAGGGTCAAAGCGTCAAGAGGAGGACATTGAAAGGTGGAAGTAAAAGCGATGGCAGGTCAAAGTTGGGGCAAGAGCTGGGAAAAATCAGGGGATGTCAGGTCAGGATAAGGAAGGTCCCAGAGAGAGGACAGGTGGGGAGGGCCTGCATCAAGGTAGAAATCGAGGATGGAAGGGGTCGGCACTGAGACAGGGAAGGTCGAAGGTGAGTGTGTGCACTCCCGCAGGTTAGTTGTCAGCCAGGGACGGCAAAGGTCATGGTCAGGGCTGGGCCAGGAAGGCTGGACAGGGCCCGTGCTAGCTCCTCCTTGCCCACAGGTTTACCATCTACTGTGGGGGCTCACCGAGCCCCGGGGGGTCTCACCAAGCACGCGTTCACCCAGGCCTCCCAGGCTAAGGTAGGCAGTCTGGAAGGCCTCACGCCATTGCTCGTCCAGCGGCAGCTCCTGGCCCTTGATGAGGATGGAGCTACAGCGTTCCAGCACGCGCTCGGGGGCGCCCTTCATCACCAGCACGTGCCGGGGGTCCCGCGGGTCCTCCAGTGTGTGGATGGACAGCTGCGGGCCAGGAAGGGGACGGCGGCTAGGAGGCGGGCAAGGAGGAGGGGCTTGGGAGAGAGGCGTGGCTGACGGCTCGAAGGTGCCCTCGGTATAGCCTTGGGAGGGTGGGTTGGTGTGGCTGGGGTGAGGCGCTTGCGTGCTGAGCAAGTCCTTGGTGGGGATTGAGGGTTAGGAACGCAGTAAGAAGTCTGGGCGCTGGGAATGGACAGAATTAGGGTCGGAGTTGGACTGGGGAGGGATGTGGGTTACGAGCTACCCCACGGAAGGCCTAAGAGCTGGCGGTGAGACCCCAGCTAAAGGACTGTGGGAGTACCCTGACCACAGGTGGGCAGCGGCTGTGGGCGGGGCGGGAGGTGTGGGAGGGGTTTGGCTACGGTGAGGGAGGAAACAGAGAGAAGCCCCGCGATAGGCCAGCCCTGAGTGTGGGTGGGGCCTGAAGTGGGCGGTGGCACCCCGTGGGCGGGGCCGGGCGCGGCAGGCGCACACCTGAAACTTGTTGGTGGAGTTGAAGGGGATCTCGCAGACTTTGGGGAAGCGCTCGCGGTACCCCATGGCGTTGCCCAGCGTCAGCTCCGAGAACTTGAGCAGCGCCGTCTCGGACGCGTCCCCGATCACGATGCGCTGGAAGCGGAGGCCGGTGTCAAGGGCGAGCCCGGCTGCACCAGGCTCCCGGGTTTCCCCGGAGTCCCCCGGGGTCTCACCTTGGGCACCGGCACCGCGTCCTGGCCGGATTTGAAGGCAGCGCGGTTGCACAGGGTGAGCACGCGGCATAGTGCCCGCCAAGTCTCCGAAGACTGGTCAAACGTCTGCCCTGAAGGCCAGGCGTCCAGGCTGGGGCCGCGCGGGGGCTCCGCGCGGGCTCCGGGCCCGGAGCAGCATTCTCCCATACCAGAGCAGAGCCCCTCCCTCTAGATTAAGGACAGGGTCCCCTCCCAGACCTGGGTGGGACCCAAACCTCTCCTCATACCCCGGGAGGGAGCCGTCTCTCCAGAGCCAGTATTGCGTTTCCTAGGGCCCCTGATACCAAGGCGCTTGGCAGACTTGCAGCTTCACAGACCCTGTCTCCGATTGGGAAGGAGGCCCCTCTCCATTCGGGCAGAGCCCTTCCCAGGCTGCCTTCAGTAACCTCAGAGCTCCCTTCCCAGTCTGCCCTCTACCAGATCGTGCCCCAGCCTCCTCTCCTCCCACTGCCACACCTGACTGGTCTTCCGTAGTATCAGCCGTGTGGATGTGGTTGTCGAACCAGAGATGGGACACAGTCATGCGGTTCTGAGTGAGGGTCCCTGTCTTGTCCGAGCAGATCACTGACGTGGAGCCCAGTGTCTCCACGGCTTCCAGGTTCTTGACGACACAGTTCTTGCTGGCCAGCCGCTTGGCTGTCAGGGACAAGCAGACCTGCCAAAGGGGGCGAGAAGCGGTTAGGGGGCGCAATCCTTGCGCCCTCTAGTCCCCCTTCCCTTCTCTCACAGCGCAGGGAGCCTTGACCCCAGCCACCGTACTATGTACACAGCATCCCTCCGCAAAACCCATGCTTTTCTTGCCTCAATGTTTTTCCCAGCCTGTGCTTGCCACCTGGGATGCCTCCCCAGTTGGCCCAGTCCGCCCAGTCGATGAAGGTAGCTAGGCCCCTCTCTAAGCTGCCGGAGCTGAGGTTCTCTAAGTTCTCTCATCAACACAACCACACCAAGAAAACAAACATCCTCTGAGCCTCCTCTGGGGCTGGTCTTGCCCTGGGGGCTGACTGCCAAGGGCTGCCCACGCTGAACCTCAGCCTCCTCCGGAGGAGGCCTGTTCAACTGCGACTCCTCAGCGTTCAGTCTAGGGTGTGGCCCAGAGGGGCCTGGGTGAGTGGTTGCTGAGCAGATGGATAGGTGGGGGTGGGGAGGATGTCTCAGTGAAGGTGTGGGGGGGCAGGTGAGGGAGTGGAGATGGCCGGAGATGATGGAGGCAATCCTGGGTGAACGCACAGACGGATGGACGAGCCTCTCAGCTCTCTGCACCTCTCTTCCGTCTCCCCCACTCACCGTGACAGTGGCCAGCAGCCCCTCAGGCACATAGGCTACCACGATGGCCATGAAGAAGACCATGGCCCGCAGGAAGGTGTAGCCGATGCACATGGCCACCACAAAAAATGTGGCGCCGAAGAGGATGGCCAGGCCCGCGATGATGTCCACGAAATGTTCGATTTCAATAGCGATGGGCGTCTTCTCATTTTCCACTCCCGATGCCAGGGATGCGATGCGCCCAATAATGGTGCGGTCACCCGTGTTCACCACCAGGCCTTGTGCTGTGCCTGCAGCAGGGCCAAGAGGGCGCCTCAGGGCCGGGCGGGCGGCAGCAGGGGTGCGCGCCGTGGGAACTGAAGAGGGGGCAGTGATGGGAGAAGCAATGACGGCGGGGGAGGGCAGTGTGCCTTGAAGAGGGGGTGTTATGGGAGGCGGGGAGGCGGTGTGGCTCAGTAAGGGCCAAAGAGGGGCAGGGGAGGCAGCATGGTCCTCGGCCGGGGGAGGCGGGCCGGGGCTCACGGACCCTCAAGGCACATGGTGGAGAAGAAGGCGATGTTGCGGGTCTCCAGTGGGCTCTCGTGTGTGCATTCGGGTGAGCGGGTCTGCGGCTCAGACTCTCCGGTCAGCGAGGAGTTGTCCACCTTGCAGCCCTGGGCCTGGAGGATCCTGATGTCTGCGGGCACTCGGTCCCCGCCTTTCATCTCCACCAGGTCGCCCACCACAAGCTGGTCCGCATTGATCTGGAACTTGTCCCCATCTCGGATCACAGTTGCTTGCTATGGGGCGGGGGCACGGGGTTGAGGTGGGCAGGGGATGGGGGTGGAGGTCGCGGAGTGCAGGGGGAGGTGGGGGGGGGGCAAAGGGGGAGCTTTGAGAACCTAAGGGGCAAGCCGGAGGCCCCGAGTGCAGAGCAGCTCGGGCCTGGTGGGAGGGCCTACACAGATGCCAGGAGCCTCCCTGTGCACCCCCCGCCCCAGTGCAGCCCCAGAACGGAAGTGACCGGGCTGCAGGACCCACCTGGGGCACCAGGTTCTTGAAGCTGGCGATGATGTTGGTGCTCTTAAACTCCTGGTAGTAGCCAAAGCAGCCGGTGACCACAACCACGGCGATGAGGGCCAAGGCCAGGTACAGCTGGGTGGAGGCGGGAAAGGGGCCGGGTGGATGAGAAGGGGCCCGAAGCTCCCCGCACAAGGCCCGCCACCTGCTCCCTGTCCCCTGATGTTCTTGGGCTCACCCGGGGGTCTTCCCTGCTCTGCTAGGAAGCCACATGCGCTGTTCCCTGGGGCCTCTTCACGTCCCACACTCAGCTTCCCTGTATTCTCAGTATCCTGTGTCCCTGTCCCATGTGTCCCATATTCTCTGCGTCCCAGATCCTACCTCCCCCATGTCCCCATATCCTGTGGCTTATGCCCCATGGCATGATACACCTTTTCCTGTGTCCTCCAAGTCTTGCGCTCTGCACGTCACTGTCCTTTGTCTCCTCATGTTCTCACTCCCTGTACCCCTGTGCTCCAGCTTTCATATTTTGTGTTGTCATCGTCTGCTTGCCATCCTCTGGGTGCCCCAGGCCGTGTCCCCATTTCCGTGTTTGTGTGCTGTCAATCTTATGCTTCATACTCTGTGGGGTCCACATCATGTTCCGAATTCCAAGTCCCTGTGTCCAGTGTGTCCCCACATCTGTGTACCTCTAAGGCCCCATCCTGTGTCACATGTCCTATGACTTTCAAACCCCTGTCCAATGCCACATGTCCCTAAGTCCCCATGTCCCTTATTCTGACCTCTTGTCCTGCATCTCAATATTCTGTCTCTGTGCTTCCTTATCTGTGTTCTGTCTCTCCTGAGTCTTGTGTCCCCTATGTCCCTATGCCCTTGTGTCCCATGTCTGAGTCCCATGTCCCCTTTGCCCTTGGTCTGTCCCACATCCTCTGTTTCCCAGTCTCCTATCTTAAGGATCACATTTCCATGTCTCTGTATCCCCACCTGTGTCGTCCATATCTGAGACACATTCTCCGGGTCCCCTGTGACCTGTGTGATTAGGGCTGCCCCACATCCCAGTGTCCTTCATCCCCCATGACCCATGTCTTGACTGCATTTCCACGTCTCCATATCCCCATCCTGTGTCCCTCGCGCCCTGAGTCCATGCTCAATGTCCTCTATCCTCCAGGTCCCCGTGTCCCATATCAGCCTGCAGCATCTGCCACTCACATTGTCGTCGGTGGTGAGGTCACCCTCGCTGGCCTGGATGCCAAAGGCGATGAGGCAGATGGCGGCAGCCACCCACATAAGGCACTGCAGACCACCTGCCAGCTGCCGGGCGAACTTGACGTACTCGGGGGTGCCCCGCGGCGGCCTCAGAGCGTTGGGCCCGTCCCGCAGCAGCAGGTCGGCGGCCAGGCCAGCAGACAGGCCCTGGGGACCAGGCAGGCGGTCACAGTGGCCGCTAAGGGCTTTCCTCTCACCACACGCTCCTCTGTGGGGGTAGCTCTTCTGTCTCCTTCCCCCCCGCCCCCCGTCTGTCTTGGTCCTCTTCATTTCTGTGTGCATCCTCGCCTCTGTCCTGCCCCTTCCCCCACCCTCCACCGTGTCTCTCATCTTTCCGCCTGGCTCTCTCTTCCTGTTGTCTCTGCTCTGTCTCTCTCTCTTACCTGTCTCTGTCTCTCCGCCTCTTGCTATCTGCTTCTCTTACTCCATCTCTCTCTCTCTGGCCCTTTTCCTTTCTCTCTAATGCATTTCTCCCTTTTTTCCCTCTCTCTCTCTCCCTCTCTCCCTTCTCTGCACACACCCCTCCCTCCACGCCCAACTCACCTTGGTCGCACTGGTCTGATATTTCTGTTCCAGCTCTGCCACCGACAGCTGGTGGTCGTTCTAGGGAGCGGGGTGGGGACAGGTCGCTCACTGTCCAGCTCTCGCCAGCCACACTCCTGCCCCCCGTCCAGCCCCCCAGCCCCATGCTCACGATCTCCATCTCCTTCTTCATGTTCTCCAGATTGTCCTTCTTCTTGCCTCCTCCTTTGCCTGCCTTCTTCTTGCTCATCTTGGCGGCCATGTCCCCACCAGGGCCAGGACCCAGCTCTACTGAGTACATCTCGTAATTCTCCTGGGGATGGGAGGAGAGGGGAGGCATCAGATCCCACTGGAACTCCTGCCTCCAGCCTCCATCCCCGCGACCCCTGACTCCGGGCCCCACTCACTGCCTTCCCCATGGTTCCCTGGGT
The DNA here is from genome assembly GCA_028534135.1 of Potos flavus. NCBI lineage: Eukaryota > Metazoa > Chordata > Mammalia > Carnivora > Procyonidae > Potos > Potos flavus. Next base: position 37,181,644 of record CM052888.1, read on the forward strand.
CAGCCACCCTCCTCTGCTGAGACAGAGCCTAGGGTCTGGACCAGCCCTGATATACCCCAGGAGGGAGGGGGTGGAGCAAGACTGGCCCAATTAGAGCTGATTGCGGGGCTCCTTGGGGTGACCTCCAGGCCTAAGCAGCTCGGGCATTACCTACTGGGCTGCCCCAACCTGCCCAGACCCATCTCTACCTGCCACTGAGATCAGGGGACCTCTGAGTAGGTCCGTAGTAACAACAACAAGAATAGCAAACATATGGTGCTTGTTATGTGCCAAGCACGGGGCTGGGGGCTTTCCTGTATTAACTAGTGGAACCTCCCAGCAACCCTTTGAGGCGAGTACCATTCTTACCTCCCCCTACCATAGTGATGGGGAAACTGAGGCGTAGGGAAGTTAAGTCACTGGCCAGTTGTCCCCACGCTAGGATGGGAAAGAGTCGGGACTCAGAACCGGGTAGCTGGGCCGCAGGGTCCTCTTCCAGACCACGTCGCCCATGTCCGACTCCTGGAGCGGGAGGGTGCTCACAACGGTGGCTATAACGGCTGTTGGGTAGGGAGGACTTCCTGGGTCGCAGGTCTGCCCAGGGAGCTTTGTGCGAGTGTTTCCTCAGCCCCTCACAGCAGTCCTTTAGGAAGTTATGTTCTCCTATTAGCCCCCACTGTGCAGATGAGGACACCGAGGCACAGCGAGATCAAGGACTTGGTCGAAAGTTGTGATGATTGGGGCGCCTGGGTGGCTCAGTCGGTTAAGCGTCTGCCTTCAGCTCAGGTCGTGATCCCAGGATCCTGCATCGGGCTCCCTGCTCAGCGGGGAGTCTGCTTCTCTCCCTCTCCCTCTGCTGCTCCTCACTCCCACTCGTGCTCGCTCTTGTGTTCTCTCTCTCAAATAAATAACATCTTTATTAAAAAAATAAATAAAGTTGCGGTGACTAAGTGTCGGGGAGAGGATTCTAGCCCAGGTCTGACCCCAGAGCCTGGTTCTCCCATGGGGCCCCTGATGAAAGAACTCAGACCTCGCAGCAGCCGCAGCGCGTACGAGCCAGGTACTGCACACGCGCGGACTCGGGGGTCCCCGCAACAAACCCCCGTGTGGGCGGCACTATCATTCCCACTATCATGCACAGGGGCAAACCGAGGCTTGGAGGGGTTCAGGGAAGGTTCCAGAGGTGCCCCACACTTCCAGCTGTAGCCATTACAGCTCTGTTGTTCCCGTCTCTGCCCCAATCTGCTTGGATGGGGAAACAAAGGCGCAAAGTAGGGGAAAAGATGTGTCCAAGGCTCCTGGCTCAATCTTGGTATTGGTGCCCGGGTTGAGGTCCCCCAGGCAGGGACCTCTGTGGGCTGCAGTGAGGGGCTGGACCGCTGGAATGGCAGGTTCTCGATATCTCCTGCGTGGGCCACACAGGGTGGACATGTCTGATAAGATAATTGCCAGGGCGACGTCCTTCTCTCCTGGGGCAGGTCACCTGGGAAAGGCTAAGCTGCTGAGCCCAAGCTCCTCCCCAGAGCCACCCAGCTGGTCACCCCAACCCACTACAGGGGACCCCCAGAAAGGAGGCAGGTGGGGCGAAGTCACACCGACAATGAGTCTGCTTGCGCTGGGGCCTTCATCTCTCTGAGCCACACCGACAATGAGTCTGCTTGCGCTGGGGCCTTCATCTCTCTGAGCCGCACGTGTGAAACACTGTGTGTCCCATCACTCCTCTGCTTACAACCGTCCAGAGGCATCCCTTCTCACTCAGAATAAACTCCGAAACCATTCCTGCAAGATCCAGCCCTGGTTCGCCTCTCCTGGCTCAGTCTCTACCATAGTTCCCCCGGCACTGGCCTTCTTGCTGTGCTTCCTACAGGCCAAGGCCATTCCTGTTCCAGGGCCTTTGCATGTGCGATTCCTTCTATCTGATGCTCTCTTCTTTAGATACCTGCATGGCTCTTTCCTGCTATGAGGTCTCAGTAAAATGTCATGTCTTCAGAGAGTCCTCACGTCTAATATGGTACCCCCCTCAGGCCCCATCCCCTTTACCAGGCTTTACCTATACCCCTTGTTCCAACCTGACGCTGTATTTTATTTTCATTTTTTTGGTATCAATCTTGTCACACTAGAAGGAAGACTGAGACTTGGTTGTGTTTGCTGCTGTATGCGGAGCACCCAGACCAGTGCCCTAGACACACCATCGATGGTCAGTAGACACTGTCTACTAACAAATCCGGAGCACGGGGCAGGCCCTCAGGAAGTCTCAGTCACTGGGGCTCCTCTGGTGTCTCTGGCTCTTTCTAGCTCTTCCACCATGACCACCACCCCTGAAAGCATCCAGAGTCTGGGGCAACTATGGGATTGTGTCTGCACAGATTCGGGAACTCCACAACCTAAGTCACAGTGGGGAGACTGAGGCACCGTCACTGGCAGCAGGTGGCCAACCCTCCACATGGGCAGACCTCTGTCAAAATCAGGGACTGTCCTTCTCTGCTCTCTGCCTCATTTGTGGTCCCCCCCCTTTTTTTCTTTTCTTAGTTTTATTACATTAATTTTCAATGGTTTATTTTAAATATTTCAGCCCCACAAGTTATAGGGGTAGTAAAACAAAGACCTGCCTAACCTTCAGCTAAATTGAATGATTTTCCCAAACTGTGCTTTCTGGATAGATGAGAGGTGAGAGAGAGAATAGATTCTTTTTTTTTTTTTTTTAAGCTCAGGCTGGCCCACTTGAGAGTGAGTTTGAGTGAGTTTGTTTCCCCACGAATACGTCAGCGTGGGTCTCCCATGAAGAAGGACACTCTCTTACATAACTACGGTCCGGTGGTCAAATCCAGGACGTTCACATTGATAAGACATTAAAAACTAATCTGGAGGATGTATTTGAACTTCCCGTTTTCCGTCTCATGTCCTTTTCTTGGTCTGGGATCACACTTCGCACTTAGCCGTCATGTCTCCTTGGTCTCCTCCAATCTGTGACATTTCTTGACTCTTTCCTTGTCTTTCATGACCTTGATATTTTGGAAAAGCATCAGTCAGCTGTGTTGCAGAATTCCCCTCAGCTTGGCTCAGTTCATGATCAGATTCAGGTCGTGCGCGCTGCGCAGGAACGAGGCAGTGATGTGCGCCCTTAAACCTTCCTAGCAGAAGGGGCCCCAGTTTTGAGTCTTCAGGTGGTCTGAAACGGGGAGCACGTTTGGAGGCTATCCAGGGGCTTAAGGAATGACCAGAGGGCTATTCAGTGATCTCTTTATTTTCTATTCAAAACACTGTCACAGGGGCGCCTGGGTGGCTCAGTCATTTAAGCCTCTGCCTTCTGCCCAGGCCATGATCTCAGGGTCCTGGGATCAAACCCAGCCACTGGCTTCCTGCCCCGTGGGGAGTCTGCTTCTCCCTCTCCCTCTGCCCCTCCCCCCTGCTCGTGCTCTCTCTTTCCCTCTCTCAAATGAATAAATAAAATCTTAAAAAGAAAAAAGAAAAAGAAAATAAATGGTCAGAATTGAGTTTTTCTTTTTCCTGAGAAAGATAGGGCAGGGGACAGACTTTAAAATGGCTGGTGAATATTGAATGGGTTTTCAGGGGAATCGGAACAGGAGTCTCCTGGAATCCCGGCCACACACTTGTAGGGACTCAGCGCCCTACAAGGCCTGATGGGATCAGATCCCTGGCCAAGCCTCCTTCCCCGTGCCTTCCCGTCATGCTTTGAGATGAAGCCCACGCAGTCCTTCTGTTTATCAAAACTATCATTTCAAGATCTTGGCCCGTGAAGCTTCGGCTGCCTGAAACACTCACCCTACACCCTCCCCACCTTCAGCTGCTCCTCATCTTTTGTGCTCTCACACAGACTTCCCTTTCTCCAGGGACCCTCCCTGGACCACATACCAGCTGAGGCAGGCACCTCCCGTGGGCTTCGGAGGTGCCTAGGCTTCCCTATCCCAGCCCTGACCCCTCTGACCCGTACCTCCTCCATCACAAGCCTGGCCACTCTCAGCGGTCACCATGTGATGACGTCTCATTGGCGCCCAGGACGCCTGAGGACGGGATCCAGGATGTCTCAGTCGCCACCGTGTGCCCTGTATCACCCAGCACAAGGAGTGTTTGCTGACTGAAAGAACTCATTGTGACCGTGACTTTTGGTTTGTGTTTGGATTCTCCGATAAGATAGTGGATTCAGCAATGCCCTTCGCCTCCTGGGCAGGTCACCCGTGCCCCGCCATCTCCAGGTCCTGGGAAGACTGAAGAGACGGGCAGAGCAGGCAGGGACCCTGCTTCTCCCTCCTTTTCAAGCTGGTATCGGAGCAGGCAGTGGGTCAACGAGTCAGGGACAAGGTCTGGCCCCAGCCCGGCTAAACCGGCAGCCAGATCTCCTGCGTTCTGCTCCTCTCCCAGCTTCGTCCAGATGTGGAAAGCTCAACTACCCTCAAGAGATTTGCCTGGCTGTCCTCATCTGGGATCTTAAAATCATATCCAGAACCCAACCATCTCTCCCTTCCTGGCTCCCATGTTGGTTCCACCTCCATCCCTTCCTGCCTGGACATCAGAGCAGCCTCCTCCCCAGTCTCCCTGCTCCCGTCCCTGCCCCACCTGCAGTCCGCGCCCCACCCAGAGCCAGAGGGAGCCTGTGAACCCCTGGAGTCTGGGCTCTCCTGGCTGAACCTTCCCGTAGCTCCACCTGACTCTTGAAAGAAAGTCTGCACGCTGGTGCCCAAAGCCAACGGTCTGGCCTTGGCCTCCCAGACCTGCCCCCTCCCTTTACAGCGACACTGGCTCCTCACTCTGCCTCAGACACCGCACACAGCCTCCTGCCTCCGCCGCTGCCTGTGGCCTTCCCCCTCTCCTGGGACGCTCTCCTCCCAACACCTGCATGGCTCCCTTTCCCCCTCCAAGGTCTTTACACAAACGTTGCCTTCCCAGCGTGAACTCCTTGACAGGCCAAATTCAGATTGACCTGCGGTCCCCCTGCACCTCTGTCCCCATTATCTTCTCGTGCATTGGCTCATTGCTTTTATCTGTCGGGTTCCTTGTGTGTTTTCCGAATCCCCCCGACAGAATGTGAGCTCCATGAGGGCAGGGATTTTTGCCTGTTTTTTTTGTTTTGTTTTGTTTTTTGTTTTGGACTGATGTCAAATAGCAAATAATAGGCACTCAATAAACTTTTGCTGAAAGAAATAAATCTCAGGGTCCCCGAGACACTCCACAACATGCAGCAGCAATCCTAGCCACAAATACTGACATGGACACGTGGTCCTGCCTTGGGCTGATGCTCTTGGTCCCCCAAAGACACACTACCCCAAGCAGAGGGATAGGCTCAAACAGACGCAATGACAGGAAGCCCATGATAAGAGTGATGCTCACTGAGAACTCACTGCCCTCGGGCCCCGCATAAGCGCATCACTTGTGTGAGCTCATTTCATCCTCCCAACAACCTTATGAGGAAGGAACTGTATTTATCCCAGTTTTACTGTGAAGAAACTGAGGCCCAGAGAGGCTATCCGACTTGCCTAAGGTCACACAGCTAGTAAGGGGCAGAGGCAAGATTTGAACCCAAGCAGCCTGGCTAGAAAGTGCTCTGCTGTGAGTACACAGAATCACACCACACACCATTTCACAAAGAGGCCTCCTATTAAAACCGCACTCCATTCTGTGATTTACAGAATGTTGATTGAACATCTGCTATGTGCCAAGCTCTTTGTTAAGCCCTGGGATTTGCAGGGAACAAAACAGTCATGGTCCTGCTTACACTCCAGTGTCCCGGAGTAATCAAACAAATGAATCTTTACCGGCAAATGAGAAGAACATGAAGGAAAATCACAGGGTACTGGAGGAGAGAGGCAGAGGGCAGGAAGCTGATAGACTAGGCTATCAGACAAGGGGCTCCGAGGAAGTAACACTTGAGCTGAGGCTTTGAGGATGAGGAAACAGCCAGGAATAAATAATGTAGGAGAAGGAACAGCGAGAACAAAGGCTAACCGGTCAGGAACAGGGTTGGGAACAGGGTGACCGTGAGGGTCAGCAAGGAGCGGTGGTGGAGAGGCTGGGTAAGGTTAGTGAGGGGAGGGTGGTAAGACGTGAAGGCGGGGGTCAGTTCACGTGGGACCTTGTGGACCAGGGGGAGGAGTTAGGATTTTAGTCTAGGAGCAGTTGAAGGCATGTGAGGTTTGATCAGAACAGGGGCACGGTCAGGACTGAGTCTGGAAGATGCCCCCACTGCCTGCCATGTGGAGGACACTCAGGGGGAGTCTGAGATTAGAAGCCTGGGGAGGAGGCTAGGGGAGGAAGGTTCAGGAAATCTCCTATGGGGATATGGGCTGGGGCAGGAGGTGTCTGGCCTGGGGCGGGGGGGCTCCCCTGGGATGGGACCCAGGAGGAGAGGTAGGTTTGAGGAAGGGCTACAGCCTATGTAGGAACCGGGGGACCAGGAAGCTATGGGACAACTCGGTCTTGGAGCTTATGGAAGAAGTTGGAATTGGTAACTGTGATGAGGGTCTTGTTAGTGTGGAAAGGGTAGGGTGAGGTGGGGGAGGTGAGACAGCCTCTGGCAAGGGCGGGGAGAAGAGCAAGGAAGGGAGCCACTGCTTGTTAAAGAAGATAAAAGCACAGTCCGAAAGGTATAGGAAGAACCAGGAAGGGGTGAGGGGTAGGAGGTTCAGGAGGCAAAGGAAAAGGGAGCTTGAGAAGGAGGATGGGTTCAGCAGTGTTTTGGTTCAGCATTCCTGAGTGCCCCCGGTGCCCAGCACAGAGCCTGGCACACAGCAGCTGGTTCACTTTCTGCTGAATGAGGGCGCGCATGGGCGAGTTGAAGGCAAAAGTCACTTAGATACAAACGCTGAGGCCTCCAGGGCCGCATTTTATGCCTAAGGCAGGCCAACTCCCCAACTCCCCACCTCTGGCAGGGAAGCTTGAGAAAAGTGGAGTTAGAAAAGGTATCCTTGGATGGAGACATATGCAAAAGCTCAGAATGGGGCTCAAAAGCCAAGGATGAGGGTGTGAAAGATAATCAAGGGAAACTTCATTTAAAATGGTAGGCCTGGGTGCCTGGGTGGCTCAGTTGGTTGATCGACTGTCTTCAGCTCAGGTCATGATCCTGGAGTCCCAGGATCGAGTCCCACATCCGGCTCCCTGCTCAGCTGGGAGCCTGCTTCTCCCTCTGACCCTCCCCCTTCTCATGCTCTCCCTCTCATTCTCTCTCTTAAATAAATTAAATTAAATTAAATTAAATTAAATTAAATTAAATTAAATGATAGGCCGGAAGGAGGAGCTCTCCTGCTGCACCGCTCCTGGTTAATTACGGGAAGACGTGTCAATTACAGACCCCAAGGAAAGACTCTTCAACAGGAAAGAATCATCAACTACAGGAGCCAAGGGGGAAAGAGTGTAGGTTGCATCTCCTACAAGAAATCACCCTCCCTCCTCCACGACTGAGCCAATGAGAAACCAAAATCACCCTGGACTCATGCTTTTTTTTCCAATGGACTCTGGTTCAAAACCCCTCCAGAGGCGCCTGGGTAGCTCTGAAGCATGGGACTCTTGGTTTCTGCTCAGGTGATGATCTCAAGATTGTGAGATCAAGCCCGGCTCTGGGCTCTGCCTTGGGCGAGGAGCCTGCCTAAGATTTTCTCTCTCCCTCTTCTTCTGCCCTCCCCCCACCACAGGCTTGCAGTTTCTCTCTCAAAACACACAACCCCTCCCAACTTCCTCCTTCTCCATAAAATAAGGTCCTTTCCTTTGTTTGCCAGATTTGCCTATTGTTTTTTCATAGTTTGCATGTCCCAAATCATAATTCTCTGTTATTCCTGAATAACCCATTTGCTTTGGTAAAATAATGTTTTATTTTTAAGCTTAACAAGGGATATAGGCCTCTTGATGCGGTCATCCAATCCAGAAGCCAAAATTCATAGCTGGGGGAGTTGGGGGGAGAATGGGACTCCTTTGGTCAAAGTTTCTTCCAATTTCCAGCCAATTATGAAGGCAGAATCAAGAAGTGAGGCTGGACCAACCTAATCAAGAAAGTAAGAAGGTCTCTATCCACCTCAGCCAGTTGGTAAAGAACAGGTGGGTGGGGTGGAGCCAGCCTAATCAAGATGGTGGAACTAACCACGACCCCTGTTCACTGTCAGCCAATCACGGAAAGAGAACAAAATGAAGGGGCTGAACCAGTGCCTTCCACCCAGGGCAAGTTCCTAAGCTAAGCCCCTCGGTTTCTTTCCATCCTTTCTTCCTTCCTTCCCTTTCTTTCTTTTTTTCTAAAGATTTTATTTATTTACTTGTCAGAGAGAGAACGCAAGCATGGGGAGAGGCAGACAGAGGGAGAAGTAGGTTCCCCCCTGAGCAAGGAGCTGTACTTGATCCCAGGACCCTGGGATCATGACCTGAGCCGAAGGCAGATGCTTCACCAATTGAGCCACCCAGGCACCCCGACTCCATTTTAAATGAAGTTTCCTTTTATTAATTTTCACACCACTTAAGCAAGAAGGGTTCCTTAGTTCTGGAGTGCAATTCCTTTAGACTTCTTTGCATCCACCGCAGTTTGCTGTCTTTAAAAGATAGGAATTTTTTGTTTCTCCTTCCCCCACCCCCTGCCCCAGCTATTATGGAAGGAGACTGTGATATTATATTGTGATTTATCATAAGAAAAATCTTGGGGCACCTGGGTGGCTCAGCCGTTAAGCGTCTGCCTTCAGCTCGGGTCAGGATCCCAGAGTCCTGGGATTGAGCCCCGCATTAGGCTCCCTGTTCAGCGGGAAGCCTGCTTCTCCCTCTCCCACTCCCCCTGCTTGTGTTCCCTCTCTCGCTGTGGTCTCTCTGTCAGATAAAGAAAAGAAAAGAAAAGAAAAGAAAGAAAGGGGGGGAGGGAGGGAGGAAGGAAGGGAAAGAGGGAGGGAGGGAGGGAGGAAAGAAAGAAAGACCTTGGGTCCTCCATCCATTCCTGGCTCTGAGCTCCTAAAACCCTTAGAGTTTCCTATGATAAAAGCAATCAGGGTGTCTTTTGTTATGTTCATAAGGTGACTTTTGGCAAGCCCTTAGGTTACCTAAGGGTGGGGCCTGGTTGCAGGGGAAGCAACTCTGTGATTAGAGATTTGGAACTTCAGTACTTCCCCCCAACCTCCACTGTGTCATAAAGCCTCCATAAAACCCCAAAAGGCCAAGGTCAGAGAGCTTCTGGGTTGATGAACACATAGAGATTCCGGAAACATGGCGTGCTCCGAGAGGGTATGGAAGATCCGCAACCTTTCACCATACCTTCCCCTATACAGCTCTTCCATCTGGGTGTCCCTGAGTTTTATCCCTCTATAATAAACCAGCAATCTGGGTTTTTTTTACTAGTAGGTAAATTGTTTCTCTGAGTTCTGTGAGCCACCCTAGCAAATTAATCAAACCCAAAGACGTCGTAGGAGGCTCTGCTTTTTAGCCAGTGGGTCAGAAGTACAAGTAAAAACCCAGGCTTGCATCTGGCCTCTGGCAGAGGGGCCACCCCTGCAGGACTGAGCCCTCCACCTGTGGAGTCGGAAGCTATCTCTGGGCAGATAGTACTGCTCTGAGTTGAACCGTAGGACACCCAGCTGATGACCAAGAATTGCTTCCAAGAGTAATTGGAATTAGTACCAGAGCCCGCTTAGAGACCTTTTACATTCAACTTAGACATCAAACTCAATCTTTTAAAAACAAACTTGTGTTCTCCCTGTTTAATACCTCTACGGACTTCCCTTCATCCTTAAAAATCCAACCTTCTTCCTGTGACCTTCCATGCTGTGACTTGTCTCCTGCCCATCCTCTGACCTTACTTCGTGGTACTACTTCCATTGCTCACTCCAGTCCCCCTAACCCCTCTCTTCCTGGGACAAGCCAGGCTCCTTCCTGCCTGAGATTTTGCACTTACTGCTCTGCTTAGAACTCTCTTCCAGGTGTTTCTGTGGCTCTCCTCACTTCAGGTCTCAGCTCAGATACTGGGTCCCCAGCGAGGGCTTTCCTGACCCACTATGTCATAAGTCCTTCTTCTTGCTCCCCCAATTTCACCCTGGTTTTTGTTGTTGTTGTTGTTGTTGTTTTCTATAATATTGACTACTACCTAGAATTGTGCTGTCTAGGACAGTAGCCACTAACCGCATGTGGCCAGTTTAATCTAAATTAATTATAATTAAATAAAAAATTGAGTTCTTCAGTTGCACTAGCCACATTCCAAGTGCTCACTCAGTAGCCACATGCGCCTAGTAAATACTATATTGGATAGAATGGCTTTGAGAACATTTCTGATTGCTGAAAGTTCTATTAGACAGCGCTGACCTACAACTACCTTGTTGCTTTACATTTGACTTTCTTCTGTGTCCTCTTAATATACCATAAGTTTTATAGAGGCAAATACCTCATTTATCTAAATCAGCACTGAACCACTAAGGTCTGAAACAGTGCCTGGCACACGATAGCAGTTGCCCAATAAATGTTCACTGAATATATGGATAAGCCCCATGGCACTTGGCAAAGTGGACGCACAAAAGCATTTGAACACGTGCATGTGAGCAGAAAGCAGAAGCCTCCTCATAAACTTTACTGCTCTTAACAAATGCTAATGGACGGGAGACTTCCTCCAGTACAGGTGGATGATTGATGTCCGAATTCAAAGGCTCCAGAAGGTGCAGTTCATGACTCTTTGAGGGAGGTGAGCTTTCAATACGATCTCACACTTTATGTTTCTGGACTGCAACTATAATGGAGCAAATGATCGTAACGGAGCCCACCAGGATGCTTGAGATGCTGAAGCCCAGGGCCAGTCTGGAATTGATCTGTGCTTTCCTCTGATTCCCATGAAAGCTGGCTTGCCGGGTCTGTGGGGATAAAGGCAAGCTGGTGGGAGTGTTACCCAGGGACGAGGGTGATAAGGAAGGACATCCCAGGGGGAGGTGGGGAGTGCAAGACCAGGAATGGTGGTGTGAGGGAGGTAAGGGCAGGGTTCAGTCTCCCAGTGGAAAAAGGAAGAGGAGCAGTGAAGGGGACCCTGGGGAAGAACGAGGGCAGCTAGATGGTGAAGGAGGGAGTAAATTCTCCAGGAGGAACACAAAGAGGTCCGTAGGAAGGAATAGGGGGATGGGGAGGGACGGAGGAGGCATATTTGGGAACAATGGGAATGGGTAGTAGCCAAACAGTGCCCACCTTGAGGGAGAAGAAGAGGGCCAGGATTGCCAGCAGAATGAAGAAGAAGAAGGAAAGGATGGAAATAAACAAATAATCCTTTTCTGGGGGATTCAAGGACCTCAGGACGATTGGCTGCATTGGTGTGACCTTGAACTCCAGGTTCCTGGGCTCAGTCATAGCCATGGATCTTGGCCTGAGGAGGAGACGCTGGGTGGGCAGAATCTGCAGACAGGAAATGGGTCCCGGACAGGGAACATCTAAATTCCCAAGAAATGAAGATCAGCTAAACCAACCCCTCTGCCTAGAAAGGCACTGAAAACAGATACTGCCCCAAGCCAGAACCCACTACACCTCTGCATTCCTGTATAATAGCCTTACTGGCCCTATGACAAAATTCAACCCTCCTCTATCCTCTCACAATTCCTCTCTGTACCCCTATTACGCCCTCCATGTCTCCCTCCAACTGGTTCACTTTCCTCTTCTAAACTCTCCCCACCCCTCTCCACCCACATGCACTTAAACTCACTGCTCTTTTCTGATTATCCCATCAAAAACCTAGTTAATGGCCCTAGGACTTCCCTGGGCTTCTCAGTTCCTGAGAATGTCCAGGTGATTTGTGTCGTGGGGCGTAGGCTTCTCTACTGGTCACCACTCATTAAGATTAGGGGCTCAATCGCCAAACTGTGGAAAGAGCCAAGATGCCCTTCAACAGATGAATGGATCAAGAAAATATGGTCCATATATACAATGGAATATTATGCCTCCATCAGAAAGGATGAATACCCAACTTTTGTTTTAACATGGACGGGACTGGAAGAGATTATGCTGAGTGAAATAAGTCAGGCGGAGAGAGTCAATTATCATATGGTCTCACTTACATATGGAGCATAAGGAAAAACATGGAGGACATTGTGAGAGGG
>CM052888.1:37194160-37226332 GCA_028534135.1 Potos flavus
GTGGAGACCTGGAACCCTCATTCATTGCTGGTGGGAATGAAAAATGGCATAGTGTTCTGTAAAAACAGATTGGAAGCTTCTTATAAAGTTAAACACACATTTATCCTGTGACCCAGCAACCCCACTTCTGGGTATTTACCCTAGATTAATGGAAACATGTTCACATAAAGTTTTATGAGAATATTTACAAATACTCTACTCACAATCTCCAAAAATAGAAACAATTCAAATGTCCCTCAATGAGGGGGTGGATGAACAAACTGCATAGACGGATACATTGGAATGTTACTCAGAAGTTATGTGGAACAGACTGGTGATATACTCAACAACTTGGATACATCTCAAAGTCATTAGGCTGAGGGAGAGAAGCCACTTTCAAAAGGTTATATACTAAGAGTGATGTCCATGAAAATGACAAGAGTAAGGAATTTCAAAATCCCATCCCGCCCATGAAAGCAGTGAATAAACTAACAAAAACTGTCAAAATCAACTTTATCAGAATCGAGGGTTTACAGCAACCAGGCAAATGGTTAATCAGGTGAAAATAAAACCCACTAGTGTCAGTAAGAGAGCTTTGTGGTGGGGCGCCTGGTTGGCTCAGTGGGTTAAAGCCTCTGCCTTCGGCTCAGGTCATGATCTCAAGGTCCTGGGATCGAGCCCCACGTCGGGCTCTCTGCTCAGCAGGGAGCCTGCTTCCCCCCTCTCTCTGCCTGCCTCTCTGCCTACTTGTGATCTCTCTCTCTGTCAAATAAATAAATAAAATCTTAAAAAAAAAAAAAAAAAAAGAGGGACGCCTGGGTGGCTCAGTTGGTTAAGCGGCTGCCTTCGGCTCGGGTCATGATCCCAGAGTCCTGGGATCGAGTCCCGCATCGGGCTCCTTGCTCGGCGGGGAGCCTGCTTCTCCCTCTGCCTCTGCCTGCCTCTCCGCCTACTTGTGATCTCTCTCTCACTCCCTCTCTGACAAATAAATAAAATCTTTAAAAAAAAGAGAGAGCTTTGTGGTGTTTTAGCTTATACTGGAACCATTTCCCCACTCCCCACATCAATTGTAGACAACAGCCCACATTCCCAGTACAAGTTCTTAGTACCCATCCTTAGGGATTAGATATAAAATTCATTCTCAAAGAATCATGGTTGTTGCTTTGACCTATCTGGTGGCCCCATGAAAGACCAGCTCAAAAGACTTGCCTTTATTTTCTCTAACTGAGAATAGTCATAGGGATGAGGAAGTTACTAGAGGTGGGGGAGGTGTCCAAGGCAAGTTAGACAAGTAGGCTAGAGGGAAAACAGTTGGGGCAAACCATAGACAAACCAAAGAGCTTTGGAAGAAAAGCTGGAGAATGAGATGCTTGGGAAACAAGGCTGTAGAAAAGCTTCCACATATTCCTGGGAATCTAGAAGTTTGCTTGTTTGTCCACTGGGCGCAGAGCCTGCTTAAGATTCTCTCTCCCTCTGCCCTCTTCCCCACATTGTGCAAGCATGCACACATGCTCTCTCTTAAAAAAAAAGTTAATAGACACATCCCTGAGGAGATTCAGACATTAGATTTATCAGCTAGAGATTTTTAAATCAACTATTTAAAATATACTCAAAGAACTATAGGAAACCATGAGAATGTGGAATACACACTATCAATACAAAGAAATCATAAAAAGGAACCAAATAGAAGTTCAGGAGTTAAAGAAGACATTATCTGAAATGAAAAATTCAGTAGAAAGATGCAAAAGCAGAATTGAGCAAACAGAAGAAATAATCAGTGAACTTGAAATAGATCACTTGACATTACCTAGCTGAAGAGCAGAAAGAGAAAATTGTGAAGAAAAATGAACATAGCCTAAGGCACTTGTGGGACCCCACCAAATGTATCAATATACGCATAATAGGAGTCTCAGGAGGAGAGGAGAGAAAGAAAAGTGAGTGAAGAATATTTGTAGAAATAATGGCCAAAAAACTTTCCTAATTTATCAATCTTTTTTTTAGATGTGGGGGGAGAAAGAGTGGTGGTGGTGGGGAGTCTGCTTGAGATCCTCTCTCCCTCTGCCCCTCCCCCTGCTTGCGCTCTATAAATAAGTAAATTAAATAAATAAATAAAATCTTAAAAAAAAAAAAAGAACATACTCCAAATATATACTGTCTACGCTTCAGAGCCAAAGACATAAATAGGTTGAAAGTGAAAGGATGGGAAAACATATTCCATACAAATACAACCAAAAGAGAGCTGGAGTCACTATCCTAATATCAGAAAAATAGACCCCAAAACAAAATTATTATGAGATAAAAAAGGACATTATATAATGATAAAAGAGACAATCCATCAAAGATATACCAGTCATAAACATATATTCACCTAACACAGAGTTCCAAAATATATGAGGCAAAAACAGAAGTGAAGGGAAAACAGAGAACAATAATAGTGGGATATTTCAACACCTGAATTGCAATAATGGAAACAGAAGACCTGAACAATACTTTATATTAACTAGACCTAACAGACATCTTTAGAACATTCCACCCAACAAGAGAAGAATACGCATTCCTCACAAGTGCACATGGAACATCCTCAGGACAGATCAAATGTTAGACCAAAACAAGTCCAAATATATATATATAAACATTAAAATAATATAAAGTATGTTCTCCAACCACAATGGAATGAAATTAGAAATCGGTAAGAGAAGAAAATCTGAAAAATTTGAATATGTGGAAATTAAACAAGACACTCCTAAACCACCAATGAGTCAAAGAAATCAAAGGAAAATTAGAAAATGCTTTTAGGTGAATGAAAACAAAAATACAACATACCAAAACTTAGGGCATGCAGTAAAAGCAGTGCTCATAGGGAAATTTATAGCCGTAAATTTCTACATTAAAAATGAAGAAAGATCTCGAATCAACAACCTAACCTTCCATCTTAAGTATCTATAAAAACAAGAAAAAACTCAGCCCAAAGCAAGCAGAGGGAAAGAAATACTAAAAATTGCAGGGGCAATAAATTAAATAGAGAATAAACAGAGAAAATCAATGAAACCAAATAGTTCTTTGAAAAGAACAACAAAATTGGCAAACTTTAAGCTAGACTGGCCAAGAAAAAGAGAAGACCCAAATTACTAAAATCAGAAATACTTTCAAAAGTGAAGACACCACCAACCTTATAGAAATAAAAAGGATTATAAGAGAATACTATGAACAATTACACGCCAACAAATTAGATAACCTAAATGAAATGCACAAATTCCTGGAAAGCCATAAACTACCAAAGCTGACTCATGAAGAAACAGACATTTTGAGTTAGCCAATAACAAGTAGAGAGTAAATCAGTTTAAAACCAAACCAAACCAAAGGACAACAACAAAAACTTCCAGCAGAGAAAATCCCAGGCCCAGAAAGTTTCACTGGTGAATTCTATCAAATGTATAAAGAATTAAAATGAATCCTTTTCAAACTCTTGCAAAAAAGAGAAGAGGACAGAATACTTCCTAACTTATTCCATGAGGTTAATGGCACCCTGATATCAAACCATACAAAGATATCAGGAGGGGGTGGCTGGGTGGCTCAGTGGGTTAAAGCCTCTGCCTTTGGCTCAGGTCATGATCTCAGGGTCCTGGGATCGAGCCCCACATCGGGCTCTCTGCTAGGCGGGGAGCCTGCTTCCCCCTCTCCCTCTGCCTGCCTCTCTGCCTACTTGTGATCTCTCCCTCTCTGTCAAATAAATAAATAAAATTTTTTAAAAATTAAAAAAAAAAATCAAAGATATCAGGAGAAAAGAACAGACCAATATCCCCATGAATACAAATGCAAAAATCCTCAACAAAATACTAGCCAACCAAATTCAGCAGCATGTTAAAGGGATTATACCCCATGAGCAAGTGGGATTCATCCCAGGAATGCAAGGTGGTTTAACATACAAAACTCAATCAAGGTAATACACCATATTAATACAATGAAGGGGAGAAAATGGGTTATCTCAACTGATACAGAAAAAGTGCTTGACAAAATTGAATACCCCTTCAGGATTAAAAAAAAAAACAAAAACACAGAATGTTAGAAATAGAGGGAAACTAGCTCAACCTGATAAAAGGCATCTAGGGAAACCCCACAGCTAACATCGTATTTAATGATGAAAGACCTGATGCCCTCCCCACTAAGACCGGGAACAAGCCAAGGACATCTGCTCCTACCATTTCTATTTAACACTGTACTGAAATTTCTAGCTAGGGCAATTTGGCAAGGGAAAGAAACAAAAATCATCCAAATTGGAAAGGAGGAATCTTTAACAATTTCTGTCCACAGATGACATGATCCTGCGCTTAGAAAAGTTCTAAAGAATCCATCAAAAAAAAAAAAAAAAAAAAACTGCAATAGCTATTAAATTATTTCAGCGAAGTTGGACACTGAGATCAACATGTAAATATCAATTGTATTTTAGTACACTAGCAATGAACAATCTGAAAATGAGATGAAGAAAACCATCCCATTTACAAAAGCATCAAAAAGAATACTTAGAAGTAAATTTAATCAAAGGAGGTACAAGACTTGCACCCTAAAAACTATAAAAACATCTCTTAAAGAAACTGAAGAAGGCTTAAAATAACTGAGATCTCTTGCGTTCATTGATTCCAAGACTTAATATTTTTCAGATGCTAATACCTTCCCAATTGTTCTACAAGTTCAATGCAATCTCTACCAATCTCTATCAAAATTTCAACTGCTTTCTTTTCTTTCTTTTTTTTTTTTTACTTTTTTAAAGATTTTATTTATTTGAAAGAGAGCACAAGCAGGGGAGAGGGGCAGAGGGAGAAAGAGGCTCCCCACTGAGCAGAGAGCCTGATGCGGGACTCTGTCCCAGGACCCCCGGGATCATGACCTGAGCCGAAGGCAGACATTTAACCCACTGAGCCACTCAGGGGCCCCTCAACTGCCTTCTTCGCAGAAGTGGACAAACTAATTCTAAAAATCATACAAAACTGCAGGGGACCACGAATAACTAAAACAATCTTGAAAAACAAAGTTGGAGGACTCCTATTTCCTGATTTCAAAGCTTTGATTAAAGCTACAGTAATCACAAAGAGTACTGCACTGGCCGAAGGATAGACATATTGAGCACTAGCAGGAGAATTGAGATAGAAAAAAACCCATGCATCTATGGTCAATTTTAGTGTACCAAGGGTACCAAGCTCAGGGATCCAGGGACATCTCACCACCAGGGTTCTGTGGCATGACCTACAGGGCATAAAGGAGAGCAGACTGAGGATGACCATGGCCAGGGAAAGGGTCTCAGCACAATGGCCAGAAGAATGGACATCAGAGACATCAGTGAATGGAGACCAGGCTGAACCAACTCTGCAGGTCAGAAGAGCCCTGAAAGGTGGCACCATCCCAAGGTGGGGCAGCCTGGCCCCCACACCACCCCCACTGACCCAGTATGTTTCCTTACTGTCCTCTATCTAGAGTTTCCTGATTTCCCTCCCTTCTTGATTTATCCTTCCTGTCCCCAGCAACTCTCCCTGACACCCAAAGGCCCTCTCCTTGTCCTCCATAACACTGTTTCTGTCCCCAGTGAATTTTCTCTGTCCTCATTTAAATCCAGTCTTCCCATAATCCTTTCTTGTCTCCTTATGACCTTGCCTCTTGCCTCTATGATGACACTGTCTCCTTGTAACACCCTATCCCCACTCTTTATCCCTCTACAAAAGCTCCCCCATTTACCCTGCAGTGTGTCCCCTATAAGCTCTCCCAGTCCTCCTATAACCCTCTCCCATTCCCTCATTCACCGCCCCCCCGTCCTCCCTTAATTTGACCCTAGTCCCCTACCAGTCTCCTTCATCCTCTAACCATCTCTCTTTCTTCCTCACCCCCTCTCTGTCCACACATGATCCTACCCTCCTCTTTAACTTCCCCTACTCTTTCCGATAGCGCTCCGCTTAACCTCACTAAGGAGCTAGGGCCGTGCCTCCAATTCCTCAGGCCTGGAAGTTGCCATGGGGGGAGTGACGTCATGGGGCGTGGTCTCTGTGCTCAACAATACGCCCTTCGCCCTTATTTCCTCGATGTGATTGGCTGTTAAAATAGAAAGGGTGGAGTCCCAAGTGTTTAGTTCAGATTTCTCCTTCCTTCCCTTGAAAATGAGGCTGGCACCTAGGAAAACCTCTTCTGCTGAAAGAATTGGTTGGGGCTTTAGTTATTTCCATTTATCCTCCAGCCTGAACTCTTGATTGGTTCAACGTGTAAAATATGCGGGTCTCACTCACCGCTAGGTATATTCGTGATTGAACCTCTGATTGGTTCCATGCATACAGAGGACAGGATTTATTAATTCATTAAACGTATTTTAATTGGGGGATGCCTGGGTGGCTCAGTCGGTTAAGCGGCTGCCTTTGGCTCAGGTCATGATCCCAACGTCATAGGATCGAGTCCCACATCAGGCTCCTTGCTCAGCCGGGAGCCCGCTTCTTCCTCTCCCTCTGCCTGCTGCTTCCCTGCTTGTGCTCTCTCTCTCTGTCTCTCTCTCTCTGTCTCTCTCTCTCTCTCTCTGACAAATAAATAAATAAAATATTTAAAAAAAAACAAAAATAAAACATATTTTAATTAGGAGCCTACTGTGTGTCAGGCCCTGTGCTGAGTCACCAGGGAACAGTGATGACCAAAGCAAACAAGGCCATGGTTCTTCTGGAGTTAACAATTCATGGGGGAGATGGAAGATAAACAGCCAAATAACCCCCAACGACTTCAGAATGGATCAGTGACTATGATGGTAATAGTCAGAAGGAAGGAAGGAGGTCTGACAGAAGAGGGAGGGACCATTTGAGCTCAGATGTGCAGGATGAGCTAGCCAAGAGCAGATCTAAGGAAATGAGAGAGTTCCAGGCAAGAGGGCAGTGAGTGCAAAGGTCCTGAGGTGGGAGTGAGGTTTGTGTGTTCCAGGAGCAGGAACAAGAGCCTGTGGTTGGAGTAGGGGAGTCATGAGGGGAAGATGTGAGGAGGGTAGAAAGCAGACTAGGCAGGGTTTAGACATCTGAATGAGGGTTTAGATTTGATCCTAAGAGTCACAGGAACCTTCTAAAGGCTGTAAATCTGGGAGAGATGAGATGTGATTTAGATCGTGGAGAAGCTCTGGCTGCCCTGAACAGATTGAAAAGTGGGAGGCATAGGTTCCTCATGTACCAGGAACCTCAAACCCTCACAAAGCAGAAGCTGGGTCAAAGGGTGAGCAGGGCAGGTGTAAGGGAGGTGTCCCCACTTCCAACCTTCATAGCAGCATTCTCTGAGATAAGGCATGACTGGCTATGGTCTGTCCGATTTCCAGCTAATCTGGGTCCCTCTCCTGCCCTGTTCAACCGACTTTGGTGTAGGTCCAAGAAAAGCAAAGTCCTCTCAACTCTTATCCAGGGGTCTTAGAGTCACCAGGACACACTTCTTCCCCTGCCCTATACAAATCTGTATCACCAGGCCCCTGCAGACCTCACAAACCTCAGCTCTACCCTCTCTCCTCTGACTCACTTTACCCCAAGCTAAAGCCCACCAGAAACAGTGTCTTACCTAGCCATTGGAGCCAGGAGCAAAAGGAAAAATGTGCACCCTATTATATACATGTTTTTAACTGGTTAGTTTTTTCAGAATATGAAAGTAGTTAAAAATATACTTAAAGAAAAGTAGTTATATTAAAACAGTTTTTTCTAAGTTTACATATTTATACTCTCATAACTAATTTGTTACAATCTTACTTTCTTAGCTTTAATGAAATCAATCTCATCAATAATATTTTCAAAATTTCTTTATCTTTTTTTTTTTAAGATTTTTATTTATTTGACAGAGAGAGACACAGCGAGAGAGGGAACAGAAGCAGGGGGAATGGAAGAGGGAGAAGCAGGCTTCCTGCCAAGCAGGGAGCCTGATGCGGGACTCGATCGCAGGACTCTGGGATCATGACCTGAGCTGAAGGCAGCCGCTTAACAACTGAGTCACCCAGGTGCCCCTCTTTATCTTGTTTTTAACTGAGAGAATTGCCACATTGACAATCTCCCTTGAATAAATAAATAACTTAGATAATTTTAAAATAATTTCAGCTGACTGAAACATCTTTTTTATTTTTTTCTAATATTTTGCTTATTTATTTGAGAGATAGAGCAAGTGAGAGAGCACAAGCAGGGGGTGTGGCAGAGGGAGAAGCAGGCTCCCTGCTGAGCAGGGAGCCCAACTCGGGACTTGATCCCAGGACCCCGAGATCATGACCTGAGCCAAAGGCAGACACATACCAGACTGAGCCAGCCAGGCATCCCCTGAAACTGCTTTTATAGGACATCAGTGTATTGTTAAAAAAAAAACAAAAACAAAACACTCTCAAGTTCACTTTCAAATTTGGATAAGATTGTACTAAGCAAAATTTGTGCATCAGGTTTAGAAGATCCAAACCTGACATTGATAAGACAAGCTATTTATATACCATACTGCTTACAACTGTTTCAGATTAAATTTCCACACTACTTGAAGCACCAGAATATTTAAGATCGAACTCAGCAGGAGATTATCTTTCCTGTGGGTAAAAATTTTAAATCTTAACACGCTGGGACACCTGGGTGGCTCAGTCAGTTCAGTGTCTGCCTTCGGCTCAGGTCATGATCCCAGGGTCCTGGTATCAAGCCCCGGATTGGGCTCTGTGCTCAGAGGGGAGTCTGCTTGTCCCTCTGCCCCTCCTCCCGCTCATGCACACACACTCTCTCTCTAAAATAAATACATAAAATCTTAAAAAAATTAAGACACTTTAATTTTTCATATCTCCATTTCTATGTAAAACTAGGATGTCTATAATCAACTTTATTTGTATTGATTATATAATTACATTACAAAAGTCATGAGCACTTTTATAATATTTTTTATAATTGTTTTTTAATAATTGATAATCTCTAGCGATTAATACATTTCCAATTTTTTTACTTTTCTTTTTTCATTTATATTCAAATTTGGCATATCTGTTCCTATCTCTTGCTATTCATCCAACATATTTTCAAAGTAACTTTCATTTATTGTAAGCAAAGGACTCGATCTTCTATTAAGTGTAGAGCTTTATATACAAATATCATTTTTAAATTATGGAACTTAACTAACTTTTCTACCCATTAAATAGATTTTCCCATACAGATAAATAGCATAAATACTTGTAATCTATTTGCACCAAGATGTTCCTGATTTCAGCATAATGTATTTTGTCATCTGATCTCATATCTTTTAACAAATGCCTTTAATTTTTGTGCAATGCCTGGATTTCATTTGATCTTGATGGTTACCAGGCATACATAAGTGTTTTTACAGTGGTTTTTAGCATAAGTATATATTCTTCTGTACAATTCTAAAAAAGGTTATTGTATTTAAATTCGCTGAAGCAGCATTTTTGCATATTAAATTAAGAGTATGAGCTGAGTAAGATACATACTTAGCAGAATCATGTTTTGTGGAGATACTGATTTGTATGCCTTGTACGTATTTGGTCTGTTATAATACCTTACTTTGCACTTAACTGTCATGTCTCCTAGGCCTCCTCCGGTTGGTGAGAGTTTCTCACTTGTTTTGAATGACCTTGGTGTTAAAGTCAGGTAGTTAAGGATAATACACCGCTGAGTAGGGAACCCAATTCAGGGCTCCATCCCAGGACCCTGAGATTATGACCCAAGCCAAAGGCTGACATCGTCATCATGTCACATAATTAGTATGTTTTTTGTGGTGAGAACATTTAAGATCCACTCTTTCAGCAACTTTCAAGTATATGATAGATAACTAATATAATATTATTAATATAATATACATAATATAATATACATAATATAATATATATTAATATAATACAACATAATCTAAATATAATATATAATCACTATGTTGTACATTAGATCCCCAGAACTTATTTACCTTCTAACTGGAAACTTGTACCCTGTGAAGGCTCAGCTCTTCACTAGCCCTGCTGACAGACGAGGGAGGAGAGAGGTAAATCTTAGTGGTGCTAGCCTACCTCTAACTGCCTCCCGGGTGGAGATGTCACAGCATCTCCCTGCTTGGTCCCACGGATACTGCCCCTGCTGGATAATCAGAGTGTTGTCATCTGCTTCGGCCAGGTGAGGGATGGAAGATGAGTTCCCCACTCAGCTCCAACAAAACCATGGAGAATTGTGTGTGTGTACTGGGGGGAAGGGAGAGTTCTTCTGTTGGTGTTTGGCTGGAATAGGGCAGGTATTGCCAGAAACATTTCCTGTTGTTAGGCCACCCTTTTCCTGTCCTTTGGCTACGGGAAACAGCTTTTCTTTGGAGCTCTTATGTCTGTGCTTGTTGGCAGTTCTGGGTTGGAGGTATCCTGTGCAAGATATGGGGGGAGAAATCAACCCAGGAGACTCACCACTGTGTGGTTCCTCCAGTTCTGAGGTCATCAGGCTGTCTTCTACCCCTTTCAGAGTCTTCCTATCCTTATTTGTTGGGTTATGTCCGGGGATTTTAGATGTCAGACGTTTATTCCTCCTGGGAGGAATGGGGCTTTGCCCTCTTAGTAGAACCGAAGCTTCTATACTCTTGCCTTTTTAAAAGATTTATTTTTAATTTTTAAGTGATCTCTATATCCAACATGGGGCTCGAACTTAAAACCCAGATATCAAGAGTCACATGCTCCACCAACTGGGCCAGCCAGGCACCTCTGTATTTTCTTTTCTATATCAGCTGTTCCACTCTTTTGCCCATTTTGTAATTATGTTGTCTACCTTTCTGGGTTATGTATGTATGTATTGATATAATTCACATACCATAAAATTCACCATTTTGAAGTAGATAATTCAGTGGATTCTAGTATATTCACAAGGTTGTGCAGCCATCACCACTGTCTAATTCCAGAACATTTCCATCACCACAAAAAGAAGCCTCATATCTATCAGTAGTTTCTCCCATTTCTGCCCCCCTTCCACCCCCTGGCAAATGCTAACCTTTCTGTCTCTATGGAATTGTCTGTTCTGGACATTTCATGTCAATGCAATCGTGCGATATGTGGCTTTGTGTGTCTGATTTCTTTCACTTGGCATGTTTTCAAGGTTCATTCATATTATAACACATAACAATCCTTCATTCCTTTTTTATGGCTGAGTGATAATCCATCGTATGGATAATACCACATCTTATTTATCCATTAATGTGTTCGAAGACATTTGGGCTGTTTGCACTTTTTGGCTCTTATGAATAATACTAATATGAATGTTTGTTTTCATTTCTCCCGGGTATATACAAAAGACTGCTGGTTTAACTTCTTAAGGAACCGCCAAACTGCTTCTCTGCAACAGTGTATTAAGCATGTCTTTTTATTTTGGTGCTTTGATATCTTGGGGCCTTGCTGACCCTGGAAAGACTTCCTCTCCCAGAGCTAGCTAATTCCTGGAGACCACAAATGACTCCCCCGGGAGCATGCCTTTCATGTGCAAACCAACCAATCCAGAGCTCATCCCAAACCTCCTCCTTTAGTGGGCTGTCACTGGGCTCTTACACTCCAGACCATTATCCCTCTACACTCGTCACCCCAGGGCCAGGTACCAGACGACTAGAGACAGCCTCTACATCCAGAGCCCACTGAAATTATTCAAACAAGTCAATCTTTAGCCTGCTTGCCCTGCTTTGGCATCCTTTTCCTGACAAAACCACTAGAAAGGCATTTTGCCGGGCTGCCTGGGTGGCTCAGTGGGTTAAAGCCTCTGCCTTCAGCTCAGGTCATGATCTCAGGTCATGATCTCAGGGATCGATCTGGGATCGAGCCCCGCATTGGGCTCTCTGCTCAGCGGGGAGCCTGCTTCCCCCTCTCTCTGCCTCCCTCTCTGCCTACTTGTGATCTCTCTCTCTCCATCAAATAAATAAATAAAATCTTAAAAAAGAAGGAAAGAAAGAAAGAAAGAAAGGCATTTTTCCCAGGTCTTCCCCTCACCTCCTCTGTGTCCTGGCTGACCTTGGCACTTCTGTTGCCCTGTACCGGGTGGTGTGCCCCCTCATCTTAGGAACTATGAGTAATGATCTCTCTTTTCAATGGCAGTCATCTCCTGATCTGTTGGCCTCGCCATGCCTGAATAATAATAAAGCCTACATTTTATTTATTTTTTTTTAGGATTTTACTTATTTATTTGACAGAGAAGGAGAGAGCATAAGCAGGGGGAGGAGCAGAGGGAGAGGGAGAAGCAGGTTCCCTGTAGAGTAGGAAGCCCAACGTGGGCCTTGATCCCAGGACCCCCAGATCAAGACCTGAGCCAAAGGCTGATGCTTAACCGACTGAGCCACCCAGGTGCCCTAAAGCCTACATTTTAAAAGAAGCAGCTGTACCATTTCACATGCTCACCAGCAATGAATAAGAGTCTTAGGACTTAATTTTTCCACACCTTTACCTGCACTTATTTTTCTTAAAAGAAAAAAAGAGCGTTATTATAGCCATCCTGGTGGCTGTGAAGTGATATGCCATTGTGGTTCCGATTTGCATTTCTCCAGTGACATGATGATATTGCATATCTTTTCCTGTGCTTATTAGTCATTTGTATATCTTCTTTGGAGAAATGTCTATTGAAATCCTTTGCTCATTCCAAAACTTTGTTTTTTTGTCTAATTGTTGAATATCTTTTTTAAGTAAGGTCGACGCCCAATGTGGGGCTTGAATTCAGGACCCTGAGATTAAGAGTCGCACGCTCCACTGACTGAGCCAGCCAGGCACCCCAAATATCTTTTTGTTTTTAAGGTATAGATATTCTATGTGGTTTTTTAGGTATAAGTCATTGGTCGTTTATATACATAGCACAAGTATATTTTCCTATACTGTGACTTTCCTTTTTTACTCTCTTAATGGCATTTGGGGAAGAACAGAAGTTACTCATTTTAATGTAGTCCAATTTATCAACTTTTTCCTCATGTTGAGTTTTGTGTCCTATTTAGGATATCTGTGCTTTGTCTAAAACCAGGAAATTGTCTTCTATGCTATCTTCTAGAAGTTCAACTGTTTTATATTCCAGATTCAGATCTGTGATCATTCTGGAATTTATTTCTGTATATAGTGTGAGGTTGGGTCTAGATTAAATTATTTCCAGGGGCACCTCGGTGGCTCAGTCAGTTAAGTGTCTGTCTTTGGCCCAGGTCATGATCTCAGGGTCCTGGGATCAAGTCCCACATCAGGCTCCCTGCTCAGTGGGGAGCTGCTTCTCCCTCTCCCTCTGCCCCACCCTGCTGGTGCTTTCTCTTTCTCTCAAATAAATAAAGTATTTTTAACCAATTAAAAAAAATTATTTCCATATGGATATGCAATTCACTCTGCACCATTTATTGGCAAGTATATCCTCTACCTACTACACTACAGTGCCACCTTTACCACAAATCAAATGACCACGTATATGTGGGTCTGTTTCTAGACTCTGTTGCATTAGTCAACATGTCTATACTTACACCAATATCACACGATGTCTTAGTTAGTATAAAATTCTAGTAAGGCCGGCTATTTGTTACTGTAAGTCTTCCGACTTTGTGTTTCTTCCTCAAGATTGCCTTGGCTCTTCTTACAGTTTTGGATTTCCATATACATTTTAGGATTAGCTTAACAATGTCCACCAAAAAAAAAAAAAAAATGGTTCTATAGATCAATTGGGAGAGTTGACATCTTTACCATATGATCTCCAATCCATGAACATGGTCTAATCCTTCCTTGTATTTAGGTTTTCTCTAGTATTTTTCACTAATGTTTTACAGTTTTATGTGCAGAGGTCCTGAGGGGGAAGAGGTCATAAGAACCTCCAATTTGTCTACCAAGTCGGGCAGGAGTTTTGGGTAACCTGGGTACCTACTACTTGCAGTCGGCATGTGAAGAGAAGCAGCAGTCTTCAGGGACTGAGCCCTTAACCTGTGAGATCTGATACTGTGTCCAGGTAGACAGTGTCAGAATTAAATTATAGGACATACAGCTAGTGCCACAGAATTGCTTGCTGTCAGAAAAATCCCTACACATTTGGTGATCAGAAGTGTCAGAAGTGGAGTATTCTGTATGAGTAGTAAAGGAGGCAAACGGTAGGAAATACTGGGGTTTTCCTTACACAGATGTTAATTTGCTTTTTTCATCTCATTTTTTCATGAGTATACAGAGTTTTGCAAGAGCTACATGCTGTGTGATACATAGCAACAGACTGAATGCAGAAGCAGGTATGAAAATCCAGTTATCTTCTATTCAGCCAGACATTAAAGAAATTGGCAAAAATGTAAAACAATGCCACTCCCCTCACAAATGTTTTGGGAAATATAGTTATTTTCATGACAACATTGCTATCTGTATTAGCATGCGAAGGTTTTTTACTGTTATTTTAAAATTAATTTTTCCAGCTTTAACCCCGATATAGAAAATACCAATAGGTACAACTCACATAAGCGAAAGCTTTTGGAGGTTTCTCAAAAAATTTAGGAGTGAAAGGGGTCCTGAAACCAAAGAGTTTGAGAACTGATGTTTTTGAGTCCTCATCAGCACTTGGTTGGGTCCTGCTCCCCTGCCCGTCAGTAAGGGCTCTCCTGTGCGCCCTCGCCTGCCAGCAGTGCCACACACTGGAGATCTGAGGAACTGCAGGGCATCACGTGCTTGTGGTCCTAATACCTACTCATTAGGATGTAACTTATCTTCAGAGGTCTGAGAATCAGCCACGCAGCTCCCCCTTCTCTAAGTCCTGTAACACCACCTCTTCATTTTGTCCTCCCAGCTCTAGGAGTAGGAATGGAGTTACCTTAGTCTTTACCTTTTGCTCTTACGGGATTCCAATCCCTGTGTGGCCAACCCTCTGTTTCAAATCCCCTCTTTTGCAAATACCTATGGTATCTGTTGTCCTGACTGAACTCTGATTGATATGCCTGCTATACTGAATATCCTCTCATTAGATGCCTTCAAGAGGGCCCTGTAGTCCTACAGGAAGTTTCCCTTCCAAAGCTAGTTTTGGGGATGTCTTTTCCACAATGAAACCATCTGTGATTAAGGCCTGGCATTCATAAATATCTTGCCTGCATTCACACACATTCCATCCCCCCGTCCCAACATGCAGAGGGTGAGGGATGGTTCCCACGTGCTCTGAATCCTACTCATTCTTCTCCTTCTGCTTCCCCTCCTCCTCCTTCACTACCACCACCATCATCATCATCACCATCTTATATTATACTATGTGCCAGGCATTTTACATACATTAATTTACTTAATCCTCATAGTTAAATGAGGGAGAAGCCACTATTATCCCTATTTTAAAGATGAGAAAACGTGCCCAGAGAGATTAAGTGACTTGCACATGGTAACACAGCTAGTTAGTGGCATGGCAGAGATTCAACCTACGTAGTCTAGTTCCAAGGCCCAGGCATGTTGATTATGTCCACATTTATTGGGTGATTACTTTGTGTCCAGTCCTGTTCTGATATTGAGGCAACAGGGAGAACAAATGAATATCCTCAGCCCCACTAAACCATCTCTCCCACATCTCCATCCTCTGTCTCACTGGCACATTGTCTATCTCATCTTTCCCACCAAAAATGAAACAAATAAAAAAAAAACAAAAACACTTTCTGTGGCCCCTCAGCCCCCTCGAACTATGAATCTGGGCTTGTTTGTGGGTTCATCTGTAATTCCAGAGACAAAAGGAGAGTCACAACATGGGAACATGCTACCATCTTTTCAACATCTCCATCTAGTGGAATATGCCCAAGTCATTCCCATCTTTAAAAAAAAAAAAAAAAATCACTCTAACTCCCCTGCTCCTCTCCCAGTCCTGCTTCTCTTGGCCCTTCATCAACAAACTTCTTGAAGCAAATGTCTATATCATTTCCACTTCCACATCTCACACTCAATCCATGGCTCTCTGAAATCAGGCAATGGCCCTCTAGCGCCCCAGAAATTGGAACCCACATTCTTCTCAGCCCCTCCTTTCTTCTTCACCTCCAAAGTTTTGGAAAGTGTTATCTACACTCTGCCTACACTCCCCTCTCCTTGTAAAGCATTTGGGTCCCGCATTATGGCACCTGCCCCCGCCGATCCTTTGAAATTGCCCTCACTAAAGATATTAACACCTCCCTGCCCTTAAATCTGGAGGATACATCTCCAGTGTTACAGGTTTGTCATGCTCTCCTTGCAGAGACTTTTCCTGGATCTCTCCCAACACTGGCCCAGGTGTCTCCTTTCCTCTCCCACTCCCCAGAGCCATAGAGCACTCTGGAAAGCTGGTACCAAGGGTGCTAGAGGAAGCTTCCTGGGGACCAACACCTTCCCAGACTCGCCCCTGAAGACAAAACCAATCAGAAAGCAGGTCATCTAGGCATACTTAGGCGAGTAGTCAGCATGCCTGTTTGATGAACCAGTCTGGATTTAAAGTTAGGGGCAGCACTTGACTCTCTCAATCATGGAAAAGCAAGTGATGCCTTCAGATTTGTAGCTGACTAGGACTCAGAAGGAGGTAGCTTGTCCCTTCCTACCTAAGGACTCTGGCCAAATACTTTACTTTCTAGAAATTGAAACCCAACTGCCCAAGCCAAGAAAGCTATTATGCGTGGAAAGAAGGAAAAAAAAAAAAGTAAAAGAGAATGAAACAAGAAAAAGAACAGGAACCAACAGATACACAGCAAAGAGGGAATATTCATCAAATCTGTCCACTGTCTTTAGTCATCATAACCTTCCCCTTAGGAATCCCAGCTGTTGTCTACACTGTGAAGACCGGGTACTGTCACCACTTGCCCAAGACCTAACCTCCAGAATACACAACCCATCCCCACTCTTGTATCTATTTCTGCCCAGAAATGAGAACTAGAGGTGGAAGACGTCCTTGTTCTGTTATCTTCGTGGAGATCCTGAAGTACTCTCAATTATAGTACTCTAAATAGTACTCTCAATTCATTCTACAAAGCCACACATTCTTTCCACCATCATCTCCCAGTAGATCAAGAAAGCCAACTGGGAAGCAAACTGTTACAAAGCAAGGACATATTCAGGTCAATGCTTTTCCTGAGTTGACCTGTTACTACATGCACTTAAATACACCTTCTATGTTCGGTCTCTTGTTAGCTGACCCTCCAGCCAAGAGACCCACCAGCTAAAGATCACTGCAGTCAAAGGATTCACCTGATGAGGGATACCTGAGCTCAGAAATACAGAACCTAGACAAGTTACCATATCAAAGCCACCTCAGACAAAAGATTCACTAGTCAAGAGGACCTCATCCCCAACCCCAACCTCATATATTTTGCTCTGGAATATCCGTCTTGCCCTTTAAAATGCTCTGAACTAATTATTCATTCTGTCGAGCAGACCACAGCGCACTAGTTACCAATAAAAGGAGAGGGCTCCAAATACATGGAGGGTAGCAAAGATCATCACAATGGCAACCACCAGAAATAGAAATCCAAACACTTCTGCCCGCTGAATTTTGGTCTCAGAGCTGCCAAGGAAGATACAACACAGTCCAGCACTGGATGAGACACTTTTACTCACATGAAGAGACAGCGCAGGATCAGCTCCAATAGTGGGTGTCTGGGCAGCCGGTGCAACTGGCCTTTATGAAATCCTCTTGTGCCCCAGCAGAAGGACCCTGATCCCTCCCTCATGGAGTCTGAAATACTAAAAGCTGGGGTTGGGCCTGAGGGCACAGGCACTTAAGCAGAACAAAGGAATACATGATGAGCCTGAAATAGGGAGAGAGATTCCCACACGAGGTGATGAACCCTGCAGGCTGGTGGGCTTTTTAGGTCTCGATCTGAAAGTGTTCCAGACCCATGGCCTATTCTTCTGTGGCAAGCAGAGGTTGAAAGACTATGCACATGAAGACATTCCCTGAAGACTTCCCTGACCCTGGAGTGTGTCCCTTGCTGCTGTTCTTCGCGCTTCTAGGCCCACGCCTGTGCTTCAGTACAGTTGTGTCTTTGACAAATCACCCTGGAATCTATATTTGTGGACTTCACTGTGTCATCTCCTACCCACTTACAGGTCTCTACAGATTGGCTTCCCACACCCTCCACTCCCTTGAAACCACCAGCGAAGGGAAATATCAGCTAAAACCCAGTGGCCTTAGCATCCATTGAGAGTTTTTCCCTGAGTCAGTAATTACTATGGTGTTTGAAATGGCTGCTAGTTTCCTAATGATGCATAACGAATGCCCTCAAACTTAGTTATTAACTCACAGTTCTGTAGGTCAGAATGTCTGGGTTCTCTAGAACACTCAGAATCTCACAAGGCTAAAATCCAGGTAGGTGTTGGCCAGTCTGTGTTCTCAGGAGCTAGGATCCTCTTCTAAACAAATACGGTTATGACAGAATTCAGATCCTTGCTCTTATAGATATAAAATAGGTCCTGTTTCCATGCTGGCTATCAGTTGGGAGCCACTTCAGGTAGGGGCTGCCTGCATTCCTTGCCATGTGGCCTCCTGCATCTTTAGGCTAGCAATGGAGAATCTCCCTTGACTGCACTCCATCCCATGCCTTGAGTCATTCTTGCCCGTAAGACCCAGTCCCTTTTAAGAACTCACTGGATTACGGTTGTCCCATGGAGGATATTTTCCCTGTCTTAAAGTTAACTGATGGGAACTTAAATACAAGTACCAAACCCCTCCACAGCAGCACATAGAGTAGTACTTGAATGAGTAATAGGGAAAAGGTGTGTATACACCAGGGAGCAGGACTGTTGGGACCATCTTAGAATTCTGCCTACCACCATGTTGATTTCCCATTTCCGTCATTCCATCCACACTTATTAGATGGCATTCTACTTTAAGAAAGACCTTCCTCTTTTTCACCTTCTTTCTTCTTTCTCTCTTTTTTGGTCAGTATGGACTAAAGCATTCTTTTCTAATTCAATATTTTGTAATCTGTTATTGACATTATTCCTTTTCCTTTCCTTCTGATCGTGAATCTCCTAGTTTCCTTACTGGCCTTGTCTACTTCCTCTCTCCAACCGTTCTATGAGAGGCGACTGTGGTACCGCCCTCCTGTGAGGCCTGCAGATAGGGGTCTGCAGCAAGGAGGAGCTAGGATCAGATCTTCCGATGACTCCCAACCAATCCCTATCAGGGCGGGTGGAGTCAATGTCCCGATATAGGATAGAACCAGCTCTAAGCTCAGAGTCCTGGAGAATGAGAGAATCGTGGGACCACGCCCCGTTATGCAGACAGCCAATCAGGACTTGAGGTGCTGGTTTCTCCATTGTGAAGACGTGGCCTTTAACCATTGGAGTCTTGGGATGCTGGAGTCTTGGGTTAGAACAAGGGGAGGTAGAGTGGGTTTGGCTCTGTTTTCAAGACACTCGGGATCTGTCTTTGTCTGGGTAGAAAGATCATGCCCCCAAAACCCGCCCCAGCCGATGCAGGGGCCCCACCAGCTGCAGGGGCCCCAGCCGATGCAGGGGCCCCACCGGCTGCCGGGGCCCCACCGGCTGCCGGAGCCCCACCGACTGCCAAGGCCCCACCGGCTGCCAAGGCCCCACCAGCTGCAGGGGCCCCTGAGAAGCCGCCAGAGGAAAAACAGACACCTGAAGAACTGGCATTTTATGCCCCGAATTACCTATGTTTGACCATCCTGGCTGTACTTCTTTTCCCTCCCCTGGGATTAATAGCTGTATTCTTCAGTTACAAGGTAAAACAATACCTGTGCCATGGCCCATCCTCCCCTCTACAAGCCCCTTGCACCTGCTTCCGTCCTGGGACCCGGGTAGGGGTTTCCCCTCAGTGACCATTGGTCTCCAGCCCTTCCCTAAGGGTGTCACGAGGCTGGACTCAAGAGCCCACATCTAAAGTTCCCATCCCTACAGACCTTGCAGGCAAACAAGAAAAGCCAGTGGGAAGAGGCTTACATCAACTCAGGCCGAACTGGTTGGTTGGATGTATTCGCCATACTCCTCGGTTTAGGCATCATTTATGTCTATGCCCTATTTATATGAAGGTCAGGCCATAGGTCCACCCCGAATAGGACCCATCCACCAAGATAACGAGCCAAATCAGCCGCTGTGCAAGAAATCAACAGCTGAGACATCTTCTAGCCAAGAAACTTATCAGCCAAGGAACTCAACATCCAAGCAACCCACTAGCCTAGGGACATCATACTACTTCATCCTCTTGGCCTCCAGAGCCATCTTCATCCACCTTGGGGGTCCTCACTTTCATGCTCTGGATGTGCTTAGCTCCTTGATACTGGACTTCTCTTTCAGAAAAATATTTATTTAAACCAATAAAAATGAAGAGAATGTTCCAGCTTCTTATATGTGTGCATGTGTGTGTTTCTGAGTCAGCACCTGTGTTATGCTGGGGCTCTGTGTTTCTTATCTCTGCTTTTTCTAGGAAAACAGAAATCTCCTCCAGCTTTTGAGATCCCAAAGTCAAACTGTTAGGGGAAAATGGGAAGACTTCAAGAAATAAACTATAGATTTAGTGGAAGAGGTGATGAAGACCACCTCTGTCCCAGTCAAAAGTAAATGGTCCCCTATTCATGGAATAGAGGGGGTAGAGAAAGGGAGATTAGATGCAAGTATATCCCTAAGGAGGTCCCTAAGATCTGTGTCTCAGGAAGGGGTGAGGTGTCAAAGATCCCAGATACCACTTATATTACCTCTTTACAAATAAGGCCTACAGAGGTTCCAAGATCACAAAGAAAATAAGCTGCATGGTGTGGAGGTCTAGGAAGAAATGGCCTTAGACAGCCAAGTAGGATAGCCCATATCCCAGCTTGGTGAAAAGGAGGTGGAGTTTACCGGAATGCCAAGTGCCAGGGTGGGAGTGACTATCAGAGAGAAGCCAGGGATAACACGGGAGCCATCCAGAATGAAGGAAAACAGAAATCTAGGCTGACACCATGGACAAAAAAACACCCAGGGGTCCTTACTGGTACCTTAACTTCATGAACAAACCCAAATTCGGGCCTGAAAACCCTAGACTTAGCAGAATTAAGTTTCCGTAGCCAAGAAGAATGGAGATTATCAGTAAAAAGGAGGTTGAGAAGCTGTGGAAAAGACTGCTAATTCTACCAAAGCTCAACTTTTCTCCCTGGGAGCATTCCTCAGCCACATGTCCTAGGTTCCCCTGTGCGACCGTAAGATGGTCTTTGGCTCTATGGAATGTGATCAGAAGTGATGTGTGCCACAAACCACTCTGGTCTTTAAATACCCCCATGGGCACTCTCTCCCATACTCTTCCTCCCCTAGCTGACTGGCCAAGTGACACATATGGTGATCTGAAGGCCACATGTCATAAGAAGAACTCCCATCATCCTTGGTCTCTGAACCACTCTGGGAACAGTCACTTTCCCCAACTGCCTCCCGTGGTTGAGCAGAAAATATGTGTTGAGCCATCATGTGTTTGGTCTATCTATTCCATAATTCAATCTGCCCTAACCAGTGAAGATGCAGGAAAATGGAGTTACATTTCTTGGACATCTGGGTTTTTACTTGAAATTCATGCCCAACAGACCCATCTTGTTGGGCAGTTTATAGGAAATAATGAGTGAAGGAAACAACAAAAAAGGTCTTAGTCCAGAGTTAATCTTAGCTGACATGATGCTGTGTCTCTCTCCTCCATGATCCTGGGTATCTTCATGGATTACATGTGCTTATGGGACAATGCTCCATGTTATGAGTGTATCTGGAGAGGGGATTATGCTGGGTTGTCTGCTGTGTTAGTGGGTCTAGAGGGTCAGTCATCCCTGTCCCTCCTCAGACCAGCTCAGAAAGCTGGGCCTGTCACATTCAGCTGCAAAGCCATGTGGAGTCAGGATGGCCCATGTCAGCACGAAGAGCCAGGTCCAAAAAAGTCAGGTTGTGCTAGGAAGCTTAGAAAGCCAGCCAATCTTCTCCATTTTAGCTCTCTGACTCCCCCGAAGCTGTATTCCACTCTCAGGCATTCATATGGTTTTTACCACCACGTAAATATAAAACCAAACAATATTTATAGTCTTGTATCTTGAAACATCATCAGTTGACTTACCATAATGAAACATGCAGATTTAACAATTTTCCCCACTCTTCTCTCTCCCCACTACTAAAGATCACAATTTTTAACTCAATTTATAGGCTTTCCATTTCATTATGCCTGTATAAGTATGTTCCATTACTAGGCTATGATGTTGATTACATACTCTTGCTAGACTAATATTTGAACTCAGCCACCAAACAACCCATCTGCCTGCAATCCTTCAGATTTTTCTTTTCTTTTTCCTCTCCCTCCTCTTCCTCCACCTTCTTCTCCTCCACATTCTGCCACTCCTGTCCCTCCTCCTCCTGCTCCTCCTTATCTTTTTCTATTGTTTGTTTTATTTCTCAGTTATCTACGTGGACCTTCACTAATTGTTCCCAATTCTCCAGAAGAACTCCCCATGTCAAGTAGGTCAGGTAACTTTTTTTTTAAGATTTTATTTCTTTGAGGGGCGCCTTGGTTACTCAGTGGGTTAAGCCTCTGCCTTTGGCTCAGGTCATGATCTCAGGGTCGCGGGATCAAGCCCCGCATCGGGCTCTCTGCTCAGCAGGGAGCCTGCTTCCCTCTCTTTCTCTGCCTGCCTCTCTGCCTACTTGTGATCTCTGTCTGTCAAATAAATAAATAAAATCTTAAAAAAAAAAATTTATTTCTTTGAGAGAGAGAGAGAGAGAGATGTAGTGAGAGAGAGCACAAGCAGAGAGGAGAGGGAGAAGCAGGTTCCCTGCAAGCAGGGAGCCTAACTCGGGGCTCAATTCCAGGACCCTGAGATCATGACCTTAGCTGAAGGCAGACACCTAACCAACTGAGCCGCCCAGGTGCCCCAGATCAGGTAACTTTTCAATTCTCTTTTTCCTTTGGGTCTTGAAACCTGTTTATTTATTTTTGGGGGATTTTTAATTTACATAACGTTCACATAAATACATCCTCATAAAGAATCAAGTAATACAAAGAGTATGGAGGAGCTCACCTCATGGCTGGTCAAGATATCATTTCCCTCCCCCCCTTGAAGGTAATTGCTGTCAATATTTTGTTGTAACTCTTTCTAGTTACCTTTCTATGCATTTCCATGTGCATCGTGTCTACACATATTGACATCACACGGTTTTTCTGCTTACCACTAGGTCTTGATGATCTTTTCCTGTTAGTACTGAAGATTTTCAACACTGAATGCCCTGTATTCCACTTCTGAAAAATCTCCCTCTCTCTTTTTCTGGTCCAAAGGGTACATTCCCATGTTCTCAGACATGTCTTTCCTCCTTCAATGATAGTTGATGGGATTCCAGCCCCTGGAATGAACCTGTAGGCCCTTCTGCGCCCTGGGAGGATAAGGATATCCTAAGCAGGACAAGAGGGAGAGCCTGACTAGAATAAACAGGAGCAGGAGAGCAGATATTGTTCTACACCATGAACTAGTTTGGCAAATTTTATTTCTAACCCCTGAAAACTTAACAAACTTTAGGACACTCAGACGGTGACATTATTACCGTGTCCTATGATTGTGATTTTTAACCTCTTACAGTCTTCGATTCTGATGACCCATTTATTTTATCTCCCTTGTGATGATACTTAAATTGATGTCCTTATTTTCTGGAAGAAAGCTGTACTTTTAAATTTTCTTTGTTAAATTGGAAGGAGATTACTAGCATGAAATCCATGGATGTGTGGATTAAAAAGAGAAAAACGATACTTCCCCACTCAAGAAATACTCTCCAATAACCCATGATAGAACTGGATTTCTTATTTAAATAAAGAGTTTGAGAATCTGAGTCTCATTTAAATTAGGAGTACACTGGGTCTCTAATTTTAAAAATGTTTTTATTGAAGAGCATAAGAGTGTACAATTCTTATGTGTATGCTAATGAACTTCCACAAACTTTTATAAAATGCACACCTAGTAACCTGCTCCTGAAATAAGGCACAGACTAGAAGATCCCTATGCCCTCTTCCAGTCACCTACCCACAAAAGATAACCTCTACCCTAACCAATCTGTCTTTTTTTTTTTAAGATTAATTTTATTTATTTGTGAGAGAGAGAGCATGAACAGAGGGAGGCGCAGAGGGAGAAACAGGCTCCCTGCTGAGCAAGGAGCCAGACACAGGGCTGGATCCCAGGACCCTGGGATCATGACCTGAGCCAAAGGCAGACGCTTAACCAACTGAGCCATCCAGGCATCCCCGTCTCTCCTTTTAAAAAATAACTGCCTGGTGGGCTACATCAGGGATTGCCAAATTTACTATCAGGACCTTCCTGTTGATGGAGATTTAGATTATTCCTATCTTTTGGCTGCCACAAACAAAGAACAAAGATATTCTTCTGCAAAGAACATCCATGAGCAACCTTCTCTGTTCACATGACCGAGTACTTCTCTAGGATAGAGTCCAAGAAGTGGGATTGCAGGGTTGAAGCATAAAGGGCTTTGGACGCTTCGATGGTTAATACCATGACGACTTCTGCAAAGGGTTTATCAAATTACACCCCAGCCCCACTGTTTGAAAGAATGATTCTTGCACATGATATCATCAATCCTATGAATTTCTGTCAATTTGATGAGTGAGAAGTGATAGCTCCTTATTGCTTTAATTGGCATTTCTCTGATGAATAGTGAATTTGCTATGGACTGAATTGTGTCCCTCCAAAACTGTTATCTTTTTTAATTAAGTTTTTTATTTTAATTCCAGTATAGTTAACATACGGTGTTATATTAACTCCAGGTTCCAACACAGTGATTCAACAATTCTATATGTGACTCAGTGATCATCATGGTAAGGGTACTCTTAATCCCCATTACCTGTTTCATACATCCCCTCATCCACCTCCCCTCTGGTAACCACCAGTTCATTCTCTTATAGTTCAGAACCTGTTTCTTGGTTTGTCTCTCTCTCTCTCTTTTTCCCTTTGCTCATTTGTTTTGTTTCTTAAATTCCACATATGACTGAAATCGTATGGTAATTTTCTTTCTCTGACTGACTTATTTCACTCAGCAAAATACTCTCTAGTTCCACCCATGTTGTTGCAAATGGCAAGGTTTCATTCTTTTTTATGGCTGAATAATATTCCAGTATGAGTGTGTTGTGTGTGTGTATATATATATATACACACACACCACATCTTCTTTATTTCTTTATCCATTCATCTATCGATAAGCACTTGAGGTGCTTCCATAATTTGATTACTGTAAATAATGCTGCAAAAAACATAGATGTGCATGGAGCCCTTTGAATTAGTTTTTGTCTTTGGGGGTAAATACCCAGTGATGCGAGTACTGGATCGTAAGTTAGTTCTACAAAATTGATATATTGAAACCCTAACTCCTAGTATAACTGTGTTTGGATATAGCTGACAATATTGTATTAAAAATATAAAAAGTGCGTCAAAACCAAATATTTTAAAAATCCAATTAGAAAATGGACAAAAACATGCCCATCCTTCTACCAAAGAAGATATACAGATGGCAAGTAAACACATAAAAAGATGTTAAGCATCATTAGCCATCAAGGTAATGCAAATTAAAACCACAATGTGATATCATTACAAATCTGCCAGAGTGGCTCAGATTTATGAAAAGTAGTAGTAACATCAAACACCAGCAAGGATACAGAGAAACCTGATCCCCCATACATTGTTGGTGGCAGTGTGAGATGGCACATCTAGTCTGGAAAACAATTTAGCAGTTACTTATAAAACTGAATATGCAGGGTGCCTGGGTGGCACAGTCAAGTAAGCATCCAACTCTTGGTTTTGGCTCAGGTCATGAACTCATGGTCATGAGATCAAGCTCTGTGACCAGCTCTGCACTCAGTGCAGAGTCTGCTTGAGATTCTCTCTGTCCCCCTTCCCCAACTCTCTCTCCCTCTCTCTCTCAAATAAATAATCTTTAAAAAAAACTAAACATGCAACCCAACAATTGTGCTATTGGATATTTCTATCTGAGAAATGAAATGTACATTCACATAAAAACTTGTACGTGAGGGGCGCCTGGGTGGCTCAAGTCATGATCTCAGGGTCCTGGGATCAAGCCCCAAATCGGGCTCTCTGCTCAGCAGGGAGCCTGCTTCCTCCTCTCTCTCTGCCTGCCTCTCTGCCTACTTGTGATCTCTCTCTCTCTGTCAAATAAATAAACAAAATCTTAAAAAAAAAAAACAAACTTGTATGTGAATGTTTATAGAAGGTTTCTTTGTAACAGGCATAAACTAGAAACAATCCAATGTTCATCAATAGGTGAATTTATAAACAAATTTGGTATTTTCATACAAATAAATATTAAGCAGCAATAAACAGGAATTAATTACTAATACAATAACATGGATGAATCTCATAGTAATTATGTTGAGTGAAAAAAACAAAGAAAAGAGTATATATTATGATTCCATTTATGTAAAATTCTAGAAAATGTAAACTAATCTATAAATACAGAAAGCAGATCAGTGATTTCCTAGGGATGGTAGAGGTTAGGGGGACAGGGAGTGTTGGGGACAGGGAAAAGGGGATTTCAAAGAGGCTTGAGGAAACTTTTTGGGATTATGGATGTGTTCATATCTGGACTGTGGTCAT
The DNA here is from genome assembly GCA_028534135.1 of Potos flavus. Taxonomy (NCBI): domain Eukaryota; kingdom Metazoa; phylum Chordata; class Mammalia; order Carnivora; family Procyonidae; genus Potos; species Potos flavus. The sequence goes on from CM052888.1 coordinate 37,220,654, forward strand.
GGTTTCACAAGTCTCTACATAGGTCAAAACTCATCAAATTGTACACTCAAATATGTGCTGTCTGACTGGGACACAGCCACATTCATTTATTTATGTACTGATTTATTATCTACGGCTGTTTTCATGCTACCACAGCAGAGCTGAGTAGTTGTGACAGGGATTAGATGTGCTCTCTTCATTCTGCACTGCTGCTTGGCACACTACAAACTACCCTGATGCAGTTAAAATTCAACACCATTTCAAGTGCCATATATATCAACATACCATGACGTGTTTTTGTTTTTCTTAACACAGCATACCTATCAGGCACCTGGGTGGCTCAGTCAGTTAAGCGTCTGCCTTCAGCTCAGGTCATGTCCCCAGGGTCCTGGGATCCAGCCCTGTGTCTGGCTCCCTGCACAGCAGGGGAGTCCGCTTCTCCCTCTCCCCCCACCCCGTGCTCTTTCTGCCCCTCCCCCCACCCCGTGCTCTTTCTCTCTCTCTCTCTCTCAAATACATAAATAAAAGCTTTAAAAAAAAAAAAAAAAGGATAGGGGGAAAAAGACATGCATCTACCAAATAAAAACACTACCAGAACAAAGATGGGTGTTATATTACTATCAGACAAAGTAGATGTCAGGGCAAGGATAATTAATAAGGATAAAGAAAGACATTAAATAATGATAAAAGAAAAAATTCAGCAGGAAGATATAAGAATCCTAAATGTATGAGCACTGACAACAGAACTTCAAGATACATGCTAAACATGATAAAACAAAAGGAGAAATAGACAAGGTCACAATTATAGTTGAAGACTTTGTATTCCTCTCTCAATAACGAATCAGACAAATAAACAGAAAATTAGCGAGGATATAGAAAATCTGAACACCATCAACCAACTGTATCTAACTGTTATTTATAGAATACTCTATCTAAAGTAGGCAGATACATATTTTTTTTTTAAGAGAGAGAGCATCCATGCACCCAAGTGGGGAGAGGGAGGGACAGAAGAAGAGAGAGAATCTTAAGTAGGCTCCACACCCAGTGTAGGACCCGATGCAGTGCCGATCTCACAACCCGGAGATCATGAACTGAGCTGAAATCAAGAATAGGATGCTTAACCAACTGAGCCACCGAGACGCCCCAGCAGATACATATTCTCTTCAAATGCCCATGGAACTTCATCAAGATAGAACATATCTGTGCTCATTAAACAAACTTTTAACAAATTTCTAAGAATTACAATTATAACAAGTATATGAAATCACACAAAGCAAACCATACAAAGTCATATTATCTGACTGTGGTATGAGAATTCTAATATGCCCCCCCACCAATATTCCTGCCCTTGGGGTATAATCCTGTAAAATCCTCAACGGTCAATATGATGCTATATATCTCCTGTGATGAAGTTAGGTTATCTGGCACAGCTGACTCTAAGAAAGGGACATTATCTGAGTGGACCTAACCTAAATACATGAGGCCTTTATCTGGGTCTAGAGGTCAGAGACAGAGGAAGTCAGAGACTCAAAGTGTAAGAGAGACTTTGATGGAGGGAGACTCTTCCTTGATGGCTTTGAGATGAACAGGACCACACAGCAAGGTATGCATGTGACTTTAGGAACCGAGAATAGATCTTGGCTGATAGCTGGCAAGGACAAGACAATGGCCTCAGTCCCAAAGCCTCAAAGAACTGATCTGCCATAACCACACGAGCTTGGAAGAGCATCTAGAGCTCCATATGAGAACACATTTCAGCAGACACAATCATTTCAGCCTTGTGAAAACCTGAGCAGAGAACTCGGCCATACAGTTTCTGGATTTCTCATTATCAGTGTGATAACGAATGGCTGTTTTTTAAGTCACTGAGTTTATGGTGATTTGTTATATAGAAAAAGAAAAGTAACATGTTGACCATAATAAAAGTAAAGTAGGGACCAACAGCAGGAAGATAATAGGAAAACGTCCCAACACTTGGGGGAAAAACATGCAAGCAAGCAATTCATCCATCAAGGGTAATTAGAAAATGCTTTTAGGGCGCCTGGGTGGCTCAGTGGGTTAAAGCCTCTGCCTTCGGCTCAGGTCATGATCTCAGGGTCCTGGGAACGAGCCCCGCATCGGGCTCTCTGCTCGGCGAGGAGCCTGCTTCCCCCTCTCTCTCTGCCTGCCTCTCTGCCTATTTGTGATCTTTCCCCTCTCTGTCAAATAAATAAATAAAATCTTTAAAAAAAAAAAAAAGAAAGAAAATGCTTTTAACTGATCAAAATTGAAGTATATAACATAACAAAATATGTGGGGTGCAGCTAAAGCAGTGCTTAAAAGGAAATGTACAACCTCAAATGCTCATATTAGAAAATAAGAAATGTCTCAAATTAACGATCTCAGCTTCCAACTTAAGACACTAGAAAAATAAGAGCAAAATAATTCCCTCCCCGCCAAAACAAACAGAAGAAAGAAGAGATAAGAGTGGAAAAAAAAAAATCAATGAAATTGACAAGGGGAAAACAATGAAACCATGGAGAAAATCAATGAAACCAAAATCTGGTTCTTGAAAATGACAGATAAAATTGATAAACCTCTCATAGGACTGACAAAACAAGACAGAAGACACAATGATCAAAATCAGAAAACAAGGAGAGAATACCCTCTACAGGCCCCTGAGACATTAACGGGAAAATAAGGGACTATTACAAAGTATATGAATGGAATATAAACCATCATCACCTGGTGTTTCTCCCAGGAATGCAAAGCTGGCTCAATATTAGAAAATCGATCAATGCAAACCACTATATTAACCAGCTCAAGAAGGAAAACCACATCATCAATTGATAAAGAAAAGCCACTTGGGAGTATTCAACATCAATTCACAACAAATATTCAGCACACCAAGACTAACAGGGAACTTCTTCATCCTGATAAAGGGCATCTACAGAAAACCTATAGCTAGCATCATATGTCATGGTGAAGGGGAAGGCTTTCTCCCTAAAACTGGCAACAAGGCAAGCATGTCCTCTCCCACATCACTCCTGTTCCACATCAGACTGGAAGTCCTAATCTGTACAACAAATCAGAAAAAGAAAGAAAGGTCATAGGGATTTGAAGGAAGAAATAAAACTACCCTTTTTGTAGATGACATGATTGTCTATGTAGAAAATCCCAAGGAATCTACAAAAAAAACCCAGAAAACAAAAACAAAAACAAAACCCCTCCTAGAATTGATAAAATGAATTTAGCAAGATCACAGGTTGCAATATCAACACACAAAAATCCAATGTGTTGGGACGCCTGGGTGGCTCAGTTGGTTAAGTGGCTGCCTTCAGCTCAGGTCATGATCCCAGGGTCCTGGGATCGAGTCCCACATCGGGCTCCTTGCTCAGCAGGGAGCCTGCTTCTCCCTCTGCCTCTGCCTGCTTGTGCTCTCTCTCTCTCTCTCTCTCTCTCTCTCTGACAAGTGAATAAATAAAATCTTAAAAAAAAAATCCATGTGTCCTTATGCTAGCAATGAATAATCACAAATCAAATATATTTAAATAAATAAAGGGGATTAAGGATACACCTATCTTGATGAGCACTGAGTAATATATATAGAATTGCTGAATCATTACATTGTGCACCTGAAACTAATATAACACTGTATGTTAATTATACTTCTATACAAAATAATAAATAAATAAAATAACAGCTATCAAAAAATGATAATCATAATACCATGTCCAATAGCTCTCACAAAGCAAGTAGTTGGGTGTAAATCTAAACTATTATATGTATAAGCTATATGTTTATTTTTATTTTTTTAAAAAATTTTATTTATTTATTTGACAGAGAGAGATCACAAGTAGGCAGAGAGGCAGTTGGGGGCGTGGGGCAGGAAGCAGGCTCCCCACTGAGCAGAAAGCCCGATGCGATGCGGGGCTCGATCCCAGGACCCCGAGACCATGACCTGAGCCGAAGGCAGAGGCTTTAACCACTGAGTCACCCAGGTGCCCCTCAGCTGTATGTTTAAACTACAGCTGCTTATGAAGGAAAGAAAAGGCCTAAATGGAGAGGCTTCCCATGCTGATGAAATGGAGACTCCATGTCTCTCCCAAATTGATCTGAACCGCTAATGCAATTTCTATTAAAAGAACAACAAGATTTGTAGATCTACACAAATATAGTCAAACAATTCCAAAAAAGATCAACGAAGTTGGAGTACTCATGTTACCCGATTTTCAGAATCACTGTAGAACTACATTAATAAAAACAGTGTGGTATTTGCAAATGGATAGACACTAGATCAACAAACAGAATAACGAGTATAGAAAGAGACCCACATGAATATGGTCAATTTATTATTAAAAAAATCCAAATGCGGGGCGCCTGGGTGGCTCAGTGGGTTAAAGCCTCTGCCTTCAGCTCAGGTCATGATCTCAGGGTCCTGGGATCGAGTCCCACATCAGGCTCTCTGCTCAGCAGGAAGCCTGCTTCCCCCTCTCTCTCTGCCTGCCTCTCTGCCTACTTGTGATCTCTCTCTCCCTGTCAAATAAATAAATAAAATCTTAAAAAAAAAAAACCATTAAAAAAAAAAAACATTTTAAAAAAATCCAAATGCAATTTATAGAAGAAAGTACAAGGTTTTTTCCAATGGTGTTAGATTAATTAGACCACCATCTGCAAAACATAATTAATCTCCACTAAAACCTCACATCTTATACAAATATTAACTCAATATGGATCATAGATCTAAATGTAAAATGTAAATCTACCAAACATTAAGAGAATATCTTCCTGACCCTGGATTAAGCAGACTTCTTAGACATTACACCAAAAGTACGTTCATAAAAGTAAAAAAAATAAAGACTCAATTCAAATTAAAAATCTTTGTTCTCTAAATGACTGTCCAAAGATGAAAAGATAAGCTATAGAGCCAGAGAAAATATTTGTATATCACACATCTGACATAGACTTGTATCCAAAATATGTCAGTGACCCCCTATTTTACTGTAATGACAACAAACCAATTTTTTTAAATGAAAAAAAGATTTGAACTGACACTTCACCAAAGAGGATATACCAGTTGCAAATACGCACACGACAAGATGTTAATTCTCGCAGTTTCCCCCTACTGCTAAAGAACCTGACTCCAAGCTGTTAAATGACCACTCTCAAGGTGCTAGAAGCAACCCAAGACTCCTAGGCCCACATCATTCTTGCCCCAACTGGTGCTTCCTCCCCAACTCTCCACCCCCTCCCCACTCCCACTCCCCCTCTAAGGCTTGCCCCGGTTTGACTTGACCAATCACCTGAGAGAGTAGGAAGTGCTTGAACTCCTTCAGACCAATCGGCAGCCATGTGAGTACCGGCTTCCCCACCCTATCACAAGCAACCTCAATCAGCCAATAATAATAGATAGAATAGGAGGCGGAACCCGCATGGTCTCTATGGTAATTCCTGTCTGTTGGAGTGAGGGAGAGGCTCCAGGTAGCTTTGAGAGTGACTGATCCAGATTCCCTAATGAGGTATCTGAAGGGGCAGGGAGGGAATTTATGGGGGGATAGGGTGGGCAGAAGAGGGCGTGAGTAGCAGCAGAATGAGGGGGCAAGAAGGGTCTCAGGAGGAGGCAGAGAGGGTGTTCTAAGAAGAGAACAAACTATTTAGAGGGAACACGGGTTTCGGAGAACAGGGAGGCTGCTGTTGAGTGGAGGAAGGAGGGGTTCAGAG
>CM052888.1:37226832-37287320 GCA_028534135.1 Potos flavus
CCCCCTCCTCTGCGAATGACTAGAGATAGCCCTCTTCTCCCAGGAGAAAGGAATCACCCCACCAGGGAATGAGAATATCCCCACACCCAGTGAGAAGCCCGCAACTCAGTGACCGAGAACTCCCCAGAAGGCAGTATCTCACCCCAAAAAGTATGGACCCTCTTTCCCCCCCCAGAAGTGAGAATTCCCTAGTAAAAACTTTACCCACCATGACCACCCTGGGAATAAGGATGAGCCACCCTGTGTGATGCCCAAGGCGTACCTTTACACACTTTCCCCACAGACTGTGTCTGGGCCAAGGGGCCGACATCTGGGCCTATGTCTTGCGGCACGTGCACAGCCAGAGGTGAGCCTGGCCACATGAGGGAGGCTGTGACAGGGGAGGGGACACAGGCAAGCCCCACAGTAACACCTCTTCCTTCTGCCTCTCCACTATAGGAGTGTCAAGAAGATCCGGGGAAACCTACTCTGGTAACTGGTTCTAAAAGCTCTTCCCTCCTATTTCCCCTAGTCCCACCCAGCTGTATTTTCACCCACAGCCTCACACCTCCTGTCTCCCCCTGGAAATCCCTGTCTTCCCCTAACTCTGGCCTCATTTCCTCAGGTATGGCCACCAGGACAGTCCAGAGGTGAGAAGCACGTGTTATAAGATTTTCTTTTATCCAGAAAGAGGACTTGGAGATTTCTGCTCTAGGCCCAGCCTTGTTCTACGGGATGCTGGGGACGCTGGGTCACAAAACAGCCCTGATCCCCACACTCACAGGACTTACAGTCCAAGGGAGGCAGACATGAGCTGGATGTTGAGGGGACATGGATATGAGGCATCCAAGCTGATGAGGGGAGATGGGAGAAGGAACTGGTTTGTGAGATATACTGAGGCCAATGTAGGACCTATAGTGTGCAAGGAGCCCCAACAACATCTATGGGGAGACTTCCAGAAGACCTTGGGACCCCTAGATGTGGGGCTCGGTGGGGAGGTAAGAACTGGTGCAGAGATATAGTGTCATCAGTGCAGAAACAGGACACGGGTTAGGATAGGGGAGGCAATCCCAGGAGGAAGGAGGAGGCCAAATGTACCCTAGTGTTCTTCTAGGCCCAGAGAACCAGATACAGAAACTGCTCATGATAAACCCTCTGCCACCTCTATGCAAGCAAGGAGACCAGTGCTCCCCAAATAGCAGTCAGGCCAGGCCAAGCCCCAGCCAGGCCATGCATCTGACTCTGTACCTGATTCCATCAGGCCCGTCGGAAGCTGGAGCTGGAAGCCACTGTTGCTCGCCTGCGGGCAGAGATCCAGGAATTAGACCAGAGCCTGGAGCTGACGGAGCAAGAGACCGAAGCTCAGGGTGACCTATGGGGCTGGGAAGATGAGCAACAGAGTGGAGGTGGGGGAACTGCTGATAGCCACGCATTTCTCCTACAGACATGGCTCTGGAGCAAGCCCTGCAGAGCATTCAAGACACCCAGCGTCGTGCTCTCCTCCTCCGGGCCCAGGCTGGGGCCATGCGAAGACAGCAGCGTGGGCTGCAAGATCCCGTGCAGCGGCTGCAGAATCAGCTGAGGCGTCTACAGGACATAGAGAGGTGGGCCTCAGGTGCTCAGGGACCACCCTTCACCAGGCAAGGCAGGCAGACATTTTCCTTAGAGATTTCATTGCTCTACCCTGACCTCTTCTTGGGTTCCAGAATTCTGAACACCACTCCTTAGGATTTAAAGTCCGTGAGGTCAGAAAGTTTTCTCATCTCAGCCACTTATGTTTCCAGTGCTTAAAATGGTGCCAACTGTATATCTAGAGAATATTCTGGGGAAAGAACAGTAAATAAGGGACAAGTCCCTGCCCTCCTGGAGCTTATACTCTGATGCAGAGGAGCCAGATGATAAACTAGGAAGCAGACTCTATAATTGCAGGGAGAGATAAGTGCTGTGATAAAAAGGTGGTGTGATAGTAAGGGCGAGGGAGATGCTACTCCAGGGAGGATGGTCAGAGAAGGCCTCTCTGAGGAGGTAACACTGAGTTGTGGAAGGAATCTCCATGGAGAGGGACAGCAAGGGAAGAAGTGCTGAGTTTGGCATATGGGAAAAACAGCCAGGAGGCCAGTTGAGTTTCAGTTACACAGGCAAAAGGGAAGGCATGAGAAGGTGAGGTCAGAGAGGTGGACGGCGTGCCATGGGGGCATCGGAATTTTACTCGGAGGCTGGGTTCATGCCTTAGCCTGTCCACTTACAGCTCTGTGACCTTGGGCAAACTACTTAGCTGCTTTGTGCCTCAGTTTGTAAGCTCTATGGATTGGGGGTTAATTTAAACCTACTTTATAGGGCAGCTATGATAATTAAGTGAGTTAAATCATGCAGAGTGCTTAGAAGAGTTTCTAATACCCATCGTTACTATTCTGAGTGTGATGGGAAAACATCACATTTTTTTCGAGGGTTTTGGGCAGCAAGGTGACATGATCGGTCTGAGGTTTTAACAGGATCATTGACTACTAGATGGAAAACAGACTGCAGGGGGCAAGAGCAGAGGCCAGTGAGGAAGCTAATACAGCCAGGAAGTGTCAGTGGCCTGATTTTAGAGGTGGCCCCTGAGATCCAGGCTCAGTGACTAGCCTTGTAGCAGGAGGAGACACATCTGTTCTAGCTCCCTTTTCCCAGGGACTCCTACCGCAACTCTATTTCTCTCTCCAGGAAGGCCAAGGTAGATATAACCTTTGGACCCTTGGCGTCAGCATCCCTGGGCCTGGAGCCTGTGGTCCTGGTAAGAGTCCTGGGCCATGGGGAAACGAGTGGGGAGTCAGGTCAGGTGGACCCCCGGGTTGCCCTCGTGCCCCATCCTCTTCTTCCCAGGGTGATGTCCGAACAGCCTGCACCCTCCGGACCCAGTTCTTGCAGAAACTGCTAATTCCTCAGGCCAAGGGAGACAGCGTCCCGTGAGTGTCATCCAGGCTCCACAGACCCTGCCAAAAACCTGGGCTTTGAGGGGGGAGTTACTTGTCTGTTAATTCCTCAGACACTCAGCCTCTGGACTGTGTCAGCCCCAGGCCTTGCCCTGACAGAGCTCTCAGGCTGGGACCAAGAAGAGACAAATCCATCACAGACAGTGGCAACCCGGGTGATTAGGGCTGTTGGGGGTGGGGAAGCCTGAGAGACTCCAGGTACCCAGAGAAGACACCTTCCTCACCCAAGGAGTCAGGGAGGACAGGTTCTCTGGTGAGGAGGCTTAGCCAGGGTGAAAGGTTAAGATGATATTCTAGACAAATAGCACATGTGAAAGGCCCTAAGGCCAGCTAGTTGGTGTAAGCGAGGAACTCAAGTCTAGCAGGCATAGATGGCCTTGGTTTCCTCATCCTTAAAATGGGGACAGTGATAGCCCCCCACCTCACAGGGTAGTGGTGATCAGTAGAGGGAGAGTTGATGTGTCTTATAATATTCTCTGTCCCCTTCCCCAACCCCACAGAACCCCTCGAGATGACTACTTTGGAGCTTCCTACCAGCAGTGGCTTAGCTCTGTGGAGGTGAGGGGGGCCACACCTTCTGCCCCATGAGCAAACCTCAGGGTGCCAGGACCTAACTCTTGATCCCTACCTCATCACCATGGATCCCAGTGCATAGCCCTGCCCCCATCTAGCCCTACTTCACCCTTCCACCCATCAGACACTGCTGACAAACCACCCTCCGGGCCATGTCCTGGCCTCCTTGGAGCACTTGGCTGCAGAACGGGAGGCAGAGATTCGGACCCTGTGCAGTCTGGATGGGCTCCAAGATACTGAGATAGCCAGGTATGGAGTGGAGTGCTCCTATGGGTGGGCAGGGCAGGTGGTTGGGTAAGCTGGAACAGACTCCAGACCAGGCACAGTCACCTGCTGATGGGGGTGGAACTGAAACCCAGTGACCAGTCTGACAGGTGGGCTGACATTGGCCACCCCCAAGAGCCCAGGCAAGGGGGAAGGGCTCCTCCCTCAGTGGTTTTACCTCACCCTCAGGTCCCAGGCACCAGACCAGTCAGACTCCAGCCAGGCCCTGCCATCCATGGTGCATCTCATCCAGGTGACCCCCAGGCATCCTTCCCAGGACTCCATCCCCTTCCCATCCTGAGGCCCACTTGATCCCTCACCCCCAGGGATCATACCCACCCTGACTTTGTACTCTTGCCCCAGGAGGGCTGGCGGGCCTTGGGTGTGCTGGTTGCCCAGCGGGGCCCCCTTCTGAAGGAGCGTCAAACCCTGACCCAGCGCTTCCAAGCCCTAATGGAGGAGGTGGAGAGATGTGCCCTGGGATCCGGTGAGAGGTGAGGGGGCTCCCCCAGCAGAGGCCTCTAGGCCATCTTTTTCCCAGAGGTCTCAGAATATTAGACTTTTTCTGCCCCTCTGGCTCCCAGCTCTGCCTCCCTGCTCTCCTGGTTTGTCTCCCTGTGTTCGTGGCTCCTTGTGCATCCGTACAGATCCCATCTGCCTCCTCCACTGGGAGTCTTCTTAGTCATCTTCCTCTCTCTGTCTCTTTTCTGCTGTGCCCCAGGCAGGCCTTAATGCTGGGGCTCCAGGGCTGTGGCCTGTGGGCAGAGCTCAAGGTCCTGCGTGCCCAGAGCCAGGAGCTGGAGGAGGTGGCTGGGTGGCGGCAGCTTCTGCTGCAGGAGCTACAGGCCAAACAGCAACGGATCCTGCACTGGCGCCGGCTGGTGGTGAGAGGCCGGCCTTGGGGGATGTGGCAGTGCCTGATGGAGGGCCAGAGAGAGGCTGGGAGCCTTAGGATCCAAAACTGGGCCTCTGGTGGTGGGGAGAGGCCCAGGGTCAGTCTCCCAAGAGGCAGCAGGACCTGTGCAAAGGGGAGGGCAGGGCCAGAGGCTGGGAGGTGGGAAGTAAAAGCCGCCCATCTTGGTGGCCTCATGGTTGCCCAGGAGGAGACACAGGAACAGGTCCGCCTGCTCATCAAGGGCAATTCAGCCAGCAAGACACGCCTGTGCCGTAGCCCTGCAGAGGTGAGATGGGAGTTGGGGCAAGGTCTGGGTAGGGCTGGGGCTCCTAGAGATGGGGCTTCGAGGCTCCAAGCTGCCCCTCCCATCCCTTTCCTTCCCCACAGGTGCTGGCTCTGGTTCAGCGAAAAGTGGTCCCCACCTCTGAGGCGGTGGCACCACAGAGCCAGGAGCTGCTTCGCTGTCTGGAGGAGGAAGCCCGGCATCTGCCCCACCTTCTTCTGGGCACCCTGCTTCGGCACAGCCCTGGAGGGTAAGACTGGAGCCATCTCCTTAAGACCCTGCCGTGGGTGACTGTCACTCCCTGATTCCATGCCAAAAAAATAATCCCGGGCCTCCAGTGTTCCCAAGCTGTCAGACCTCACTCTCAGGTGTCAGTCCCACTCTGGAACGGTAGTCCCCAGACCCATCTCCCAAGTTTCTGGGCCTCCTGAGACCACCTCTCAGCCCCTAGAATGCCTGGAATCCTAGCCTCACTCCAGGTAGCCCACCCAACCTGGACTTTCCCCCCCAGATTGCAGCCCCTGCCCACGGTCCTGCCATCCATCCACCAGCTGCATCCTGCGTCCCCGAGGGGCTCCAGCCTCATAGTGCTGAGCCACACGCTGGGGCTGCCTGCAGGGAAGGTGAGTGCCTGTCCCCCAGGACCTGTCTTCCCACACCTCCTCCCGCCCAAAGTGACTGTCCTTCCCCCTCCCTCCAGGCTCCGGAACTGCTCCTCCCAAAGGCCGCCTCTCTTCGCCAGGACCTTCTGTTCCTCCAGGACCAGCAGAGTCTCCGGTGCTGGGATCTGCTCCACGTGAAGACCAGCCTGCCACCAGGACCATCCACCCAGGGTAAGGCCTGCCCTGCCTTCACAACCGGCATCCCTGCCCAGTCCCGGGGCCATCAGCCTCCAGAAGAAATCCCAAACACCCATTGCTGACACAGGGCCTACTGTGCACCAAGTGCTTTCAGCGTGTTCACTGGTTTCATCTGCACAGCAGCCCCATGGGGTGAGTGCTGCCGTTTGCCCCTTTTACAGAGGCAGGAACTAAGCCTTGCTGGCCACCCAGGTAGCAGAGCTAGGATTTAAATCCAGGCAGTCTGACATGTGTCTGTACTCCTAACCAGGTGATCCTGCCCATCAAATTGCCAAGTACTCACGTATCACCATCCAGTAGGATACATGAGTAGTTAAAAGTTGGATTTGGAGTTAAACTCCTCTCAGCCCTACCTCTTCCCTACTGTGTGATCTCCCAGTGCCTCTGTTTCCTCCTCAGTGGAGTAAGCATAATCATAGTACCTTACAGAGTTGCTGGGAAGGCTCAGTCCAGTTACCCAAACAGGGCACTGAACAACGCACGGCATTCAGTAAGCACTATGTGCCTCTAGTACAATTGCGATCATTTAATCTGCATATGTTCCCAGTCTCTTTCAGTCCTTACGATGAGGGTAGGATGTTTTGTTGTTGTTGTTGTTGTTGTTGTTGTTATTTTTGAGAGAAAGAGAGGAGCAGGGAGGGGGTGGGGGGAGAGAGAATCTTAAGCAGGCTCCATTCCCAGCACAGAGCCTGACACGGGGCTCAGTCTCACAACCCTGAGATCATGCCCTGAACCAAAATCAAGAGCCAGATGCTTAACTGGCTGAGCCACCCAGGTGCCCTCAAAGGTAAGGATTATTAAGACCCAATTTACCGACGAAGAAACTGAAACTCAGAAAAGTTGTTCCTTGCTAGATTCCCTCAGGAAGCACTTTAGATACCTGCCAGCTCCTGGCCCCGAGAGCTCCATGGGGAGAGAGGCCAGAGCTGCCCATCCCCAGGGATCCCAGTGGTAGAAGCAAAGAGCACAGAATCAGAGGGTAAATAGGAGAGGTGCATTGATGAGAAATGACTTGGGACGCCATAAGCAAAGCAGGAAGAGACCATTTCCGGGCCTTTGAGTTTTGGGCTCCCTGCCTTCCCCTCTGCGATGAGCAGGGAGCTGTGAGGGGGAGCAACCCGAGACGTGGCACAGGGACATCCCACCTCATGGGCATCTTGGGCTCTAGCATGTCTGTAACAGAACATAGTTCTCTCTGTTCTGAACAGCAGTTTTGTTTTTTCTTCTGCCTATTTCCCTCCCTCAATAAATGACCCCACTCTCCTTACTGGGGCCAGCCACCCAGGAGTCATCCTTAATTCCTCCCAGCTCCCTAACCCTCCCCCTCACCCCGCCGACCTTCAACTTGTCAACAAGCCTTGTAGGTCCCACTCCAGCGTGCCCCAGTCTGCCCCCTGCCTCACTATGACACCTGACCACAGGAGTGGCTGAAGAAAGGGCAAGTGTCAGGCCTGAGGTCAGAGGCAAAGATGGGATGGAGCCAGGATCCAGGCCCAGGGCCTCTGACTGCACTGCTGACCTGTACTTGCTCTGAGATGGACCTGTGTGGGGCCTGCGGAGAGGGACTAGACCCCGTCACATCTCCAGGGGGAAACACTGCTGAAATGTCGGGCTATAGCAGTCTGAGGAGGAAGTCTTGTGATGTGGAACACTGGAAAGGGCTTCCAAGAGGAAAGGTGGTGTCTCGAGTGGGCCCAGAGGGATAGGCAAGGTTTTGGTAGTAGCAGAGGTGGATAGTGCAAACCTTCAAGCACTAGGCTGAGGAGCTCAGACTCTGCCTTGAGGGTACTGGGGAGCCTTGAAGGGTTCCATGCAGAAGAGAGAAAGGATCAGGTTTATGCTTTAGAAAGATCACTCTGGCTGCCATGTAGAGAATGGACCGGAATGGGAGGCTGAGGCCTCGAGCCTAGGAGGGAGGCTGGGGGGCAAGTAGGGAAAGGGGAAGAAGGGGAAGGATGGGCCAAGGAGATTGATGATCTGTTGAGGAGGGTGGAAGGTATCCAGGATGAGGCCTCGGGGATGGTGGGCTTGCCCCTGAGATGAGGACCTGGGAGGAGGGAGAGATCTGGAAGAGATGCCGAGGTCCCAACTAGGTGACTGGAGACTTGGTGACCCACTGGCCGTGAGGCACCAGCGAGCCCCAGGACTCAACGCTGCATCCCGGGTTTCTCACCTGCAGAGCTGCTGCAGATCCAGGCAACCCGGGAAAAGGAACAGAACGACAGTCTGGGGCAGGCTCTGAAGCAGCTGGAAAACCTGCTGAAACAAGCGCTGGAGCGAATCCCCAAGCTACAGGGGGTTGTGGAGGACTGGTGAGAGGGGCACATTGTTGGGGGGGCAGGGTGCTGAGCCGGGTGGAACGGTCAGAACTCGGGCGGGGCGCGGGGAGTGGCGATGTGCGGCTGGTGACAATCCCCCCCATGGTGTTGGGGGGAGGCCAAGTGTCTAGAGGCCCAGGCCTCCCTGTGACGCTATCCCCTTCCCCCAGGTGGGAGCAGCCAGGCCAAGCTGCCCTGTCCGAGGAGCTCTGCCAGGGCCTGTCCCTGTCCCAGTGGCGGCTGCGGTGGGTCCAGGCCCAAGGTGCCCTGCAGCAGCTGTGCAGATGAAAAGGGGCCTCAAACAGAAGTCAAGAGCTTCATGTTCACCTCTCCATGAGACCTTTGGAAGAGAGCATCGCCTGGATGTGTCAGCCCACTGTCTCTACCCACACTTGCTGTCCCCCTCACAGGTGTTTCTGTTCCTCTCAACTGCCTTGGACCTGTCCTTTCGTCGCATCAAAGCCAAGAGATTGGGGTACTCTGGACCCCACTCTAGGTCCCCCTGAAACTCCCCTCATCACTTCCCCTCAGCGAAAAGTCATTGTGCACCTGCTGTAAACACTGAGGATCCGGCACTGAACAAAATGGATGAAAGTCCCAGCCTTCAGGAAGTTGTTCTAGGACAGGGAAGCAGACTCCTGACAAGTTAAGTGAGCAAAATATGTAGTATGTTGGAAGATAACGGCTCTGGAGAAAAAGAAAGCAGGCGGTAGGAGGTGTGACTTTAGATAGAAGGCTGCACACACTCTGTGAAGGTAATGAGAGGGACGCATGTGGGCATCTGAGGAGGACTTGTCGGGGGGCTGGGGTGGGAGGGAGGCAAGAGCTGGGGCAACGGCCCTGAGCTGAAGGTTGTCTTCTAGTTTTTACGTTGTTTCCTTTTTTACATTCAAATCTCTGAAGTCATCTGGAATTTATCCAAATGGATCCAGTTTTGTCTTATTTGACATATATCGCCATAGCACTTCTTAAAATTCTCAGAGCAGTGGTTGCCTCTGAAGGAGAGGTGGGTAGCAGAGATCAACCAAGGGTCAGGAGACAAGGGAACTTTCTAGAGTTGGAAATGGATTACACGTTGAAGGTAGTAGGGATAGATGTCAGAACTCATCTAGCTATACTCTGTAGGTCTGTGCATTTCACCATGAATTATTCTTCAACTTATAAAGTAAAACTTTACCCACCTATATAAAATAAGATTTCAGGTGATTTGAGATGCCACCTCTTTGTACGCTAAATGTCCCTAATTAATCAGGCTGTATCTGGATTCTCTCCAAGTCTGTTGTCTGACTCTCATATGCCATCCCCACCGTGTTCTAATAAAGGTTTTGTCATGTTTTAGGATCTGAAATGGCTGGTTGTTGTCTTGCTCTAATTTCTCAAGGTTTCCCTGTCTCTTCTTGCTAATTTTTTCTCCCAAATGAAATGAACTTTATACCCAACCTGCCTGGGTCCAGAAAAAATACGAACACAGATAGGGGTTTTACTGGGGTTGCAATAAGTTTACAAATGAGGGAGATTTGACATCTTTATATCTTTACCATATTTCCTTTCCTATGTGCCACCGTAGTGTTCCTCTCCTCTCTTCATCTTGACTCCTAGCCAAGACTGATCATGGGGGTCCTTGTCCCCCCTCCCTGCTTAATTTTTCTCCATAGTACATCTTCTAACATACTTTGCGTTCTACTTTATTTATCCTTTGTTGTCCTCCAAACAGAATGGGAGCTCCGTGAAAGTGAAGTTCTCTATAAACCAGAAGTTGGGCAAACTTTCCTAAATATGATTCAAAATCCAGATGCAGTAGGGGAATTATTATTATTATTTTTTAAGATTTTATTTGTTTATTTGACAGAGAGAGATCACAAGTAGGCAGAGAGACAGGCAGAGAAAGAGGGGGAAACAGGCTCCCCGCTGAGCAGAGAGCCCGATGCGGGGCTCGATCCCAGGACCCTGAGATCATGACCTGAGCCGAAGGCAGAGGCTTTAACCCACTGAGCCACCCAGGCGCCCCAGTAGGGGAATTATTAATGAAAACATAAAATAACAAACTTTTGGGGGCACCTGGGTGGCTCAGTCGTTAAGCGTCTGCCTTCAGCTCGGGTCATGATCCCAGGGTCCTGGGATCAAGCTCCGCCTCAGGCTCCCTGCTCGGTAGGAAGCCTGCTTCTCCCTCTCCCATTCCCTCTGCTTGTGTTCCCTCTCTCACTGTGCTTCTGTCAAATAAATAAAATCTTTAAAAAAAAAAAAAAAAAAAAACTTTTGCAAGGTGCCTGGGTGGCCCAGTCAGTTGAGCAGCCAACTCTTGGTTTCCACTCGGGTCGTGATCTCAGGGTTGTAGGATCAAGCCCTGTGTTGGGCTCCTGCTCAGCACAGTCTGTTTGGGATTCTCTTTCTCTTTCTCCCTCTGCCCCTCCCCCTGCTTGCACACACTCTAAATTAATCAATTAACTAATTAATTAAATTTAAGAACTTTTGCATGGCAAGAAAAAAAACAAAGTAAAAAAAAAAAGATAAATGGGAGAGGGGAGGGATTTGCAGTTTATACCATAAAGGGTGTGTGTGTGTGTGCACATGTGTATATGTCAAAGTGGAAAAGAAAAATTCCAAGTCCGTAGAAAAATTGGCAAAAAAAAAAAAAAAAAAAAAGTTGGCAAAGTGAATGGATAATTCTCAGAAAATACCCTCCAATTCAGTATAATAAGAGAAAAGCAAATTAAAACCCTACTTTGATACATTTTCCACCTATCAGACTGCAAAAAAGGAAACCTGAAATTTTGGAAGCTCACTGCTGACAAGGTTGTAGGAAAACAACACTTGAGATATCAGTGGACAACACCTATGGGGCAATCTCCAGCAAAACTACATATGCATTTACTCTTTGCCTAAACAATCCCACTTTCGGATTCTACCCCAAAGACATACTGGGTGAAATAGAAGTTGGGGGACCTTGTACAAAATGACTATATTCTTCAGAAGGTCAGTGGGCCTCGGGTGGGGACAACCAAATGCGAGGTGGGTATTGATTGAACCATGGAATTTTTTAAGTGAAAGTACACTTTGGGGAACAACAGGAAATTTGAAAATTGGGAATGGGAAACTTGTATGATAGAGAATATTACTGTGTCTGTTAAATGTCTTTGCTGGGATAATGGCATTGTATTTGGGTGGGAGACTATTCTTAGAGGATGCGTATTGAGGTATTAAGGATAATGTCTGCAACTTTGAGATAGTTGAGAAGAGAATAAGGTAAAAGGGACAGGAATGGAAGCCAAACATCTGTGAATGTATACTATTTCATACTTTGCACTGTGGAGACATCTAATTTTTCATAATTTAAAAAAGTGAGAAAAAAATCCCTAAAAATTGAAAACAAACAAATGAACCTAACTATATCATGTTAGAAGCACAATTGATTCAGATAAGAATTATTCCAGGTTAGGTTAAAATAGTACTTTCGGGGTGCCTGGGTGGCTCAGTCGGGTAAGCATCTGTCGGCTCAGGTCATGATCCCGGGGTCCTAGGATCAAGTCCCACAACGAGCTCCCTGCTCAGTGGGAAGTCTGCCTTTCCCTCTACCTCTGCTGCTCTCTTTCTGCCAAATAAATAAAATCTCTAAAAATAAAATAAAATAGTATTTTCACTCGATGCCTCCAGTGGTACAGGTATCCTAAGGGAAAAAGAACTGCAATACAATCTTAAACTGCATTTATTAGTCATATTGTCCATAATAATACTGGTTTTTATTTTGATAAAAGTACATAGTTTACATTTTTGAGACCCTACATTATATATTTTGAAATTATATATTTGACTAAAGCAAATAAGTATTTGTGCTAATGTTACTGGGAAAAAAGATTTTTTTTTTTTTTAAGTAGGCTCCATGCCCAGCGTGGGACACAATGAGGGGCTTGAACTCATGACCCTGAGATCAAGACCTGAGCTGAGATCAAGAGTTGGATATTTAACCAACTGAGCCATCCAGGTGCCCTGCTAAAGACCGAGGGTTTTTTTTTAATATAAATGAAAAGAAGTATAAAATCAAAGGGGTAAACACCCTGTAATCTTTCATTTGACTTGGGAAGAATGAACTCATGGGTTTTTCTCTTTCTAGAAAATATGTATTTCCCTCCCTAAGTCCACAGAAAAAGTCTAAATATGAAAACCCAGTAACAATGAGCAACCCTCATTGTCCCAGATTGTGGTCTCTAAATGCCATTTTTGACTAAATGGAACAAGGGATCTTTAGGGAAACAAGATTCCAGGTCTGGGAAAGGAAATTGGCAAATGAGTATGAGGCATCTTGTGTCAAAAAGCAGGGAAGTCCTCTAAGACTAATGAGGTTGAGTCAGAAGGACTCAGGAGTCAATCTGAAGAGGCTGCCACTGGCCAAAGATGGGACATTCTGAGTAGCAATTAGAGCGACTGCAATGATTTGAAGCACATCAAATATGCTCGGATATGTAAGTTCATATTAGTTATTCATACACACAGTACCTCACTGGTCACTTTTGAAGGGTGCTAGGAACCAAGTCATTTTGTTTTCATAAAATAGGGAAAGAATCAAGCATGTCTTCCCTGTATGTGAACAAGTAACCAAATTCCTGATAAGGGGAAGTTATTTATGAAAGAATAACAGCTAATGACAGAGAGAATGATAAAATTTCAAAACCACTATTTTCCATTTATCAAAAAAGTAGTAGATGCAGGTAATGATGATCAAGGGCTACTAAAGCTAGTAGTGGAAAGGTTGATTGGGTATCTTAAGATAGAACAGGATGACATTGCTGATCAGTCTTAGGGCACCAAAGGAAGACAACTAGTGTGTTTCTGATACAATACAGTAAGATACAATGGTATACATTACAATAGCCCTATGGAAGACATATTCTCTCACCAAATCTAAATCTAATCAAGCTTTTAGCTGTCAATACAATATATAAGAAAGGGGGAGGGGGCAGTGAGGAACAAATGAAACTATATAATCAGTTAAATCCAAAATATGAGATATCCTGTAGGACAACTGGTCCAGTTTCTTCAACAAATAGAAAGCAAAAAAAAAAAAAAAAAAAGTGAGGATGAGGGGGGAAAGAAGGAAAAGAAGGAAAGGGAAGAAGAAGGAAGGGGGGAAAAGGCAGAGGGAGGGAAATTTATAGACTAAAAAAGAATGAAGATTTTAGATGCTGGGACAATTTCAGCAACAAAATAACTAAAGTAGTGTTGAATTATAACCCAAAGTATAAAATATCCATGAGTCCATACTGATAAAAATGATGTAATAAAAGAACAGACATCCTCTGTGCAGAAGAATTAGATGTAATTTATGTAAATATTCCATTCTTAGAAGGTGGAATTTAACTCTCCACTCCTTAAATGTGGTCTGTGCGTAGTGACTTCCTTTCAAAGAGAATGGAAAGGGAGTAAGAAGAAAAGTAACTTTATAGTGGAGAAACCTGACAAATGCTACCTTGGCCAGGAGATCAAAGTTAACACCAACAGTTAAGTCATGTTGATAATATGTATACACTTGATATGACCTGATGAGAATTGCACTTTACCTCTGAGGTCTTCCCCCAACACTCATCCCAAAAAAAACCCCACATAACCCCAGTCTAATGATGAGAAACACATCAGATCCCAAATGAAGACCATTCTATGAAATACCTGACCAGTACTCCTGAAAACTATCAAACTCATGAAAATCAAGGTAAGTGTGAGAAATTGTCACTGGCAAGAAGAGCCTAAAGAAGCAAGGCAACTAAGTGCAATGTATTCTGAATGGAATGCTCAAACATAAGGATAAAACACCAAGAAAATCTGAAATGTTAAAAAAAAAAAAAAAGACGTCCTATTCTCTTTTTATCGCATCTGTAGCACAGAAGCAAACAAAAGCCAGTGGTTTTTAAAAATTATTTATTTACGTGAGAGAGAGCGAGCGAGTGAGCACAGCAGGGAGAAAGGGCAGAGGAAGAGGAAGAAGCAGGCTCCCAGCTGAGCAGGGAGCCCAGACGGGGCTCAATCCCAGAACCCCCTGATCATGACCAGAGCCCAAGGCAGACGCTTAACTGAGCCACCCAGGCGCCCCTAGTGCTGTGTATTTTAAATATTGGTACTAAAACACATAGAGGACTACAAAAAAAAAAAAAAAAAAAAGGATCAGTCAGCTGTGTCCCAAGAAAGGACAGAGAGACCAAACCTACACACACGCGACTTTTTTTTTTTTTTTAAGATTTTATTTATTTGACAGAGGGAGAGATCACAAGTAGGCAGAGAGGCAGGCAGAGAGAGAGGAGGAAGCAGGCTCCCCACTGAGCAGAGAGCCCGATGCGGGGCTCGATCCCAGGACCCTGAGATCATGACCCGAGCCGAAGGCAGAGGCTTTAACCCACCGAGCCACCCAGGCGCCCCAACACACACGACTTTCTGAGTTGACACATTTTACTACTCTCTCGGCCTTTACACGAACTATTCCTCCCACCCAGAACATCTCCATTTTCATCTAGCAACTCTTCAAACGTCACCTTCCCCAGAAAGCCTGGGTCAGGCGCCCCTCGTCCCTCGTCTTTCTGGAAGTCACTGTCCAGTAGCGTGTCTCTACCGACTGGAAGGCCACGACACTCAGCACTCTCTAGCCTCGCCCAGCCCTTGGTTGATGTGGACCTCAGTGTGTTTTAAAACTTGCGGAAGGAGCCTCAATGGCATAGGCGGAGCCTCAATGGCATAGGCGGAGCCTCCGAACTTTTCTGAGCTCTCAAACGTCCGGTTTCCTCTTTAGGGACGGGGCCAACGACTTTACAGCGCTCTCATTAGCCCTTGTTCCTCCAATGAAGGCGTGGCCGCCTCACTTAGGGGCACTTACTTAGACCCATGCTCTTCATTGGTTCCTTTTTCCAACACTCTGATTGGTTTATATTCCTCCTTGGGGGTGGGCCCTCCAGGTGTGGCCAGATTCTCATTGGCCTCTCTCCATATGATGTCGTGGACCAGCGCCCGTCGCTTTCGCTGATACGTCATTCAGGGGCGCCAACCCCGACAAGACCAGAGAGTAGACCTCGGAACTGGCAGAGGCCGCTGAGCCGAGGCGGTAGTAGTGGCGACAGCGACGGCAGCAGCAATGGCCGGGGCGGGGCCAGCCCCGGGACTCCCGGGTGCAGGAGGACCTGTGGTCCCGGGCCCTGGCGCCGGCATGCCGGGCAAGAGCGGGGAGGAACGCTTGAAGGAGATGGAGGCGGAGATGGCACTGTAAGGCCCGCGATAAAAAGCCGTCCCAGAGTCAGAGCCACCGAGCCCTGGAGTCTCCAGGCCGAACTTTAGCCCGATATGGCTCTGTTGTGGGGAAATGGAACTTTTGGGATTGTGGGGGCGGGAGTAAGAAGAGGTTGGCAGGGGTGAAGGCGCTATCGCGGTATACCCAGCGTTTCAGAATTAATGCGAGGTCCTGAGCTGTGGTGTCGGTTTTGCCTCCTCAGATTTGAGCAGGAAGTTCTGGGGGCTCCGGTAACCGGCATCCCAACTGCTGTGCCTGCGGTGCCCACGGTCCCCACGGTAGAAGCGATGCAGGTCCCAGCAGCTCCTGTGATCCGCCCAATTATCGCAACCAACACTTACCAGCAGGTACGGCTGAGCCAAGGCATATAAATCAGAGAGCACAGTTACTTGAACACAGTGTTTGTATACAGAGAGCTGTTAACATGTTGACTTATTGATTAGCATGACAAATGTTTTATGTGTCAGGCACTGAGAACACAGTAACCACTAAGCAAACAATATCTCTGCCCTTTTGGGAGCTTATATTCTGGAGCATGTTGCCCAGTAGAACTTTCTGTAATGATAAAAAATGTTCTGTATCTATTTAAAATTTACATTTAAGTTAAATAGTTCCTCAGTCTCATTAGTTACATTCACCTGCTCAACAGCAAGCTGTATATGACTAGTGGAGAGAGAGACTACTAGAAAGACAACAAGTAAATGAAACTTGTTTATTCTGTCAGTAATTATTGGGTGCCTTCTATGCCTCAGGCACCATTCTAGGCATTAAGCACATAGCAGAGAATACAGAGAAAAACTTACTGCCTTTTTTGGGGTTTACATTCTACTGGGTAAAGATGGGTCAAAGTAGAGTAAGAAAGGCAGAGGTTTATCAGTGTGGTGAGGAAAAGCCTTTCTGAGGAGGTGACAGTTAAGCAAATATATAAAGGACATGATAGAGGGAACCATGGGGATATCTAGGGGAAGAGCATTCCCAGCAGAGAGAACTGCGAGTGCAAGGGCCATGACACGGGTGCATACCTGACATGTTCAAGGAGCAGCAGAGAGAACAGTGTGGCTAGAATAGAGCGAGCAAGAGAGAGTGGGAGGAGATGAGGAAAGAGAGATGATAGAGACCAGACCTGGTAGTACCATGTGGGCCACCATAAAGACCTTAGTTTTTACTCTGAGATGGGGTGCTTTTGAAGGATTTTGAACAAAGGGATAATATGGTCCAACTTACATATTAACTAACTATGGCTGTGTTTGGAGAACAGACTGTAGGGGGCTAGGGCAGAGTCAAGGAGACTGAAGAATAGGCTACCATAATCATCTAGGCAAGGGATAATGATAGCTTGGACCAGGGTGGTGGCATGGAAGATGAGAAGGACAGGCTGGACACAACTTCAGATAGTGCTAAATGCATTGAGGAAGATGAAACAGGATAACAAGAAAAGTTGTGACTGAGAGGTGCTAAGGACAGGTTTCACTAGTGTGATCCCAAAAGCCTCCCTGAAAAGTGACATTTTAACTTAGACTTAAGGTTGACAGATAGCCAGCCCCACACAGAATGCAAAGAATGAAACCCAGGGTAAGCCATCTAGCACAGCTTGGGGGCACTGAGTCAGGCCCCTCACCCCAATTTCCTCCCCAACAGGTCCAACAGACTCTGGAGGCCCGGGCAGCTGCTGCAGCCACAGTGGTTCCTCCCATGGTGGGTGGCCCTCCTTTTGTGGGTCCAGGTAAGTAAGGAGTGGTGGAGGAGAGGGAGCCAGGGGATCAGGCAGGGTGATAAAAAAGGATGCCTGGTACACTCTTCCCACCATTCTTGTCTCTTTCCATTCCAACAGTTGGCTTTGGCCCTGGTGATCGGAGTCACCTGGACAGTCCAGAGGCTCGAGAAGCTATGTTCCTGCGTCGAGCAGGTAGGTCTGGGCCAGGAACCCCACATTTAACCAAGTACTCTTGTTTTGACTACTGCAGCATCTTGCCGACGTCATTGTGCTAACTCAGCCTCTTCATTTCATCCCCGTTCTGACATTACCGTCTTCCTAAAGCACAAACCTGATCATATACTTATGAGTTTGGCCTTAGTAAGACTTCACTTGATCATTGCAAACCAACCCCCTTATTGTTGCTCCTAATCCCTACTCTTTGCTGTGTTTTTCCATAGTACTTAATACCTTGTAACAAGCTGTACGATTTATTCATTATGGTTATCACCTTTTGTTTCCTCTAAAATACAAGCTCCATGAGGAACAAAAGTCTTGGTGCCTGCTACATCGTAAGCATTATGTGCTATCTGTTGATGGAATAAATAGACCATCAAATAAGCACCAAGCTCCTCACCTGGCAGTCAAGACCCTACATCCCTTGGCCCCTTACAGAGAGATTCCCATACACTCCCCAGGAGCCCTAAGCATTGCTAGAATGTGCCTACAATGTTCTTGTTGACCTCCTTTCTCTCCCCAGCTGTCACCCAGCTATAATCTTCCAAAGCCTATTAACTAAATCAGAATCAAGTTAACTAAAATCTATCCTCTCCACAGGTCATTCTTACTTTTGTTCTCAAGGTGACCTTTATACACACGGTCAATTTTTGTGACATTACTTCCTGATATGTATGAAGAGAATACATGTTCTATAAAGTTCTGGTACAATCTCTATTAGATCAAACTTGTGGATTGTGTTACTTAATTCCTGTTATACTTTTTTATCTGCTATCTGAGAAATCTCAACATCTCTTATTCTTTAGTATGGTTTCGATTAAAATGCACATCTGACCTAGTCACCCTGCCCAGCTACCAACCCTGCTGTGGCTCCCTGCTGCCCTCAGGAGGACATCCATGGTCTGACCAACAAGGCTGTTTGGATGCCTACTGACCTTTTAACCATTCTCTTTACAATGCTCTCCAAATTTCAGCCTCTGTTATTACAATTGTACTAAACTGAAAAGGAAAAAAAATTTATTTGTAAATGTTCTCCTTGCCAGTAGTCTTTACAGTCACCCTTTGCCTGACCAAAGGCAGTTGGGTCTTTATTATCCTTTAGGTTTCAGCTCATAGGTCCCTTTCTCCAGGAAGCCTCTAGCCGTCCTGGCTAGGTTAGAGGGCTCCTGTGGGCTCCCATCACTCCCCAGGCTTCCCCCTCCTGGTTCCAATCACCCTGCCTGGCCTTTACCCCATCCTGCCCCTGATCACTCTGGGCTGTCACTCTCTGGTGATGAGTCTCTTCCCTCCTGCTCTGGACCAGGAGCTCCCTGAGAGCCTTTGGTCTTTCGGTGTGTCCCTAGTATTGTCCGGGACAGGGACAGACCCAGAAGAGATGCTCAGTGGTAAATTGTTGCTGAATGAACAAATGGAAAGACTCTTGCATCTCCTAGAAGGTTCCCAGACTCTTCTCCAGGATTTCTTGGATGCTGAGAGTACCCACACACACACACCTCACCTCAAGTGCCCCGGTCCCCCATGACACACACCCCCATCTCTCTCTCCCACAGCTGTGGCCCCCCAGAGGGCCCCTATCCTGCGTCCGGCCTTCGTCCCCCATGTGCTACAGAGAGCAGGTGAGGGGGCCAGGGTCATCATCCGTGCCACATAACTTCCCCCTTAAGCCCTCCAACTCCCCCACTAACACCCTGACAGATTCTGCTCTTTCTTCTGCAGCAGGTGGTCCCCGCCCTATGGCCCTGCGGCCCCCTCACCAGGCTCTCGTGGGTCCCCCTCTGCCTGGCCCCCCCGGACCACCTATGAT
Organism: Potos flavus; assembly: GCA_028534135.1. NCBI lineage: Eukaryota > Metazoa > Chordata > Mammalia > Carnivora > Procyonidae > Potos > Potos flavus. The sequence continues at coordinate 37,245,972 of CM052888.1, forward strand.
GCTGCCACCAATGGCTCGGGCCCCAGGGCCCCCGCTGGGCTCCATGGCTGCTCTGAGACCTCCCCTGGTAAGTGTGGACAGGGAGCTCGTGGCCAGAGGTGTGAAGGGTGGGGAGATGCTCAATCCTGGCTTGATGGGCCATGTCTGAATCTGCCTTCTCACTCTCTGACTCTGTCTCAGTCTCTCACTATTTCTTTTTGTGGCTGAATCTGTTTTTCTTTCTTTTTGTGAAGAAAATAGAGAAACACATGCCATAGGTTGTTTCTGTCCCTATATCTCTTATTTTTCTTTTGATTGTCCCTCTCTGTTTTTCTGTCCTGGTGTCTTTGTCCCTGTGTCTGTCTCTTATTAGAGACTCCTTTCTCTGTCTAGGTGTCTCTTGTCTGCTCGGCCTCAGGCCCTTGCTTCGTTGTACAGGATGGGAGTAAGGTCTGAGCCTGGGAAAGAGCGCTCTTCATTGTCTCCCCTTGCCCACAGGAGGAGCCAGCAACACCTCGAGAGCTGGGGCTGAGCCTGGGGTTGGGCCTGAAAGAGAAGGAAGAGGCAGTGGTGGCAGCAGCAGCCGGGCTGGAGGAGGCCAGCGCAGCGGTGGCTGTTGGGGCAGGAGGTGCCCCCACCGGCCCTGCGGTCATTGGGCCCAGCCTGCCATTGGCCCTGGCCATGCCTTTGCCTGAGCCTGAGCCCCTGCCCCTCCCGCTGGAAGTTGTACGAGGCCTACTGCCTCCACTGCGCATTCCTGAGCTCCTGTCCCTGCGTCCACGACCCCGGCCCCCACGGCCTGAGCCACCCCCTGGCCTCATGGCTCTTGAGGTAAGCAGGGAGCATAGCAGTCGGGGATGGGAGGCAGGTAGAAAGTGGGGAGGGGGGGAGGGCAGACAGGAACCCATGGCCTTCCACACCCAGAAACACGTGTAGTCCTCTACTGATAGAGGTAGAAAGGACCCAGGAAATTGGAAGGGCTGGAAGGACGTGGGGGAAAAGGAGGCAGACACAGGTACCTCACATTCAGAAGTGCATCCAGTTCTTTAACTGTAGAAACAGGAGAGTGAGAGGCATACACAGGTAGGGGAGCCTGAAGGGGACTCATGGGTCCAGAAGACTCAACACCAAGCCTTTTGCACCCCATCCCCTTTCCTCTACAGGTCCCAGAGCCCTTGGGTGAGGACAAGAAGAAAGGAAAGCCAGAGAAATTGAAACGCTGCATTCGCACAGCAGCTGGGAGCAGCTGGGAGGACCCCAGCCTGCTGGAATGGGATGCCGGTAAGGGGCCCAAGTGCGGGGCCAGGCATTGCTCAAAGACACACCAAGGTCTCCTCCTTGGGGCAGACACAGGGAAGGTAAACCAGCTCACTCCGCAGCTGCCGCCTCTCTGTAGGGCAGGCCCTGCTATTTGCCTGCCTCGCGGAGGGCTAGACTCTGGCTCTGAGGGGCAGGCCCCTCACCTAGCCACTGAACAGAATTTGGTAAAGGCAACTGGTACCTAGGACTTTCTGAACTCTGTTTTATTCATGAGAGGCTTGGCTTGCTAAAGGTAAAAGGGAATTTTTTTTCTTCTCCCAACTTCTTATGAAAAATTTTAAACACTGGGGGCACTTGGGTGGCTCAGTCAGTTAAGCGTCTGCCTTTGGCTCAGGTCATGATCCTAGGGTCCTGGGATCGAGCCCCACATTGGGCTCTCTGCTCAGCGGGGAGCCTGCTTCTCCCTCTCCCTCTGCCTGCCCCTCCCCCTGTTTGTGCACATGCTCTCTCTCTCTGTTCCTCTGTCAAATAAATAAATATAATCTTTAAAAAAAATTTTTTTAAACTGAATTGCACAGTGAACAGTCATGTATATCTACCACCTAGATTCAGCAGTTGACATTTTGCTATATTCACTTTATCCTTCTGTGTGTATGTATGTTTTTTTTGGATTTTGCTCAGTCATTTGGAGCAAGTTATAAATGAGGTTATCACTTCACTCCTAAATACTTCCGCATTCATCTCCTAAGAAAAGTGACAGTGTCTTTTATATCATTATATCATTAACATTCCTAAGAAAATGAATGATCACTCTGTGTTTTCTCATATTCCTTTTATATTTAAATTTCCCCAGTTGTCCCCAAACCATCTGTTACAGCCGTCTTTGCCCGTGAATCAGGATGCATACAATTTTCGGTCTCTAGATTATCTTGTAATGAGAATGGTCTCCCTACTACCACTTTGTCTTGCATATAACAGTTTTTTTGAAGTGTCCAGCCTAGTTGTTTTGTTTATCAGACTATTTCCTCTTAGGGTGGCCTAGCTTGTTCTCAGAGAGTGTCCCTAATCACCACAGAAGCTGTGGGGCAGCCACAGTGCTAGCTGAGGAAACGGACCTGCCTCCCATCTGAGTTCTGCCTCTTTTGGGAATCGTCTACCTGCCCCAGGCCAGGGCATGGCAGTGTCAGCCTAGATGTGATCAATGCAGTCTGTGGACCCTAATTCTGTGACCTTGGGAAAATCACTTAGCCTTTCTATCCTCGTTTCCTCACTCCAACAAGGGGATAATAATAGTATGTGCCTTGTCAGGAAAGCGATGCTTTGGGCTTGCATATGTTCGGTCTGGCTCATGCCCAACCCAGGGGATATGCTCAGGAATGGCAGCTGAGGTCAGCCTTGGAGAAGGATCAGACAGTGTGTTCATGTCTCGGGGAATTAGAGTGGGCCTTGCAAAGAAAGCAAATAGGTGTCGGGCCTACGGGATATCCATGGGGAGATGTCCAAGAGACCAAGGGGTGCCAGGGGCTCAGAGGAGAGGCCAAGGCTAGGACAGAGTTGGAGCCTTCATCATGGCAATGGGTGAGATGGCCCTGCGGTGGAGAAAGGCAGTGCAGGTAGCTAAAAGTGAGGATGCTGGAGCCAGGTGCCTGAGTTCTTGTCCCAGCTCTGCCACCACCTGGTTGAGTAACTTTAGGCAGGTAACATGACTTCTGTGTGCCTCGGTATAAAAGGGCCCGTTGGGAGTATGTTAAAACCTCATGAGTACTTAGCAGAGGGTCTAGCGCAAGGTAAATACCATACAGATGTTGGCTGTTATTACAGAGAGGGCCCCAGGCCGAGACTGCTGGGGATACAGAGGGAGGAGGGGTTGAGGGATCCCTCCAGAGAAGGGGGGCTGTTTAAATAAGGCAGACACAGGGCCAGGCACCTGCATCTTCTGACCTCCTCTTTCCCAACCCCAGATGACTTCCGGATCTTCTGTGGGGATTTGGGCAATGAGGTGAATGATGACATCTTAGCACGCGCCTTCAGCCGCTTCCCATCCTTCCTTAAGGCTAAGGTGATCCGAGACAAGCGCACAGGCAAGACCAAGGGCTACGGCTTCGTCAGCTTTAAGGACCCCAGCGACTACGTGCGCGCCATGCGTGAGATGAATGGTGGGTGAGGCCTCTCTCAGGGACCACGGGTGTGATGAGCATCTGGCCTAAGCCTGACCCCAAGCCTGACCTTGAACCCTCCATTTCCACAGGGAAATATGTGGGCTCACGCCCCATCAAGCTGCGCAAGAGTATGTGGAAGGACCGGAACCTGGATGTGGTGCGCAAGAAGCAGAAGGAGAAGAAGAAGCTGGGCCTGAGATAGGGTCTGTGGCCAGGCACCCGCTCCCTCCTGGCCGGGCGCTGGCTCTTCTCCCCGTTCTCTTTGGAAGATCCCCAACTAGCCACCCTCCCACCCTCCCCAAAACCAGTTTCAATAAATTTACGTTATTTCCGTCCCTGGCTGGGCTTGGAAGCACTCTTTGGGGAGCAGGGCTTGGTATCCCCCGATCTGGGAATAGTGAATAATGGGGAGCTTTAAAAGTTTACCTAGACAAACATGCAGATGGGCATTTTTCCATCCCTACTGTGCACTCATCACATCTTCCTGAAGCCTCTTTTAAGTGCATGCTGAGTGCAGCCCATTCCACAGAGGAGAAAGCAAAGGCTTATAGCGAGGCCACAACCAAGCTGAGACTCAGTCCAGTTGTCTTCTGACTCCAGCCTGTGTTCTCAGTACCAAGGTAGGGGGTCTTCTGGGCCTTGCCCTTCTGGAGGTCACAGCCTTCCAGGCTTTCATCCATTCAGCAGACTCATGGAAGGCCTAGCCAGTGCTGGGGACATGGTGACTGAAATAGTCTGGGACTCTGTTCCCTCAGAGTTCATGGTCCAATGCGGCAGATAGGCCCGTTGCCACACGGAGTGGTCAGGGTTGGGGTGGTGGAGCCCAGAGTGCTGACCTGGGAGTCCGGGAGGGCTTCCTGAAGGAACCAGCCACTTCTGAGTCTGTCTCCTGCTCTTCCTGTCATTCTCGCCCAGTCTCTGCAGTTCTCACCCTCTGCATCCCTGAGACTGTTTTCCAGTTTCTTCACTCTGCGAAACCCCAACCATCTCTTGCTGTATGTCTGTGTGGACCCCTTGAGTGCTTCTCTGTCTCCCTGTGAGTGTCTCTGTGAGTGCCCCTCTGTCTTTTTGTCTCTGAGTGTCTGTCTCTGAGTCTGTGGATCTCTCCTGCCTCTCTTTTCCCAGCCCCAAGCTTGTCACTGCCTGTCTGAAGAAGTGTCCAAGCAGGATCTTGAACACTGGACTAAGAGCTTAGACTTTAACCTGAAGGCAGTTGCAAGCCCTGAGAAGATGAAACCAAGTTCAAACAGGACTGGCATCAGATTTGCACTTTAGAAAGAGCCCTGACACGGCCATGCTGTGGACTGGAGGTCTGAAGGAGGCAGGGGCAGGGACCAGGCGGAGGAGGGAGACTGTGTGGTTCAAGCGTGGGGAAGAGATGAGGATCTCCCAGGGGCATAGCCAGCAGAACCCTGGATTGAGAGGGGGCATGGGAGGAGGAAGGAAACAATGCCAAGACCTCTCTGGGAAGCTGGTGGCCCAGGAGAGGTGTCAAGTTTCCTCTGTTCCCGCCTTCCTCCCTTACTGCTCCCTCTCTGACGTCACATTTTCCAGTCTGGTTACAAGGGTGAGGGCCTCCCGCCCTCCCTCACAGGAAGTGCCCTTCAGCCCCCTGCCACCTGGGCTAGACAACCCAGCCCCAGGACCCTCAATCCCTACCCCCACATCACTAGCTCTTCCTGCTTCTAGCCCCCATCTGCTTACTTCAGTCACAGGAACCAGGGAGGAGATGGGAAGAGGGAATGATTGCAGAAAGGAAGCTTTTATTTTTTTTTAATTCAATTAATTAACATATAATGTATTATTGGATTCAGAGGTAGAGGTCAGTGATTCATCTTATATAATACCCAGTGCCCATGACATCATGTGCCCTCCTTAATGGCCATCACTCAGTGGCCCCCCTCCCCCACCCCCCTCCCCTCCAGCAATCCTTCAGTTTGTTTCCTACAATTAAGAGTCTCTTATGGTTTGTCTCTGAAAGGAAGCTTTTAAATGTGTGCATTGAAGTCCTCCTAAGGAAAGGGAGAGAAAGCTCAACTGTGACGTTGAGAGACAGATGGACAAAGATGAAGGGATGATGTAGCAAGCGGAGACGGAGAGATGCGCACGGAGACAAAGATGGAGAGGTGAGACCTGCAGGTGAAGGCAGTACAATGGGAAGGAACATGGGGAGAAAACCCAGAGAGAGCAGTGGGGACAGAGATAAGGAGGTAGGGAGACAGATGGAGAGGGACTAAAACTTAGCAGAAGAGACTGGATGACAAGGCTTCACTGGGGTCAGGCCTGGTGCAACAGAGATCCAGAGCCAGGGACACTAACTAGGGCAGAGAGCCATGGACAGACGGACACACACAGACAGGAGAAAGGCTGACTTCAGGGAGAGGAGGCATGGGGCATGCGGAGATCAGCAGGATACTGTGTAGGCCCCTGGGATAGATAGATGGTGGACCAGTGATGCCTGGGGGCGCTCGGCTCCCTCCGATGCTGAGGCCAATCCCAGCACCTCCCACTTGCCCACTCTGTGACACATTAAGTTGCCCTCCCTCCCAAGGCCCAGTTTCCCTAATGTAACATAAACAGAAGAGCAGTGCCCTCAACCCCCGCCCTCCCCCCGTCCTCCCACCCCCAGAATGCCAAGTAGTTAATGGTCAAGCAGGGTGAATACTGGAAAATGCCCATATCAAAGAGGTTCTTTTTAATGGTAAATACTTATTAATACATACAGCGGGATTAATACATACCACAGGCTCTGAGGCCAACCTACCCGGGTTTGGGGTTACCAGATTTAGGAAATAAAAATACAGGATAGGGGCACCCGGGTGGCTCAGTCAGTTGAGCGGCTTGTTTTTGGCTCCCTTCTCTTGATTTCTGCTCCCTTCATGGTCTCAGGGTTGTGAAACTGAGCTCCGTACTCAGCGGGGATTCTGCTTCTCTCTCTCTTTCTCTGCTCCTCCCCCTGCTTACGTTCTCTCTCTTTCTCTCGCAAATAAATAAACCTTAAAAAAAAAAATACAGGATACCTAGTTAAGTTTGAAGTTTCAGATAAACAAATAATTTTTTAGTATAATTATGTCACAACTATTGCATGTATGTATGTATATGTTACACGTATACAGGTGGGGTTTTTTTCTGAATAGTTTGAAGTAATACTTCACCCCTAAATATCTGTGTTCATTTCCTTATAGAGACATCTTTCATACTGTAATACCATAATCACATCTAAGAAAATGAATAATTCTATATCTCATATTCAGTGCATACTCAAGTTTTGCCCATTTGTCCCAAACTATTATAGCATAGGATTCTGGAGATGAAGAGAAGTGAAAAGGAAGTCTGCTTCAATTTCCTCTTTCATAAAATGAAGACTAGTACTTACCTCATAAAAGGATTAAATGAAGGCCCATGGCACAGTTGGGGGCGTGCAAAGATCCCTCAATAAATGTTAGCTATTAGAATTACACTGGTTATTGTTTACATTGTTGTGCTATCATGATTGACACTCCTCAAGAACAGCCCCAGAACATCCTCAAAGCCGTCGAAGGGGATCCTGGCTCGGCCTCCCCCAACCATATTCCCCCACCCCGCCCCGCAGTCCCCCTAGAGATTGTGACGTTGGCGGACCTGGGATCTGGCCGGAAATCCCCCTTCCTGTTGCAGATAAGCCTGGCGCAGCCCAGCTGACCCCAGACCCTCCCCCCTCCCCCCCATGTCGCAGGATCAAGTCCCCAAGACGGAAAACCTGTCCACCAAACCCCCCGCTCCATCCCCATCACCCCGTAAACACGCCTCCGCACCCCGGGTCTCTCACAGACCGCCGTTCCCCAAACTCCTGTCCAAGTCCAAGCCACCCCTGCAGCAGGACAGCTGTAGCTATCAGGAGGCAGGCGGCCATCCCTGAGGTGTGTGTGTTGGTGGGGGGCGCTTGGCCCCGCCCCCCCGCCCTGCAACTCGACCCGGCTGCGACCCCCGGCTCTGACGTCTCGGAAAATTCCCCCCTGCCCAGGCCCCCCAGGGGAGGGGGTACATGGTATGAAATGGGGCTGAGACCCCTGGCCGGGGACAGAGAAACCCGCCAGAGGTGAGCCATAACTGGGGACTGGAGGTCTGGGGGCCTGGACTCCTGGGTTAGAGGAAGGAGAGGCTGAGGTCCCTTACTCCTAGTCGGAGTAACACCAGAGGCCAAGATTCCAGGGTCCTGGGGAAGGAGGGAGCAAAAGGCCTGGACTCCTGGGTCTGAGGGAAGCAAGGGTTGGGCCCCAGACTCCAGGGTCCCTAAGTGTCACCAGCTCACCCCTTGCTCCCCTTCTTTCTCTCTGCCCAGAACATTCACAAGGAGCATCCATGGACTTCTGGAACTGGGATGAAGCGTCTCCACAGGAAGTGCCCCCAGGGAACAGGCTGTCAGGGCTGGGTAGGCTGCTGGGGCTGAGTCCCTGTGTGGGGAGGGTACACAAGTGGGGGCCTCCGCTGACCCCGACCGGGCCCTAACCGCCTCATTGCCTGCAGAAGGAGCTGAACTCGGCTTCTATTTCCCCGAACTGGCGCTCCCAGGGGACACGCTGAAAGAGGAGGCACCCTGGAAAGGTGGCTGTGGGCTGGCACTCCCGGGAGCCGAGGAAGGTGAGAGGCTGGGCTCCCGGGTCTGAGGGAGGAAGGGGGCGTGCCTGGACTCCTGAGGCTGAATGGGGAGATGGCTGCGGGTTTAAAGTCCTGAGGCTGAAAGAGGACGAGGCCTTCTAGGTGTGAGTGAGTAGAGACTAGGGGGAATAACTCAGTCCCTGACAAATAAAGACTGCTGGGTGAGTGGTCGAGGGGGCGTCTTTAGTCATTGCTCACACCCTTCCCTAAACTCTGCTCGTTCTTATCCATCGCAGGGCTCCCACAGCCGGACTGGGGCTCCGCGTTACCGCAGCCAGAAGCTCCATGGGGGGCGGGTGAGTGTGCACGCAGAGGCGGGGTAAGGAGGGGACTGGGGTCCTCCACCATAGCTAGAGATTTAAACTCCTTGATCTTTAAGGGGTACGGGGCTAGGACGGGAATGCCTCTGTCCTGGAGATGGCATGGCCTAGATCCGGGAGGCCAGGGCGCCAGGGCTGAGAATTTAGACTCCAAGAACCCCTGAGGGGACTGGGGACCGGGACACCTGGGCATCCCTCACTTGGAGTCTGTTACTCCTCACAGAGCCCGCCCCTCAGGCTCTTCCGTGGTCAGGAGACTGGACGGACTTGGCGTGCACTGGCTCGGACCCTTGGAGGGGCGTCTCCCAGGCCCTGGGCCCCGCCCCTCCCGGCCTGAGTCCCGCCCCCTTCGCTGGTGCGGCGGGCCAGAACTGTACCACCTCCGGGGGAGGGACCAACTCGTGGCCCTGCGGCCAGGCCGCCGCCAGCTCCACCAACTGGGACTGTTCTATTGGCCTCGATGGCCCAACCTACTGGGGCAAGGGCCTCGGCGGGGAGCCGAGCGCAGACTCTACCATTTCGTGGGATGGGCCTGCGGGCTCAGACTGTACCACCTCCTGGGTCTCGGGGCTGCATATGGACTGCACCACCTCTTCAAAGGGTTACCAGACTTCAGATCTCACCACGTCCTCCAAACCAAGCCAGCAGTCGGGTGGCGTAACCTTGGCTTGTTACCCCAAAAATAACCACAGAGGTGAGAGGTCTGCGGGACCAGAACCTAGTGAGGCGGGGCCTAGGCGCGTAGGGGCGGGACCGGAATCTGGGAGCGATGGTGTGGGGCTTAGTTACCTAAGAGCGGGAGAGAGGCGGTGAAGGTGGGTCCTGAGGAAGGAGAGGACTAAGGCACTGGTAGTCTAATAGGGAGCAAGAGACCAGAACCTAGGTTCCTGGGTTAGGTGAGAGGAAAGAGGTGAGGGTCTGCATGCCTGGATCACCAAGGTGTGGCAGCCAAACACCTCTAAGTTTCCGAGATGGGGACCCCGGCTGCATGGGTCCCCGAGGCCGATTCTTGGGTTCCTTATATGGAGGGATCTGGACTCTTTGGGCCCCGAGGAGGAGGGGATCTGGACTTCTGGGTCCCGAGTTGGGAAGATCTGGACCCTTGAACCTTCGAAGCGAAGGAGGCCGGACAGCTGGGTCGTCGAAGAGACATGATCTGGGGCTAGGAAGCCTGAGTATTCAACTGCCTGCACTCCACAGGTCCCATTCAGCTGTGGCAGTTCCTCCTGGAGCTGCTCCGAGACGGAGAGCGTAGCAACTGCATCCGCTGGACTGGCAACAGCCGCGAGTTCCAGCTGTGTGACCCCAGAGAGGTGGGGGAGACTCCCAGACGCGCCAAGTCCCGCCTCGGTCTCCTCCCGTTCAATTTGGCGAGCTATTCTGTTTGCCTTGTAGTTGGTCCCGCCCCCAGCTCGTACTCCTTCCCCCTGCCAGGAGTTACCGCGACTAACTCGCGCCCAGAACCTACCCGAAACCGCGCCCCCAGCCTCTCGGTCCGTTGCCAAACCCCGCTCGCTCCTGCCCTTTCAGACTAAGCCCGGCCTCTGTCCTAGGTGGCGCGACTGTGGGGTGAGCGCAAAAGGAAGCCCGGCATGAACTACGAGAAACTGAGCCGAGGTCTACGCTACTACTACCGCCGCGACATCGTGCGCAAGAGCGGTGGGCGCAAGTACACGTACCGTTTCGGGGGCCGCGTGCCCGGCCTAGCCTATACTCCCGGAGCGACCCAATAAAGATATCTCATCAAACTAGTCGTGAGTGCTGCCTGCATCCTTCCTTCCCACGGATACTGACTAAACCCGCTAGGGGCCCTAAGTGTGCACCACCACACTCACATCTCTCACCCCTACCCCACGCCTGTGTGATCCGAAGACACACCCAGACCTTTAGGGTACCTACTTGTGTGCTCACTGTGTGATGGGACTTTCAAAGGAATCATCTCAGTCCCTACAGGGCCTACTGTGTGCCTGCCTGTGCTGGGACTTGTAAAAGAATAGAACCCAATCACTAACTTTTTTTTTTTTTTTTCCCAATCACTAACTTTCGAATTTACCTACTGTGTCCCTCCTGAAGACTCCAAAAGACTCAAGACTCCAAAAAAAGTTTACGTATGTTCTTTCAGTGCTTGGGATCATTAAGGAATTAGGCCTAGGGTTTGATCCCCCAAACCACCTACTATCTTCCCACTCCAAGCTGAGGGTGATAACTCCAATCTAGACTACTGCTTTCTGGGAACCACTGAGCCCCTAAAGAATGGTCCTCCTATGGTCTGACCAGATGCGCATTTTAAATATCTGGTCTGGGACAGACTAACCAAGAAGGTGATCTGAAGGAGATAAGAGAGGGAGCCAGCTTTAGGAAGAGCATTGCAGACCAAGGGGACAGCAAGTGCAAAGGCCCTTAGAGGAAAGTCAGCCTGCATGTTTAAGCAGGAGGAGGCCAGTGTGGTTGGAGCAGTGGGAATAAAGAGAAGGATAGGAAATGAGGGTATAAGAGAGACCAAACTGTGTAGGTCATTTGTAAGGACTTTGGCTTTTGACTAAGTCAGACAAGACCCAGGGGGAGGGTTCTAGGCCAAAGGGAAGTGATCTCACTGAGATGTTAACAGGGTCCCTCTCTGGCTGAGTGGATGATTGTGGAGAGCAGTGGGGAAGCCAGGAGGCTAGGGAGTGTGCTACTGCAATAACCCAGGCTGGAGGTGCCTGTGGCTTGAACCAGATGTCAGAGAAAATTCTGGATATATTGCTAAGGCAGAGTCAACAGGACTTCTTTATAGATCAGCTGTGGGGTATGAGAGTCAGAGCAACCTCTGTGACTAGAAGCATAGATGTGACACTTTCCGAGATGGACAAATTTCTGCGAGACCCAAGCTTTTATTCTTAACCTCTCCTCTCCGTGATGCAGGACTTTTTGGTTTGAGTCCTCAGGAACCCAAAACTGTGTTAATTTGTGCCTTCTGAGGCTTGGGGAAAAAAGATAATGAACAGGGAGGTGGAATCTGGATATTCCTCGTAATGTGGCAAATGATCCTGGGAGAAAAACTGGTTCGATTTCAAACCCCTAACAATTGATCCCGTAATAAGCATAAAGAGGGTAAGGATTCTTTTTTTTTTTTTTTAAGATTTTATTTATTTATTTGACAGAGATCACAAGTAGGCAGAGAGGCAGGCAGAGAGAGAGGGGGAAGCAGGCTCCCCGCCGAGCAGAGAGCCCGATGCGGGGCTCGATCCCAGGACCCCGAGATCATGACCTGAGCCAAGGCAGAGGCTTTAACCCACTGAGCCACCCAGGCACCCCGAGGGTAAGGACTCTTGTGTTTTGTTCAGTGATGCTTCCCCAAGAATTATAGAAGTCCTTGGCACAGAGTAAGCGTTCAATAAGTAATTCTTGCGTGAATAAGGATACTTCTGCTGGGATATTTTCCCCGGGCCCACTCTCCACCTAGCCCCAAGAACCGAAACTCATTTCCCTAAGTAAAAACACGAAAGCGATGAGAAGCGGTAACCAGGTATCTCAAACCCCAGCCTCAACCTTCAAAGTGCCACGCAAGCTCACGACTGGGCCGAGAGTGATGATGAACAGGCATCCAACCCAATAGGAGCTCAGAGTTCGTCCGGATGGGCGTGGCCTTAATGGCTTCGGCCTCCCCGAGGGCGCTCTAGCCACGAGCGGAAGACTCCCGTTTACACCGCCTCACCCCACTTCCGGCCAGTCTCAATTCCGCTTCCGGTCCGACTCTGGCGTTTTTGCTGAGGGTCACATTGAGCTGTGAAGTGCTGCTGTGGTGTGTTTAGGTGAGTGTCGAGAGCTTGGGAAGCTGGGACCCTCCCCTGGGGAACTGAGGAACCGGACTGTCATTTCCCCGAGAATAAAGTGAGTTTCTGGCCCGCGGCGTCCGGCCTCCTTGGTCCCTGAGGTTCTGTTAGTAGTCCTCTAGCTAACGATTCTGTAGCTCTTCCTTAATGCCAGGTAACATTTCAAGTGACTTTATTAATTCATTTCGTCTTCCCTCCAGCCCTATGAGGTAGGGCCTGTAACGGTCCGTTTTTGACAGAGGAGCAACCGAAGCTCAGCGATATTAAGCTACTTAGCCAGTGTCCAGGGTTTGGATTCTGTAGTTTGGATTGTAGTGCCCTTAGTCACCAGGCCGCAGGCTTGGCCTCCCGTGTCTTGCCCTGGCCGCAGCTTGGCTCCCTGGTTTCTGGTCCTCCCTCCCACTTGGACGTTGGAGGGGCCTCAGAGTCATCCCTGAACCACCCTCCCTCCCAGCACCTCCCCTCAGACAACTCCAAACAAATCTTCTGGGTCCCCGCGCTAGTATTCTGCGCCCGCCTCCCCACGCCCCTCTACACTTTCCCCCCAGAGACTCCGCTGTCGTGCCCCAGATCCCCGCCACTGTGGTGGATCTCTTAAATTTAACACTGGCCTGCTCACTTCTTTGTAACCTCATTACTCTTCGAATCCTCTGGGATAGAGGCAGTTTCACATTCCCTGGCGAAAACTGCGTGTCATCTCCTAAAAGACTTTATAATAGAGGTTTTTAACTTTGGGTCTGCAATATCGATAGAATGCAAGGTGTGCTAGGACTTGAATGGGGAAAAAATTACATCTGTATTTTTCTTAATCTGTAATTGAAATGTAGCATTTCCTTCAGTTAGGAATGGAGGCAACGACCTTAGTAATAATGTTAGGATCATCTGTGACTTTGTCAGCAATCAAAATCACAGGTCACCTGGGCCAAATAATACATTATATGCTAATAATAAATAAATATACATATATAAATAGAAAATAAAAATCATAGGTCATCTTATCACATTATGGTTGCAGATGTCACAGAATACATTTACTTACAATTACTTCAGAATCGTGGTAGTCAGTAAATCCTCAGCTACATACAACTGGTGTTCTCTGTGATCCTCTACAGTTTTTTAATGCATTTGAAAATATTCTGAGAGAGGGTCATTAGACCCCTGAGGAGTTGATGGCACCACAGAGATGAAGAACCTCTGCGGTGTAGGTTCTGTCGATGATTGGGTGTAGCTCCTTCACTTGTATGACCTTGGGAAGTCACTTAGACACCCTGTCCCTTGTCTGTGAAACAATGATAGCAATAGTTCCTACCTTTTAGAGTCGCTGCAGAAGTAAAGTGTAGAACAGTGCTCTGCCTAGACTAAGCCCTCAGTGAATGTTAGCTGGTGTTATTTTGGGATGAATAAGGCCTGAATTTGCTAAGTAGTTACTCCCCTCCCCCACCAAGCCCTGCTATAACTGCCACACTTAGATGTGTGGATTTGCCCCACGCTTCACCTGTGTGTGTATATGTTGAGAGGGAGAAAGTGGTGGCTTGCTCACACCTACCTACTCCATTCTCCTGTGTCTGGGTGGGCTGACATCCCTGTGCCCAGGCCCCTTGGAACTTTTGCCAGCATCCATTCTCTTTGCCTCCCAAGAGTCAGCACCATGGCAGAAGACATCAAGACCAAAATCAAGAACTACCAGACTGCCCCTTTTGACAGCCGCTTCCCCAACCAAAACCAGACCAGGAACTGCTGGCAGAACTACCTGGGTAAGCAGGGCACGGGGGTGGGAAGGGATGCAGAACCTTTTCCTAGTCCCACATTTCAAGGTGTTTACCTGTTGCCTACTCATCTAGGGGATCTATACATCCCAGACCTCTTTTTTTGGTCTGGACATCCTACCTTACAGGACCCATGACCCTCATCACAGCTGTGTTCAAAATCCAAGGTCTGGGCCAGGGTCACAAACTTCGGTTCCTACAATGATTTTTTTTTTTTTTAAGATTTATTTGTGTATGAAACAGATGTTAACATATATACAGGAAATACATGAAACATAATGTACAGCTAAATGCATAATACTTAAGTGGATCCCCTATGTATCTCTAACCTGGAAAGAAATTTAGGTGCTGTCAGCATTCTGAGCTTGCTTGCCTACCGCATGCCCTTTCTTAAACACAACATCCTACTCTCCGCACTAGAGATGTTACCCTGCCAATTTAAGGCAATCACATTTTGGTTTTATTACTGCTTTTAGGTTTGCCTCTTGATGAACTTGGCAAATATTTTATATATTCTCTTTTGTTTGGATTTCTTCATTCAGCAGTTTAGAAGATTCATCTTTGCTGTGGCGTGTAGTTGGCTCATTTTCATTGCGTACAGTTTTCCATAATTTATTCCCAGACACTTGTGTGCTTTCCAATTCGTGGCTTTTACGAATGAAAATGCTATAAACATGTGGCACCTGGGTGGCTCAGTGGGTTAAGCCTCTGCCTTCGGCTCAGGTCATGATCTCAGGGTCCTGGGATCAAGCCCCGAATCGGGCTCTCTGCTCGGCAGGGAGCCTGCTTCCCCTTCTCTCTCTGCCTGCCTCTCTGCCTACTTGTGATCTCTCTCTCTCTCTCTGTCAAATAAATAAATAAAATCTATTAAAAAAAATTAAAAAAAAAAAAAGAAAATGCTGTAAACGTTCTTATAAATGTAATTTGATGTCTGGGCCAATGCTTTTCTGTGTAGGGAATGTGCCCCTGAGTGGCATACCTGGAGTTTTTTTTTAATTAATTGCCTGCTTTTAAAAATCAGATTATCCCCCTCCTGTCCTCCTCTGTAGGATGCCAGCATCTTAGCCCCAAGATCATCTTCCCCTTCCCTTGCCCTGGTTTTGGACTTCTGTAATCTCCATACGTGCCCCTCATGTTGCCCCCTCATTCCAGACCGCAGAATTTTCACGTCAAGCAGTAGTTGTCTAAAGGTTGCAAAATCAACTTAGCAAGGCCTGTCTAGCCCTTTTCAGTATATCTGTAGGCACAGACATTCCTTGTGATACTTGTTTTGTGGGTGTATGTGTGTATATAACCGGTTGTGAAGTAAAGACGATTTCGGTGAGTTTTGATCAAAAATGTGTTCCAGCCCTTGGCCCGGGCTGACCCTGAACCACTCTCTCCGCAGACTTCCACCGCTGTGAGAAGGCAATGACTGCTAAAGGGGGCGATGTCTCCGTGTGCGAATGGTACCGGCGTGTGTACAAGTCTCTCTGCCCCATATCCTGGGTACGTGCCGCCTCCTGGGCTCCAGGATGCTAGGGTGGGGTCTCAGCAGAGTGGAGTATGGTAGCTTCGTGGAGGCTCATCTGGGAGAGGCAGAGGGAGGACGGGCATTGCGCTGTCGGTGGGACTCGGCCTTGTCTTCTTTCTGAAATTGCCTCCCTTCCCTCTTTTCACCAGTACTCTCCACCAGGCAGGGCTCTTGGCCAGGGCGACCGGGCCCTCTCCCCACTACATCTGTCTCGCCCGTGCACCCCATAAATACATACACAGTGCCAGCTCCCTATCCCTCTGGGGCTCACCATCTTGTACAATTCTGTGTCTTTATTATGTGCGTTTTCAAATTATACATAAAAAAAGAATAATTCAGTGACCCCTAATTATACCCACTACCCAGATTGAATAGTTTCAAGATTTTTCCGCATTCCCTTCATCTGTCCCCTTTTCTTCTTTGCTGAAGCGTTCTGAAGCAAATCCCAAGCATGTCTTTTCATCCCTACCTACTTCAGTGTGCGTCTCTGAAAGACACAGACTCAGTAAGACATTTGGTCTGGTTAGCCCTTATCTGACCAGACCTTTTGTCACCAATTAATACTCTTCTGTCGTACACTTTTTCAAATGAAGAATTTGTGTTTAACTTTGTACTATTTCATCAAAGCAAAGATCCCTTTGACTTCAAGAAACATGGAGAGATGGTCAAATCTTTTTTTAAAATGCTGCAAGTGAATGTAACCAGTGTGCTAGTTTCAGAGGTGTTAAAATGAAAAATCCTTGTGTCTTAGAAATATGATACAGGACAAGTCATAATGCTCATTTAAAAAAAATGGGCTCCTGGGTGGCTCAGTCGGTTCAGCATCCGACTCTTGATTTCAGGTCAGGTCATGATCTCAGGGTTGTGAGATGGAGCCCAGACATGCACTCAGTGGGGAATCTGCTGGAGATTCTTTCCCTCCGCCCCTCCTCCTATTCAGGTGGACTCTCTTGCTCTCTCTCTCTTTCAGATAAGTAAGTCTTTTAAAAAAAAAAAAAATGTAAGCAGTACAGTAAAGTAAAATTAGGGGCCCTCTTGGGCTCCCCAGCCCCCCTTCCCTGACGTAACTACTGTTAGCTGATTACCTTTTTCTCTGTATAAATTAATCATACAGAAACCTGTGGAGCTTTCTGTGTATGGGTGGGTCATACTGTATAGTCTTTGACTACTTTGACTTATCAGTGTGTCATGGAGCCTTTCTTTCTTTTTTTAGAGATTTTATTTATTTATTTGACAGAGAGAGAGATCACAAGTAGGCAGAGAGGCAGGCAGAGGGAGAGGGGGAAGCAGGCTCCCCACTGAGCAGAGAGCCCGATGCGGGGCTCGATCCCAGGACCCTGAGATCACAACCTGAGCCGAAGGCAGAGGCTTTAACCCACTGAGCCATCCAGGTGCCCCGTCATGGAGCCTTTCTTATAATAATGCATATAGGCCTGCCTTACTTGTTTTAGTAACTTCCATGTGCTTTTATTTAACTGATTTCCTTTTGATAGAGACGATGTTCTGATTTTTTCAGTATATTTGAAGCATCCTTGATGTATGCCTTTAGAGTTTATTTCTTGAGAACAAATTGCCTTAATGCAGTTTCTCTCAGCTTGCCTGGTTTTCCTGCCCCCTCTCTACCACACTGTCTCAAGTGTCTTTGAGTGCCCTGTGCCCTTCCAGGATTTCCCCTTGTCCCTGGGTGATCTTGAATAACCTGATGTAAGTACATAGCATCCCTCCTCCAGCCTCAGAGCCCGCGTCAGGTGCGTGCTGGGCAGGGTGCCAGAAAGCATGCATCCAGGCCCAGTGCTGCCCTACACCCCATTTTCTGGGACCTGGGCCTGCCCTCACCTTGGGAGCATCAGATTGTGTGTTTCCTACCTTTCGGTGCCTGCAGTGTCCCCATTGTTAGGGCTTACAAATGTATTCTGCAAACTCCCCTATGTACTGGCTTCCCTGGCTTCTTTATTTCAAAAACTTGGTGGAGTAAGAATTTAAAAAAAATTTTTTTTAAAGATTTTTATTTATTTGAGAGAGAACATGAGCAGGGGAAGGGGCAGAGGGAGAGGCCGACTCCCTGCTGAGCTCCCAGCAGGGGGCCTGATGTAGGGCTTGATCCCAGGACTCTGGGATCATGACCTGAGCCAAAACCAAGAGTCCGACTGAGCCACACAGGTGCCCCTTTTTTTCCATTTTTTAAATGACACTTCAGTGTATGATTCCATTGCACGAAATGTTTTCCCCTCTATTCGAATGGTTTCCTGAGTTTCCACCCCATGAAGTGGGATTATTGGGCAAAGGGAAATTTGGATCAGAGCACCCTGACTCTTTAAAAAGAGAGACAAGTAAACCCAGCAAATGAGAAATTCACACATAGAAAACTGTGGACTGTGGATAGTACAAGTCCAGTGCGAGGAACTCTGGGGGAACCCAGGCATGAAAAGATGTCCATCCCCATCAAGTCGTCAGGACAACACAGCTTAAAACAACAAAGAGATGCTCATTTTTACCTTGCAGTGTGGTGCAAGAATTATAAAGGTCGACTGTGCTAAATGTTAGTGGTTCTATAAATTGATGTCATTTTGTCAGGATCTTTCAAAATGGAAAAAAAAAATCTCTCCAGATGTGGCTATTTTACATGTAGACATCCTACAAAGATGCTTGTGTACAGGATGGGTCCATAGCAGAGTTTGTAATGAGGAGCATTCAGAAACAGCCCACGTTAGATAAATGACGGTACATTTATCTTTATCTATGTGACTGAATACAGAAGGAGCTCTAAGACTTGGGGAAAAGACAAGTTGCAGGACAATCTATATAGTATGGCCCAATTTGTGTATTTATTTTTCAAAGTAAAGCGAATTCGTGATGGGTGTGTGTGTGCGTGCCTGTGTGTATGTGTGTGTAAGTAGGCCCTTAACCGTGAGCCAGCTACTTTGTAAGCATTTTATATCCTATGAGGGCAAACATGCTAAAAAATGGGATGAGATGGATACTATTATCACTATTCTCATTTTACACAATTGAAAACTCAGGCCCTGAAAGGTTGAGGAATTTGCCCAAGGTCATACAGCTAGGAAGTGATAGGGCAGGGATTCGGAGTCCGTCTTCCTTATCCATGCTTTTGTCTACTGCTTCTAAGGTATGCATGTAAATATGAGTGGGTATGTCTAAATGGATATGCTTCTGGCTGCCTGTAGGAAGGTCCACAAGCTGCAGAGTGTAACTTCTGGGGAGTGTTAATGGTTGGATATGGGCCTTTCCATCATTGTTTATATGTGTGCATACATCAGTGATCAGCAGTAGGATCCTACTCTATTCAGTTCTGCATCTTTTTGCACTTGACTGTATCTCTTGGCGGTCCATTCGTGCTGAAGCATAGATCAGCCTCTTGGGTTTTTTTTCCTCACAGCTGCCTAGTATTTCTTCTTTCCTCTATTCTGCCAAACATCATTGAGTGTTGACTCTGGGGTTCCTGAAACAGGGCACAGCCACACTCTTGAATCTCTCTCTGTGCAGTCCTACATCTCCCTAAGGACAGCGCCATAGTGAATGTGGGACTTTTCTGCCTGTTCCTCGACCCCCCTCAACCCCCTACCTCCTCAGCGTGTCAGTTCGCAGTGATTCTTGTCTTTCTGGGTCACTGCCGATTCTCCCGCTCCTGGAACAGTGGCAGTGCTGGGCTTCCTTGTTGACCAACTGAACAGGGGGGCAAAGTTAGGAAGACAGCGTTGACCCATCTGGTTTTCCCACAGAGGAAGGGAGTAACACTGGCTGTTTTTCCTCAGGTGTCGGCCTGGGACGACCGCCGGGCAGAAGGCACATTTCCTGGGAAGATCTGAACTGGCTCCGCCCACTTCTCCTCTGTCCTCCATCCTTCTCCCAGGGTGGTGAAGGGGGACCTGGGTGCATGGTGATCCCCACCCTGGGATTCTGAATCATGGCTTAACTAATAATAAATACTCGTTGGAAAAGTGTAAGACTGTGTATGTGTAAAAGAGCCAGGTGATCGGGCAAGAAGCTGTGGTGGGAATTAATACCTTGACCAGTAAGAGGGGCTTCAGGCTGATTGGTTTTTTCTGTTTTGTTTTGTTTCATGTTGTTAAACCGACCACCTTCTCTATACCAGACAATAGAGCGAGAGATACAAAATAGTCTCAAGCCCCTGGATTTAAAATTTAAAATCTAAAATTTATCTGTATGTTCCCCTTTATTATCTATACGATTTCAAAAAATTTTTCTTATGTAATTTTTGAACCACATGAAAATAGTATAATAAAAATTCCTGTGTACCCATTACCTAGCTTAAACAGTTACCAACAAATGACCAGTTTCATCTCTAATTATTGCCCTCCCCCTCTAGGTGATTTTAAAGCAAATCCTGGGGATCATATGTTATCCAGAAATAAGTAAGTATGTGTGTCTCAGAGTTACAGGTTTATTTTACACATAATTACACTTCATTGTTACATTTAAGAAATCAATGATAAATTTTTAGTATCTAATAAGCAGGGTTTGTTTTTTTTAAGATTTATTTATTTGGCAGAGAGCACAAGTAGGCAAAGCAGCAGGCAGAGGGTGAGGGAGAAGCAGGCTCCCCGCTGAGCAGAGAGCTGGATGTGGGGCTCGATCCCAGGACCCCCGGGATCATGACCTGAGCTGAAGGCAGATGCTTAACCAACTGAGCCACCCAGGCGCCCCTAAGCAACTATTTTGGATTCTTTATCAAGCAAATTACAGATATCCTTTCTTTGGGGTCAGTTACTGGAAAATTACTGTGTTCCTTCAGTAGTATTCTGTTTCCTTGATTTTTCCTGTTCCTTGAAGTCTTGCGTTGTGTTCGCATTTGTAGACACAGTCACCTTATCCAGTCTTACTGACTGGCTTCAGACAAGAACTACCTTCCATCAGCTTTACTGGGGATTCTGAGGCTTTCTCAGACCTTCTCTATGCTCCGTACTTCTTGTTCCCTTGCGGGGTGTGGTGCTTTTTACAATGATATGCCTCCTCTTGATCCTGCAAAGGCAGACCAAGCGCTGACTGTCTCCCATTTGCTTGCCCTTGGGTTGTGCTGGTTGCTCAAGTGTGCGTGCCTTCGCCCAGTCCCACGGAGTCAGCCGACTCTCTGCACGTGCTTACTAGCCGCCTTCAGAAACTCACTCGCCCACTCCTCAGAGGCATCCACCGGGAGCCAGCCACAAAATGGGCCTGGGCGTACAGGCGAGGCATGCAGAGCACTGGGATGCCTATGGATCGATTGAGGGGATCCACAGGCAAGGCATAGGCA
Organism: Potos flavus; assembly: GCA_028534135.1. Classification (NCBI taxonomy): domain Eukaryota; kingdom Metazoa; phylum Chordata; class Mammalia; order Carnivora; family Procyonidae; genus Potos; species Potos flavus. Next base: position 37,266,694 of record CM052888.1, read on the forward strand.
ATCTCCCTGTGTCTGCAATGTGATTAGTAGGATCCAAGTGCTTTTGCTGCTTTCCAAGACCCCAACTGCCATTCTCCCTGCTGCTTCCTGACTCCTAGTTGTGTGGAATTTCTCTTCAGTGCATTCGGTTTTGGGGATTTTGCACCAGAGGTGTGAGGGAACTTCTCTGCTGGACTCCTGGATTTCCACAGAGCTGCTCTTGTCCGTGGGTGGTTTTCAAAATCGATGTTCTTTGGGAGAAAGAGGGTAGAAGAACTGTTTCACCATTGGATACATCACTCTTAACATTTTCAAAGGTGCAAAAACTATGCAGGAAGAATATGTTTCTTCCTCAGCTCTTCTAGCCATAAGGGACTGCCATTAATGGTTTCCTGTGTCTCTTTCTGGAGATAGTTTATACATTTGCAAGGAGACCTTCCCTCCTGCCTGCCTATCCACCATCGTAGCCTGCTTTTCCTGATGTTCTGAACCTTGCTTTTCTCCATTACTAATAGTACTTAAAGATCATGCCTTGTCAATCTGATACTCTTAAGCTTTTCCAGATTGTGCAGTTAATGCATAAATATATTCTTCTGATTAAAGAACAAGAAAAAAGTCAAATACTCCAGCAAAGGCAGTATACACACAGAGAAGCAGTACCGTGTAGTGTAACGGGGACAGACACTGGAGCCAGACTGCCTGGGTTCAAATTCAGGCTCTACCACTTACCAGCAATGAAACTCTGAGCAAGTTGCTTGACTTCTCTGTGTCTCAGTCTCCTCGTCTATAAAAGGAAATTAATGACACTTTCATAGGGCCATTGTATAGGTTAAATGAGATGCTACATGTTAGGTGCATAGACTAGTGCCTGATGCTATATGTGGGGTCCAGAACAATGCCCGGTGTGTTGGAAATGCTCTCTAAATATATTAGCTGCTCTCAGCACATTGGTCTCCTTTCTAGAGTGTGAACGTAATGAGGAAATATTCCTTCTAAGTGTCTTTTATTACTATTATTATCGTGGTGAGAACACCTAATAGGAGATCTCCTCTCAACAGATTTTTAGCCCTTAATACAGTATTGTTAACTGTAGACACAATGTTTCACTCTCTAGAACCTCTGCATCTTGCTTGACTGAACCTTTGTACCTGTCGATCAGCAATTCCCCATTTTCTCTTCCCCTCCCCCCAGCACTGGCAGCCACCATTCTGCTCTCTGCTCTAATGGGTTTCACTGTTACAAATTATACCTCATGTAGGTGGAATTGTGTACTCTTTGTCCTTGTGAGACTGGCTGATTTCACTTAGCATCGGGTCTTCAAGTTTCCTCCCTGTTGTTACATATCACAAGATCTCCTTTTCTAAGGCCGAATCACATTCTATTGTATGTATATACTATGTTCCCTCTGTCAGGAATGTTCTTTCCTGCCTTTTACCAGCTGGCTTCAGTCTCCTTCTCCAACACCCCTTCCTTCCTACACCCCAGGCTGGGTCAGGTGCCTCCTTGGGGCTCACACATGTCCCTTTGTTTTACCCACTGTGGCTCTGAACTCCGGCCTGTGCTTCCTCTCTCAGTGCCCAGGTCCCTTCGGCATCTCCCTGACCATGCTGGGCTGTCATTCTCTGCTGAATGTCTGTCTGCCTGTGAGCTGTGAGGGCAGGAACTGAGCGATCCTGATCACTGCTGTTTTCTCAGCACGGCCCCACACAGGGCAGGGCCTGAGAAACTCGTCAGTTGCACCCTGTCCTTGAGGCTTAGTTTTGGCCCGATCACGTACTTGGTGCTCAATGAATTTGAGAAAAAACTAAAAAGCTCCTTTGACTACACTGTAGCCCCTTCCTCCTTGCTTCACCACCTCACCCCACATCCTAGTCTCCCCAGGCCTTCTCTCTTTCCTCTCTTCTCATCCCACGCTGGCCCCACCCAGCTCCAAAGTCCTCCTTTCTTGGAAGCTCTCCCATGCCCACCCATGCCTTTCAGGCCCTCCACTACTCAGCTGAGCCAAGGAGCACCTGAGATTTAAATTTGCTCATTACCTTAGTGCCCAAACTTCGGACTTCAGACTGTCGCTAGGCCTGCGTACCTCTGTGTTGCCATTGTTCCCTAGCGTCTTTGCCAAAATGAATTTGGAAAGGAAACAATCTATGAAGTATTCTTGCAAAAAATGGATGAGCTAGAGCCACAATATGTGATGGATAAATTTCAAGAACATAATGTTGAGGTGAAAAAAGTCAATTGCATGAGGATATCTAAGGTACACTTTATATAGAATTTACCTGAAAATCTAGAACTACTCTATATATTGATGAATATATGCATATATATTAAAAATATGAAAGCGTGCATGAGAGTGGGAACCCAAAAGGCTCACAGACATTTGCAGAGATGCTCAAAATCATTAGTAATAAGAGAATGAGAATTGAAATCATGGTAGGTATTACTTTACACGGAATTACTCTGACAAAAACTAGAAAACTGGGTAATGCCAAGTGCGAGTGGTGATGGAAGGGTACAGGAACCCTCAGGAACTCTTGGTCAGAGTGTGGAAAGGACTCCGACCTTCCAAAAGCATTGTGGAAAGCAACCTGGTACATACATATTAATGACCAAGCAATTCTCCCTGGAAAGACCTAGAAGTGCCTGAGGGCCGTGCATGTGGGTGCTCACAACAGCACTATTTACAGTGGTGGGGGAGGAGGGGGATCGGAAGGAGCCAGTGTCCTCACTGGGGAGGAGACAGTAAACTGGAGGGGGCGTTCCAGGGGTACCCCATGCAACCATGAGAAGCTGCAGACTCATTATTTCCAGAGTAGTGGGTGGATCCTAAAATCTGTGGCAAGTGAGTAAAGAATGAACACAGTCATGGGTATGTAAATCAGAAAATACGCACGTGGGGCGCCAGGGTGGCACAACCGGTTAACTGGGTAACCGAGGCACTCTTAGTTTCCTCACAGGTCCTGATCTCAGGGTCATGAGATCAGGCCCCATGTCTGCTTGAGATTCTGTCCCTCCCCTGCCCCAAGAATAAATAAATCTTAACAATAACAAAAAAAGAAAATACAGGCACAGAAAACAATGGTATCCATTTTACAAGAGCACACCCAACTAAAAAGATACATGTGGACGAATTAGAGTATTTGCCAGTAGAGGGCACCCAAAGCAACCAGGATATGGGGATATAAGGGAATAAGTTGAATTTAAAATGAGAGATCTCAGGGCACCTGGGTGGCTCAGTGGGTTAAAGCCTCTGCCTTCGGCTCAGGCCGTGATCTCAGGATCCTGGGATCGAGCCCCGCATCGGGCTCTCTGCTCAGCAGGGAGCCCTCTTCCCCCGCCCTCTCTGCCTGCCTCTCTGCCTACTTGTGATCTTTGTCTGTCAAATAAATAAATAAAATCTTTAAAAAATAAAATGAGAAATCTTGGGGCGTCTGGGTGGCTCGCTTGTTAACCTTCTGCCTTCAGCTCAGGTCATGATCCCAGGGTCCTGGGATCCAGGCCCGCATCCAGCCCCGCATGGGGCTCCCTGCTCGGCGGGAAGCCTGCTTTTCCCTCTTCTGCTCCCCCTGCTTGTGTTCCATTTCTCTCTGTCAAATAAAATCTTAAAAAAAAACAAAAAAACAAAAAAAAAAGGAACTATCTTGTGGGGAATAATGAGCCGAGGGTATGGGATTAGCCCATGACACCTGGGATCTGAAAAAGAAGACAGTGCAAGGGTTGTGGAGGATGATGAGCCCCAAATGTAGTAGTGAAGGTATCTCTGGGGTGAGATCAGGTGGCTTCAAAGGCCATCTGAAACGTATGCCACTTAAAACAACAACAACAATCTTCAGTGAATGTAGAAAAATACGTAGATTTGACAAAGCTGGTAGGGAGGATGTCGGTGTTTGTTACAGATACTCTCTACATTGTCTTGTATACTTGAAACATATCAATATTTTTAGAAGACTTTCACCACTGACCATGGGAAAGAAAATGTCTTAAAAATAAACACAATGAAAATATATATTATTCAATTCTACTCAGACACCGAGGCCTGTTTGGATCTGCCCTAAGCAAGGGGACAGAGGTGTTTAGGACACAGCATCAGACTACCAAGCCTTTCCCAATGGCACCATCAGGATTAGAACTAGGTCATTTTCCCATTAGATGTCAGTTACATGGGTTCATACGATTTCCTTTCAAGTCCATAGACAGCAAAAATCAGCTCTTGTGCCCCCTTTGGAAAACACCCCTTTAACACATCAAATATGTTTCTTTGAAAAGGTTTTACCCTCTAGAACACATTGCAATTAAGAATATATACATATACACAGAAAAGTGTGCTTATCGTGACCATAGAGCTGGACAAATTTTCACTATCTGAGCACCCCATGTAAGCAGTGTCCGAACCCAGAAAGAGAAATCCCCTTCCTGTCCCTTCTAGTCACAATGCCCCCAAGGGTAACTACTCCCCTGACTTTTATCTCCCTAGATTGGTTTTGCCTGTTTTCGAACTTCATGTCTAGAATCCTACAGGTACAGTCTTTTGAGTGTGGCTTTTTTCATTTAATGTAGTGCATTTGAAATTCATCCCCATAGTTGCAAGTACCAATAGTTCATTGCCTTTTATTGCTGAATAGTATCCCTTGTATGCCTGTACCATAAAATACTTACCCAGTCTACTGGGAAGGAGCATTTGGGTAGTTTCCAGCTTGGGACTAATATGAATACATTCAGAGCGTTTGGTAGACAGAAATGGAGGGATTCCCAGGGACAAATGGCTGGATCATAGGATAGTCACAGGAGAGGCATATGCCTCTTTAGGAGATCTTGGCATTGTGATTTTTTTTTTCTTTAGAGAGAGAGAGAGCATGCAAGTTGGGGGAGAGGGGGCTTGATCCCACGACCGCAAAGATACCTGAGCCAAAATGAAGAGTTAGTTCCCTAACTGACTGAGCCACCCAGGTACCCCAGCATTGTGATTTTTTAAAGGAAGTAATTGCACTTCAAAATGTATTGTGTGTGGGGCGCCTGGGTGGCTCAGTGGGTTAAAGCCTCTGCCTTCGGCTCAGGTCATGATCTCAGGGTCCTGGGATCGAGCCCCGCATCGGGCTCTCTGCTCAGCAGGGAGTCTGCCTCTCCCTCTCTCTTTCTCTCTCAAATAAATAATTAAAATCTATAAAAAGAAAAACAACTTAAGGGCTAAAAAGAGAAGGCTTTGACGTCAAACTAGAGCAAAATGGATCCCTTTTATACTGGTGACCATAATGCCCCATTGATGATAACTTTTTCCTTTTATTAGACAGTTTACACTTGATCTTAGCCAAAAGGCTGAGACATTTTATATAACTTCCAACTACTAACAGTTACCATTTGAATATAAAAATATTTTATATTGTTAACATGGCCCTATTATTACCAAGTTATTTCAGCTAAAGCTCATAAAATGTACTTGACAGGTCATGTACATTATTATTTAAATTTTCTTATTAGTCCTTAATATAAATATAAATCAACAGAGAAAAACTATTTTAAATGTAAAGTGGATTGACTAAAAACCAGATTACTCATTTTAATTTTAATCGGAACACACCTCATGTGTTTTATTATCAAGCCATTGTCTTAACACTGAAATTTTAAATTCCATTTGTTTGCCCATTTCACGTGCACTGAGGGAGCTACAGCTCAGAGAGAAAACCCAGTCAGTGCCTTGGTTCTTGAGAAGTTCTGGGGGAGGACTGGGTGCCCCAAGCCATTTTCACGTGAGGAATCAGCCTTGTGACACTAGGGCGGCACTATCGGAGGGAAAGTGGGCCTCTTAGGAGCATTGCTGTTGCAGCCTGTCCTCTTGCCGTACACCAGGCCAGAGGACATCCTTTGCAGACATCCCTGCGCTCAGTTCCCACTGCTGCTGGGGCGAGTCGTCTGATGATAGCCATTCTGCAGATGGGCAAACACACATACCAAGTTACTCGGCCCAGAGGAGGCAGAACTGGGATTTCAACCTTGGTCTCCTTGATTCTGCAGCACGAAGACATTCCTGCCTATGGCTCTTCACTGTGACCCTGCTTTGTCTGTGCATGTGTGTAGGGGGGTACTTTTCTCCCACCAAGCCCATTCTGTGTGTCCTGTCTCAGTTTCTAGCCCACTCTCTTCTCCCCTCCCCCACCCCACCTTACACGCTCATCTGGAACTCCTCTCCCCCACCCCCACCAGGGCAGCCTGGGAGCCGCAGGCCTTGGGCACCTCACCCTGCTCATGCAGCCAGACCTTAGCCCAATCTTGAATTTCAGGTCTGTAAATCACTTGGGTTGGGGGGGCGGGGGTGCTCATAAAACTGTTCTTCCATGCTGGTCGGCCTGCTTGACCTCTTGTTCCCTCCAGACACCCTTCCGCCTTCCTGGAGACTGGCCCAAGGAGGGGCCTGGGCATATATAGGGAGCCACTGTGGGAGAAGCTGGCCACAGATGCTTTGGAAAGAGGTGAGGAGGGTCTCTGGGGGTCTGGATGAGCAGGGGGGAACTGGGAAGCTCTGAGGTGCAGGCAGGCCAGCGCTGAGCTCTGGCCAGTGACTGCCCTGCCTGAGCCCTGGTTCCCTCTTCTGTAAGGTGGCCCACCATCAGGGTTTGTGGGAGGATTCTGGAGGGGGCCTGGGCCCAGCAGAGAGCCGGGAGCATCCCCTGGCAGCTGGGGTGTGGAAGGAGGGCGGTGGGTCCGGCTGGGGCTGCCCTCCGTGCCCGGTCTCTGCCTGGCCTCATTCGGGCTCGTGTGTCCCAGGAGGACTATGGCATCCGCAGCAACAGAGGCAGAGAAGGGCTCTCCGGCTGTGGTGGGCCTGCTGGTGGTGGGCAACATCATTATTCTGGTGAGACCTCCCCCAGTGCCAGGAGCCCAGTGGGTGGGTGGGGAGGAGGGGACAGCCCAGGCCTGGGGGTGGGGGCTGAGGGCTCAGGACTCCCCCCACCCCCTCCATGGCCAGTGCCTCGGGCTGTCGAGTCAGAGCAGCCTGGATTGGAATCCCAGCTCTGCCGCTCCCCAGCTTTGTAAGCGGGAACAAGCCACTCAGTATTTCTCTGCGCTGCTTCCCCGTCTATATAGATGATGTCCTCATTGTGGCGATTGTTGTGGGGATTAATCCGTGTCTGGCCCTCAGCTCTGAGAAAGTGAGTGATAAATGCTAACCTCCTTAACACGGGTATAGACATAAAGTGCCTGCTTGGGGCCCGGGAGGCCCACAGTGGTGAATACTATCCATAGCAATGCCTTTTCATTAATAGTTAAGTTTTTAAAACATGATACCTGCACATGGCTCTGGAGCCAGACAGCCTGGGTTCAAATCCCAGCACTGCCTCTTTCTACTGTGGGACCTGGGCCCAGCAACGGAACCTCTCTGGGCCTCGGTTTTCTCATGTGTAGGTGGGGAGGAAATAGGAATGCCAAGAGGTTGAGTTATTGGATTCCTGGGCTCAGGCCAGAGTCTGGCACGTGCGGCTACTGTCTGTATGGGCCATAACAATAGTGCCGTGCAGCGGTAACAAGGATCGTCACCCGGAAAGCTGTTATGAGGACTAACGTGGGGCGCGCACACACTATGCACTCTGTGAGTGTTAGCTGGACTGGGGTCAAAGGTATCCACTGAGAAGCCTTCCCCCTCGGTGCTCCCCATCTCTCATCCCTATAGGTACCTAGATTTTTAGTTTCTCCATTTCTTTAAGCGCATACAAATAGGAGCGTATATACCTATTTTCTTCCCTTTTTGTCCAAAATGTAGTTCATTCCACATCCTGTTCCGTGCTTCCCCATTTCTCCTGCTCACATAGTCTGTAGGCCACTCCACGTGAGTCCTCAGAGAGCCTCCCCGCCCTTTTCCACCCTGGCAGAGCACTCCCTGTGTGGCACGCCGGTGCCTTTGACACGGAGATGCAGAGAATAACCTCGTGGGTTTATGATTTTCCTGCACGGGCAGGATTGATTTCTGCAAGTGGCATCGGTGGGTGAAAGGTTTCATGCATTTGTAGTTGCTCTGGGCCTGGCCAGATTCCCCTGCTCGGGAATAACAACACTGAGGGAGGCCAGGTGACCGAGCGTCTCCTCTGTTTCAGTCATGCGCTCTGGGCTTCACATGTGGCATCTCCAGGTATCCTTGAAGCATCTGGTAGCTGGGGTGTGGGTGGGAGGCAGGGATCTAGCCGGGCAGCCCTTCCCTTCTGGCCTCTGCCCAGCCAGAGGCATGGAAGGCAACGTCCTTGCCACTCGCACGTGCCCACCTCTCCGAGGGCAGCGGAGGCTCAGAAGGGGAACCTGCTCAGGGACAGTCCCACGGCCCCGGCTGCTGTGCCCTCTCTAACCTGCTGCCCTGTCCAGCTGTCAGGCCTGGCCCTGTTTGCCGAAACGGTGTGGGTGACAGCTGACCAGTACCGCGTGTACCCACTGATGGGCGTCTCGGGCAAGGATGACGTCTTCGCCGGTGCCTGGATCGCCATCTTCTGCGGCTTCTCCTTCTTTGTGGTGGCCAGCTTTGGGGTGGGCGCAGCACTCTGCCGCCGCCGGTCCATGATCCTCACGGTGAGGCCCCAGGGGGAGGGCGTGGGGCCGAGTGGGCACAGAGATCGTCACCACAGAGTCACCATAACCACTGCCGCCGTGGCCGCGAGTGGGTGTCCTGCATGAGCCACACTTGGGCCTCGTGGCAATCGTTCTATTTAATCTTCTCATAACCCTGTAACGCAGGTTCAGCCGTTACCCTCAATCTCCGGAGAAAACGGGCACAGAGAGGAAGGGAAGGGAGCTCTGCCCGGGACGACGGCTCTTGAGTGGCAGGACTGAGATGCGAACCTCAGCTAGTTGGTCCCCAGAATCTGTGTACACGAGCTCTGTTAAAACAACAACAACAACAACAATAATAATAATAATAGCACAGCTGCCATTTCAGGAGTGCTCAGTACATTCTAAATGCTTTACATAGATGGGTGCATTTACTCCTCACAACCCTTCAGGAGATCCCATCCTCATGGTGAGCCCATTTGACAGCGTTGAAACTGAGGCTCAGAGAAGTGAGGTCACTTAACCGAGGTTGCACAGCAGATGGGTGACAGAGGCAGGATTGAAACCTGAGCAGTTCAGCTTGAGCCTTGCTCTTAATTTCTGCCAGTGATAACCACCAGCACAAGAACACATGCTTCCCAAGGACCACTCATGTGCCTGGCTCTAGGCAAAGCGGTTTAGACAATGAGCTCCCTCAATGTCCCCAGCAGCCGTCTGGAGGTAGTGCTTCTCTACCCTTTTACCAGACAGGAAAACTGGGCTCAAAGAGGCCAACAGCCCAGGTGATAGGGAAGGCAGGAATTCCGATCCCAGCCTCCCTGACATAGAGCCAACATTGTGCTTCCTCCACAGCTAAGGGCCTCTTAGATTCCTGGGAGCAGCGGGTTATTCAATCAACAAATGTTGATGGAGCAAGAACCATGGGCCCAATCCTGCACTAGGCACTGGGGCTATCTAGAGAGAAAATAGAAAAGCCCTAAGGGGAGGATGCCCCCAATGGGGGGCAGTGGACCGTGAGGAGGGAAAGGAGATCTGGAGCTGGGGAAGGGGAAGGGGAAGGGGAGGCCTCGGGGAGGTGAGGGAGTGTGCCCTGTGTCTGCAGGAAGAGCGTTTCTTCGGGAGGGAACAGCAAGAGGGGGCCAGGAGGCCAGTGTAGCTGGAGCCAGGAGGGGGTGGGGGTGAGGGAGAGGCAATAAGGGCGGAGGGAAGGGGGGTACCGTGGGCGGTGGGCACGGAGAATGAGGGCGAGAAAGAGAAAGTGGGCCTATCAGGTAAGTCTTGCCAGTCTTGGTAAGGACTTTGGCTTTATTGTGAGTAAGATGGAGCCTTGGAAAGGCTCTTTTCCTTCTCTTTTCTTTCCTGCATATAATTCTTTGACATAACAATTAACCAAAGCCCTAAAAGCTCAGCCAACTGGTAAAAAAAAAAAAAAAAAGTTTGTGTCTGTGTCTGTCTCCCCTATTGGTTTGTCATTAACTAAGACACGGAATTAAAAAAAAATATTATGGGAAATTTCAAGCATACAGTGGAGTGAATGGCATGAACCCTGTATACCCATCACCTAGTTTCAACAATATCAACCACAGCCTGGCCAACTGGGTCCCCTCGGCTCCACCCTCTGCCTGCCCACATTCTTTTTTCTTGGGTATTTTGAAGTGCACTCCAGACACCAAGTCATTTACCTGTAAATACTTGAGTGTACATTTCTCCAAGTGATGAGGATGTTGAGAGCAGTCGGGCGTGTTATGCCACTCATCTCTTGGCAAAGGTGTTGGCATATCCACGTTCCACCCCCTGTTGCTTTAAGGGAGAAGGTGAGGGGTGAGGAAAGAGCTTTTTTTCTGTTTATGCACAACAACCGTGCCACGGGCACGCCCTACAAAATTCACCCAAGTTCCTTCATGTCTATCTTGCAATATCTAGTCTCTGTTCAAATGTCTCTGGTTGTCTGAAGAATGTCTTTTTTTTTTTTTTTTCCTATAGTAGACATTTATTTTACTGCGCTCAGACCAATAGTTAATTTCAGGCAATTTACATATTTTTGTTGATTTCATTTTTTCCTAACATTTTTTTATAAAAAAATTCAAACGTACAGGAAAGGTGAAAGACTTGGGTAGGGAACGCTTGTACACCCACCACATAGATGCTACTGTTCACATTGTCCAACACTTCTTTTGGAAATCCCTCGAGGGGGTGTGACTTGGCAGGCTTTGCCCTGACTAGGCGGCGCCTCTGTCTCTCCCTCCATCTCTCCCCAGTACCTGGTGCTCATGCTCATCGTCTACATCTTTGAGTGCGCCTCCTGCATCACGTCCTACACTCATCGTGACTACGTGAGCTGGGCAGAGGCCAGGGGAGGGGCGTGACTTGGGGCAAGAATGGCAAGGGTCTGGGTCTGGGTCAGGGGGTGGAGTGGTGGTCAACCTCCCCCCCCACCTAGCCCCGCTGAACTCTGTTCTTCCTGGACCTCTGCAGATGGTGTCCAGCCCATCCCTGATTACCAAGCAGATGCTGACCTTCTACGGTGCAGACACGGACCAGGGCCAGGAACTGACTCGCCTCTGGGACCGTGTCATGATTGAGGTGGACAAGGCGGGGTCAAGGGGGTGAGGGGGTGAGGGGGTAGGAAGGGCTGGAGGACTGGGGCTCTGACCACAGAGGTAGATAGGGGCCTCCCATTATACCCACTGGTAGATGATACCCATTCCTATGGTTCTTCTGGGGGGTAGGGCTGGTCCTGGCCATTTTCCAGATGAGTAGACAGACCCAGAAAAGGGAACGTCAGCTAGTGTCACATGGTTGGTAAGCTGGAATCAGAGTCTGACAGCCTGGATCCAGAGCCCCTACTCTTGACCATTACAGATATCTTCTTAATAATGAGGGTAATCACAATAACAAACATTTAATGAGCACTAACTTTTGTTTAGTACTGTTCGAAGCACTTTTAAAGCTTATTTAATCCTTACAACCACCCCATAAGGGAGATCAGCTTTCTAGCCATGAAGAAATCAAGGTAAGGGGTTGAGTGTCTTATACAAGGTCATACAGCTGGTAGGTCACAGAACCAGAAGGATTCAAACCCAGGCTACCAGCTTCCAGAAACCATTTTTTTTTTTTTAAGATTCACATATTTACTTGAGTGAGAGAGAAAGCATGCACGTGTGCGGGGGGTGGGGAAGGGCAGAGGTGGAGGGAGAAAGAGTCTCAAGTAGACTCCATGCCAAGTGCAGAGCTCGACGCAGGGCCCAACCCCACGACCCCGAGATCACGACCCATCATGACCCAAGCCAAAACCAAGAGTCAGACACCCACCTAACTGCACCACCTAGCCGCCCTCAGAAGCCACATTCTTTCTTTTTTTTTTTTAAGATTTTATTTATTTATTTGTCAGAGAGAGAGAGATCACAAGTAGGCAGAGAGGCAGGCAAAGGCAGAGGGAGAAGCAGGCTCCCCGCCGAGCAAGGAGCCCGATGCTGGACTTGATCCCAGGACCCTGGGATCATGACCTGAGCTGAAGGCAGCCGCTTAACCAACTGAGCCACCCAGGCGTCCCAGAAGCCACATTCTTAATTAAACTCAACGTGATATGGCACAAGAGAAGAATATTGAGGACCCAAGGGAAAGTGAGGTCCCAATTTGGTTCAAGTCATACCGCTAGCCAGGATTGGAACTCATATGTGAAGGAGCTTATGTTTTCATCATTCAGGGCCACTAATTAAACACCCACAGGGGCCAGAAGAAACCAGAAATCCTTCTCTGGGTGTCGTTTACCTCAAATTTTGTTGGCTGCTAATTCGAAAAAATTTTAAAATGAGTCACGAGTGTGGGTTTGACTCAAACCCCCCACCAGCCCCTTGGTACCAAGACAAATACCTTCTGCTCCTTATTCACACGTGCAGACACTGCCCACCCCCCACTTTGAGGCCCAGGACATGAGGAAGTCAGGCCCTCCCTCACTCTGTGACCTCAGGCGAGTGGCTGTCCTCTCGGAGCCAGAGCCTGCCTGACCTCCGCCTTTCTCTCCAGCAAGAGTGCTGTGGCACATCTGGTCCCATGGACTGGGTGAACTTCACATCAGCCTTCCGGGTGGCCACCCCGGAGGTGGTGTTCCCCTGGCCCCCACTGTGCTGTCGGCGGACTGGCAACTTCATCCCCCTCAATGAAGAAGGCTGCCGCCTGGGCCACACGGACTACCTGTTCACCAAGGTGTGTCCCCTCCCTGCCGCTCCCCTGTCCGTGCCATCCCCTCCCTGTCTGGTCCCCTCTGGTCCTTCTATCTCTTCCTCCCTCCCACAGTCTCCTCCTCCTCCCCTCTCTGGCTTCTTTCTTTCTTTCCCCTCTCTCTGGCTCTCTCAACTCTCTCCCCATCTGTCCATCCTCCCTCTGCAAGTCAGTGGGAGGCACAGGGTCTGTCTGATCCCGAGCCAGGACCTGCAACTTTTCTCAGGTTGCCTGGGAATCACAGCAACAGGAATCACAGCAAGAGCACGACCGTAGTAACCAACATTCACTGAGCCCTTACGTTGCACCCGGCATTCCTCTAAGGGCTTTCAGTCTTTGTCTTCGTTAATTCCCACCAGGGCCTGTGAGGTATGAGATAATAATGATCCCATTTTGAGAGTGATGGAACAGAGCTCATTCGCTAGTGAGGGATGGATCTGGGACTGGATTTCAGGCAGGCAGGCCCCGACTAGGTGCTGTAACCAGGGCAAGGGGAGTGCAGAGGCAGAGAGAGAAACCAGAGGAGGTTAGACTAGGAGAAGAACTGGTTGCAGCGCTCCCTCTGGCTGCTTTCGGCTGCCTCAGGACCCTGGAGCCACACGACTTAGATCAGGTGTCCCGGAGAAGGGAGCCCGCGCCAACCATCACCACCCTCGAGGCCAGACAGCTGTTTCTGAAGCCCGACTCTGCGAAGAGTGCACGCGTGCGACAGCTCACAGATGCCCCGCGGCCAGCCTCAGAGGCCAGTGCGGTCAAGATTGTCACCTCCCAGATGGGCAAACTGAGGCTCAGAGAGCCAGAATCATTCCCAGGCCCCAACAGCTAACAAATGGCAGAGCTGGCCCCCACCTCGGTCCCGCCTACCCCAGGACGCGCACCCCGAACCTTTGTTCTTGGCTGCTTCCGAGCCGAGGCAGGGGTCTACCTGAAGGTGACTCTGCAGTGAGGCTCAGGCCCCACTTGACCTCATTCCTAAATGGGGAGGCATCAAAACTGCACTGCTCATAGCAAAGGCAGATTTCAAACCCTGGGAACTTGTGGGCGGCATGGAAAGCCAGCTCTGCACAAAACTGCCCTCAGACTGTCATAGCCACCGCAGGGCAGTACCTACTTGTGTGGGGCCTGGGTTCAGCGTCACATCCCTGGCTCCCCAAAACCATTCTGGGAGGTAGACACTGCCACAATCCCCATTGCATGGCTGAGAAAACTGAGGCTTGAGGAAGGAAGTGATCTTCCAAAGGACACGCAGTGACTTTCCCTCAGGGCTAGCCCTACTGAGCATTTCCTCAAATCCCCATTTTTTCCCCCTGCCCAGGGCTGCTTTGAGCACATCAGCCATGCCATCGACAGCTACACATGGGGTATCTCATGGTTTGGGTTTGCCATCCTGATGTGGACGGTGAGAGGCGGGGAGCCTATGGGTGAGAGGGGGATGTGGGTGTGGGGCTGGAGCGCCCCTCACCTGACTGCCTCCTCATCCAGCTCCCTGTGATGCTGATAGCCATGTATTTCTACACCACGTTGTGAGGAGCAAGAAGGGAACGCCACGTGCACGCCTCGGCCTCCTCCTCTTCCTGTTCCTGTTTCCTCTGGCTGAGGGCTGGATGGCTGCCTCACCTCTCCCCTTCCCACCTCCCTCAACCTTCCTTCCTTCCTCTCTCTCCAAAGACCTTTTATCAACTTTCTGAGCCCTGCTGGGACTTGGGGATGTCCTGAAACCCTTGGACATGTGTACAGGGACCCTTAGGACCCTTCGGGACCTCATTTCACTCTGATTCCTAGCCCATCTTTCAGCATCAATTTAAAGTCCTGTCCTCTGGGGACCCTTCCCGGATCCCACTATCCCCATCACCAATGCCTCTCTTGTAGCTCCCCGAGCTCCTCCTTCATAGCAGGTGTTGCCATTTTTGCTAAATAGTTTGTGATTGTTTATTCTTTGGTAGACAGGGATTGCCATGAGGGGAGGGACAAGCTCTGTCATGGTCATTTTATCGTCCCCAGTGTCACCCAGCAGAGGGAGGGGCATCAATATTCAATAAATACTGGTTGAATGAATTAATTTGTTTTCTTCGGGGCAAAGGTGAATGAATAAGAACTCTTCCAATCGAAGTGGCAGAAACCCAATGGGCACTGACTGAATTTCTTGGAATTTCTTGGCTCGTGTAACTGAGACAACATTGCTGGCTTCAGGCATGTCTAGAGCCAAGAGTTCAATCAAAGTTTCCAGGAAACGGTTTCATTCTCAGGCAGGATTCCTCTGGCAACACCAGACTTACATCCTTACAGCTAAGCCACGCAGCAGCAAGAGAGGCCTCTCTCCCAATAGCTTGAGCCAAGGTCGGGGATTCAATCTCACTGTCTGAGTTTAGAGTCTAGGCCCACCCTTTGGTTGGGGAAAGGAGGGTACCTGAATTACCACTGCTGCTAAGGATGGTGTTGTGAAGTGGGGGTGATTTATCAAAGGAAAATTAGAGTGCAGGGCTGTTGGGCCGGTACACATGGCAGATAGCCTCCTCCCAAGGGCTGTAGCTTTCAGCAAGTTCTCTAATGGATGCATGGCAGCAAACACTCTAGGAATCTCATCCTCACTGTTCTTTCTCAAGCAGGCCAACCTCGGTCCATTTTATAGAAGTTAGGCCCTGCCAAGAGGGCCTGGCTTCCTTCCCCTCCAAATGACGTTTCCCAGGGTCCTCATTTACTCCACTGGTCTGCAAACACTGAATTCAGATATCAGCTTTTAAAAATATACTTTTATTTTTTTAAAGATTTTATTTATTTGTTTGAGAGAGAGAGACAGAGATAGCGAGAGAGAGCACAAGTGGGGAGGAGAGGGAGAAGCAGGCTCCTCGCTGAGCAGGGAGCCCGACTCGGGACTTGATCCCAGGACCCTGGGATCATGACCTGAGCCAAGGCAGGCACTTAGCCGACTGAGTCTCCCAGGGGCCCCTTAAAATATAGTTTTAAAAATATGTAATGGTCATAGAGGTTTTTTGTTAGGGTGAAGAATTGAAAACACCCCTCAGCAGGGAGTGTACTGCTCATGTTCTATCCTTGGACTGGATTCCCTGTGGCTTAATAAGAAGATCGAGCTATGTGAGCCAATACAAAAAGATGTCATAATGGTATAAATAATTGGAAAGTATATATAAGGGTGTTCATTACAGTGACCTAAATGAGCCTCTGTAGGGGACTGGTAAGGTTAGCTAGGCTATGTCTGTAGTCTGGAATATCACATAGTAGTAAAAAATAATGTTTCACCATGGAGAAATCTCCAAGAGATGCAGAATAGAAAAACTTAGAAGCTACACACAGTACATTTATTCCTGTAGATACATTTTCAGGGCTGGTCTTTCTTTTTAAAGAAATGGGTCAATGTTTTTAGGCTTTTAAAATGTTTAAAAGAATGGGAAAAATACTTTAAAAAAAAACCTAAATCATTCATAACCCTACTGTGTAAAGATTATAAAAATTTAGAAATGGAAGTGTGCCATATTTCACTCCCCAGTAAATTACCACCCCTCCCCAAATCTGGTCCAAACCCTCCTAGAATAATTGCGATGAACACATGATGAATGTTCTTTTTGGCTTTTCAAAAGTTTATATTGACACATCTATAGATATTTACAAAAGCACACATTGCTTAATAGAATCATGCTTTAAAATATTGCTTTGTGACTTGTGTTCTTAACTTAACTATATGTTATGGTCACTTTCCACGTCAGTATTTATGAATTCACCTCCGTTTTTTTGGTTTTGGTTTTGTTTTTTTTTACTGTTGCAATGCACTCCAGGGTATAGATGCATCATAGGTCATCTTGATCGGTTGTTAAGTAAACAAGGCAAGGAGCAGAACAGGATACATAACTGATCTCATTTTTGTTAAAAAAATATATTTTTAATATATTTATATATAACTATTTTATATATCATATATTTATATATTCATTAATTTAATTAATATGTAATATATAATTTAATTAATTTAATTGTGTATAATTTAATTAATAAATATATTTATATATAATTTATACATATATATATATTCCCCACAAAGGACTCCATACATATCTTTATAATGTTTGAAAAATTTTGTATAAAGATTATTATTTTTCAAAAACAAGAAAGGTGGTTCTAAAATACTGAACAACGTACAGTTTACTTTGCAAGCCAGAATTTTAAAAACATCATGTAGATGTGATACACCCCATTATTTATTTATTTATTTTTATTTTTAAAACATTTTACTTATTTATTTTAGAGAGAGAGAGAGAGTGAGTGTGTAAGTGAGCAGGGGGAGGAGCAGAGGGCAAGGGACAAGCAGACTTATGCTGAGCAAGGAGCCCAACATGGGGCTCAATCCCACCACCCAGAGATCATGACCTGAGCCGAAATCAAGAGTCGGACACCTTAACCCACTCAGCCAGCCAGGTGCCCCTACACACCTATTTTAACGCACAAGAGCTGCACCGGGTTAACTGACCTAACTGGCTTTCCTGCAGGCTCTGGAATGAAAATCTCCCTGATCTTGTGCACATATTTGACTGCCTTGTAAATGCATCAAGGAAAGGGGGGATGCCGCCTCCTCTGCTTTTACATTCAGGTGTGTCCTCATGAGCAAGTTCACAGTGGCTGCATCTGTGACTCAGATTCTCTGGGGGAGGCAAAGAGGCCTCACCAGCTTCTCACAAGCCCCACCACGCTCTCTGAGCCCTAGTATGCCCCCCTGTGGAATGGGGGTTCTAACAGTCCCCGCTTCGGGGCATAGGGCCCCATTCATTCTAAGAGCTCAGGAACTAACAGAACTTTTTTATTGTGAATCAGGAATTTTCTCAATCTGGTGTAATCAGAATCCAGTGCAGAAATACACCATCCACTGAGGCTGCATAAGTCCCGATTTCCAATGTCCGGGCTCCACCATGCCCAAGGTACAGAGGCTGCTTCAGCAAGGTGACTCTCATACTTGTACTTTAAACAGTAAGGTCACACTTGAAAATGCTTCGTGCTTTTGCTGAGGGATGTTCAACCCAAGGGCTCAGCGTACATTGGAGTTAATATGATACTTTTTTTTTTTTTAGATTTTATTTATCTATTTGACAGAGAGAGACACAGTGAGAGAGGGAACACAAGCAGGGAGAGTGGGAGAGGGAGAAGCAGGCTTCCCGCAGAGCAGGGAGCCTGATGCGGGGCTTGATCCCAGGACCCCAGGATCATGACGTGAGCCAAAGGCAGACGCTTAACGACTAAGCCACCCCGTGCCCCTAATATGATATTTTTTATCTGAGGGTCTTTAAAGAGTGTTTGTGGAATTAATGGAGATTGGTATGCATAAAATCAGGATCAGGTTTTCCCTTAAAAATCACATTGCAAAAGAATATTTGTCATGGGAAAATACTTGGGGAATTATTCAGTGCAAAAAGATTACAAAAGAGCATGCTAAGTATGATCGTTTTTTTTTTTCTCCAGATTTTATTTATTTATTTGACACAGGGTGGGAGGGGTCACAAGCAGGGGGAGGGGCAAAGGGAGAGGGAGCCCAATGCAGGACTCAAACCCAGGACCCTGGGATCATGACCCAAGCTAAAGGTAGCTGTTTAACCAACTGAGCCACCCAGGTGCCCCTATGATTTGCTTTTCTGATAAAAATATAAATATGTGCATGTTAGCATTAAAATTGTAAAACAAAGTCCCCCAAAGTTATCATTGGTTATGAAGGAAGGGGAGATACATGCAGGGGATTTTTATTTCATTCCTTGAGTATTTTGGCATTTTCTGAATATTCTATGATTATTGCTGGCCTCCAAAACCAATAAATAAACATTAATCAAAATGTCACCATGGGATGTGAGAGGTGCATTGAAGAAAAAAAATGATTCTGCTAAACATTTTTGAATTTTATCTGAGCAGTGAAAACAGGTCAGGCCTTGCCAAATGCTGGGGCCTGGGGGTAGCTTGAGCTGGCCTCTGGGAGGACAGCAAGGCCGGCTTCCACCTCTGTCCCAGATCTGTCACTGCCTTTCTTGTCTCCATCTGGTCACACACCTGCAGAATGTGGCTCGCTCAGCCAGACTGGCAGCAGCAATGGCCTGGTCAAGGCAGGCCTCACCTAGTAGGACAGGTATGTCTGGCCTGGGCGCCTCCACTCAGATGCCCAGTCCTGTGGGTGAGAGGGAAACTGAGAGACAAGGGCCAGGTGGGGCTCTCAGGACCATCCAAGGGAGAGGGAGCCATTTGATGGCTCTTCCTACCACATCTCTACATGACCACATCTGTCCATGGCTTGATCCAGCCTCTAACCCTCCATCGCTTCCCAGTGCCCTCGGGACAACGTCCAGCACCTCTGCCTGGCACCAAGGGGCCCTTATTGCCTTCTCCTTTCCACCTGCCCAGGCTTATCTCCCTCTCCTGCCCCACTGGGCCAATCTCTCTTTCACCATCTGAGAGTGTAGAATGGAAAGAAGGAACTGTACTAGCAATCAAGCAGGCACACACCTCTGATTACATCCACTGGTGTTTACACTCTTTACTGAGGGCAGGTTGGCTCAGTCACTAAAATATAACATCTCACCCCTTTGACCTCCTGATTCTCCCTCTGGGAATCTATTCTCCAAATGCACTCCCAAGTGTGTGCAAAGATCTCTGTGCACGAATAACTGAAAAGCCATACCTCGGAAACAGCTTAAATCATGTCAGAAGGGAAGGAATTATTTAATTCATTTGCACTCCAGGGAGTACTATGCAGCTAGGTTTAAAGGGAGACACATTTACATTTGCTAATATGAAACCATCTCCCAGATATATTGTTCATTGAGAAAAATGCAACGTGCAAAACTGAATGTATGCTAAATGCAACGTGGTATCCTATTGGAGCCTAGAAGACAAAATATATTTGTGGAAAAACTAGCATGATCCAAATAAAGTCTGGAGTTTAGTTAATGGTTGTGCACCAACACTAATTTCTTGGTTTGGATTATTGTACCATGGCTATGTAATATGTTAACATTGGGGGAAACTGGGTGAAGGGTATACTCTCTGTACTGACTTTGTAACTTTTCCGCAAATCTAAAATTCTTCCAAAATAAAAAGTTTAGGGGCAGCTGGGTGGCTCAGTCAGTTAAGCACCTGCCTTTGGTTCAGGTTATGATCCTGGGGTCCTGGGATTGAGCCCCCTGTGGGGTTCCCTGCTCAGTGGGTAGCCCGCTTCTCCCTCTCCCTCTGGCCCTGCCCTACTCATGCTCACTTTCTCTCTCTCAAATAAAAAATTTTAGAAACTTTATTTGAAAAAACTGAATGTATGTTTCTATATTTGTAGAACCCTAAAAAGGAGAAAAAAAGGGCAAAGTTCGTGTATACACGGGATATGTCCTTTATTTTTAGGAGTAATTTTCCTTAATTCAGGAATGATTATCCACTTCGACAACTGAGGAATAGCTTAAAAATAAGTTATACTCACACTTACATCATGATATTTTCAGAGTACCTACCTGACCGATTTCATTATTCGAAATTTTTTATCTGATGGCATAATTTCGAAATGTCTTCCAATTTGGATTGTAGAAAGAAATTACACATGGTTGAGGACCTGGGTGAAAATAAGGACACAGGGCAAGTCACTAGATACAAACTCATAAAATGTTCATTGTATCAAATGGCCTACTCACTGAATTTATCAAAAGATCTTTTACCAGTATTAACCCAAATGGTTTAAAACATTGTAGAGAAATGAATTTTTAGTTGTCATCCCCTTAGAACTGCATCAGAGACAGAGCAAAGAGCAGGGAACAGGCTTCCCAGAAGGGTGGGGACCTGGAGGCAAGAACGGTCTTCAGGGAAATCTGGCCACTGAAGTTCGCTGGCTCCCCAGTGTGGCCTTGCTTAGAGTTAGGGGTGAGCATCCAAGAATTCAA
>CM052888.1:37287820-37371565 GCA_028534135.1 Potos flavus
GAGATCAAGAACATCAAGAAGGGAAATATACATGTGGGAGGAAATAAGTGCTAGGGAGAAAAAGAAGATGTAAAAATGAGATTTTAAAACGAACAGGGAGGAGAGGCAAGCTGTTTCAGCACCACATCTACATCCTGTCTGGATGTCTGAGTTTCCCATGGCAAGGCCCTTCTCTGGATTATTTCCCATTGTCCATTGTCCCATCACCATGTGTGGGGGTTTGGAGAGAGCTCGGACTGACCATCCCTAGGGCACGTGCCTGCCTTGGAGCAGAGATGGATTCAGCGCCGCCCAATGGGCCTGGCAAGCAGGGGGAAAAGTTGGTTACCCGGAACCGACTCAGGCTCTGAGCCTAGGGAAAGGTGAACAGACCCTGGGCGCAGAAAGGACCACTATCCTTTTGCCCCATAAACCTTCTCCTGATGCTTCAGAGATAAATGACACAAAAAGCCCTGAGAATTCAATGTTAGCCATTTTCATGGCTGTCATTTTTATTAGCATTTGGGGACCCCGTCACTCATTGGGCCAGTTATCCATTTACTGTGTCTTAATTTCAAAATTTATCAATTGGCATGAGATTAGGCCTTTGTCAGTAGGGGGCGCTAGAGGGACACTGCAAGTTAGCGACTTCTCCCCAGATCCCAGGGCTTTGTTCCTGTTTCTCCTGGGCTGTGACCAGCAGGTTACTCTTCTCCACGTTGTAGCTGGCCACCTCCAGCACCTTCTTGAGCCCAGCTAGGAACACACCACTTAGCCCAAATAAGAGATGTATTGAAAATATGAAATAGAATCATTTCTCCCTTAGTTGACTGCCTTTTCCGATGCTCTGCAAATGGAAATAGAAAGATGCAAAACAGAGCAAGTGGTGTTTTTTTGTTTGTTTGTTTTTTGAAGAACTACTTCCAGTCCTACTGCGGAAAAAAAATGATCAGAAAGATCCCTGGCATTAAAGTTCATCTCATAAAAATTCATTCAGAAAATTGAAGAAACAAGCCTGGAAATGGAAGGAATTTTTCAACTTTTTTTTTTCCCAAGATTTTGAGAGAAAAATAGAGAGAGGAGCAGGAGGAGGAGGCGGCGGCGGAGCAGGAGCAGAGGGAGAAGGAGAAGCAGACTCAGGTTCCCGCTGAGCAGGGAACCTGATGCAGGGCTCGATCCCAGGACCCTGGGATCATGACCTGAGCCAAAGGCAGATGCTTAACCGACTGAGCCACCTAGGTGCCCTGGAATCTTTCAACTTTCAAGATCCAGAATCAAGGCAAGTGATATCTGTTGCCTAGAAACTACTCTGGTCCATGCCAGTTAGCTTTTTTAATCACCCCAAACACAGTGACTTAAAATGATTGTTTTTTTTAGCTCCTGATTCTTTGGGACCATTCGGGCTGAGCCCAGCCAGGCAGTTCTTCTGTGGGTCTCACCTGGGCTGACTCTTGCAGCTGCAGTCAACTAGTGGGGTGACTGGGGGGCGTTTGGCCTAGGATGGTTCCCGTCACATGTATGGCTGGCTGGCAGTTGGTGTAGGTGGTTGGGTTAGTGGCTCTCACTGGGCCACGTGTCTACAGCAGGCCAGCCCCAGCTTGTTCACATAGCCGTGCTCGTCGGGTTCCCAGGAAGGGTTTGTTAAACTATTCTCTGTAAAAAATACCTCTTCCTGTGACTTTGCACGGTTCTTAGGAAATGCCAGCACTCCGCAGCATGGCCTACCAGGCCAGGCCCTGCCCACCACACCCAGCCTCACTCCCCCCCACTCCCCCCTGCTCCTCCTCACTTTGCTCTCTCCACTCCAACAACAGGGGACTTCAGGGCTATGCTTCCTCCCATCCAGAGCTCTGGAACCGATTTTCCCACTGCCTGGAGGACTCAGCCCCCTCCTAGTCAGGTTAGTGAGTAATCACTTGTGAAGTCTTAGCGCAAGCATCACTTCCTCCAGGAAGCCTTTCCGGGAAACCCTGGCCAGGTTAGAGTTCTGTTTTCCTTTCTTAAAGTATCTATCTCGTGATTTTCCTTCAGAGCACGTAGCATAGTTTTAAGTTTACTCGCAACTAATAACAATAGCCAACATTTAAATCAGCCCCGGCTCTGTGCCCGGGGCTGTTCTAAGAACCTCATGGATGTCTGTTCATCGGATTCTCTCGAGGCACAGAAAGGAGAAGAAACTTGCTCCAGTTCACACGGTTGAGGAGTGGTACAGGCAGGACCCAAACCTGTCAGTCTGGTTCCAGAGCTAACATCTTAACCATTCTGCTCTGTTCCCTCCCTCTGAAGTAAATAATATGCATCTCCCTGCCAGACTGTGAGCCAGCCAGTGGTAGATATTCTGTGTGATGGACTGAATTGTGTCCCCTCCAAAATTCATATGTGGAAGCCCTAACCCACAATGTAGCTGTATTTGGAGATAGGCCCTCTAAGGAGGGAATTAAGGTGAAATGAGGTCATAAGAGTAGGGAAGGCCCTAATCCAATAGGACTAGTGTCCTTCTGTCTTAGTCCGCACAGGCTGCTATAGTAGAACACCATGGACTGGGCAACTTATAAACAACCGAAATCTATTTTTCTCGAGCTCACAGTTCTAGAAGCTGGGATGACCCAGATCAAGGCACTGGCAGATTTGGTACCTGGAGAGAACCTACTTTCTGGTTCATACATAGCTGTCTTCTTACCATAACATCACATGGTGGAAGGGGCACAGGAGTTCTCTGGAGCCTTTATACAAGGGCGCTAATGCTATTCATAAAGGCTCCACCCTTATGACCTACTCACCCCCCACAAAGGCCCCATCTCCCAATATCAGCACAGTGGGGATTAGGTTTCAATATATGAATTGACACAAACATTCAGCCTATGGCACCTTAGAAGAAGAGAGAGAGATACAAGGAGTGTGTGTGCACAGGGGAAAGGCCATGGCGGGCCCAGTGAAAAGGCCGCCATCTGCAAGCCAAGGAGAGAGGCCTCAGGAGAAACCAACTTACTGGCTTGGACTTGATCTTGGACTTCCAGCCTCTGGAACTGTAAGAAATAAATTTCTGCTGTTTAAACTACCCCATCTGTGGAATTCTGTTACGGCAGCCCAAGTACACATACATTTGGTCTCTTCATGCTTGCCATTATATACTTTGTACCAAGAACCACACCTAGCACATAACAGGGACTCCAAAAATACATACTCGGGTGCCACTACCTTCTCTGGAAAGTCTTTGTTCACCCTTCTCCTTCTCCCATGCCTGGTTTAAGTGCCCCTTCTGGGCTTTAGTTGCTACACTTTTCACTTGGTTCTCGAAGGATATGCTTTGAGGTCAAACCATTCCTTTCTAGAAGGTTACATCTTTGAATCTAAAGATTTCAAAGGTGCTGAGTCTTCTCCGGGGCTCAGCACAGATGATATATGCTGTTGGGAGTTTAGTAAGTATTTGAGTGAATGCAAGTCTCCTGATCTCCACACACAAGCCCTGGATGGAGAGCAAGAAGGCTTGAGTTCTAAGCTTCATCTCTAAATTCCTGAGCGACCTTGGATCCTGAAACCTCAGAAGTAATCATGGCCTTGGGTTTCTCCAGAGATCAAAGCGTGGGGAAAAGTCTTTTATGCTCTAACAAGCATAAAGTACAGGGTCGTTTTTACATCGAACACCTGTGCAGTTGAACTGCGCTCCTGAATCTTAGTCATCTGCCTAGCTCTAGCTAGACTTCTTGCTGTATCTCAGACATACTAAATTCACTCCTGTCTCAGGGCCTTTGCACTTGCTATATCTTCTGGGAACATACCTCTCCCAGAATTTTCCAGTACAAATAATGGCCTTAATTTTCAGTGTTTATGCCAAAGTCAAGGAGGGATGATGGTGATTGGTAGAAAGCAACTCAGTTTCAGGGCACTGGAGACAAAGAGAGATGCCACTGTTCTGTTAGTTCATTGAATCCTCTCAACAGTCCTGAAAGAGGTTTACTGTCATTATCTCCATTTTCCAGACAGAGAAACTGAGGCCAAGAGAGGTTAAATAACTTGCTAAAGGTCTCACAACTAGAAAGTAGTAGGGCCAGGATAGGAATCCAGGCAATTTGGATCCAGTGTCAAGTTTCTTAACCACAAAGCTTCCTGCTTCTCAACATATATTGCGGCTTAGTTAACACAGGGTCTGGGGGGGGGGGGTTGCTCAACAAGGAATAGTTATTTTTCTACTCCTCTCATTTGACTCTCCTAATCTTACAGTCCAACCCCCAGAACCAAGCCAACAACCCTTCCTAGTCCATCTTGCCAGAACCCAGAGTCCCTCACTCCACCTTCTTATGCCTGCACATGCTAGGTAGCTAGATTTGAGGGCTCTACAATCAGGTTCTCTGGGTTTCCATCTAGGCTCCTCCTTTCACTAACTCAGTAAACGTAGGAATGGTATACCCCTCCCCAGGTCTCAGTTTCCTCACCTGTAAAATGGGGACAGTAACAATTCCTATGTTCTAGAATTAATATAGGGCTTCAGTGAGATGATGCATGCAGAATGCTTTCCACCTTGCCCTGCTCATAAAAATGGCTCAGTAAATTGTAACATTTATGATTAGAGCCTCTCAGTGAGAAGCTCCTCCCAAAGTTCTGGGGCTGTGAAATACACTCCCAACCACATTTAGGGCCAAAGTTGGGACCAGATGAACTCATTGTTCATAGACAAGCTTTGCTGGGTGAGAGGACTCCTCACCTGATTCAACCCAGGATCTACCAGACAGTTACTTCCTAGAGGCAACGTGGTTCAGGGGGGTAATCTCTTGGGTCTGATAGACCTGGGTCTGAATTCCAGCTCTGATTTCTCCTCAGGATCTCAGTTTCTTCATCTGTCAAATGGGAAGAGACTAGTGTTAAGAGTCATGAAGAATGTGAGTTTAATTCAGAAGGTTATGTGATATTCATTCTACTCCTTGCTTAGCCACAGACCAGCTACGTGAACTGAGATGAGATGAGTGTCTTCAGCTCTGTGAGCCTTGGTTGTCTGCTCCTTTGGGTGTTGTCACCATTCCTATTCCTGGGGTGGCTATGAGGATTTCCCAGGACCACGTGTGCTACACCCTGCACCCTGTAGCAGTATATACCAAGAGTTAGGAGTTCAGGCTCTGGAGTCAGACTGCAACAGGCCTAGTTCAAATTATAGCTCTGACAATTACTCCTGGTGAGGTCTTACGGAAATCAATTTCTTCTCCCAACCTCAATGCATTTATCTGTGAAGTGAGAATAATAGCAGTAAATGTCCAATAGAGCTTGTTATAAGAATTCCATTAGATGGGTACCTGGGTGGCTCAGTCGGTTAAGTGGCTGCCTTCGGCTCAGGTCACGATCCCCGGGTCCTGGGATGGAGTCCTGCATCAGGCTCCCGGCTTGGTGAGCCTGCTTCTCCCTCTCCCTCTGCCTGCTGCTCCCCCTGTTGTACTCTCTCTGTCAAATAAATAAATAAAATCTTAAAAAAAAAAAAAAAAAGAATTCCATTAGATGATACATGTAAAGCACTTAAAACTGGCTTGGTTCAGTGTAAGTGGCAAAGATATTAGGAGGACAATTTTTAAAATATCCTTTCCTAGAATGCAAATGCATCTGCCCAAAAGTTTGAGGACTTGAAAATATGCACGGAGTGAAACCTTCAGGATCAGATTCAAGTCCAAAACAAAAACCGAAAAACCCCCTTCATTTGTAGATGAGGAAAAACCAGGGCCACGTGATCACATCAGGCCCCACCCCACATCTACAAGATCAACCCTACTTAATCAAGTGTAGCTCGAATGCCGGACTCACCAGAACAAGGTCAGAGTCCCAGCAACGCCCCTTCTCGCACTGGGACGT
Organism: Potos flavus; assembly: GCA_028534135.1. Taxonomy (NCBI): domain Eukaryota; kingdom Metazoa; phylum Chordata; class Mammalia; order Carnivora; family Procyonidae; genus Potos; species Potos flavus. Next base: position 37,293,632 of record CM052888.1, read on the forward strand.
GAGCCAAATGAGCCTCGGAGGTTAACCAGCAGAGTAATCAGCTCCCTCGCAGGGTTATTTAGCAGGAGTCGATGAGATGACGCACACAACATGGCACCCGGAAAGGGTTCAGTGAGCGGGGGCTGTTGTTACCATTGCTACAGCACCTGTCTTCTCCAGCTTTTTGAGGGGTTTACTCCCACCGGCCACTCGCCTTAGTCGGTCTCCGTCCCGACTTTTGGCTGCAGCTACTGTCCCAGCCCTTCCTCAGGAGGGTCCCCCTGCGCCCGTCCTTCGTCCCCAGCTCCTCAGCTAGCTGCGGGGAGGTGGGCGCCAGACCACACTCCACCAAGCCCGGGAGCTGAGCTTGAAGCACAGGGACAGAAGTCCAACCGCCGCCTGAAACCGTTGGACTGGCCTCCCGCCTCCTGGCCCTCTAATCAATCAAAAGAGGCAAGCCCCTAGACCAATCAGAAGTGGAAGCGGTCGAGCAATGCCCGCCTCCCTAAAGCGCCCTAGCTCCTCATTGGATGTGTGCGAGCGCGGACCCAAAGCTAAGCCACTTAGAAGAGAGTGGAGCCAGCCAATCAGCAGTGCAACCGCAGCTGGGCTGGTGGACTGGAGAGGCAGTATCAGCTCACAAACTCGCGTGGTGCGAGCTCGCCGTCTGCCAGCGCCAAAACCCTGCATGGACAGAAAGTCGGCTGGCTAAGCTCTTAGCCCTGGCCAATTAATGGCGGGGCAGAGCAATGGGCCATTCTCTGTACGGTATGGTATGTGTGTGTGAGAGGAGGGAGATGGCTAGTACGTGAAGTACGCAGTTAACCCTGGCTCAGCTGACAGGCAATGAGAATTTGAAGCGCGAGCATCTAGACCAATTGCAGGTCAAGGCACTGCCCCTTCTTATGCTTTCCTTGCCCCCCCACTTCCGGTGAGGCAGCGTGCGTTCTGCAACCAATCAGTGCTGGGCAGGGCAAGAGGCGGGAAATGGAAGCTGCCCACAGGCACCCGAAGCCTGGCTGGCTCTTGAGGGCCTCCCAACCAATCACAGACACACACTTCATAGACTGTCAGGGGTTGAGAGAGGGGTGAAAGGGTTTGGAGCGAGAGCTCAGCAGGGTGGCAAGACAGAAGCAAGAAAGCGGCGGTATCCCGAGCCCTTGCGGAGGGAGCTTCCAAGGCTGTTGAGGGCAAGGAGGTTCAGGGCCCAGTCTTTCCACAGAGGGGTAGGAGGGAGGGCAAATTCCACAGCCACTCAGCAGGGGAGGGGGGCGAGCTGGAGGGTAACGTCTCAGCGTTAGAGACCTGAAACCCAAGTCCGCGGACCAGACTCCAAGGCCCTGCCAGGCAGCACAGCCAGCGGGGTGGGTGGGAGCTCCGCAGCCAATCAGGGGTGGGCGCGAGGCGGGAGCGAGCAAGTGGAGCTGTCCCAGGTGCCTCCTAGAACATTGAGCATGCTCAGCAGGATGCGGCCTGCGCTGCAGCCAATCAGCGTCCGCCTCGGAATCCAGGCGCGACAGGCAAGCTGTGCACGCGCCCGGGGCCTCGAGCAACTGGCCTCGCGCCACTCACTAGTTTCCAACGGCCACTCGAGCTTGCCCTGCCCTCAGTGTATGTGAGACTGTGGGAAGAGGAACAGGGTCCCAGTTGGTGAGTGCCGTGGTTTTTCTTACACTTCTTCAGGGTTGGGACTGGCCCAGGCCAACCTGGGGTATGAGGGCTTAAGGGGTCGCTGTGAGGGTTGAGGGCTTTAGTCCCCGGGGACTCCCTTTGCCCTGGCGAGGCTGGCAATGGGACCTCCTGGGCACCTTTGGGCCCAGGCTGGTCAGAGGCTAGGCCAACATGCCTTGAGTTGGTCCATGGTCCCTGAGGCTAACTTGATTTGGAAGTGTATTGTGGGGCAGTTGGAGGCCCTTGGAGCTCTGCATGGCGTCATTGGCCATGAGGTATGGCCTCTGAACTGTGAGAGGTTGTCTGAGGGTTCTGGACTGAGTCTGGATCTGGTGACTGGAAGGAGAGGCCTGTGACTCTCCAGAGGTTATTGGGAGTCACTGGACAAAAGATGAACTAGTGTGTACTTGAGAGGTTTTCTGGGGTCTTAGGGTCCAGCCTGGGCTGAGAGTGAGAGTTGCCAAGGTTGAGAGCCCAACGGGAAGTTGTCAATGGCCATTGCATCCAGGCTGTGCTGAGAACTTGTGGCTGCAAGGCTTTTGGGGGGTCACTGGACTCCAGGTTGAGGTACAGATTTTCCAGTATTGGGTCCAGGTTAGACAACCTGGCCAGGAGGTTAGGCCCAAGGTCTTCAGGAAGTTCTTGGGGAGGGAGTTTCTGAATTCTGAGTTTGTTTGCCCTCCATGAAATATTATTGCCATGTGACTCTAGAAAAAAACAGGATTGGGTCATGTTAGGGCCTTTGGGTCCACTCTTTCCCAAATTCTGGTCATTTCCAAAAGGTATCTATTAGGCAGTAAGAATGGGGCCAGATGCATAAGGAAGATGGATGTTGTACTGGAGCACAGGAAGAGGTGTGTGACATATCCTACTCCTTAGGAAATCACCCAGGTTGTCTTTACAGAAAGTTTTTTATTCTTATGGGGCAGGGTGTTGATATCTAATTTCACTCAGCTGTTCAAGTTATACATGGTATTAAAGCTTTCAGAGTGCTTTCATATACACCCAGAGTTCTTAAACCTTGGATGGGGGATGCAAGGGAGTGGTCTATGAGTGGATTTCAAGGGTTTTTGAGCTCCTGGAAATCATAAGAAAAACTATATGCATGTTGTTTGGGGGGGGGGCATGCAAAGCAGCCACAAGGATAAACAAGGAGTATTTAACCTGTCCAAGGACTGGCTTCAGTCTGTGAATGCCTTGTCATTCACATACACAATGGTAAGAGCATCTATAATTTTCTGATGTAAAGAGTTGATTCCTTGGCTTACAATTTTTAAAAAGGATGGTAATCCCCTTAACCTATGACATTAAGAACCACTGGAATTAAGCAGGCTCCCGTATTACTTGTGGGCCATAGGCCAGAATAGAAATGAAGATTTCCTCTTTTCTTCCCACACCTGGTGTTTGTACTCATTTCAAGGCATATTAGTCTGCATGTCTGAGCTCAGTCTACCTGCCCCTCACACAAAACCAGGACCTGGGGTATGTACATCAGTCACACAGTTCATCCTCCTGAGTATAGACCTGGGGTGAGGACTGTATAGGTCTTGGAAATGGGCCATTTAGGCGAGGAAGTTCAGGGTTCCAAGTTCCCAAAGCACAGCCTAGAACTAGGGGACACATATTCCAGGTGGGCCCTTCCTAGATGCCCTTGGGATCCTTGGCCCAAGGTGGGGGGACACAGCCAGAGGGAGTCAGAGTGGGTTTAATACAATATTGGCATTCAGTACTGGTCTTGAAAACAGCCCCTGTGAGCAAATTGAGGATCTCAGAAGAGTTAGCTCCACATTAGGGCTGAAGAAAAAGGCCACCTACAGAGAAGGTGCAGTGGAACCCAAACTTTTTTACTTCTAGTCTAGTTCTTTTTCCACTTGATCCAAAAAAGATATGCTAGGATAGGGTCTCTATGACCTAGATGCAGCTTACGTGGCTATGATTACACTGGTTCTTGAGTTTATATGAAACATAGATTTAAGGGAGGAAAGAAACTAATTTACTCCGTGGTATCTCTTCTCTGGTATGTGTTGAATGTACTTAACTAGAAAGAGTGGGCATTTGAAAGTTTATGTAAGATTTGGATAATTGGTCTTCATCTGCATAAAATGCTGTGGAGGAATTTAACCACCTTAATTTGAAGAAAGAGATGTGTTCCTGGAAAAAGGGAAAGTTCCTATAATTTTTCTAAATTGAATCTCATTTAACTTGGCTTTGGAATACTTAGTATTTAAAATAAGTGCGATAAAGGGAAAACATTTTTCATAAAACAAATAATCATGCCTCTAATTGGCCTATTCTGATGGTTTAGTTTTAATTATATTTAAAGAGAATCCATACTTGTATTGCTGTGTTGACATTTTTATATCAAGCTGGGTTGTACCTGCAGGGGCATATGAAGGATCTTATGGTCATGCCTATCAGAATCAAAAAATAGCAGATTTTAAACTTTATTTAGTAATATGAGTATTGGGACTGATAGGCAAAAATCATACCTTTTTTCCCCACATACTTCCTTCCAGTTATATCTTATCTCTCCTACCCACTCTACCCTGTCCCAGGATGCAAGTTTGTGTCCTCAGAACCAATGGTTTCCTGGGTCCACCCCAGGAGACAACTGCAGGTGATTCCTACAGAGTCAGCTTGGGAAGTGGAAGGTGGACAAGGTTTTTGAGACGGTAATGGGAGATTTTTCAAGAATAGAGTTCTCACTTTCCCTACCCTTCCAAGTCAAAGTACTATTTGCTTGTGCTTCTGCCATCACTGCTCAATGCAAGATGGTTTGGGCTGTGTAGTCAAGAATGTAGGGAGAGAGAAGGGCCTAGAGTGGCACCAGCCTAAGGGCTGAGGTGTAGAGGGCCCTGGAGATACCTCTAGGGAGGTGGTCTTTAAAAGGATATCATTAGGTGGGGTAGTCACCAGATAGGAGGCAAAATGGGGTTTCCCATTCTTGGGGGGCTTTTGTTCACTAATGGGGAGTCCCCTTGCCCTTCTCCTCCCTATTAGGTTTCCTGAAAGCCTGATGACAGTCCCTGTCGACTATACTTGGCTTGTAGAGGATGCTGCCCTTTGAGCACAATCTCCAACATTCTTGATCATCAATGAGCAAATCCTACCAGTGGGGGAGCTGAGTCACAGGCACATGAAGTAGGGCTGTGAGGCAAGGCCACTGGGTGATGATGTAATCTTCCAGACCCCTGAATCTTTTCTTCTACTAGACTTGGGGTTTCTCTCTCATGGTTTTCCCCACTTATTCCATATCTTCAGGGACTGTATTACTGTGTTGAAGAAAGGATGTTTTTCTCTGTATACCTACATATCAGGGATTGGTGCTTTTCTATGTCCAGGCCAAGCGTTTTTTATATGGGTGTCTAATGAGTCCCTGGGTGTGGTGGTATGAGGAGTTAGAAAGCTCAGAAATGGAAAATATTTAACGTTCAGAGTAGCACATGAATACAGCCTGTCCATTTGCATTTTCCCTTTCACTCTGAGTCATCTTCCCCTCTCCCCACCCTATTATTGCCCCTCCACCAGCCCCACCCATTGGCACACCCTGTCTGATCTCAGAAGGGTTAACATCTGCGTATACCCAAGCTAGACTGAGAGGTGGACAGGGAAGGCATGTTAGGTCTGGAGGGAGAAAGTAGAAGGCTGTCTGAACATTCTGGGGTCCTGGAGCCAAAGGGAGAAATGGGAGTTTAGGGACATAATATTTGGGTCTAGGAGGGGACCAGGATCTAAGGGAGAAGAAGCCTAGGGTGAACCAGACTGTCAGGTCACCAGAGCAGCCTACCAATGCCTGATTTGTTTATCTTCCAGTTATTTATTGGGCATATATGATATACCAGGCACATATAAATGATTTCTCTACTCTTGTTGAATGAATGAAAAAACTGCCACAGGATGAGGGATAATGGAATAATAAAAACAGATAAAGAAATTTGAGTCTCTCAGACCTCATCCTTTCCCCAGGTTAACGAGTACTAAAGTGTGAAAACAGGGGAAATCTCCTGAGAGCTTGACCCTTTTGACAGGAAGTGAAAGAAACCCCGGAGTTCTGATTTCAGAGAAATGTCATTTGTCATCAACCCAAGAAAAGGGAGTTTTCTCTTCGAAGACCACCGCAGCCCCTTCCTGGGGTTGCCCCCTTCAGAACTTGATGGGAGAATCTGAGTCACTTGTACATTCAGTCCCCATTGGTGGCCCAGATGACAGGGGTCATTTCCACAGAGCAGTTAAGGCTTCCTAGTACTAAAAGTCAGGGAGAGGAAGGACAAGGCATGCTTTTGGCCCTCCTTCACTCTCTCCTTGGAATCCAGATGTTTCAGTCCTTTTTACTTCCGAAGGAGTAGAAACAGCTTCCAGCTGCTAGAGCTGACATTTTTCAGAACTAATCCTATTTGAACGATGCTACGTACTGACAAACCACTTTCACATTCATCATGTCATTTCATCTTCACCTTCACCTCCAAATGAGGTAAGCAAAGGTTATCCCTATTTTATGGATGAGGTAACTGAGGCTCAGAGAGGTGACTTGCCCAACGTGACTCAACTAGTAAATGGCAGAGATGAGACTCAAATGCGGTTCTGATTATTCCAAGGTTCCTGTTGCGAGATGAATTTTTTTTTTAAAGATTTTTATTTATTTATTTGAGAGAGCAGACAGAGTGTGTGAGAGAGCGCATGAGATGGGAGAGGGGCAGAGGGAGAGGGAAAAGCAGACTCCTGGCTGAGCACGGAGCCTGATGCATCACGGGGCTCCATCTCAGGACCCTGAGATCATGACCTGAGCCGAAGGCAGATGCTTAATTGACTGAGCCACCCAGGCGCCCCTTGATTTTTATTCTTTTAATCTCTACATCTAGCATGGCGCTCAAACCTACTACCCCGAGATCAAGATTTGCATGCTCTACAGAGCCAGCCAGGCACCCCTTCACATGAATTTCTTTGATTCTAGAAGTTCACAAATGAAATAAGGAGACAAGAAGGGAGGCAGAATGTCTTGAATCTGGAAGTAGAGGAGGTGGTCTTTCTTAGAGGGGTGAAACAGAGCCAGGGTATAAAACCACACCCCCTTGGGGGACTGTCGAAGACTGATATTTGGGACACCCAATGGAAGACTGTGAGGTCAGGGGCGGGGCTAGCTCCAGGGGGGCCCCAGGAGCCCCAACAGCAGTTCAGAGCATGCGGTGTCCAGGAGGAAGCTACAACCGGTGAGTGGTTGCTTCTCCCCAGCTGAGACTTTACTCCCATTACACCTTTTTCTGTCCACTTCCTACCAACCTGTAGCCTTCTCCCTGAGGTGTCCAAGTAGTAATCCTCCCCACAAGGGTCCTTACTCATGGTGAGCCCACACTGAGGAATATGCCTACTGGGCACTGAGACACTTAGGTCTGTCTCTTAGTATCTGGGTTCCCAGTTCTCTTCTTAAAAGTCAGTGTGGTAGTTTTGATGTGTGATAAATTTCTGCCTCGTTGGCTCTTTCTATTCTTTGCTTTGGGCTTACGAAAAACAAAATTAAACCATCTCCTTATCCTAAAATCTGGAAAGAAAATAGCCTCTCCCTATACAGTTCCCATTTTCCTTTCTCCCGCTTCCTTGGGGCTCAAAACTTTCTCCAAAATCTCTCTCCATCCTTGATGGGAACCTTCTCTTCTGTGGCTTCTGCACCTGCTCTCTCAACCCACTGGATGGGATTCTCTTTTCGGTCCTTCTCTGAGGACATGTTCTAGAAGTTTCAGCTGTAGGGAGATAATCGATTGATGCCTTAGGGTATGCCCTCCTGCAGCTATGACCTTAGTCTTATTGTCCTTTCTGCCTCTCAAGACTACTCAGCTCCATGTGATGGGGTGAGGGTGGGGGTAGGGGTCGCACTAGCTTTCAAAACTCTCCCATGAAGCTGTGTCTTGCTCCATCCCTAACTGCCAGGGCTGACTGGGTCTTATGGTGATCTCTTTTGTCTGGAAAGAAGCAAGCCTGGCCTGCTCCAAGGTCTTTCCTTGTAGAAGGGCTTAGAGTAGCAGAAGTATCAGCGTCTGCTCTTTTTTAAGTAGACTGCCAATTGGCAGGACCTATCTATACTAGCCTTAAACCCACTATTTGATATAGTCATTAACTGCCTGGTGCTTACTCTTTAAGTCCTGAATACAGTCTAATTTCCATTCTCCTGCCACCCCCACCCTCACCCCTACCCCCTGGTCCATTATGATTCTGGATAAGCTCGGGTCCTCACTTGGGTTAGTTTATTTGTTCCATTCAGGGCACAGAGAGCTCTGAACCAGCAACTCACTCTTTCTCCCCTCACTTCCACAGGCTTGAGAATATGCTGTTACTCCCTCCCCTTTCCACCATGGACCCTACACTGTGGCCTTTCTTTCAGGTCCTCTGAGATTGGTACCCAGGCAAGGCACAATGCCCCTGTTCCCGACGACAAGACTGCTTAGCCCCTATGGCTCTGATCGGCTGGTACGGCTAGCAGCCAGGCTCCGGCCAGCATTATGTGATACCTTGATCACTGTGGGAAGCCAAGAATTCCCTGCCCACAGCCTGGTCTTGGCAGGTGTGAGCCAGCAGCTGGGCCGCAGGGGCCACTGGGCTCTGGTGAAAGGCATCAGCCCTTCTACCTTTGCCCAGCTTCTGTACTTTGTTTATGGGGAGAGTGTAGAACTGCAGCCTGGGGAATTGGAACCCCTTGAGGAAGCGGCCAGAGCCTTGGGGGTGCAGTCCCTGGAAGAGGCATGCAGGAGGGCTCGACGGGACAGCTCTAGAGAACTGGGCCCAGGGCTCAGGGAACATCAGGAGGAGCCAGAGAAACCCACAAGAGATTCTGAGAGAGGACTGGAGGGACATGGAGAGCAGAGACCAGAGAAATTTGTTAGAGCTGGTTGGAGAGAACAAGAGGCACTACATGAGCAAAGGCCACCAAAAGAAAGCCCTGAGATAGCAGAGGCAATGAAGGAGGGTGCGGGGGAGCAGATGAGATCAAAGGAAAAACTCAAGCAATCCTCTAATGGCCATGGGGGAACAGATGGGAAGCAAGATGGGATTATGTGGGTGACGGAGAGTCCAGGGGGCTCTGAGGAAAGTCTGCTGGAGTTCTCTGGCCCCCTTCCCCCACCAGCTTCCCTCCAAACAAGCGTCATTCCTAGACCCTGGTGGGCTGAGGCCCCTTGGTTGGGGGAGGGCCAGCCTGCCCTGTGGAGCATCCTGCTGTTGCCACCCAGATATGGCACTCCCTTCTCCCATAGTACCCCCATCACTGGAGCCTGGCAGGAGGTCTGGCCTCGGGACCAGAGGTGAGTGAAGAGCCTAATGGAAGACCTCCCTGGCTGGGAGGGAGTGGCTCAGGATAGGCAGCAGTGATGGGTAGAAAGGCACCTCTTATCTCTACTGTACATTTCCTGAGCTGGTGATAGGACAAGAAGCTTCCACCACAGGGGAATTCAAAGCCCACTCCCTGAGGAGAACTCATGACACCTCCCTCTCCAGGAAGGGTCTGGCTAGGATCCCAGGTTTTGCCAAGGCTAACTCTTCCCCACCCCATCCCCAGGATCCCACTGTCCCTGAACCCTGAGAAAGGTCTCTGGAACCAGAACCAGTTGGCCAACTCCGGTCCTGCCCCAGGTAAGTCCCTCAGTACCCTGTACAAATGCTATAACATGGTCTCTCTCTCCTTAGGCTGGGACTCCAGGAGTCCAGCCTGAGGAGGGCACCTCCTTCACTCTGCTCCCTCCAGGTTCCCTCCCCCAGGGCCCCACAAAGTTCAGCCCTGGGGAGATGGAAGAGTCTGATCAGAGGCACACAGGTGAGTAGGGTGAGCGCGTTTTTGCCTCAGCCCCACTGTAGCTCCCGAAGTCTTGCCTGGGAGTACCAGTGGTCCACCTCTGGGATTCCCAGCCCTGCCCTCCTTTGCCTTCTCTGCCCCCACAGGTGCACTTGCAACCTGTGTGGGTCATGTGAGTACAGCAGGCCCATCTCGCCAACAACCTCCCCCACCCCCACCTGCTCGGTCTCGGCCCTATTCTTGTTCTGTCTGCGGAAAAAGGTTCTCACTCAAGCATCAGATGGAGACGCACTACCGAGTCCACACAGGTATGGGCTCCCCACCCAGGGCAAATTATCTGCTCCCTTCCAAACTCCAGTCTGTCTGCTCTTGAGTCCTTCTGTGTGCTTGACTCCAACACAATTCCCTTGCCCAGTCACCCAGATCAACCCCTACGCCAGCCTTCACCCCCTTCTTTCCTTTACCGGCCTCCCCCTCCACCTGCCCTAGGAGAGAAGCCCTTCTCCTGTAGCCTCTGCCCCCAGCGCTCCCGGGACTTCTCAGCCATGACCAAGCACCTGCGGACGCATGGGGCTGCACCATACCGCTGCCCTCTGTGCCAGGTGGGCTGCCCCAGCCTGGCCTCCATGCAGGCGCACATGCGCGGCCACTCGCCCAGCCAGCTCCCACCTGGATGGACCATTCGCTCCACCTTCCTCTACTCCTCTTCGAGGCCGTCCCGGGCCTCGACCTCTCCCTGTAGGTCCCCTTCCTCAACCACCTGATGGTGTTGGTAGCTTCTCTGGCTTCAGCCAACAATACAATTAAAGAATGAAAGACGGGCCGACGGGCTGGCTAGGTTTCTGACCCAGCATCAAAGCTATTGGCGGCCTAGAAAATCCGGCTCCAAGAAGCACCGCAGGAAAGGCGCTGCAAGCCTTCTTCCAGATGACCGCTGGCCCCAGAAGGCTGGGCCAGCGAGCCCGTGTGGGGTGTGAGCAGTGACGTTTGCACGAGTGAAAATTGTGCGGGGACTAGCGATTCCATCATCAAAATAAAGAGTTTCCTGTGCCCTCCTCTCAGGACCAGAAGCCAAGTCCAGACTTCAGTCTGTGAGCTGGGGAGAGGGAAAGGAAGGGCAGCCTTGCCCCTTGTCCTGTGGCGGCCCCTGCTGGCGGTGCATCCACTGTTCAGCGCGGGGGGGGGGGGCACCTTCATCTCCCGGGCCTCCCTGTTCTCCCCCAGAGGTAGGGGCCCGCGAGGGCCGCGAAGTCCAGATTGACTTAGCAGCAAGCCCTGTTGGCGGAGGCTGTGAGAAATCAAGTTATTCGCACCTTCCACAGCAAGCAACGGTGCGCAGAATCTGAGTCTGGGACCCCCAGCCCAGGGCTCGAGGAACGCGTGCTCCACCCTCCTCCTTTCCTTGAGCTTTCAACCACCCTCCTCCTCTCCTTGAGCACAAGGACCGCAAAGCTGCGGCCTCCCGAGCATCTTCCCTCCATGCTCTGCAAAACGGCAGCCGAGTGGCGCCTCCAACTTAGACTAATCCTTTGCGGCGGCCCTTTCCCACCCCACGCTTCCGGCAGTCGCGAACTTCATTTCCCAGTGTCTCTGGGATTCCCAGGGTCCGAAGCCTACTGCACCCTGGGAGTGGTAGTTGATGCGTACTCTGGTCTCGACAAGAACAACGGGAAGAGTTTGGGGCGAGAACCACACCTCCCGGCAGCCCCGGAGATGGTTTTCTGGGTCCGGTTAGGGCTCAGTCCCAGCTCTCGCGGCCCTAGCTCCCGGCGGAAGGAGCGAGGCGCCTGGACTACATTTCCCGTAGGTCCCTGCGCCTCACCCCTCTCCGGTCGCCACACGGGGTCTATGCTCTTCAGGCGCGGTCTAAGGGTGACTAGTGACTGCCGACTGGCCTCGGACTCCCGCTCCCGTGGTGCCCCGCGCGTGGCCGGCCCAGCCCCCGGCTCCCGCTGGCCCCGCGGCGGCGCTGGTTGCTGTCGTGAGCCGCAGCCGCCCCGCCCCACCTCCCCCTCCCCTCCCCCCCCGGCCCTGCGCACGGGCCGCCCCTCCCCCCGCCTCCCCGGCCCCTCTCACGGTGCCAAGATGGCGGCGGCGGCGGGCGGCGGCAGTTGCCCCGGGCCTGGCTCCGCGCGGGGCCGCTTCCCGGGCCGGCCGCGGGGCTCCGGCGGGGGCGGGGGCCGCGGCGGACGGGGCAGCGGGGCCGAGAGAGTGCGGGTAGCTCTGCGGCGCGGCGGCGGCGCGGCGGGACCGGGCGGAGCCGAGCCCGGGGAGGACACGGCCCTGCTCCGTTTGCTGGGGCTCCGGCGGGGCCTGCGCCGGCTCCGCCGCCTGTGGGCCGGCCCGCGCATTCAGCGGGGCCGGGGCAGGGGCCGGGGCCGGGGCTGGGGCCCGAGTCGAGGCTGCGTGCCGGAGGAGGAGAGCAGTGACGACGAATCCGACGATGAGGTGAGGCAGTCGGAGGCGTCCCCAACGCCGGGCGGGGCGGAGGCCGGGGGCTTTCAAGGGTCTGGGTGGCCCCGAGGGGTGGAGTGGGGAAGCGAGGCTCTCAGGGCCCCTGCGGAGGGAAGGGGCCCTGGAAATAGGCCTGGGGGTAGATAGGTTGCACGGAGCTGTCGGTGAAAAAGGCCTCTGAAAGTATACAGGGAAGCCCCGGCTGCAGCTGGGTACTTGGGCCTGAGGCACGTCCTGCAGAAGTGTCCTGGGCTGATGATCTTGGTAGTTGGCAAAGCTATGCAGTAGAGGTTTGAGCGAGAAAGCTATGGATGCATGCCCAAGCAGTGGTGGTTGACAGCAGCAGCGTGGGTTTAGTGGACCTAGGCTGGGGCTCTCTGGGCTGTTACCTGTAGGCTGCTTCACCTGGCCTCATAATCTCTGACACATCACTGGATTCACCAGCACCCCGATTTCTCTTATTTAAAGTGAAGAGGTGGTAGCATTGGAGGGCTTCCTCTTGGGGGCACAGGTTGAAGAAAACTGGAATAAAGGCTGAGACTGGGAACTCTAGCAGGTCCGAGTTCAGCTAGGATTTATCCTCAGCCTCAGAAAAGTCAGGAGGGTGTGAATTGTATTACTTAAGAGTTTGTAGTCAGTTACCTGAGAGCTCAGAGTAGAGCTTATTATGGTAAACCATTTGAAACACACACACACACACCCCCAACCTGAGTGCCCCTATTCCCATCTTCATTCAGGAGGAAACTGCATCTGACAGTGTGTAAACAGTAGTCCCATCTTTTTCTGAGTTGGAGGATGAGGGAGTCTGAGTGTAGTGTCTACTGCCTGGCCTGAGAAGACCCAGTTCTGTTCCTGGCTGTGCTGGTGTAGTCCGGTACAGGGGATGGGGGTTCAAAATACCCTGTGCCTCCATCCCTAGGGAGAGACTCTTTTCTAGTTTTTTTTATCTTCTAGTCTTGAGTTTTTCTCTAAATAGGTAGGGGTATGTTAAGGGGGAAACTGGGACTATACCTTCATACCTGAGTCTCAGGTGGAACGAGGGCTTTGGCACTGACTGCTGTTTCTCCCCTCCACCCCTGGTCCCCTAAATCAGGAGTTTCAGGGTTTTCATTCAGATGAAGATGTGGCCCCCAGTTCCCTGCGCTCTGCGCTCCGATCCCAGCGAGGTGAGTGATGGGGAAACTCTACCTCTGTAGCTTTACAGGAATGTTATTCTTGCTCTTCATGTCAGCTCTTCCCTGTTTAACTAGAGTCTCCATCAGTTACATAGCGTGTTCTGTGTTCAAAGCCCAAGCTAGGCTGGGCTGTGGGGGAAAGAGACAAGGAAGACTTAGTCCTTGCCCTCCTGGAGTGCCTTCTTCAGTCTGCAGGGCTAGCTTGACCCATCTCCCCACACCTATTCTCCTTTTAGGTCGAGCCCCCCGAGGTCGGGGCCGCAAGCATAAGACGACCCCCATTCCGCCTCCTCGCCTAGCAGATGTCGCTCCTACCCCCCCAAAGACTCCTGCCCGGAAGCGGGGTGAGGAGGGCACAGAACGGATGGTGCAGGCACTGACTGAACTTCTCCGGCGGGCCCAGGCACCCCCAGCCCCGCGGAGCCGGGCATGTGAGCCCTCCACTCCACGTCGGTCTCGGGGACGGCCCCCAGGACGGCCAGCAGGCCCCTGCAGGAAGAAGCAACAAACAGTAGTGGTGGCAGAAGCAGCTGTGACAATCCCCAAACCCGAGCCCCCACCTCCTGTGGTTCCCGTAAAACACCGAACTGGCAGCTGGAAGTGCAAGGAGGGGCCTGGCCCAGGACCTGGGACCCCCAAGCGTGGAGGACAGTCTGGGCGAGGAGGCCGTGGAGGTAGAGGCCGAGGCCGAGGCGGCCTCCCTCTCGTGATTAAGTTTGTTTCAAAGGCCAAAAAAGTGAAGATGGGACAGTTGTCCTTGGGACTTGAATCAGGTCAGGGTCAAGATCAACATGAGGAAAGCTGGCAGGATGCCCCCCAAGGAAAAGTTGCATCCGGACAGGGAGAGGGCCCCTGCTGGAGAAAGGAGCAAAAGCTGGAGGAAGAGGGAGAGAAGGAGACAGAAGAAGAGAAAGACAGGGAAGAGAGAGAAGAGAAGGTAGAGAGAGCTGGACCTGAAGAAGAGATGATGCTAGCAGAGGAAGAGGAAGAGGCAAAGCTGCCATCCCCACCCTCGACTCCTCCAGCCCCTCCAGCCCCTCCACCTCCTCCACCTCCTCCACCTCCTCCACCTCCTCCACCTCCTCCACCTTCTCCACCACCTCCACCCCTCCCACCCCCCTCAACTTCTCCTTCATCCCCATTTTGCCCTCCACCGCCCCCAGTGTCCCCTCTGCCCCCACCATCGCCTCCACCACCTCCTGCCCCAGAGGAGCAGGAAGAATCCCCTCCTCCAGTGGTCCCAGCTACGTGCTCCAGGAAGAGGGGCCGGCCTCCCCTGACTCCCAGCCAGCGGGCAGAGCGAGAAGCTGCTCGGGCAGTGCCGGAGGGTACCTCTCCTCCCACTCCAACCCCCAGCACCACCACGGGAGGCTCTCTGGAAGACAGCCCTACTGTGGCCCCCAAAAGTACCACCTTCCTGAAGAACATCCGGCAGTTTATTATGCCTGTGGTGAGTGCCCGCTCCTCCCGAGTCATTAAGACACCCCGGCGATTTATGGATGAAGACCCCCCCAAACCTCTGAAGGTAGAAGTCTCACCTATTCTGCGGCCTCCTGTTGCCACCTCCCCACTCACCCCTCCAGAACCAGCACCAGCTCCCTCTCCACCGCGTGCTCCAACCCCCCCATCTACCCCAGTCCCACTCCCTGAGAAGAGACGGTCTATTCTAAGGGAACCCACATTTCGCTGGACCTCACTGACCCGGGAACTGCCCCCTCCTCCTCCTGCCCCCCCACCGGCCCCACCCCCACCTCCTGCCCCTGTCACTCCATCCCGGAGGCCCCTGCTCCTTCGGGCACCTCAGTTTACCCCAAGTGAAGCTCACCTGAAGATCTACGAATCGGTGCTTACTACTCCTCTTGGGGCCCCGGAAGCCCCTGAGCCAGAGCCTCCTCCTGCCGATGACTCTCCAGCTGAGCCTGAGCCACGGGCAGTGGGCCGCACCAACCACCTCAGCCTGCCTCGATTTGCCCCTGTGGTCGCCACTCCTGTTAAGGCCGAGGTGCCCCTTCCTGGGGCTCCGACTCTGAGCAATGGGCAGCAGTCTCAGGTTCAGCTACAGCAGCCCCTCCAGGCCTTGCCAAGCCAGCTGCTGCCCCAGGCGTTACCACCACAGCAGCCCCAACTACAGGCACACTTACAGCTGCAGCCGCAGCCACCACCGCAGCAGCCGTCACCACTGGAAAAGGCCCGGACTGCGGGCTTGGGTTCCTTACCACTGTCTGGTGTGGAGGAGAAAATGTTCAGCCTCCTCAAGAGAGCCAAGGTGCAGCTGTTCAAGATCGATCAGCAGCAGCAGCAGAAGGTGGCGTCCTTGATGCCGGTGAGCACGGCGCTTTGGCCAGGTTTCTGCACCCAGTCATCCGGCCTCGATTCTCTCCATTCTCTCAGTTTTCAGTCACCTCCTGCCTCCTCAGACCCCCGCCAGTATTTCAGGGAACCCTCAGAGCCAGTCCTTCCCTGCTTCTCACCTGCCTGTGTTCCTTCCCTGGCCCACCCCCATGCTAGTATCCCGGCCCTATCTTTCCTCACTTTCTAGCCTCTGACCCTGTTTATTTCCCCACCAGCCAAGCCCTGGAGGGCAGATGGAGGAAGTCGTGGGGACTGTCAAGCAGATCTCAGATAGAGGTTCTGTCAGGTCTGAAGATGAATCGATGGAAACTAAGAGAGAGAGACCGTCGGTATGGAGTGGGAGCAGGGCCCTCTGAAGAAGGCTGGTTGCAGGAGCACAAGGGGCAACTTCCCACATGTATTCCTGGTTTCTCCTCCCCTAGGGCCCCGAGTCCCCTGTGCAAGGCCCCCGTATCAAACATGTCTGTCGTCATGCTGCTGTGGCCCTAGGTCAGGCCCGGGCCATGGTGCCCGAAGACGTCCCCCGCCTCAGTGCTCTCCCTCTCCGGGATCGGCAGGACCTCGCCACGGAGGGTAGGGGCGGGTGTGTTGTGGGAAGATTTGACAGCTTTGTCGTGTTTGGGGCGAGCACGTGCACCAAGAGCCTAGGAGAGCGGGAGCCGAGTTGGATGCTTGGGCAGGTGGCAAGTGGGTTGGAGTGTTAGGTCTTAGAGCAGATTTGGGGGTACCTGGGACCTGAGCACTGTGGGAAGGTGGGGACCAGAGGGCCAGTTGAATGAGATCTAGGGGAGAACAGGGAACTGAGGTAAAAGGCCTCGTGGCCTTGTGGCTCCATCCTTTCCTCTCCATTGCACTAGATACATCATCAGCATCTGAGACTGAGAGTGTCCCGTCACGGTCTCGGCGGGGAAAGGTGGAGTCAGCAGGGCCTGGGGGAGACTCAGAGCCTGCAGGGTCTGGAGGGACCCTGGCGCATACACCCCGGCGCTCACTTCCCTCCCATCATGGCAAGAAGATGCGGATGGCACGGTGTGGACACTGTCGGGGCTGCCTGCGTGTGCAGGACTGTGGGTCCTGTGTCAACTGCCTGGACAAGCCCAAATTTGGGGGCCCCAACACCAAGAAGCAGTGCTGTGTGTGAGTAGCCAGGGCGCAGCCTCTGTTCCCACCCATGGTTGTCAGTCACCCAGGCCTCCTGCCCCGCCAGAGCAGTGGGATTGGCATCCTTGTGGAGAGCTTCCTCTCTTCCCCCAGACCACCAGTCCCCTACCCTGGTGACGTGCTGCTCCCCTCCCCAGATACCGGAAGTGTGACAAGATAGAGGCTCGGAAGATGGAACGCCTGGCTAAAAAAGGTAACGAGGTTTGATGCTTTACACAACCATGTTTAGATCCATGGTGTGGAAGAACCGTGTTTTCTTTGCTCTCCTCCCTTTTATCTTTGCAGTCTGTTAACTTTGTCATCTTTCCATCATGTGCTTTCATATCTCTCCTGTACTTGTTCTCTTTTGCCCCACTTCTTTTTGGCTTTTCTGCATCCCAGTGTCCCATGTCCCTGGCTGAGCTCAGATCCTACTAAGTCCCCTGTTCCCACAGGCCGGACGATAGTGAAGACGCTGTTGCCCTGGGATTCCGATGAATCTCCTGAGGCCTCCCCTGGTCCTCCAGGCCCACGCCGGGGGGCGGGAGCTGGGGGGCCCCGGGAGGAGGTGGTGGCCCCCCCAGGGCCCGAGGAGCAGGACTCCCTCCTACTGCAGCGCAAGTCAGCCCGGCGCTGCGTCAAACAGCGACCCTCCTATGATATCTTCGAGGACTCGGATGACTCAGAGCCTGGGGGTCCCCCTGCTCCCCGGCGTCGGACCCCCCGAGAGAATGGTGCGAATTGCTTGTTGTTTCCCCTTCCAGTCAGTCCTGTGTCTTGCGTAGAAGGGGGGTGGGGTTTTCAGACGAGGGGCTGTATCTGTGTGATAGAGAAAGTAGCTGAGTACAGAGAAGGAAGTAATTTGGGGTGGACAGGGAAAATGGGTCCATAAAGTTTTCAGTAGCTTATCGAACCAAGTCTAAGAGTCATCCTGTTGGTTAGTTAAAGGCAGCCATGGGGATCCAGGTAACGTTAAGGGGTATGGAGGAAAGGGAATGGGACAGGGAAGAGGGGGACCTTCACCACTTATATGTGCTGCCTAGAGCTGCCAGTGCCAGAACCCGAAGAGCAGAGCCGGCCCCGCAAACCCACCCTGCAGCCTGTGTTGCAGCTCAAGGCCCGAAGGCGCCTGGACAAGGTCAGCATGGCCCCACACCAAGAACCCTGAGTCCTGTGGAAGGCATGGCTCCCGCCCTTCAGGAGCTTCCTAGCAAGTCAGGGTAACGGACTCACCTGAGTGCCGTGTTGTGTCCACACCAGAGGACAGGCCCTGAGGGGTAAGGCAGGTCCTTCTGGAAAGCAAAGTAGGATCTGGGCAAAAGACAGGGTTGGGCAGACTGAGGGAGAGGACAGTATGGAGAGAAGTCTGCAGACGGTGAGGCTGACAGCCTTCTGACCACCACCACCCTCCCTAGGATGCTTTGGCCCCTGGCCCCTTTGCCTCTTTTCCCAATGGCTGGACTGGAAAACAGAAGTCCCCTGATGGAGTGCACCGGGTCCGTGTGGATTTTAAGGTATGGCATTGAGGGAGAGGGTCTCGAGGACCGTTTGGAAAGAAACCTGTGGGTTGTAGCTGAGAAATCAGGGATTTAAAGAATGGCTTTGGCTTGTGTTCCTGGCTGCTCTCTGATCCTGTGTCCTCTCTTCCCTCAGGAGGATTGTGACCTGGAGAACGTGTGGCTGATGGGCGGCCTCAGCGTGCTCACCTCCGTGCCAGGGGGGCCACCGATGGTGTGCTTGCTGTGTGCCAGCAAAGGCCTGCATGAGGTTGGATCCCCGCCTTTTTCCACAGCCCCCCAGGTCTCCATTGGCCCTTACTGCCTGATTGCTTGGGCCCTCTCAACAGGGTCTCATCCCTTGGCCTCTTGGCCTCACACTGTGCCCACTGTTCACTTTCCCCAACCCCAGCTCGTGTTCTGCCAAGTCTGCTGTGATCCTTTCCATCCGTTCTGTCTGGAGGAGGCTGAGCGGCCCCTGCCCCAACATCATGACACCTGGTGCTGCCGCCGCTGCAAATTTTGCCATGTCTGTGGGCGCAAAGGCCGGGGATCCAAGGTTTGGGCACAGGAGCCATGAGGGTGGAGGCATGGAGGAGAGTAGTGTACTTGTGCGAATAGGTTCTGCCATTGCTGTTTTTCTCCCAACTTCCAACAGCACCTCCTGGAGTGCGAGCGCTGCCGCCATGCTTACCATCCAGCCTGCCTGGGGCCCAGCTACCCAACCCGGGCCACACGCAAACGGCGCCACTGGGTGAGAGATGAGGCCCACACCCCTTGCATTGGAGTTCTAATTAAGGCCGCTACCACCCCCAGACTGGAAGGTTGGAGGTCCTTGAGAGAATTTATCTGATAAATAGAATTTTTCTTCCAAAATTTCACATAGACGAGATTTAAGTGCAGAATTTGTACAGAATGATTGCAGAATGCAGAAGGATTCATGCATTTCATGGTCCTGGGCTCAGAATCCCCTGCCCCTGCCTGACCTTTGTTCCTCCTCATCTCCATCTATCGGTCTCCCCTACTTTATTCCTGTCCCTCCCTCTCTCCTCGCTTCTCTTGTACACCTTTTCTCCTCTTACCTGTCCTTCCTCATTTGTCTCCTTACCATCCACTCCTCTTTGCCCATCTCCTCCTGCTGTAGCCCCCCACACTGCTCCAGCCCGCTCCCTCTAACGTCACCCTGCACCCCCCCCCAGATCTGCTCGGCCTGCGTGCGCTGTAAGAGCTGTGGGGCGACTCCAGGCAAGAACTGGGACGTCGAGTGGTCCGGAGATTACAGCCTCTGCCCCAGGTGCACCCAGCTCTTTGAGAAAGGTGGGGACCTGTCAGGGGACCTGGGCCCTGGGGGACATTGGGCAGTGGGCCAGGCTGCTAGACAGGCAGGACAGATGCAGTTTTTTAGTGGCTTTGTATCCTCTTGTAGCCACAGAACCTTTCCTTCTGTTCACGCTAGTCTCCCACAGAAGCCAATCTGGTATCTCAAGTAGAGGAACACAGTTCCTCTTGGCAGCGGGAGTCGGCCTGGACCCCACTGTTGTAGTGGTCCCTGACCTGCCTCTTGGAACCTCGAGTCTCCACTGATCACTTTGAAAACCTGGGCTTTTCCCGTGTGTTCAGGCAGCATGTTAGCAAGGTTCTTCATGAGGCATTGGGGCTGTAGGTCTAGAAGAAGCCGTATCCTCAGCCAGCCTTTGAGAATGGTAGGACCCGAGATGGGGCATGGCAGAGGCAGCCCTCACAGCAGCCAAACAAGGGGTGGTGGCCCCAGCCCCTCTGACTTGCCCTTTTCCTCCATCTTCTGCAGGAAACTTCTGCCCAATCTGCACCCGCTGCTACGAAGACAACGACTACGAGAGCAAGATGATGCAGTGCGCACAGTGTGACCACTGGGTGCATGCCAAGTGTGAGGGGCTCTCGGGTGAGCACGCAGAGTGCCTGGGCTGCCGCCTCTGCCCCGGGGGAGGGGGTGTGGGGGGGTGGGGGAGTCCCCTATCCTACCCCCAGCACAGGCCCTCATGGGACAGGTGTCATGAATGTATGTCCTTGGCAACTCCTCTGGGCTGCTGAGAGCTCTCACATTGTCCCAAACTATTCTCTCCTTTCCCACCCTGGCTGTTTTAGATGAAGACTATGAGATCCTTTCTGGGCTGCCAGACTCAGTGCTGTACACCTGCGGACCGTGTGCAGGGGCCACGCACCCCCGCTGGCGAGAGGCCCTCAGTGGGGCCCTGCAGGGGGGCCTGCGCCAGGTGCTCCAGGGCCTGCTGAGCTCCAAGGTGGCGGGCCCACTGCTGCTGTGCACTCAGGTCTGGGGGGCTCGCGAGGTAGGACGGGGTGGGGCCAGGCCCAGCACCAGCCCTGCTGACTTTCTCTCTCTATAGTGTGGGCAGGCTGGAAAGCAGCTGCACCCAGGCCCCTGCGATCTGCAAGCCGTGAGTCGGCGCTTCGAGGAAGGCCACTACAAGTCTGTGGTGAGTGGGACACTGAGAGGAATAGGTGAGCGCCAGGAGGAGGGAATTATGGGTGGGGTGGGGGCTCTGATCCTGACAAGCCCCCTTACAGCACAGCTTTATGGAGGACATGGTGGGCATCCTGATGAGGCACTCAGAAGAAGGGGAAGGCACTCAGCCAGAGCGCCGGGCTGGAGGCCAGATGAAGGGGCTCCTACTGAAGGTGAGAACTTTAGGGAATGTCTGTAGAGCGGCTTGAGTGGTAGTGGGAGGAGAGTGGGGGTCCTTCAGACCTTGCCCCTACCAACTTTCCTGGGGAAGCCAGTTCTTCTCATCTTGTTAACCCACTCCCCAGCTGCTAGAGTCTGCGTTCGGCTGGTTCGACGCCCACGACCCCAAGTACTGGCGACGGAGTACCCGGCTGCCAAAGTGAGCAAGGCTGGGTAACAGGAGGGGAGCCAAGGAATAAGGGCAAAAACAAGGGCACCTGGGAATCCAGGGTGTGGATCCTGGGCCGAGAATAGATGAGGAACAGAGTTAGGGTCTGGAGGGTGGTAGAACCAGGGTGAGCATCCTCAGTGGTTGTAGGCCAGCAAAGACTCTGATTGTGCAGTTCGCTCGCTTTGTTCCTACTTTGCACAAGATAGTGTTGGGGAATAGCAGTAAGCCATGTTTGGGGGTTGAGCAGGCACGTTAGTGCCTGATGATCCGGACAGTCAGGGTGGTGATGGGAAAGTCCAGGGGGCTTTGGGAGCCCAGAGAAGGTGCTTAGGGCTAAGACTTCTCAGAAGAGATGACATCCAAGCCAAGATGTGTGAAAAAAGTATTCTAGGCATGAGGAACAGCGTTTCATGTGTCATAGGTTGCATAAGGGGCCCTGGCTTATTTGGGAGAGTGGGAGAAATGCCACATGGAGAGAGGACCAAGTGTGTCATGGCATGTTTAGGCTAAGATTGTGGGTGGCCACCCTTGTTAGACGTGTCAGATGCTGACCCTGCCTGTCCACAGCGGAGTTCTTCCCAATGCCGTGTTGCCCCCATCCTTGGACCACGTCTACGCTCAGTGGAGGCAACAGGAACCAGAGACCCCAGAATCAGGGCAGCCTCCAGGGGACCCCTCAGCAGGTACTGGGAAGTGGGGACTGGAAGCCAGGGCCCCTCAGTTGGTGGTGGGGCAAGCTCTCAGTCCTGATTCTGGGACTTGCCTTCCCACACCTCTTCCAGCTTTTCAGGGCAAGGATCCAGCTGCTTTCTCACACCTGGAGGACCCTCGTCAGTGTGCGCTCTGCCTCAAATACGGGGATGCGGATTCTAAGGTAAGGGCTACCATGTGAAGCCCCAAGTGGTGGGGCCTAGTCCCTGGGGCCTTCCCTCACACCATTTCTCTGCCCCCAGGAGGCAGGACGACTCCTATACATTGGGCAGAACGAGTGGACACACGTCAACTGTGCCATTTGGTCAGCTGAAGTGTTTGAGGAAAATGATGGCTCCCTCAAAAACGTGCATGCTGCTGTGGCTCGAGGGAGGCAGATGGTGAGAGCCCGGGCCTAGAGAGGTGGGCAGCCCCAGGGTCTCGGGTAGGCCCCCTCCCGTCACCCCCCCCTGCAGGGGAAACTGCTCTTGTTTCACAATTACTACCCCCACAATATCCTTTCACTGCTGGTCCTGGGTACCGTTTTTGGTTGTCCCAGGACTCTGGTGCTTCAGTGATAGTGGCTCCCCACCCCCCCCATATTTGGGCCCGAAGCTTGGCAGATTAAAAGTTAGAAGATCTTCTGTTGACTGAACCTGCGCTGGATGCTTTCTATACAGTATGACACTTAGCTCATACTGTGTCCCCGTGAGGTGAGGTATTGCCTGGGTTAGAACCCCTCCTCACCAATGTGGGACCTGGTGCTGTAGAATGTCTGAGGTTCAGGAAGCGAGACATGGGGTGATATGTACTGAGGGGGTGCAAATGTGAAGATTAAATAAAATGATACAAGTTTTATATTAAAATAGTGTGAGAGGGGAAGAGCATGTGACTCCTGATTTGGGGTCATGAGTTCAAGCCCCACATGTAGAATGTAGTGATTACTTAAGTAAATATATATATTTTTTTTAATGGTGTGAGAAAGATGGTAAATATTGCTTGGTAAGTGTTAGATGTTGTTATTTTTCTTATAAAATCTGGAGTAGTTTTGATGTGCACCTCGTCCTGGATGCAGCTAGGGAAGTGGGTATGTTTGATTGAGTGCCTTTGCTTTGTGAGGTACTAGGCTAGATGGGCCCAAGCAGAGTCTCAAGGACAGTGATGCTGAGCATCAGACCCTGGTCTCGGTCACTGGCTTCTCCCCTCAGCAGCCCCTTCCACCCGCAGCGCTGTGAACTCTGCCTGAAACCTGGAGCCACAGTAGGCTGCTGCCTTTCCTCCTGCCTCAGCAACTTCCACTTCATGTGTGCCCGAGCCAGCTATTGCATCTTCCAGGACGACAAGAAAGTTTTCTGCCAGAAACATACAGACCTGCTGGATGGCAAGGTGAGCCAGAACCATGGGGGAGACAGCTCCCTGCTGCTCTCTCTTCCCTTTCCACTCCTAGACCCCTGCGGCCCCTCAGCCCTATCCCCAGCTGCCTCTTGGTGTCTTCCTTGTTTTCCTGAGTCCATGAGCCAAGCCCCCAGCTGTCCAGTCCCTGCCTCAGAGCCTTCCCTCACATCCCCCTTGCTCCTCACCAACCCAGCAACCCCATTTGCCACCCACCTTCCAGGAGATTGTGACCCCCGATGGGTTTGATGTTCTCCGCCGAGTCTATGTGGACTTCGAGGGCATCAACTTCAAGCGAAAGTTCTTGACAGGGCTTGAACCTGATGCCATCAATGTGCTCATTGGTAAGCCTCTTGCTCTCTATCCTGGTCTTCCTGATCCTGCCTGGCCCACCCTCCTGATCTCTTCTCTGCACCATAGGCTCCATCCGAATTGACTCCTTGGGTACCCTGTCTGATCTCTCGGACTGCGAGGGACGGCTCTTCCCCATTGGCTACCAGTGAGCAACCCAGGAGGCCTGGGTGGGGTGTAAGGACTCCAGGACAGGTTCCCATTTCCCAAGTTGTCCTGACCCTCTTACCCACATGCCCACCTGACAGGTGCTCCCGTCTGTACTGGAGCACAGTGGATGCTCGGCGGCGCTGCTGGTATCGGTGTCGTATTTTGGAGTATCGACCGTGGGGTCCAAGGGAAGAGCCAGTTCACCTGGAGGCAGCAGAGGAGAATCAGACCATTGTGCACAGCCCCGCCCCTTCCTCAGGTAAGGGCCTTGAAACTCCCTCTTTTCCTTCCCTGAATGCTGCCCTCCCCCAAATGGTTACCCACCAACCCCATTCTCCTCTTCCCTAAAGAAACCCCGGGATGTTTGCCGTTCTTCCTTTTGTCATAATGGCAATAACTGATCCCTTAACCGCTGCGCAATACGTGCCAGGGACTGCGCTCGGCATTTCACAGGAAGTGAGGGGAGAGCTACCTGCTTGTGGGGGGTGGCAGCTTCTAGACAGAGCGTTACAGCCCCCTGACTTGGGGCGTGTGCGCCTAGGATGCTCCCCGCAGCCCTCTGCGGAAGGTGCAAGCTCTGCTCTGCTGCAGCTCAGAAAGGGCAGTTGCTCTGCACAGTAACACCGTGCTGGTGTCGGGACGCGAGCCAGATCGCTCCCCTCGCCATGCCAGTGCTGAGGGATGTCGCTGAGAGCTGGATGGCACACAGCAAGAATTGGGCTTGGAGACTGGTAAAAGGAGAGCTCGTGGGCTGAACAGGAGGAGGATGATTTTCGGAGTGTGTTTGCAGGGAAGGGGTTTGTGCCAGGTTGGAGCATGACATGAAGTAGAGCTGGGAGGAGGGTGCAGCCGTCCTGGCTGGTAGCAGGGGAGTGTTGGGAGGAGGCGGCAGAGGTTCTCACGGATTGGGTGGAGCCAGGTAATGGGGATCCCCAAGCGCCAGGATGGGGCAGGTGTGTTTGATGTGGCAGGGATGCACGGCACGGGCGAGACAGTGGTGCGACTGGCCCTGCTGGAGAGGGCAGTGCCCCTCGTGGCGTGCGGGCCCTGAGTCAGAACAGTAGGCGGCCGGGAGTGGGGGAGGTGGCAGAGACGGGTGAGGTGGGGTTACAGAGGGCCCCTGATCCACGCGCGTGTGGAGGTTTTGAAGAAGCCACAGAAGGGTGTGGGACCTGGGTGATGACTGGGAACCGGTGCACATTGTGACCAGACCATTGGGCAGGGGTGGGGAAGGCTTGGTTGGCTCAAAAGAAGGGAGGGTGTGTGAGGAGAGGCTCTGACAAAGAGCCCATGCCATTCCTGATGGCATTCTCCTGCCTCCTCAGAGCCCCCAGATCATGTGGACCCCCCTCCAGATACAGATGCCCTCACCCCCAGAGCTCCTGAGCACCACTCACCTGTTCAGAACCTGGACCCCCCACTTCGGCCGGATCCAAGCAGTGCCCCTCCTCTGGCCCCCCGCTCCTTCTCGGGGGCTCGAATCAAAGTGCCCAACTACTCACCATCCCGGAGGCCCTTGGGGGGTGTCTCCTTTGGACCCCTGCCCTCCCCTGGTGAGTACCTGGGAGTGTCGGGGAGAGGGGTGGGTGGGTGAGGCAGGAGCTCATGGCTGACACTGACCCTTCCCCCCCACAGGAAGTCCATCTTCTCTGACCCACCACATCCCCACGGTGGGAGACCTGGACTTCCCAGCTCCCCCCAGACGTTCCCGTCGTCCCAGCCCCCTGGCCCCAAGGCTGCCGGCATCACGGCGGGCCTCTCCCCCTCTCAGAACCTCCCCACAGCTCAGGGTGCCCCCTCCTACCTCAGTCGTTAGAGCCCTCACACCTACCTCAGGGGAGCTGGCTCCCCCTGGCCCAGCCCCGTCTCCTCCACCACCCCCTGAAGACCTGGGCCCAGACTTTGAGGACATGGAGGTGGTGTCAGGACTGAGTGCTGCTGACCTGGACTTTGCGGCCAGCCTGCTGGGGACTGAGCCCTTCCAGGAAGAGATTGTGGCTGCGGGGGCAGTGGGGAGCGGCCACGGGGGCCCAGGGGACAGCTCAGAGGAAGAGACCAGCCCTACCCCCCGCTATGTCCACTTCCCTGTGACTGTGGTGTCTGGCCCTGCCCTGGCCCCTGGTGCCCTTCCTGGAGCCCCCCGCATCGAACAGCTGGATGGAGTGGATGACGGCACGGACAGCGAGGCAGAGGCCGTCCAGCAGCCTCGGGGCCAGGGGACTCCTCCTTCAGGGCCAGGAGTGGGCCGGGCTGGGGTCATCGGGGCTGCAGGGGACAGAACCCGACCTCCTGAGGACTTACCGTCAGAAATTGTGGATTTTGTGTTGAAGAACCTAGGGGGGCCCGGGGAGGGAGGTGCTGGGCCCAGAGAGGAGCCACTCCCCCCAGCACCTCCCCTGGCCAATGGCAGCCAGCCTCCCCAGGGCCTACCCCCTAGCCCAGCTGACCCCACTCGGACGTTTGCCTGGCTCCCTGGGGCCCCAGGGGTCCGGGTATTGAGCCTGGGCCCTGCCCCTGAGCCCCCCAAACCCGCCACATCCAAAATCATTCTTGTCAACAAGCTGGGGCAGGTGTTCGTGAAGATGGCTGGGGAGGGTGAACCCATCTCACCCCCAGTGAAGCAGCCACCTCTGCCCCCTCCCATCCCCCCCACAGCCCCTGCTTCCTGGACTCTGCCCCCGGGACCGCTGCTGGGTGTGTTGCCAGTGGTAGGTGTGGTCCGCCCCGCCCCACCACCACCCCCTCCTCCACTGACACTGGTGTTGAGCAGTGGGCCCCCCAGCCCGCCCCATCAGGCCATCCGCGTCAAGAGGGTGTCCACCTTCTCTGGCCGTTCCCCACCAGCGCCTCCCCCAAACAAGACCCCCCGGCTGGAGGAAGATGGAGAGTCCTTGGAGGATGCTCCCCAGGGTCCAGGGCTTAGTGGCAGCGGGTGAGTGAATGTGCTGAGTCTGTGGAGGAGGGCAAGAGAGGTGGGCAGGAGAAGGCAGCTCAGCCTTCTTGGGGTTCCTCCCCCAGGTTTAGCCGAGTGAGGATGAAAACGCCCACAGTGCGTGGAGTTCTCGACTTGGATGAGCCTGGGGATCCCACTGGGGAGGAAAGTCCGAGGTGAGTAGCCAGTGCCCTTCCCCTGGAGGCTCTGGGACATCCGTCTCTTCCTCTTTCTGACAGGTCTCTCCTCACAGGCCTCTCCAGGACCGGTCCCCTCTGCTGCCACTCCCAGAAGGTGGTCCTCCCCGGGCCCTCGATGGTCCCCCTGACCTGCTGCTTGACTCCCAGTGGCACCACTACTCAGGTAGGGATCAGCCTTTCGCTCTCCCTGCCCCCTTCCTTATGCTTGCCTCAGCTGGGTGATGATGGTCAGATGCAGAATCGGTCCACTTCAAAAGATAGACCTTGTGCACCAATCTGGCTCTGAGCCCGAGACTAGGTATTCAGAGTTAGAGAGATGCCCTCAGAGCTCGTGGCCCGTGGCAGAAAAAGGGAGATGAAGTTTCAGCTCCACGTAAGAGGCCCTGCAAAAGTGCCCAAGAGCCCGGGGGTCGGCTTCAGAGCCTGATCTGCCAGGGTCAGAGGGTTAGGTCCCTAGTAAAGCTGAGCAGTATGGGGGGCATCAGAGTTAGAGATGGGATTTAAAGCCATGCAGCTAGACAAGAGCACTGGGGGGTCAGTCAGCGAGGATGGAGATCATCTAAGATCCAGAGGGGCAGGAGGAGTAGGAAGGAGATAAAAAGAGAGCGGTGCCCCAGATGACACCAGGCATGTGGTTGTCTGGGGGTACTGGCTGGGAAGGATGTTGCGTCAGGGTCCAGAATTGAAGACAGTGGTTGACGAGAGAGCCAGAATAAGACCCAGGCATCTTGCCAGCAAGCTTGGCTAAGGGTCTGAGAGGAGAGGGTGGGCAGCAGCCCAGTGGGGTTTGTATGAGGGCTGAGACCGCAAAGCCGTGGAGGAGGGTGAAGGGGGCTTGCGGACGGAAGCAGAGGTGGGAGGAGGCATGGCCGTTGGCTCTGGAGGAGACTGCTAAGGGGGAGCCACGGGGGGCGGGGGGCGGTCAGTGCACTTACAGAGCTGTCAGGACACAGGATGGGCGTGCGGAGTGGATTGGGCAAACGGCCTCGGTGAAGCTGGGAGGGCAGTGAGTGCTCCATTGATCATAGAGGGTCATGGGAGAGGGGGTAAGCTGCAGCCAAGTGAGCTGGTAACTGAGCAGCCTGAGGCTCGGAATTTCTCCTGGCCCCAGCCCTGCCCGGATACGTGGATTGTCTCATTACGTAGTGCTGTTACTGAGCGTGGAAGCCGAGCGAGGTACGCGAGAGACTGCTTAACTGAAAGACTGCGTATGGGGGTCAGAGGTGGCGTGAGGATATGGCAGTGACCATGACGGACAGGTCCCCACCCTTAGGGACCACGCCACATTTTGGTAGAGGAAGCAGACACGTACGTTAGCAAGTGTACTGCAGCTGAGAACGAGCGCCGTGAGAAAGAAGGCAATGAGAGCACCCGGGTGAGGCCCCTGTAGTCAGCCTGTCTGGTTCAGGGAACAGAATGGAGGTGAGGATGGGGTAAGGGCAAAGAGGAGGCGGAAGAAGTTGTCAGAGGTGAACCCAGGGGCACTGAGGCCTGGAGATGATGTGGGTCACACAGCAAATCAGATTTGGAGTCTTGCCTCGGGCTGGGAGGGCACGCAGTCAGATTGGCCCAGAGGAGTGGAGTGTGGGGAGCAAGCGTGGCCACGTGGGTCCTGCCTCTCCTGCAGCACGCTCCATTCAAACAGGTTCTCCCCACCCGCCCCCCTCCAGATGTGACAGTCAGTCCTCAGTCCGCACCGTGCTTAACGAGCCAAGCCGCTGCATCTGGGATCCCCCCCCCCACCTCCCCCCCTCCCGCTGCCTCCCCGTACCTTGTAGCACTTCCTTCACTGGCTTCCAAAACCCCACCCCTCTCCTCACCTCTCTGCTCTTGCCTTGTCGTTGCCCCAGCCTGTCACTTTGATGTGTCCCAGTGTCCCAGGACCCAGGCCATGACTTCTCTGTCTGCACTTACTCTCAGGTGTTCTCATCTACTTCCTGGCTCTAAATCCCCATCTCTTACTCTGACAGCCAGCAGATGGGTAGCCAGGCTCCTAGATCCCGCTGCCTGCTCCCCGTTTCCAGTAGGTTGCAAGGGCAGGTTTTCTAAGAGGAATTTCAGACTCAGCATGTCCCAAACTGAGCTCTCTACCTTCAACCCAAAGTTGTTCTTCCCTCTCCCTCACCATCTCAGTCATCGGCAATATTATCATTCCAGTTGTTCAGGCCCCAAACCTCAGAGTTGTCTTTGACCCTCCAACTGGCTCTCACATCCCCATCTCCTACAGCAGCAAGTCCTGTCTGTTCGAGTTGCAAAATCTTTAGCCCCTGAGAAATCCCTTAAATAGCTCATAACGTACATGTACTTGACTCTGTGGGTAGGGGCCTATATAATAAGTTTGTAATATTTACAGAGCTGTGGTGCATATTAAAAAAACACACGTGCAAAATATCCTTCTCGGGTATTTTTAATGTTTTTTTTTTTTTTTAAGATTTTATTTATTTATTTGACAGAGATCACAAGTAGGGAGAGAGGCAGGCAGAGAAAGAGGGAGGAGCCTGATGCAGGGCTTGATCCCAGGACCCTGAGATCATGACCTGAGGAGCCAAAGGCAGAGGCCTTAACCCACTGAGCCACCCAGGCGCCCCTATTTTTAATTTTCTGTGAGAAAACAATGGGCGTTGTTGGTGAACTGGGTTTGGGTGAGCCAGAAGTGTGTCCTGCAGAGCCAGGGCATGCCAGGCCTCCGTGGAAATGTTCATCTCTCCGAGAACTCTTACAGAAAAGGGACTGTGGGCTCGTCAGGAAAAAATGTCCATCCTGCAGGGCTCACGGTCCAATTAGAGCAGCAAGAGAGCCCTCAGCCCAAGTCTCCGTGCTTGTGCAGGGAGAGGAGAGGAAGGGAGGGGGTGGGGAACCTGGGACCCTGGAGTCCAGGAGGGATGATCCTCATCTACTCTGACCTGATGCTTGGGACCAGGTGAGGCTTCAAGCTCTGAGGAAGAGCCTCCATCCCCAGAGGACAAAGAGAACCAGGCCCCCAAACGGGCTGGCCCGCATCTGCGCTTCGAGATCAGCAGTGAGGATGGGTTCAGCGTGGAGGCAGAGAGCTTGGAGGGTGAGTTGGGAGCGGCAGTGACGGAGGGAAGGTGTCCGGTCGAGCCCCATCCTGACCGCTCTGGCCCTGCGCTCTCCTCAGGGGCGTGGAGAACTCTGATTGAGAAGGTGCAGGAGGCCCGAGGGCACGCCCGGCTCCGGCATCTCTCCTTCAGTGGTAAGTGGAGGGGCTGCAGGCATGCTGAGAGCTGGGGGCACTCCCAGGGGACAGGATGGGCCTCTGACATGACGTGCGTGTCCTCACCTTTGTACCCAGGGATGAGCGGGGCAAGGCTCCTGGGCATCCACCACGACGCCGTCATCTTCCTGGCAGAGCAGCTGCCAGGGGCCCAGCGCTGCCAGCACTACAAGTTCCGCTACCACCAGCAGGGAGAGGGCCAGGAGGAACCCCCCCTGAACCCCCACGGGGCGGCCCGGGCCGAGGTCTATCTCCGGTGAGACGTCGGGGCGGCCCTGTGGGAGGTCTCAAGCGCGGGAGTTAGGTCTCGAGAGATTGGAAACTGAGGCCTGGGGGAAGATGCCAGGCCACTCCAGGAATTACTCCTAGAGTTCACAGCAGAAGAGTGAGCCCCACCCATCCCCCTCCTGCTGTGTCTTTGGGGGTAGCAGTATTTCCTGTATGCTAGCAGCGGGCCCCAGCCAGAGGATAGGTAGGTGGCATCTTTTTGAAGGAATGGCTGTTATCCTCCCTTCTTTCCTCCTTCCCTGCTGCAGGAAATGCACCTTTGACATGTTCAACTTCCTGGCCTCCCAGCACCGGGTGCTCCCCGAGGGAGCCGCCTGTGACGAGGAAGAGGATGAGGTGCAGCTCAGGTCAACCAGGTACGGAGGGCAGGCCAGGGTGCTGGGGGTGTTCTGGAAGGGTCCTAAAGAGGGTGACCAGGGGCAAGAGAGGTCATTCCTGGGTACCAGCCTGTGACACTGCTGACCCCACCAGACGTGCCACCAGCCTGGAGCTGCCCATGGCCATGCGCTTTCGCCACCTCAAGAAGACATCCAAAGAGGCTGTGGGTGTCTACAGGTTAGTGGGGTTGGGGGGAGGATGCCCCTTGGGTGGATGGACAGGTGCCCTGGTGCGGGGCCACCTTGGTTCTGTCCCCCTGCCCCCTGAGCTCCCCCTGGCCCGTCCTACCCTGCAGATCTGCCATCCACGGGCGGGGCCTGTTTTGTAAGCGGAACATTGATGCTGGCGAGATGGTCATCGAGTATTCTGGAATCGTCATTCGCTCCGTGCTGACTGACAAGCGGGAGAAGTTCTACGATGGGAAGGTGGGCTCCGAGGGGCCGTGGGAGCCAGGTGGGTGCAGTGGGGCTGGGCCGTGGGCGCCGAGCCCCTGACCGCGCCTTCCTGCTGCTGTAGGGTATCGGGTGCTACATGTTCCGGATGGATGACTTCGACGTGGTGGACGCCACGATGCACGGCAACGCCGCCCGCTTCATCAACCACTCGTGTGAGCCCAACTGCTTCTCTCGGGTCATCCACGTGGAGGGCCAGAAGCACATTGTCATCTTCGCCCTGCGCCGCATCCTGCGCGGGGAGGAGCTCACCTATGACTACAAGTTCCCCATCGAGGACGCCAGCAACAAGCTGCCCTGCAACTGCGGCGCCAAGCGCTGCCGTCGCTTCCTGAACTGAGGCCGCCGCCCGCCACCCGCTCCCCCTGCTGCCCTCTCGCTGGAGCCGGACGGGGCTCCCGAGCCCCTTCCGGAGCCTCTCACCCCCACCCTCCTGTCTAGGGTGGAGGTGGGCACGCAGGAGGCAGAGGCCCCGCCTCCGCCCCTCCAGCCCACCCAGCAATCGCCCCCTCCCTGCCCTGGGGGCCCAGGATGTAGATACTGTACAAAGGTTTCTAAATCCCTTCTTTTCTATGCACTTTTTTATTTAAGAGGGTGGGTTCCCAGGTGGGAACCCCCCATAATAAAGTCTGTCAATGTTTGGAGAGGTGGTCTTCCCGTCTGTGTGGCGCTGGGGGCAGGCGGGAGCTCCCGGTTCTCCACACCACTCCTGAGCCAGGGGAGCCTGTCAGCCTCAACAGGGGGTGAGAGGCCACCCTCGAGAAGTACAAGTAAACTGGGGCGGTCTGTTCCAGCTTCAGAGCCGCACAGGCTCTGCCGGTTCCCAGTCGGGCTCCCTGCGGATGAGCTGCTCCAGGGGTAGCGGGGCCGATTCTCAGGGAGGACCTGGGTTGCCCAGAGGCACGAGAGGCCAGCTCTCAGTGGCCCCTCAAGCCGCATCTGGTCTGCGTGTGTGCTGGAGGGGGAGGGTTCCTGTTGGGTCTCGGCCCAATTCAGACTATTTCTAAAGCACGCCTTAATGAGGCTCAGAGACGGCAAGTGCTTACTTCCCAGGAAACTTTACTGAGGACTAGGCTGGGCAAGCCCCAGCTCAGCCAAGTTTGGACAGCACCTGCAGCGCGTCTGCCCGCCCGAGCTGGGCCAGGTGTGTGCCAAGCTGGCCCAGAGAAGCAGACGGCTCCCTTGCCACCACCATCTCAATCAAGGCCCGCAGTGGTGAGCGACTGGGCCGCAGCGAGTAGGCGAAGGTGGACCAGGCCGCAGGCACTCCGTATCTCGCCGCCAGGTGTCTGGTGGTGCCACAGGCCATCCCCCCTCCCGGCCCGGGCTCGGGATCCAGCAGCACGATCAGCTCCTCCAGCACCTCCCACTCATCCAGGAGGCGAGACAGGGGCTGCGAGGCCAGATTCGGCAGATCTGGGAGACAAATGGAGGGGTGAGGAAGAGGAAGGGCAATCTTCCCGTCCACCTTCTCCCTCCCTGGCATGTCCCAACTAACCTCTGCCGAGGAGTGGAACCAGAGCGACCTCCTTCCATGAGTCCCCTGCCTCTGATGCCTCCAGGGAGCCTGGAGAGGACGAGTGTGGGGAGAAGAGGGTATGGATGTTGGTGTCACCACAAACCAAGCCAGGATAGGGATGGAGGACAACTTTTGCCTGGCGGTGGCACCGCTGGGCCAGCAGGAGGACCACTGCCGAGGTGACCAGCAGAATCAGCAGCACGAAAACCAGCACGACGGGCAGGGCAAAATTCGGCAAGGCCTGCTGAGTGACGCTGCGCTCAAATGTCCACGACAGACTGGAAATCGCTGATAGGCTGGGCTCCTGGGAGCTAAGGACATCTGGTTTCCCAGACTTCAGGGGGCAGGGCTCCTTGGGAGGGACCGACCTCTGCAAATAGGTTGAAGTAAAGCAGGAAGCACACCCCACTCCTGCCCCCTCAGCCTGAACCTCCCATCCTTCTATTCCTCAGTGGGACCAAATCCCCAACTGATCCAACGACACCCCCCCCCCCACAAACCTACACTTTAACCCAGGTAGGTCTCCTGATTATGCCCCCACCCTATTCTCTTCAGTGGGGCTACACCCCCTCCCTTGATCCAGACCCCGCCCATCTAACTTCAAACCACGCCCTCCAGCCCCCGCCCCGCCTCCAGCAAGCTGCACCCTAGCCCAGGCCCTCCGGAGCCCGACCAGCACCTGTCTGCAGCGCCGCTGTGCTCGGCTCCGGCTCCCCGCGGGAGCAGAGGCCGTGGCTCCGCCGCCACAGGGGCTACATAGCTCCGCATTGTCGGGGTTGCAATGCCCAATAGGACACTCTTTGAAGGGGCGCGACACGTGATCGCCAGAGTCATTGAGCCCGCAGTTTTCCGAAAACTCGTGGTCTGGTGGGAAGCAGGGTCTCAACGTGTGGCCGCCCAGCCCCTCCTCTCTTGCGCTAGGGATACCCTTTCGCCTTTGTCCTATCCCAGCAGGCCCCACTCCTTGTACTCTACTAACCCAGCCTATCACCGATGCGCCCATCCTCCCCGCTCTAGCCGGGCCAGTCTCGAGACCCTCTCTCCACAGGCCCCGCCCCTCCCATTACCCCCGCCCCGCTCCAGCACCAAGCCCCGCCCACTCCTGGTTTTCCTAGCAGCCCATCCTTTGAACACTGCTGCGATCCCGCCTAACAGGCAACAGCCCCTCGCGGTGGCCCGGACGTAAGGCGTACCATCCCTTCCATCACAAGCGGAAACTCACATCGTCTTATCTGTGTAAGGCCCACTGTCCCCACCCGAAGCAAGCCTCACGGGCAGTAACCCACAGACTTCGTCCCCTCCTCGGCTCCTTATCACCCGCTGGCTCGGCCCGAACATTTGCATTCCTTGCTCCTCACCCGGGCAGGGGGGTGGCCCAAAGCGCTGCAGGCAGCTGCCGCAGCACCGGTTATCAGGGTTCCAGTACTCCAGGCGCCCGCAGTGCTGGGAGGCCTCCCGAGGCGCCGCCTGGGCCAGGAGCAGCGCGGCAGTCAGGAGGAGGCATAGGGGCCCCATCCGGGCGGGGTCTGCAGCCTGGGGGCCGTGACCGCAGGACTTCCGACCGCAGCGCCTCTGTCACAGTTTCCAGGAAACCCAGGCAGAAAAAGGAAGCAGTGATGTGGGGGCATGGGATCCCCAGACCCCTTTGGAAAACGGGAATCCACCCCCAGCCCCTAGTCCAGCTCCTGGCCCATTATCAGAAGGGCCAGGAAGGCCTCAAGATGGCTAGAATGAGGAGCCTGGAACCACAATGAATGGATTCATATCCCACCTCTGCCATCTTCCTTACCTCTTTTCTTATCCCTAGAACAGGATGACAGTACCTGTCTCAAAGGTTTATTGTGAAGAATTAAAATCGTTACTTGAAGTAAAGTACTTAGAACAGCACCTGGCGTATGGTAAGCTTAAGTATTAGGTATTTCCAATTCCCATGTCAGGGCAGCTGGCATGGAGCACCCGGCCTACACCCTCTGGAGATTCCCACTCAACTCCCAGGAACCTTATCTTAGCTCCCTAACCCCAATCTCCCTCCAGGCTGGGAATCCTCCCACCTGCCACAACCAGGCACCTCTCCCTGGAGAAGCCTGAGAGAGCTGTGCTGAGGTTCCTACCTCAGAGGCGTCCCCACTGCAACCAGTCCCACAGAGGGGTTTCTAGAGCCCTGGGCCCTGAGCCTGCTGCTCTCCCACCTGTTGTTGGAAGTTCTTCAGCAGAAGTTGTGGCCAGAGCCCAGCCCGCTTCCCCTTTTTGTCAGGAGATGCGGGGGTGGAAGGAAACTCCAGCCCACAGCTAGGCTCAAGCTAACAGGTTCTAAACCCTCAATACAGAGCTTTATTAGGGGAGGGGTGGTAAGAGAAGATCCCTGTGTTGAACAGATTACATCATGGAGCCCCGGAGCCTGGGGAAGATGGCGCTGGGGAGTTAAGGGAGCTTTCAGGAGGGGTCCTGGCCGGGAACATTTAAGCCTGTCAAGGATGGAGGTCAAAGGAGCCAGGGTCTCAGAAGCGGCCATGCCGGTGGTCTGGGGAACGTCGTCGGTTTCTCTCTCGGGGACGGTGGCCGGCGTGGGACCTCGGGGGTGACCTGGGGACAGGAGTGGAGAGATGAGGGTTAGAGCTGGAAGGAGTGCGGCACTGTTCCCCAGCTCTGCCTCTCTGCTCTAGGATGGGGCAGGTAATCAGAGTTCCTGAATGGCATCAGGACAGTTCTCAGGGACTGATCTCCGGACTGGAGATCCAGACTGGTCTTGGGTTTGGGGCTTTGGAATTCCAGCAGGTTTGGGGGTTGAGACTCAGGCGCTGGTCTTTGGATGGTGCTCAGAGCTAGTCTTAGGATACAAAAGAGAGACACTGTTATTGGGGCACAGGATGAGGTTCATGTCAGGATCTAAGGGCCTTAGGGTGTGAGATGTCTTGACAGGCTGGTCCTGAGGTACCTGCGCCTGGGTCCCCGCCCATACAGCTGACGTCGCAGGTTCCGGGAGATGGGCCGCAGGTGCATAAAGTTGCAGAAGCCACCGCGGGTACATTCCCTGGGTAGAGGATGGACGGACGGATGGACGAGGCTGTTGTCAATGACAGCACCCCAACACACAGGAGTGTGGGACTCCAGGTGCCCATCCCACCCCCCTACTACCATACCCCATCTCATACTGCCGGCAGCATGACTCCCGGAAGTCGGTGACAGGAGACAGCTCAGCATGTACAGCCTGCCCGTTGAACCAGCGGTTATTGAGCTCAGCCACTGCGCGCTCTGCATCCTCCTCACGCCGAAACTGAGGGGAAAGTCGATTAGGGTCAGCAATCAAACTCAGAAGTCTTTAGCGGATTTGTCAGCAGCTCTGGGACCGGGCTGGATTTAATGATGGACCTCAAGCTGTGAGGTTTCAAAGGTGGCCATCAGGCACTGAAATGCCTCCACCTCTAGGCTCTCAGGTGGGGACAGCAGGCACCTTGACATAGACATTGCCCACGAGGTGGTCCCCCAGGTTGTCGCACACATTCATCTCTTCAATCTCCCCGTACTTCTCCTGCAGCTCCGTGAACACCTCCTGCGGAAGACCAGGAGGAACTCAGCTGAGCCACTGTTCTACAGGAAACTCAACCCATCCCCTGCCAACCCTCACCTCGAAGAAGTTATCATAGTGTTCTTGCACCTCCACGTCGCTCACGTGACCTGGGGGGGGCAGGGTGAAATCAGGGGCTGGCCTTCTGGGGGCTGTCCGCCCTGCCCCCAAGACCGGTCCCTCACTCACAGTGCGATCCGTCTGCGGTTTGGGCGGTGTTCTGTGGATTCCGGTACAGGTTGAGCAGCACTATGGTCTGAACAGAATTTAAAGGGGGCGGGGCCTGAGCTCATGCAAAGGGGTGAGGTGAGGTATGAAGGTTGGGGGTGAGACTTGGCAACAGAGAAGAAGCCTAAGCATCTTGAGTGCATCAGCGATGCTTGCCCCTAAGGAAACCAGAAGAGACACCTAGCAGTCAGGGACAGCCCAGCGGTGTAATTTGTACGTACGGGGGGCGTGGCCAAGTTCCTGGGAGAAGGGCCTGAAGGAGGGGGAGGAACCTGCAGAGGCCCGACTAAAAAAAGCCGGTGGTGGGGTGGGGCTTAGAAAGCCGGAAAAGGCGGGACCTCGTGGTGATGGACTACAGAAGGGGACTGGCCAGGAGGCGTTAACCCTCAAAGCTCCGTGCCGGGTCTCACCTGGCTGAAAGTCGGTTTGTTGTGAAGCCGGGAGCACCGGTCCCCGTGCCGGCAGGCCCCGATCTTAAAGTAAAAAGAGCAGTTAACCCTGGAAGAGGTGCAAAGACAGAGGTGAACCGAGGGCCGAGGAGGCCGGACACCCCAGAAACACCGCCCCACGCCTCCCAGCCACCAGGGAACCAAATGTCCCGGTCCCGGCCCCCGCAAGGGGCCACTCCCTGCGCCCGTTCTCACTTGTCCTTCTCAGTCCCGAATATCGAAGCTAAATATTCAGCCATTTTCACCCGAACCCTCCAACTATGTCTGCTCTTTACGTCATTTCCGTTGCTCAGGAATTGGGAAGTGTAGTTCGTCGCTGCCTCCCGACACAGCACGCGCTCAGAAACTGCCTACTGCGCTTGCGGGTTGGAGGCCTGCGCCCTCCCCGCAAAATCACCACCTGGCGTTCCCCGAAGGCGCATGCGTGCAACGCGTTGCCGCATCTAAAAAGACTACAAACTCCAGAGACACTTTCGGTATCTCGCGCAAACTTCCGGAGTTGAAAGTGGCAAAGGCTTCCAAGCGAGGAAGTAGACTGCGCTGGTGAGTTGGGGGCCGTTCGCGCATCCGAATAAACATGAAGGGCGTTCAACCCAGCCAGCTCGCTGGCGGGGGCGGGGATACCCTTCTTTCAGTAAACCCACCCTTCAGTTTATCTCCGTTTTGTCGTAATAGGGGCGTGGTTGTTCGCGATCCCTGCATCTGTCATTCGGGGTCAAGGCTTGGCTCTTGCCCTACAGACACGCGGGACGACTCGGCCTCAGCGCCACTATGAACTTGGAGCGGGTATCTAACGAGGAGAAGTTGAATCTGTGCCGGAAGTACTACCTGGGTAAGGGCCGGTTCCTAGGATCCCAGGAGACGAGAGGGGACCAGACTAGAGCGCCTGAGGGAAGAGAGCCTGGGAGCCTGGATTTTCGAGTCTAAGGGATAAAGCGACTGGGGTTGCGGACTCCTGGGTCTGACGGAAGGGCCTGGGATCTGAGGAAAGAGGAAGCTGGGGCCTCAGCTTCTGGGTCCCAAGAGACGGGGGGGAGTTAGGCCGGACTCTGGGTCCTGGGAAAGAGATGAATGAGGAGTCAGATTTGGGGGCCCTAGAGAGGGGCCAGGATTTCTAAGTCTCTGATAGCAGAGATCGCCATTTGAACTTGGGTATGGGAGAGGGTCTTCCGTCCTCTAGGTGGGAGTTGGGGCAGGAGGAGGGTAAGGGGAGTAGGATCCTTACTGCCTGACTTCCAGTTTTGTTTTGTTTTGTTTTCTCTTAGGTGGGTTTGCTTTCCTGCCTTTTCTCTGGTTGGTCAACATCTTCTGGTTCTTCCGAGAGGCCTTCCTTGTCCCAGCATACACGGAGCAGAGCCAGATCA
The DNA here is from genome assembly GCA_028534135.1 of Potos flavus. Classification (NCBI taxonomy): domain Eukaryota; kingdom Metazoa; phylum Chordata; class Mammalia; order Carnivora; family Procyonidae; genus Potos; species Potos flavus. The sequence goes on from CM052888.1 coordinate 37,331,763, forward strand.
AAGGCTGTGAGTCCAGGGTACAGATGAAGGGAGGCCATCAGGTGTTGGGAGGGAATGATGGAGGTTCCAGAATTCGGGGCTCTGGAAGAGAAGAGAGGGCCAGCGCGGTGGGGGTGGGGAGTGGAGAGGTGGGGGGCAGAGACCGGAGAGCCCGTGGAGGCCAACCTTACCCATTCCTGTTCTCTTTTACAGATGTCTGGCGCTCTGCTGTGGGCTTCCTCTTCTGGGTGATTGTGCTCACCACCTGGATCACCATTTTCCAGATCTACCGGCCCCGTTGGGGCGCCCTTGGTGACTACCTGTCCTTCACCATACCCCTGGGTACCCCCTGATAGCATCCTGGGACCTGCTCATTCGCCCAGGATGGGCTTCTCTAAGCTCACTCTCAAACCCCTAAGACTTGTTCCCATTTCCTGTGTTCTTTGCTGACATCCCCCAATAAAGAACTCTAATCCTCTATATTGACTTCCTGGATCTTTTGGAGGTTGAAACATAAAATGGTTATTAATATTCAGAAATACGTATTTAATGCTCACTTTGTGCCAGGCTTAGTGCTTCACACACATGTGCAATCCTTCATTCTCTGCACCCTCTGAAACAGGAACTTTCCTGCTCAGGAACCCTATTTTACAGAGGGAGAACTAAGAAAGGATTATTGCTTGCATTACTAGGGGCTTTTATCCTGTGCTGGTGGTGTGTGAATTTGAAAACCATACTTTCCCACTTGGTCTCAGTATTCTCATCAGAAATGTGGGTATCAATGGTATCTCCTAGAATTTATCTGAGCCAAAGTGTATGTGGTAAATGGAAGTTTCCCATTTTCTGAAGATTTTGCCTGCAGCATTAGATGTAGCCAAGAGTTTTATCAGATAAGGCTTCCTTGACCAGCTTTAAAATTTCAATCCCTACCTTGGTACTCCCAATGTGCCTTCAGGGTGTATCCTTTCTCATTACATTTCATTTAAAATGTTTTACTTGTTTCTTGTAATCTTACATCCTCTAAAATATAAGCTCTGTTACGGCAAGAGTTTTTGTCTGTTTTGTTCAGTGCCTTGTCCCCAGTGCCTAGAAGGGTGCCTGGCACACTAATAAATATTCGCTAAATAGATGAGGTTGTGCCTGAGGAGAGATTAACAGGTAGCTGGCACCTAGCGAGTGCTCAGTAAGATTGAACCCGGCCTAACTCCAGAATTCTCTTCCTCAGGGACAAGAAGGACTCCCACGGTTAAATAAACCCTTCAATAACTAAATTGGTGCGACTCAAAGCTTCTAACACTACAAGTTCCGACAGGCCTCGCGAAGCCCTGATCCTACATCACCCACAGTGCCTCGCGCGGCGCAAGCGCTGTTACTCTTGCTGAGTCTCGGGAGCTGGAACTACACCTCCCAAGAAGCTCTCCGGAATGTCGTTGGTTTGTTTCCGGAAACGGGGCCTCAGAAAGGTGGGACTTAGACCTGGGAGCCGATGGCGGCAGCTGTCAATTGGTCAGGGACGAGATCGACGTTTGCACTGACAAATGGAAATAAGCAGTTGCCGAAGGGGCCCGCCCACAGAAGGGAAACTAGTGGAGGGGGCGGCAGCAGTGGCGGTCGTCGCCGGACACTGCTCGGCGCGAAGGACTGGCCGCACACAAAGCTTATCTTGACCTCTTCCCGTCTGCCTTCAGCCTTGATTTGTGACCCTGGGCTCTTCTGGGCTCCTCTGACCCAGTTAGCCACACCTCAGACCCAAACCATGTTCCCGGTGAAGGTGAAAGTGGAGAAATCAGGTGAGGACCCCGAGATAGGGGGCTTTTAGGGGAGCACCCAGCGATCGGGGTATGGGAGCCTCGAAAGACAGGATTATCGCGATAAGACGGACCACGCAACTTCTTCTTGCCGCCCATCTGACCTTCGCTATGTCAGGCATGGAACGACATCTTGCCATCTTCATACCCTCCCGGTTTGTGCTCAAGGTAGCATTGAGATTGAATGGTGGTGGCTCAGACTGTTTGGTGCGGTGAGACGTGGGGATCCCGAGCCGTGCGACTCTGAAAAGGACTCTTCTTGGCTCTGCCTGTTTCCCTGTTTCCCGCAGTTATCATTAACAGCAAAGGTCAGCATTGTGCTCAGAGCCTGAAGTACAGGGAAGCTTTTAATCCTGGCAGTTACTGTATCCCAATAATCCTAGGAAGTAAGAAATGTGATGGATGGGGAAACCGAAGCTGAGAGAGAGGAAGGCATTTTGAGTTGGGTCTGAGTTTATGGGAAACCAGGACTGGCATGTTGAGGGTTAGAGGCACGGAATCCAGACCAAAAAAAAAAAAGTAAAATGATGTGTAGGGTGTTAGATGGTGTAAATGGTGATAAAACGAAACAGGAGAAAGTAAGATCTGACAAGATGAGGGAGCGAGCCATGAGGGTAGGTGAGGGAACAGCAAATCAGACCAAGGATACAGCTCTGAAGAGGCCCCGAAGTGGAAGACTCATTTGGCCCTTGCAAGGACAAGCAGGGAGGCCAGTGTGGCTGGAGCAGAGGGAGTGAGGTGGGGAGCGTGGGGGGATGACAGCAAAGAGCGAGAGGGAGGAGGACAGATCTTCTGGGCCCAAGTTAGGACTTTGACTTTTGCTCAGAGAGGAATTGGGGAGCTAAGGGAGAGTTCAGAACTGAGGAGGAAGTTAATAAAAATGCCCCCAAATGCCAAAAAAAATCGTGGGTAGAAGAGTAAAGGCCTGGCCACAAATGATGGTTGGGGGCAGGGGTAGGCAGGGTCATGGAGGCCTGTGAACACCAGGCCGAAGAGCTCAGTCCCAGGGCTCTGCAGAGCTGTGGAGTGTTCTAAGCAAGAGAGGATCAGGTTTGGTTTGGTTTTCCAAAGAGTCCTCTGGCTACATTGTGGAGGATAGGTCAGAGGAGGAGGTTGAGGCTGGGAGCCCAGGAGAAGGAAGGGAGAGGACCGGAGTATGGAGGGGGTACGTGGAGAGACACTCGGAAGGCCAAGTGGACAGGCCATGGGGTGGCTGAGCTGGGGTGGGGGAGGGTGAGAGGTGTCTATTATGTGGCCCAGGGAGGGATTGGGGGACTGGGGCTACCCCCAAAATGGGGGCCCAGGGAAAGGGGTAAAGTTTAGAGAGGCCCTGAGGCTAACGTGGGACCCAGTGGATGGTAGAGACCTAGGGGATGTTCGGGGAAAGGTATCTAGGAGACCATGGGATCCCAAGGTCTAAGGTTCAGGAGAGAAGCAGGGGCTAGGGAAAGAGATGTGGATATGATCTATGCTTTGGCTCCTGCCCAGGGCTCTTTGCTAGACTCTCAGCTGCCCCTAGCCCTGTCTCTCCTCAGTGATGTTGGGAATCCCTGTGTCTCCCTATCCCAGGGCTGGCAAAGCATGCCCCCAGGCATCCTTCCAGCCTTTGAGCATTGGGCCAGAGTGATGCTCGGTACTGGTTGGAAGAGGAGCAAACACCCCACAAGGGCGAGAGGAGAATATTTATAACAACATCACCTCCTTAAGTTCTGTGATGAGGGGAGGCAAACACATAGACAGACAGAGCCAGGAATGCAGGAAGGTGGGCCCAGATGTCATTTCCTGCCAAAAATGGATATTTTAGGCGCAGTCTCCAAATTACTAAGTGTTGTCCATTCAAATTTAGTTCAGATTTAAAATAACACGACTGCCCCAGCCAAACAAAACACATCTGGGGGCTAGATTCTGCACCCAGTTTGAGTCTCTGCCTTATAACTTCGGCTGTGGAGCCAGATGGCCTGTGTGAAAATCCTCAGCCCTACAATTTCCTCGCTGTGTGACTAGGAGCAAGTAGCCTAACTTCTCTGTGCCTCAGTTTCATCATATATAAGATGGGGATAATCATATCTACCTGCCAGAGTCATTGTGAAAATGTAACGGGGTTAATGTGTGTGATGTGCTTGAAACCATTCTTGGCACATAAAAGTACTCTGTATAACTTACTTATTATTATTATTATTGCATGTTGCTCAGAGATTCACATACACCATAGGTTTATTTAAACCTCAGAACAGTTCTTGCAGTTAGGTAGCATTGGGAGGCCTATTTTCAAGATAAGGAAACATGCTCAGTGAGGGAAGGTGACTTGCCTTTGGTCACATACGAGCTTGTGGGACGGCCCTGGGACCCAGCGCTCTTGCTCATCACATCAGTTGTCTTTGCCCATTGCCCCCTCTCAGCATGCCTGGGCCTGGCTGGAGGCTCGGATACACATGGCCGTCCCCAGCCCAGTTGGCTGCCCACCTGCCTTGGGCCCGGGCACTGACTCCTGCTCGCTGTCTTCTTCCCCAGAGTTGGAGATGGCCAAGGCTCGGAACCAACTTGATGCTGTTTTGCAGTGTCTGCTGGAGAAGAGTCACATGGACAGGTTGGGACCTGGCCGGGCACGGGTCATAGGGGGTGGGGGGTCCTGGCACGTTGGACCCTCTCTCTGGTCCTGGGTGGATCTGGGTAGGACCCCAGAGGCTGGCATAGGGAGCAGGGGGCCCACTGGAAAAGCCACTCAGTGCCTTCCCACTCGGCCCTGGGAACCCCAAGCCCACAGTTCTCTCCTGCTACCAGGGAGCGTCTGGAGGAGGAAGCTGGGAAGGCCCCCTCGGACACCCATAACAAGTAAGTTTTGTGGGTGGGATCTGAATCTGAGGGTTTGTGTCGGACAGCTTCCTCCCTCGTCCAAGCTTCCTACACCATAGTCCTAACCACCCGTCACATATGGAGACCCTATGGCAGCAGAAGCTTAGGTCTCCTTCTGGTTGCCACCTACAGCCCTGGAGGCGCGAGCAGGATGCAGGATCTAAGGGATCCGGGGGGGAGAGGTCCACGTGAACATCTCAGTCTCCCCAGGGCGCCCTTTGGGTGGTTTTGAGCAGGCGTTTGTTCAAGGGTCAGCCTGCTGACACCTTGTCTCTCCCCACAGGGATTGTTCCATTGCAGCCACTGGCAAACGGTAAGGTGGCAGGGGCCCCAGCCGACTGGCGGGAGGTCCCCAGCCCCCGCCCCGGTCCTGATGTTCTTCTGCCCCACACAGGCCATCCGCCCGCTTCCCCCACCAGCGGAGGAAGAAGAGGAGGGAGATGGATGACGGGCTGGCTGAGGGAGGGCCACAGCGATCCAGTGAGTAGGCGGTGGCCCTAGAGGGCCTGCCGGGACGGGGAGCTGTGTGAGGATGGTCACACACCTTCCCCTCCCACTACCCTAGACACGTACGTGATCAAGCTGTTTGACCGGAGTGTGGACTTGGCTCAGTTCAGCGAGAACACCCCGCTGTACCCCATCTGCCGAGCCTGGATGCGCAACAGCCCCTCAGTGCGCGAGCGTGAGCGCTCCCCCAGCTCCCCGCTGCCCCCGCTGCCTGAGGACGAGGAGGTTGGCTGTGTGGCGGGCCCCTTCCCAGCAGCCAGTGGGGAGATGGTGAAAGGTGTCGTCTCCCAAAGCTGGTGGCATAGGCAGGCACAGGTCTCCGTGATTGCTGGATCCGATGCGGCACACAGATGCGAACCCTTTGGCCGAGAGTGTGGCTGGAACTCCTTAAAGCAAACAGACACGACCACCTGGCCTGAGAGGGAGAGGGGACAGGGCTTCCTTGGGCAGGTAGATGTGGCCTCCAAGATTAGAGGGTCCCAAAAGCTGGGGGGCTTGACAGGGGTCCTTACTGCAAACTGGCCTAGGGGAGCGGATGGGGGTTACTGGGCTGGGTAGGAGCGATCGGGGGTCCCTGGGCTGGATAGAATACAGGCAGGGATCCCTGGAGCAGACATTTCTTTGGCATGGCTCTTACGACAGTTCTCTGGTGAGGCCCTCGTGTCTGCTGTCACTGGGAAAGGCAGGAGGGAGAAGTGCATACTGCTGGCCCTCTTCTCTAATTCTCTTGGGCCTGGTGTGGGGCCCTTGTGTCCCCAGAGTTCAGAGGTCACCAACAGCAAGAGTCGTGACGTGTACAAGCTGCCCCCACCCACAGCCCCCGGGCCGCCCGGAGATGCTTGCAGGTCCCGAATTCCATCCCCCCTGCAGCCTGAGACCCAGGGCACCCCTGATGATGAGGTGGGTATGCAGGCTGGCCCAGGGCTATGGGGCGGATGGTCCGGGGCATGTGCATGCCCAACCCAGCCTGGCCTCTCTGTCCACGCAGCCCTCCGAGCCTGAGCCCTCACCATCCACACTCATCTACCGCAACATGCAGCGCTGGAAACGCATCCGCCAGAGGTGAGCGTCCCCGAACCTGCTTGCACCCCCGTGGCTTTTGTGCCAGCCGCTGAGTCCTCCCTCTGCTTCTCTACCCCCACCACAGGTGGAAGGAGGCATCTCATCGGAACCAGCTTCGGTATTCAGAAAGCATGAAGATCCTCCGGGAGATGTATGAGCGACAGTGATGTTCCCCAGCCCCCTACACATCCCCCCAATAAACATTCCCCCCCCTCCACACCTTCACACCAGCCTCTGCTCGCTCCAGCCCACATTTCCTGGCCCAGACATAAAGCAGTTGGCATAGCTCTAGCACATTTATTGGGGAAACAGATAAGGGAATTGGGTGGCAGAAAATTCAAGGAGGGAGGATTGTGGGGTACCAAAGCAAAAGTGGCTACTTGGTTGGATCTTGGAGAATGAGGGGAGGTATGTGAAAGGTAGATTACGTGGGCTATATGGCTGGAGATTTGGGAATTAAGACAGAATGACTCGGTGAAGGGGGTGGTTCTGGTTAGAGTTGGGGATGGGGCTTAGGGTATCTGTGCAGAGTCTGGGGAGATGGGGCGGGTATCTGTGCAGTCTGAGGTTGAGGGTCCTGCTAGGCCTGGAATAGGTGTCCAAGGGTGGGGGGTCAGAAAAGGGGTTCAGGAGTCTGGGAGAGGGGCACTGGCTGGGGGTTCAAGTCACAAGATGGGTGGGGGAAGTAGATTGTCCAGTTGGAATGAGGGGAAAGATCCGGAATCTCAAGGACCAGGCCTTGGATGGTCTAGATATTTGAGGGGTGGAGAGGGATTATGCTTGACTGGGCCTATGGTGGGGGCAGGGCTGTCCACACCATAATCCAGTGTTGGAGAGGGAAGAGGATTAAAATGCGATGTGGAGATGTTTTAATAGATGAGTCAGAAGGAAGCAGAGGAGGGAGTTTTGAGTGGGTTTACATGCCAAGAAAGTGGGGTCGGTGGGGCCGGGAGACTGTAGGCTGAAGGCTGTCCCCCAGGGCCTGGACGCTAGGGAGGTGTCAGAAGTTTGAAAGCTGGAAGGGGATGTGATAACGGGAGTGTCAGTGGAATGGTCTACGTTACCAGGGCAGAGTCTACGTGGGAAGAGTCAGGGTAGGATCCCAGATTGGGTGGGTGGTTTTGGCGCGCTCGGGACATCTGGCTGGGCGGAGTCAGGTCGGCTTTAAAAGAGGGGGCCTGAGGCGGCTCCCAGGGTTCAGGCATGACGCCTACTTGGCAGCAGCCTGCGGCTGCGGCAGTGGGGCCTGGGCCGTTGTGGGTGCGGCCTGGATGGACAGGACGCCCTCAGGGGACAGTGCGGACGTCACAGCGGCAGGGTCCACGCCAGCCGGCAAGCGATAGCGGCGGTGGAACTCGCGCGCGATGTATCCATGCTCATCCTGGAGAGAGGGGGGGGGGGGGGGGACTTGAGTGGCCCCTCCCTTTCCCTATGGGTGCCCCGCCCCTCCAGCCTGCGGATCCCGCCTACGCGTTCTGGCCCCACCCCTGCCAGCGGGCTCACCGGGCGCTCCTCGTGGCGCGCATGCACCTCCACGTGGTCGCCAACCACCTTGACGGCGATTTCCTCTGGGGAGAAGTGCTTCACGTCCAGCAGCACCGAGAAATGCCCGGGCTCCGTCGGGACCTAAGCACAGCCCGATCGTCATAGGCGGGGCGAGGCTCCCAGGACCCAGCAAGGCCCCACCCCCGTCGGTTCCCGGGGCTGCTCCCAGCCCCAGGCCTCCGGAACTGGGCAGTCCCCTTTCCCACTCGTACCCCAGAGGATCTCTTCACCCAGAATAACTGCGATCACCCCTCCCCCTGTAATCACTGAGATTCTCTCATGCAGAGTGATGAGGCCCCCTTCCCCTGCAAGGTCAGGGACCTCCGCTCTCACAGGATAATAAGGCCTGCTTCCTCCCCTTGTCAGAGTGTCCTTTGGACACAGAATCCCCAGCCCCTATCCCTCGAAACTCCTGGTGCCCTTATTGCACACCCACCCCCCACCAGAAATTGCCAAGATGCCTCTTCCCCCAGCTTCCAGTGTCGTCTTTTTACCCTCCCACTGGAGTCACGGGGCCGCTTACACCCTCAACAGTTACCAGGACTCTTCCCCCACTTCTCAGAGTGGCCAGACCCCCCTTTCTCAAGTCACAGGACCCTTCCTCCCCCTCTGTCTCTTCAGGAGACATAGGGTCACCATATACAGTCTCCAAACTCTTCCCCGAGAAATGACAAAACATTCCCTCCCCTCAGGAGTCCCCGGGAACCCCCATGCCCTTCAGAATAACTGATCGCCCCCTTTTCCCCAGATTTCCTGGGTCACCAGCCTCCTTCAGAGTCACCAACGCTCGCCTCAGAGTGACGGCCCCACCCTATCCGTGACTCAGCCATTCTAGCCCCCACAGAGCTGAGACCCTCCTCAGATGGCCAGGGGCCTCCCATCCGCTTCGGTAATCCGGCCTGTGAGATTCCATACTCAGGAACTCTGGAAGCCCCTCTTGAGTGGCCGGACTCTCCACCCCGCTCCAAGTCGCGGGACATTCCTCACCAGCCCCCTCGGGATGACCGGGGGCCCCAAGCCTTGCAAGTGGTCGAGTTACCGCCCTCCCCCAGGCCTGGCACCTGGGCGGTAGGCAGCGCCACGCTGGGTGCGCGCAGGTAGTAGGGGGCCAGTGAGGCGGGGCAGAGCGCAGCCAGCTCGGCCTCCAGCAGCCCCTCGCCGAAGCGCTGATCGAAGAGGCGCCCGGGTGCCGAAAGCCCGGGCAACGGGGCCGAGGCGCGGCGCAGCCAAGACGGCTGCACAGGCACGGGGATCTCCATCCTGCTTCGCCGCCGCCGCCGCCGCCCCTAGGCTCCGCAGTGCCCCTGCGTGCGCCGCAGCCGCTCTTATAGTACGCCTTGTGTCCGCCCCTCGGCGGGCCGCCCGGGGACATTGGGACCGTGGCCAGCCCCGGCCATTAATAGAGCCTTATTTAGAAAGCCCAACAATGACTTGGCCATTTATTAAGCGTCTGCTGGATGCCGGAGAGGTGATCCCCGATTTCCCAAAGGGGAAACTAAGGCCGAGGAAGCGGAGCCTTGCCAAGTGGGTAGGACGGCGCGGCATTTGGGACCCAGGGCCCACCGCAGAGTTCGCAGTCCCTTTAATCCACCCCCGCCCCGCAGGCAGCTCTGGGGATGACGCAGGCGGCGGTCTTAAGAGCAGATTCTTGGGTACGGGGAATGTGGTAGCCGGCCAGGCTGTCAGGAGGACACAGAACAGACCCTACTCCCATCTCAGCAGGGCCCTGGGCCCAGCCCCCGGCAAGCCGGGCCTAATTCTGGGCCTCTGACTCAGCCTCGGGTGAGCAGGGTAGTGGGGTCTGCCAGGTGAGCAGCGGCCAGAGGGCGCGGGCACGAAAAGTCCAGGCTGGCCCCCCAGGCGCCGCGCGCCGGGCCCGAAATAGCTCGTTTTGATCCCACCACCTCGGCTAGGAGCCCAGGCCTGGCACTTAGCGCAACCAGCTGCTCCTGCAGCAAGACGGGAAGTGGTTAATGACTCCGCGGGACCGGTTGGCTGGCGCGACTGATGGAGGGGCGGCGGTTAGAGAGGCGACAGACTCCCCGATTGCCCGGTACGGGATAAACGGTGGTTACTTTGGAGTCCCCACGAGCTTTCTGCAGCAAAAGGAGGAGTGGCTATAAGACACTGCAGGAAAGCGAGAGTACTTTATGACCCCTCCTAACCGCCAGCTCACCCTCGGATCCTTTCCATTGGTTCACAGGCTTGCCAATTACTGCCGCACGCTACGTTTCTCCAATCAAACACGCTCTCTCAGTCAGGCCGAAGGTACAGCCAGTTGTGCGACATCTCCCTTTGGCCGCTTTCCAATTACTTTTATTTTCTTCCTCATCATTGGTCGCCCTGGAGGCCGCTCTCTTCCCGCGCGGGCACTCCCGGAGAGGGGCGGGCCTAACCAGGCATTGCTAAGCGACAAAGATGCGCGCGGGCTCAGCCCAGTGAGGGAGAGGAGCTGGCGGAAGCGCCCAGGTAGCTGCGGGATGGACCGCAGGTGAGGCCGATCCTTCTCCCGGGGACCCCAGGAGGCCTGGGGAGGACCTAGGGTGAGATGACACAGCGTCGGGTCCCGTTTGCTGGGGTCTGGAGTCTCTCTTTTTAAACCGCACTGGAACTACGACTCCCAAGATGCTCCACATCCTTTGGCAGCTCCAGCCTTGGATTTCACCATCTCGGGGTCCCGTAGCGTCTTTCGTTCCGCTTTCCAAGTGGCTCCAAGGGCTTTTCGTTTTCCTCCAAGGGTGTCCAGTGTCATCTTGGGAGTTAAATTTCTGAATTTTAAAACTGCCCCAGATTCCTGTGGGTGTTGGTTTTGACCTTTCTTGCCTAGACGGAGCCCAGTTACTGATGGGGATTGTAGTCCGTTTACCATTTCCACCTTAGTGTTCCCAGGACTTAGGGGAAATGTACAGTGTTAGGGGTTAGCCCGTGGCTCTCAACTTGAGCTCCACTTCAAAATCACCTGGGATGGTGCAAAAGAGATACAGATGACTAGCCCCCTTCCAGATACTATAATTCTTTTGGCTTGGGGTGAAGACCGTGTATCTGTATTTTTAAAAGGCTCCTAGATTGAATTCAGGCTTAAGAACCACCAGTTGGCAGTTCCTTGGTTTTTCTGAGACTGCCCCCAAGGGCTGGTGGGAATCGAGCCTCTAGTATTATTACCTTGAATGTGCAGTGCTGCTTCATGGGAATTATAGTTCATCTCTTCCTGGAATCTATGGGAATGGCAATCTGGTTCAGCCCTCCTCTTCCCAACCCGGAAACCTGACTCCACCCCCCAACCCCCCAACAGGGGGGCTCTGCCTGCCAAACTCACTCTCCTCTTGCAGTCTGCCAGTTTTCTCCATCCAAGACAGCCCCCTTGAGGATATTCCCCTGGATCAAAGCCACTACTGGCCATCCAGAAGCCAGACTTGGCACCCCAAGGTGAGGACACTCCATAGAGAGTGTGCGTGTGAGCCCAGTGGTGAGAGAGTGACAACTAGACAGAAGGAGGACATGTGATGAGCGACAGGGATGAGAAATTAAGAGACAGTTCCTCCCCCCTCATGGCTCTGCCCTCACCCAGTCCTCTGTCACCTGGATCCCCTGTTGTAGCCCCCAGTCACTCTGAGTCATTACCACTGTGGGATATGTTTCCTCCCCTCTCAACTAAGACACACTTCATGTGTGCCTTCATTCCCCTACAGGGATGACCCGTCCACCCTCACTTTCTTCTCCCCACCTCGGTATCTTAGACCCTGAGCCCGTCCAGGTCCCAGAGGTCCAGGCCCCCAGAAGCTCCGAAGGCTCTGGCCACAGGTCCCAACTCCTCTGAACTGTTTGAAGAGTCCTGGCCATCCAGCTCAGGGAGCCCTTCCCCACCCAGCACCACTGAAGGACAGATGGGAGCCTCCCCACCACCCACCCTGGTCAACGGCAGGGGGTCGGTGGTGGCCAAGTAAGTCCCAGCAGCCCTGGGGGGAGAGAAGGGTTTGGATCAGGAGGGGGCAGGCATCCCATAATAATCACCACAGCCAGAGTTGTTTATGCAACACTTTTAGGACCACAGTTGATGTGCGCTGTTAAGAGTTCTGGAGCTAGGCTGCCTGGGTTCAAATCCTAGCTCTGTCACTTACCCTCTGTACGACCTGGGCCTCAGTTTCTTCATCTGTAAATTGGGGGTATTAACAGCATATAACCCCTAGGACTGTTTTTAAGCTTTCAATGAGTTACTGTCTATAACAAGTGCTATCACATAGTGAGCCCTTGGATTTGTAGGATCCAAGTTCTGCCAAACAGCCCCAAATTACTTGTGGCTTAAGCAAGATAGCATTTATTTCTCCCTCACCCAACAGTCCAGGCAGAAGCAGCCAGGGCTAACATGGCAGCCCCCGGCTCAGGTGTCAGGGACACGGTTTGCTGCTGTCTTGTTGCCGCCTATCACTAGGCTATTGCCCTTTCCTTTATGGACCACAATGGCTCCCAACCACTTCCACTTTCCAGAATCAGATCTCCTCATCTCATAACCCTGCTGGTCAAGAACCTAGTTACGGGGCCATAAAACTATAGGGACCCTGAGAAATATATCTGCAGAAGAGTGGCTCTGTGCCCAGTATTATACAGTCTTATATAATATTGCATTACTCTGTAAGAGAGAACAGATGTTGAGGGACAAGTACTAGGTACTGCCAAAGTACTGGATAAACATCACTATTGTGATTGTTATTGTCAGTATTATTATTATTTGGCTCTCCTCATTCACCCACCTCCCATTCTCTGATGCTCATAGGTACATAAACCGGTTCCGCCAGGCTCAGCCCACAAGCCGAGAGGAGCGCCAGCCTGCAGGCCCAACCCCAGCTGACTTTTGGTGGCTCCGGCCTGAATCTCCAGACACCAGCAGTCAACTTGCAGGAGGTATCAGTCCTATCCACTGCCGGCCTAAAACCTTTTCTGATCAATGCCCCCAGCAGACATTCCTCATGCCCCCCCCCCAAAATCAACTGGGGCTTCTCAACAGGAGCCAGTGAACCAGAAGGAAGACCCGACACAGCAGTCCCAATTCTTGCCAAGGTGGCCAGCGCATCTCAGGCTAAGGCTGCGGCCCCCCTTGAGGAAATGAAGCAGGTGACATCCTCATCTACTTTCTTCCCTATGTTCCTGAACTGACACCACCAGCCCTAGGATAGAATTAGAGTCAATCCCCAATTCAAGGAAGCTTAAACAAAAAAGGAGGATTTGTTGAGTAATGCAATCAAGAAATCCAAATGTATATGCTTTCAGGCATGGCTGGATCCAGGTATTTGAATGCTATTAGGAGGAACTTGACTCTTGACTCTCTCTCTGTTCCTTTCTTGGGCTCAATCTCAGGCAGGCTTTCCCCTTGAAGTAGTGAACATGGTCCCAGTGACTCTAGGCTTGTAGTTTACATAATCACTTCAGTGGAAGGAGGAGGATTTTCCAGTAGTTCCATCCAAAGCCCTAGAGCTTACTCTCATTCGTTCATCTTTGAGCCAGTTGCTGTGGAACCAGAGGACAGATTGTTGTGATTAGCCAGGCCTGGTCAGGAAGGTGGGGTCAACCCTTCTCCCACAATAATGACTACAAGGAGGGGTGTGGATCCCTAGAGGAAAACTGGGTCCCCCTGCGCTGAGGAGAAGGAGTGGATTCCTTAGATGGCTTACCAGCATGTGAGGCTACCAGCTGGAATGCAGACCTGTACTCCAGATCTTGTGTCCAAAGCCCATTTCCCAGCGCCCTTTAAGATGGGGGCTAGCGTCTAATCCCTCTTCCCTCGCAGAGCCTCAATACATGGAACTCGTCCCTGCTGGACCTGGAGACACTGAGCCTACAGAGCAGGGCGGCCAGGCTGCTCAAGCGCAGGTGCCTTCCCTGCCCCCATCCTCCTCCCGCTCCTACTGCTCCAGGGCCCGCCCACCGCCTCTGAGACCCCTGTTGCCTCCTTGTGCTTTCTCCCTACAGCCAGGCCTCCATCTCCACCTCCTCAATCAGCCCTAGCGACACCAGCAGCTCCTCATTCCCCGTCAGCTCTGATGGCCTCTCTCCCTTCTCCGTGACCTTTACCCCTGACTCCAGCAAGGACTCTGACCCCAAGGCACATGGTAAGTTCTGAGGCAAGGATCGAGAAGAGACTGGATGTGAATCCCAGCTCTGACATCTACCCGCTGTGTGACCTGGGGCCTCTCGGGGCCTCTCTGTTTCCCCAACTTTAAAATGGGCAATAAATGAGTTGGGGGGTACAGGGAGCTCTTGCCACAGGTCCTAACAGAACCAGTCATTAATATGGCATCTCTGCATCCTGTTTGATGCAGACATGATCTCTCTCTCTATGATCTCTCTGCATCCTGTTTGCAGTTCTGAACACAAATTTCCAAAATCTGATGGCTTTTTGCTCATTTGGCCCCGTACTGATTGGACAGCAAAATCTGACCTAAAGAATACAAAGGCTGTTTATCATCTCTCTATATCTCACTGAGGGTGAATAGACATACTTTTTGCTATGGCTGTGTTACATTGAACCACATGAAACTTGTCTTTGTCAGTGAAAAATGGTTGAGTATGGACAATTTCATATTGTTCAACCAAATGTGTTTGCGTCTGGGGCACTGAGCCAGCCCCCTGTCGGTGCTGGACACACGATGTGATTTTGCTGAATTAGGCAAACTCTCAATTCCGGCCACCTGAAGTCTTCAGATTTCAGAGATGGGATTAAGGATCTGGATTACTATTACTCCGTGGCCAGGTCCGGGGACGCAGTGGCTCACAGGACAGATCCTGTCCGTGTCTCATGGGGCTTGATTGAGTGGGGACAGGCAGGACAGAAGACAGGTGTGCCTGCATGGTATGTGATCCTGGCTGAGCTCTCGCTTGTCTGATTCTTTGATCCTTTTCAGCTTCACCTCACCTTTCATTCACCTCTCCTTCCTGAGCCTCAGTGTTCTCATCTGCAAAATGGGGATAAAACTAGTATCTACTTCAGGAGTTGTCCTTTAGATTAAATTTATTCATCTTTTCATCTAAAAAGCATTGAATACCTATTGCAGATGAGGCCCTGGGAGGGGGCTTGGGGATTCCACAGAGAACCAGCCATGTGTGATCCCACCTTCCTGGTGCTCACAGTATAGTGAAGGTGGGGCAGAAAATAGCTACGTGAGCCCACAAACACATGTGAAATGTAAGCAGAAAGGAGGGCCCTGCAAGGGAGAATCGTGATGCTGGGAAGTCAGAGAAGGCCTTCTTGGAGGAAGTGCTGTCTAAGGGGAGACCCGAACAATGAAGGCGGGGACAACAGCCCTCCAGCATGTATGGAGGACCTAAGGTGGGAGGGAGCACGGTGCAGATAACGGACTAGAAAGGACAGGGCGGGGGGTGGTGAGAGTAGTGTGGGGTCAGGTGGAAGAGATTGGCAGGGTCAGATTACTTGGGGCCATGTAGGCATGGGAGGCATTTGGTCATTATCTTAGTACTGGGGAGCCATGGGAGGGTTCTGAGCAGGGAGGGATTCGATCTTTCTGGGGTTATTAACAGACTTCCTCTGGCTGCTATCGGAACCCCCGTGAGAGACGCTGGTAGTTTCTCTTGGGCCAGAGCCTGAGGAACAGTAGAGGGAAGTGGCCAGGTTTGGAAGTAGAGTCGCAGGAAATAGAGGGGAGTGGGGGGGGGGAGAGAGACTCAGGATGACACCCCCTTTCTCTGTGCAGCATCAGATGGTGGGGCTTCTTAGAGACAACGGGAGCTCTACTGATCATGACCGACAAAGTTATGCTCTGGGTGCTGGGAATGATGTCCATTTGCACCACTGAACTGAGGACAGCCCGTGGCCCTGCCTTTGGTCACTGCTGTATCCCTAGCACAGGTCTGGACCCTGCAGTTCAGTATAATAAATGGTTCATTTGGCATTTATGCCCAGATATTGATGGCACCAGGCCTTGTTCTTGACGCTGCGGATGTGGTGACTGTCAGACGAAAACCACTGCCCTTGGGTAGCTGGCATTGCGAAGGGGGAGAGAAGTAAGCAAAGAAGTGCCACACTGGATATGTTCGAAGGTGGAAAGAGCTAAGGAGGAACCTGGAACAGGAAAGCGGATAGCGGCTGGGGGTTGTTGCAGTTTTAAATAGAGTAGCCAGGGAATGCCCCATCAGAAGGTGATACTGAGCAAAGATCTGAAACATGGGAGGGACGGAACCCTGTGCATCCAGGAGGGAACAGGGGAACAGCACTCCAGGCAGTGCAAAGCACAAAAGGCTTTTGCTTTTTACCAGGACAGGGGAGCGTTCCAATCCAGGAGGACCCTGATCTGACTCAGGTGTTCCCAGGCTCCCTCTGGCTGGGGGGGGGGGGGTGGGCGAGTGAACAGGACAGATTGGGAGGACAGAAGTAGAGAGACCAGAGAAGAGGCTGCTGTGGGGTTGGCCCCAGGAAAGGGCAGTCAAGAGGGGGAGAAGAGGGCAGATTGTGGACAATCTGTCTTGTTCACTGCTGCAACCCCAATGTCCAGAGCAGTGCCTGGCATATAGGAAGAACTCAACAAATATTTGTTGATGAATAAAGAATTGAATGATGACAGGTTGAGAAGCCTGTGAGTGCTCTCTCTGACTCTGCCCCTTTTCTCACTTCCTGCTTGGGAGAGGAGCTGGGACCGTATCTGGAGAGCCTGTCTGAATACCTTTCTGGTACAGTCGAAGGGTAAAGGCACAGGCTGTCCTTGGTTTGCTCATCACCCCAGCCAGTGGCCTTACCCTTCCTCCTTCTGTTTACCCCACAGCAACACCAGCACCTGCCCCCATCCCTGCTCCAGCAGCCCCGGTCTCCTCCCAGGCACCCCTTCGTCCAGAGGATGACATTCTATACCAGTGGCGGCAGAGGCGGAAGCTTGAACGGGCTCGAGGAGGGCAGGGTGATGGAACCTGGGTACTACCCCAGACTCCTGCCCTCACCACTCCAGTGAGACACGCGAGGGGGGGGGGGTAGCGGAGCCTGAGGGGGCTGGAGGGAGGGATGCTAAGGGAAGTTGGAGGAAGGGGAGCCAGAAGGGGACTGAAGAACCCTCTGCCCTTTCTCTCCCTCTCTCGTCCCTGCCCCCGTTTGTCTACAGGCCCTTTCTGCCCCTGCAGAGACCCTCGGCTCCCTGGGAACCCAGCCTCCCCGCGTCCCCCCTTTCTCTCCCTCTCTCGTCCCTGCCCCCGTTTGTCTACAGGCCCTTTCTGCCCCTGCAGAGACCCTCGGCTCCCTGGGAACCCAGCCTCCCCGCGTCCCACATTGGACCAGTGTGGCCCGACCTGGGCCCCTGGAGGCCTTCTATATGGAGAGACCTCCTATTCCCCCAGGGTTCTCTCCACACATCTTTTGGGGTCCCAGCCCCCACGGGTTCTTCTGGGCCCCGCAGTCTGGTCCCTGGGTATCTCTCGGGGCCATTCCTCCCACGCCCTCAACCCCTGTGGCTCTGGCTGCCACCCCCGTGCCCCCAGCATCCACCCCGACACCCGTAGCCTCCACCCTCCCTCCCCCAGCCGCCCCCCAGGACCTGCCCACTCCTGCTCCACGCTGCCCGGCCCAACCCGAGAGGCAGGGCCCCAAGCCTCGGAGTAGCAGAGCCCCGCGCTATGAGTCCGCTGGGGCAGTGGTGGCAGCTGACGAGGGGCCTGGCCCCCAGCTCAGAGGCGCCCTGGGCCAAGTAGTATCCGCTCGGCTCTTCCCGGACGGCCTGGAGGACACGCCCCCTCACCTTGAGAGCCCACCTCTGCCTGATGCTGAATCTCTGAAAGTCAAGGCCACACAGCCCCAAACCAAGATTGCGCCACCTCGCTCAGAGGTCACGCCCCCTCCGTCTGGATCCCGATTTCCCAAGGCACAGACTCCACCAAGTCGGTCTAAAGCCGAGTCTCGGAAAGCCAAAGCCACGCTCCCCCTAGCGGTGTGGGAGCCTAGGAAAGACAAAGACATTCCCTTGGCTGAAGCTGGGTATCAGCCGCCCACGGTCCCGCCCCCTCAAACTGAGGAGGCGTGCCCTGGCGCCGGGGCCCCGCCCCCTGCCTTCAAGGCGGGGTCTCTCGAGGCGGCGGCTACGCCCTCGTCCGCTGCTGAGCACGCCCCCTCAGATCTGCTCTGCCAGGCTGCCCGACTTCTGGAGGCGGCGGAAGGTGAGCTGATGTGCGTGGCTGCCCGGATCTGGATGGCAGTCCAGCACCTTACGAGTCGACCTCCTGGCGCTCGCCCTTTTCCCCCTAGACTCTGACGGCAGCGAGTTCCAGGACGACCCGGTACTTCAGTTGCTAAGAGTTCAGAGGGCCGAGCTGAGACGGCAGAAAAGGTGACCATGGCCAGGATCTACAACACCCCGTTCCCAGAGCCATCCACCACCCCAGACCCCAATTTCGAGCACATAACCTGAGCCTCTACTATCCTGGGTTTTTTGCAGGAAAGTGGACGCCCAACTATGCCTCTTACTGGAGCACACTGAAGACCCAGGGACTTGGTCTCCTCCAACCGGGTCGCCCCCCAGGTCCCCAGGAAGGCGGCTGCAGAGGGAAGGAGCTTCTCTTGAGACCAGACGACGTTGAATTGTACAAGTTATCTTTTTTTAATACAATATTTTTTTCACGTTACTGATTGTCTCAGAGAAAGTTGTTCGGGAAAGGCTGAGGGTCATGCTAATTCAGAGAAATAGCTCCCTCCCTCTCCTATCCACCCCCTGCCCCACCCCCACTCTAGTTCCTGACCGTTGGCACAAAATCTCTTCGGTTTCCCTTCTGAGGAATCCTCTCTGAGGTCAGAACAGGGGAGGGGTTCCAGGCCAGATTTCAGCCAAGACTGGGACTCACCTTAGTTGACTCTCAGGAGTGGATCCTCCTGTCTCAGCTGAGACCAAAGGACTGTGTTCTGGACATGAAGCTAATGGGGTCATCAGAGTGCTGGGCAACGGTCGGTCCTCAGTCCGAAGCCTGCTTGAGCCCGCAGCAGCATTCAGTGTGCTCATCCCTCCCTCCTTGAAACACTTCCTTCCAATCCTCCCAGTGCCCCACCCTTCTCACCTCTCTCGTCACACCTTCTCATTGCCCCAACCTGTCACTGGAGCATATCCCAGGTCCCTGGCCTGGCCTTAACTGTATGTATTCATTCCCAGGTGCTCTCATCTAGCTTCACCACTCTAACACCCATATCTATTCTAATGGTCCCCAAATTTCTATCTTCGACCTAGACCTGACTACTGAACCTTAGGCTCCTGTATTCTGCTACCTGCTCACCATTTCTATTCAAAGGCCTAAGAGATGTCTCAAACCCCACAGGTCTTAAACTGAGCTCTCAATCTTCCCCCTAAACTTGCCCCTCCCTGGTTTTCCTGAGCTCCATCCCTCCAGCTGCTCAGGCCAAAAGCCTCCGGGCCCTTCTTGACTTCTCTCTTTCCCTCACCCCACCGTCAGTTGACTGGCAATTCCTTTAAAATCTATCCAGAATTTAACCCTTCTTCTTCCACTGCCCTCACCCCAGTCTAGGTTACGTGACCTGTCTGGACTATTGAAAAACCTATTGTTTTGTCTGTAAATTCTTTGACACACTTTCCATTAAAAAGTAGAGTTGGTGTCCCTTCTCCTTGAAGCTAGGTAACTGTGGGGACTGCCTCAATAAATAGAATACAGAGGAAATGACACTGCTCTAAGTTTCTAAACCAGATTAGAAAAGATGATACAATTTCCACCTGGTGGCCCAGCGTCCCCTCTCTTTTGTGTGCTTTGGAGCCCTGGGCTGCCGTATAAAAAAGCCCGGCTGGGTAGGGATTTTGGTTACACAGGTTATGCACTTGTCAAAATTCAGTGAAAATTCTGAATTTTATTGTAGGTAAAGTTGACCTCAAAATAAAAACAAATATTGAACTCTAGTTAAAGATATGCATGCTGAAGTGTTTAGGGGACAGTATATCAATGTCTGTTATTCTGAAATATATCCAAAAATAGTAAGATTAATGGAATAGAATGAGTAGAGAGGTAAATATGACATAAAGTAGATACAGTAAAATGTCAGTAGTAGGATCTAAGTGCTGGGTATATGGGTGTCTACTGTGAAATTCTTCAACTTTGCTGAGCCAGTGAGCCAATGAAAACCGTCCATGGGTAAATGCCCTCAGTATTCTGTGGGCGATGTCAGGGTCAGGACTGACAAGACGGAGCTCCAGGATTGAGACGTTGAAAATCTGCTTGGGGATGGAGAAAAGCTCTGAGGCCATGGAAGAACCCAACTAAGAGTGTCAAAGGGGAAAAAAGTGTCAGAGGACTGGTCACTGAGAGTAGACCAAGGGGAGGGCCCATTGCTTAGTGTTAGAAATGTAGGAAGCAAAGCATAAAGAACCTAGGGGTGTGTCTCAGAAGGGCAATGACAGCCAATGAAAAGCAGTCATGGGCGCGGCGCTGTCAAACTTCGAGAGGCGGGACCGAAGAGACCGAGCCAGGGATGGGGCAGAAGACTAAGCCAATGAAAGCCCGCCGGGTGGGCGGGGCGCCGTCCTAAGGCCAAGGGTGGAGCCAATGAGAAGCGGCGCCGCGTCCCCGCTGCCTCCGCCTCCGTGGGGCGCGCGCCGGAGCCACGGGCAGCCGTTAGGGGCGGGGCCTGCAGCCGCCCGCGCGCGGCTCGCGCCCTCCCCTTTGTGTCGCCATGGCGGCGGCAGCGGCGACGAGGACGACGAGCGAGGGGTCGAGCGCAGCCGGCGCCTGAGGAGGCTACGCTACCATGGTGGTGAGGGTCCCACGCGGCCGTCAGTCCGTCCGCGTGTCAGTCTGTCCGCGCGCGGCCCCGCCCCGCGCGCCCCGCCCCCGGCCCCGCCCGAGCCCGCGGCCTGCGCCGCCCCTCACCCCTCGTCGAGGTCCCTCTCGTCCCCCGGCCGGGTCTTGGGCCCGAGCCCTTACCGCGGCCCCGCCCCCTCAGTGTGCATCCCCTTCCACGCCCTGGATGGAGGTGACAGTGGCCGAGGACCCAGGCTTGGGGGGATGGGCTAGTCCCGGGAAGGACCCGCACCCCAGCTGCCCCCCCACCCCCAGGGACCTGCTGAAGCTTCCTGGGTTCTTCGCCAGCCCCCATCCCACGGCCATCCTCCGGGTCTTCTCCCAACCTCCACCTCTCCCGGGCTAGCCCCCTCCCCCTCCTACCACCAGCCCCTTTCGCGTTCTTGAGCCCCACCCCCACCCGGCTCCATCCTCAGCCTGACCCTTTTCTTCTCATTCTCACTCCGTTCTGCTCCCTCTCAGTCAACCCTCCCCTACCCCCCCCATCCGCCTGAGCCTCAGCCTCTCCAGCATCTCCCCTCCCCTTACTACACCCCAACCCCACGCCAGCAGTGTACCTCTCGCTAGATCCTTGGGTCCTTCTCCATCTTCTTGTCCTCACCCTCCCTCCCCACCGTCTCCCTCTCCCACCATGCTGCTCCTGCTCATTCATCCATTCATTCCCTCATTCGCTCACTTAACAGACATTCCCTGATACCTCCTGGCAGAGCCCATGTTCCAGGCGCAAAGAGATTCACGTCCCGTCCTGCCTTGGGGAGCTTCATGGGCTGGAGAGGGACAGAACCGAGGGTGAGACCCAAGGATGAACCTGGGGTCGCAGGGATATGAAGGAGGGAGTGGCTAGAGCCCGGCCTGGGAAATACCGATCTGGCAGCTGGTTAATTTATTCATCAGATTTTACCCAGCTCCTGCTGTGTGACTGGGCATTGGGACCCAGAGAAGAATCAGGCTCAACCTTACTTGTGAGGAACATCAATTCTGTGCCCAGCTCTGTGCTGGGTCCCTGATCCTGGGGAAGTCACGGTCCAGTGGGGGGAGATGGACTTGTCACGACTGGTATCTCAGGGCTGGGATGGGAGAACCTCAGGGGATAGAGGAGTCTAGAAGAGCAGGCTGACACAGCCTGGGTCAGGGAGAACTTCCAAGAGGAGGGAATGAGAGAGATGAGACCTGAGGGATGAGGAAGAGGGAACCTACGGAAAGGATAAGGAAAGAGTGAGTGTTCCATGCAGAGGGAACAACCTTTGCAAAGGCCTAGGAGGAAATGAGAAAATGGTGCTTTTGTTGGGACTCTTAGAAGTTTGAGAGCTTCGAGAGTGGAGAGTGGAGGCCGTAGGGGGAAGGTGGGGCTGGAGAGGTAAACAGACCTGAGAATTCAGACTTTATCGTGAAGATAACAGGGAGCCGTTGAAGGTCTACGATCTGTGGAGAGACAGGCAGATATGTGTGGTATGAAAATTATACTGGCGCTTGCTGTGAAGAAGCTGGCAGTGGGGGAGAGGTTAGAAGCAGGAAGATTGATAAGATGGGAGCTGTGATTGTCCAGACATCAATAAAAGGTGTGGAGAGGCACATCGGGGCACGACTATACTCTGCAGGGGCTAAAGGAGGGCTTTAAACAGGGAGAGATGGTACCAGCATGTGCTCTCCCTGCCTCACCTTCAGGCTCTGCTCTTCCAGCCCCCCCACCTCAGACCACACACCAAGAAGCAGGCCCATCCTTAGTTGCTTTCACCGCCCCCTGACCTACCCTTCTGCTCCATGCTTAGGGCAGCCTGTGGAGCAATTCGGGCCTCTGGGCCCAGGCTCACAGATAACAATGCTCCCGTTGTCTCTCTGCTCCCATCTCTGGAGGCCTCTGATTCTTCTTTCTGTTCTACAGGCTCGCAGCACTGACAGCCTGGATGGCCCAGGGGAGGGCTCAGTGCAGCCCTTGCCCCACACTGGGGGGCCCAGTGTGAAGGGGAAGCCTGGGAAAAGGTGAGAGATGAGCGTGAGGCTCAGCTTAGGAAGGGGGCCGAATGCAGGAGCCACCAGTGATGTGTCACTTGTCCCCCAGGCTCTCGGCGCCTCGAGGTCCCTTCCCCCGGCTGGCTGACTGTGCCCATTTCCACTACGAGAATGTTGACTTTGGCCATATTCAGGTATGAGGGCTTTGCACCAGGTGGGAGGGTGAGATCTTCCCCAACCCTGAAGCAATATCAGCCACTTTACCCTTGAAACCTGTCTCAGGAATAGCTGTTCCCCCCACCTGAGCGGTCAGTGGCAGGAGTTGCAGGGCGGAAGGGGAGAACGGTTCATTCATTTATTCATTCATTCGTTTCTTTATTCGTTCACCTAACCTTTTGTTAGGTGTAGGCTCTCTGCCAGGACGCTATACCCTGAGACATCACCAGGCCCTGTCCTTAGGGAGGCCGAGGCTGGGGATGCAGACCCATCTCTAGATAGTGCCCACCTGAAAGGGTCAGGACTGGGACAAAAGCGAGGCCCTCACCTTGGCCTTTGTTTCCCCCTACAGCTCCTGCTGTCTCCAGAGCGTGAAGGCCCCAGCTTCTCTGGAGAGAATGAGCTGGTGTTTGGGGTGCAGGTGACCTGTCAGGTGAGGCCACCCCTCTTCTCATCTGGCCTGGCAGACTGGTCTTCGTGGTTCCCAGCTCAGTGTAATGGGACTACTGCTCCTTTCTGTCCCTCCTGCCCCCACAGGGCCGCTCCTGGCCAGTTCTCCGAAGTTATGATGACTTCCGATCCCTGGATGCCCACCTACACCGGTGCATATTTGACAGGAGGTTCTCCTGCCTCCCAGAGCTTCCCCCACCCCCAGAGGGTGCCAGGGCTGCCCAGGTAACCTGCTTGTTGTCTCAGCCCCCGCCTCAGCTGTGGTGTGTCCTCCTGAGCAATGTGGGAAGCCATCGAGAGAGGATAATGAAATACTTAAACAGTGGTATGGCCCAGGTTCCAACCAGTCGGAAGGGAGAGGCCCAGGATGAAGCTGCCGCAGGGAGGATCCTTTCAGTTTTAGGATCATGAGGTGTTCCAGGGGATTCGGTGGGAGAGTTGGCGGGGCCCAGCCCAGTGGGGGCACACAGGAGCTCGGCACCGCCCGTTTGCTGACTGATATGGAAATAGGTCAGTGCTTCCCAGTGGAGCGGCACCCATGTGTTCAGGCTGAATTTCAGCCCTGCCCAGAGGTGAACGAGGGCGATAGAGGAGGGCAGCGGACCCTCTCGAGGTCCCCTCACAAAAGTCCCCCCCCCCCGACAACCTGCCCCCAGATGCTGGTACCACTGCTGCTACAATACCTGGAGACCCTGTCGGGCCTGGTGGACAGTAACCTCAACTGCGGGCCTGTGCTCACCTGGATGGAGGTGCGCCCGGGAAGGGGGGCTTGGAGCTGGGAGTGAGCGAGGGACGTCTGAGGAGCGAGGACCAGCCTGCGAGTGTGTGTGGGCACAGGAAAGAAACGAGCCAGAGTGGAGGAGGCGCTGGTATTTCAGTGTCTGTGTGGGCACATGCCTGTGAGGGAGAATGAGTGTGTGTGTGTGTGCATGCGTGTGTGTGTATGTGTAAGAGAGAGAGAGCAGGCATTGGACTGTGCGGATGTGAGGATTTCAGGATCTATCAGTTAGAAATAGGTTTGACTGTAGCTCCTAGAACACCCAGCCCACAGTGGCTCAAACCAGGAGGTGCTCAGATAGCAGACGTGCGGTGTCTGCTATGGAGGGCGAGGGCGCCGGGGTGTCCCGGGACCTGAGAGGGAAGGAGGGGCTTTGTTGGGCAGGAACATAGGCGTTTGACCAATAGCTCTGACTGACAGAGGCTCTTAGGTGGGGGACAGGTAGTGGCCTCCCCCTGGCCTGGAGGAACCTTCTCTGCCTTTACTGTCTCCTCGTGGCCTCTCCCCACCTCAGCTAGACAACCACGGCCGGCGACTGCTCCTCAGCGAGGAGGCCTCCCTCAACATCCCTGCGGTGGCCGCTGCGCACGTAATCAAGCGGTACACAGCCCAGGCACCAGACGAGCTGTCCTTCGAGGTGAGGCTGTGGGGAAGCGGGCTCCAGCGGGGCTCCCCACTTCCCTTGTCCCTTCTGACCCTCCTTCCAATGACCGTCGCACTCCCAGGTGGGAGACATTGTCTCCGTGATCGACATGCCACCCACTGAGGATCGGAGCTGGTGGCGGGGCAAACGAGGCTTCCAGGTGAGCCTGGCTTGGGCGGATGGGAGGGCCAGGGCACCGCGCCAGCTAGGGTGGCCCACTCACTGACCCCAAACCCTCCTCAGGTCGGTTTCTTCCCCAGTGAGTGTGTGGAACTGTTCACAGAGCGGCCTGGTCCAGGACTAAAGGGGGGTAAGTACCAGGGGTAAATGGGGAGGCCTCCCCACCTCCTTTGCCCGTCATCCATTCTTTCCACCCGTTTTCACCCCACAGATGCCGACGGTCCCCAATGCGGTGTCCCAACACCCCAGGGTGTCTCCTCTCTGACCTCAGGTAATGGGACAAGAGGCCAGGCCCCTGCCCACCCCACCCGCCATGAGACCAGCGGCCGCACTGACCCTCTGTGACTTGCCTCTACTCCCACAGCTGTGCCCCGGCCACGTGGGAAGTTGGCGGGCCTCCTCAGAACCTTCATGCGCTCCCGCCCTTCTCGGCAGCGGCTGCGACAGCGGGGCATCCTGCGGCAGAGGGTGTTTGGCTGTGACCTTGGCGAGCACCTCAGCAATTCAGGCCAGGATGGTAAGGCCTCATGTCCACCTGCCCAGCCTGCTTCTCCCACCTGCTGCTTCCTGCCCAGACCTGAGCCCCTGCTTCCTCCCAGTGCCCCAGGTGCTTCGCTGCTGCTCTGAGTTTATTGAGGCCCACGGGGTGGTGGATGGAATCTACCGGCTCTCAGGAGTGTCATCCAATATCCAGAGGCTACGGTGAGTGCCCCCACCAAGCCCTTCCTTCCGCAAACACTTACTGAGCATCATCTCTATTCCAGGCCCTGTGCCATGTGCTGAGGACACAGTTATTGGGGGGGGGAGGGGCGGTTAGGAGAGCTTAGAGTGGGGTTGGACTGGCGCTGGGGGCAGGGAGGGCTTTCTTGAGGAAGTGACACCCAAGCTGAGGCACAATGAGTGCAAGGGGAAAGCAGCAGGAGCTCCTGTCCAAGGAGTAAATGGGCCTTTGGGATACTGTTAGGATTTTTCCTTTTACAGGGTCTGAGCTGGGGAGGGACAGCGTGAACAGTCTAAGGTGGGCAGCAGTGTGGCATGGGGCCAACGGGAGGCACAAGGTGACAGTGTGGAGCCTGGGGCTCTTCGAGACGAGGCACGAGGTCACAGGAGAGAGCATTTACCCAAGAGCAGTGGGACACCTCCAGAGAGTTTTCCGCAGGGGCTGCTGGGGTTTTGGCCACATTTTCCAGTGACCTCTTGAAGCCAGGAGAATGACAACTTCGTGGCCGGAGTGTTGTGATCACGCTCTGTATTCAGATGGCCTCAGGTAGCCATAAGCGGGAGCACCTCCCACCTGAGCCTCAGTGTCCTCCTCTGTAAAACAGGGCACACTCGGTGGGGCACACAGAGTTGTTGGAGGGTTCCGTAAGGTTCTGCCTCTGAAGAGCCCAGTACAGGAAGAGGGTTGCATCCGTGTGTGGACCCTTTGGGAGGTGGAGGAAGAACATGGCCAGGTGGGTCAGCTCTGACCTGAATCTTTCTTCTCCTTGACCTGGTGGCCTCAGGCATGAGTTCGACAGCGAGAGGATACCTGAACTGTCCGGCCCTGCCTTCCTGCAGGACATCCACAGTGTGTCCTCGCTCTGCAAGCTCTACTTCCGGGAGCTGCCGAATCCCTTGCTCACATACCAGCTCTATGGGAAGTTCAGTGTGAGTACGGGGGCTGGCAAGGTTGGAGGGTGCCGGGATGCCCCGGCCCAGCCCCCGTCACGTCTGTGCTCCCTCTCAGGAAGCCATGTCTGTGCCCGGGGAGGAGGAACGCCTGGTGCGCGTCCACGACGTCATCCAGCAGCTGCCCCCGCCTCACTACAGGTAAGCCAGGAGGGGCGGGGAAGGCCTGTGGTGGGGTCCCACGGGAGCTGAGGCTCAGGTGTCCTCCACTGCCACCCCCAGGACCCTGGAGTACCTGCTGAGGCACCTGGCCCGCATGGCGAGACACAGTGCCAACACCAGCATGCACGCCCGCAACCTGGCCATCGTCTGGGCGCCTAACCTGCTGCGGTAAGCCAGCAGCCCGCCAGCCTGCCCCCTCAGCTTCCTTCCGCAGGCTGGGCCTCTGGTCGGCCCCACACCGCCCACCCAGAACCCACCCAGCTTCCGTTCTCACTTTCACTTCATTTCACACAAATTCCTAAGGACCCCCTGGGTGCAGGCTCTTGTTCCCAGCACCAGGACCCAGCAGTGACCAAGAGCCTGTGCTCCGAGGCTCACATTTTCATGGGGGAGACGGATAATGAGCTAGCAACAAGAAAACTAGAGAGGTTGGTGTGATGGTGATGAGTTCCAAGGAGCAAGGTGACAAAGCAGGGAAGGGAGATGTTTGGGGCCATGGAACTTTGAAATTTTTAGAGTGGCAGGGGAGGCTTCCGTAAGAAGTGAGCCCCAGAGGATTTGATGGTGACCAAGACAGGAGAGCTCTCTGTCCTGAATAAAATAGGTGTTCCATGAGATGGTGGATATAAGAACTATTAGGACAAAATAAAAAGAAAGAGAGAGAAGGAAGCTTAATAATTTTAAATAAAGTGAGTGGGGAAGACTCCATTGAGACGGTAACATTTGAGTCAAGACCTGCAGGAGGCGAGGGGGTACCCATGTGGACATCTGGGGAGGAGCAGACCAGGCCGAGGGAACAGAAGTGCTGATGTCTGGAGGCTAGAAAGGCGCCCGCCGTGCTGGAGGACCAGCTGGGAGCCCAGGGTGGCAGGAGCAAGTGAGTGAGCGGTTGAGGGGGGGAGATGATGACATCAGAGCGGTGACAGGGGACCAGCCGGAGCAGTGACTTCTGGGTCGTGGGTTACGGTGAGGACTTCGCTTCTGCCAGGAGAGAGCTGAAGCCAGGGGAGACTCCGAACCAGCAGGGACCTGACCGGGCATCACAGGCTCCCTCTGGTTGTGGCGGGGAGCAGACTGCACAGGGCAGGACAGCCGGGGAGCCCAGGGAGGAGCCGCTGTGATGTCTGGGAGTAGGAGGATGGAGGCTGGGCCACGGTGGGGACAGTGTGGGAAAAGGGTTTAGAATCTGGAGAGATTTTTGTCGGTGGAGCAGACAGGGATTGCTGAGAGGCTGGATGTAGGTGTGAAGGGAAAGAGAGGGGTCAGGAACATCACCCGGACGTGTCACCTGTCGGGCCTGAGCACTGACTGAGCTGGGGAAGGGAGGGAGGGAGGGGTTTGGGGAAAGGTTGAGAACCCAATTCTGGATGTGATCACTTTGATAAGGTCAGAGGTGTTGGATGACCTGTCATTTCTTCCATTGGCTCCCCATCGTGCCTAGCTGGAACCCGCCAGCTGGGGCTCAAAGCACCTGATGCCCCTCCCCCTCCTCCCATCCAGGTCCATGGAACTGGAGTCCGTGGGGCTGGGTGGGGCCGCAGCCTTCCGTGAGGTCCGGGTGCAGTCTGTGGTGGTGGAATTCCTGCTCACCCACGTGGACGTCCTGTTTAGTGACACCTTCACCTCTGCTGGCCTCGACCCTGCAGGTATGCCCATCCCACCCCCCTGATGTCCTGGCTACTCCCCCCTCATTGTTAGGGCTGCAGTGGGAGGGCAGGTGGGCTCCCAGCCCTTTCCCCACCCCACGGAAGCTGGACCTCCCTCCTGGCTCCTTGAGGACCCCGCCCCGGCCTCTCCCTCCCCTCCCCCCCCTTCTCATTTCAGCTCCTACGCTCAGGATCCCCACTTCTTGGCCCGGACATCGTTCTTCCTTCACCCCTTGTAGCTCCTGGGGGCTCTTGGGGCCATGGGTCCACCAGGGAGGAGGTGGGAGGTCCCCAGACTTGACCCCGCCCCGGCCCCACCCAGACTCCCCGCCCTACCCTGGACCCCAGCCCAATCAGGATTCAGCACGTCGGAGGGCCCTCTGGCCCGAGGTAACTGAAGCCAGGGCCGCTGCCCTCGCTGGCTGCCGGGAGCTGCCTCCTCATCAGCTCGTCCTGCCTCACTCCTCCTCCTCACCTGCCTGCTGCCCACGCATTCCCGCCTGATCCGCCCTGGCCCCCTGCCTTGCCAGCCCGGGTGGGCACGCTGCGGGGCCGGGGCTTGGGCTGTGGCGCTTGGCTTTGCCTGTGGCCTTGAATGGCCCCTTGAGCTGACAGCTGCCCCCTTTCCCAACTCCCTAGGCCGCTGCCTCCTCCCCAGGCCCAAGTCCCTTGCGGGCAGCGGCCCCTCCACTCGCCTGCTGACGCTGGAGGAAGCCCAGGCTCGGACCCAGGGCCGGCTGGGGACTCCCACTGAGTCCACCACTCCCAAGGCCCCAGCTTCACCTGTGGAAAGGTGAGTGGGATGCTGGGGGAGCACAGGGCCAGCCTGGAGGCCCCAGATCCTCAGACTGCCTCGTGTGTCTCATCCAAACCCCAGGAGGAAAGGGGAGAGAGGCGAGAAACAGCGAAAGCCAGGGGGAAGCAGTTGGAAGACCTTCTTTGCACTGGGCCGGGGCCCCAGCATCCCCCGAAAGAAGCCTCTGCCCTGGCTGGGGGGCACCCGTGCCCCACCACAGCCTTCAGGTCAGAGGCCGCAGTGGGTGGGGGGGTTGGGGTGGAGGGGAGGCAGTCTGGAGTGCCCTGTGACCATCCTGCCTCTCCTCGCAGGCGGCCGACCTGACACGGTCACACTGAGATCTGCCAAAAGTGAGGAGTCTCTGTCATCGCAGGCCAGCGGGGCTGGTGAGTGCCGGGTCGCTCATGCCTGGGCCCCGGTGGAGCTGGGAGGGCTGGGGGCCCTGAGGTGGCCTCTAAATGTACTTCAAATTTGGGGGTTTAGGGTTGTTTTTTTAGTTCCTAATCTGGACATGAGGTTCGGTGTGTTAGAAAAAGCATCACCCTTGGTTCATGATGTACTGTGATCACTGGTCCAGGCAGGGTCCTTGCAGGCTTTTATTCAGTCCTTTAGGAAATAATCTAAATAATAAAACGACTGCCTGTGAGCCCACTGGCAGAACTAAAAGAGCCCCACTCCCTTAGCTGCAGACTCCTCCCCTCAGCCATCTGCTGCCTCCCCACCAGAGGCGCCCCTAGATTCAATGGGCAGCATCCCCTTGCTCTAAAGTTTTATCACCTGCAGGCCTCTGCGTAAGTAACATATGGCACAGTCCTAGCTGTTTTGAAACTTTCAAGGTCTCCTAAGAAAGGGTGCTGGACGTGGAACTTGACTTTCCACTCACTGCCACCCACGTCGTGCCTCTTGGCTGCTCCCTGGTATCCATGTGCAGCTCTCCCATCCCGAGTCGCTTGTCCATCCTACTCCTGAGGGCCTGGGGGCTCTGGGGAGCACTCACTGTATGCCCACACTCTGGAGAGCACTCCAGGCACCCAGGAGCAGAGGGGAGGGGTGCGCCATGGGCCATGCTCGTGTTCAACCTTACGTGACAAGGCCCGATGACTTTCCAAAAACAGTCGCCCTGTCCTCATTCCCGATAGTGAGAGCTCGGGAGGTCCTGCCATGTGACTTTGATTTGGGTGTAGAGTGACTCTCATCGTGGCCTTGCCATCTCTTTCCTTTCTCACTGCGAGTCTGAATAGCAAACAGCTTTCCCTGGATTTGCGGCCACTGTGACCCTGCCCAGGGAAGCGCCTCTTTGTGTGACTCCCCCAGCCTAGCCCACTGGGTGACATACCCTAGTCTTACTGCCCTCCACCTGTGTGAAGTTCTGCCCCCTGACACCTAACTGCCCCCCTTCCAGGCCTCCAGAGGCTGCACAGGCTCCGGCGACCCCACTCCAGCAGTGACGCTTTCCCTGTGGGCCCGGCACCTGCTGGCTCCTGCGAGAGCCTGTCCTCGTCGTCGTCCTCCTCCGAATCCTCCTCCTCTTCGGAGTCCTCATCCTCTGGATCCTCAGCAGCTGCGCTGGGGGCACTCTCTGGTTCCCCCTCACACCGAACCTCAGCCTGGCTAGATGATGGTGATGAGCTGGACTTCAGCCCACCCCGCTGCCTGGAGGGGCTCCGGGGGCTCGACTTCGATCCCCTTACCTTTCGCTGCAGCAGCCCCACGCCAGGGGACCCGGCACCTCCCGCCAGCCCGGCGCCCCCAGCCCCTGCCTCCGCCTTCCCACCCAGGGTGACCCCCCAGGCCCTCTCACCCCGTGGGGCCGCCAGCCCTGCCTCGCCCACCGCCCTGGACATCTCAGAGCCCCTGGCTGTATCAGTGCCACCTGCTGTCCTGGAGCTGCTGGGGGCTGGGGGAACGCCTGCCTCAGTCACCCCAACGCCGGCCCTCAGCCCCAGCCCTGGCCTGCGGCCCCATCTCATCCCCTTGCTGCTGCGCGGAGCTGAGGCCCAGCTGAGTGACACCTGCCAACAGGAGATCTGCAGCAAGCTGGCGCTGCCTGTTCCCCGGGGAGTCCCAGGCCAGCAAGGTGAGTCCTCCTCGGCCCACCCCACGCCCTTCTAGACCCTGAAGCTGCACCCAAAACCTGGCTGACTCCTCTTCCCGTTCCTTGCTCTGCGTAGGTCCTGGTGTGGATTCACCGCTGCTGCCCCCACCCCTGTCCCTCCTGCGCCCTGGGGGGGCCCCACCCCCACCCCCCAAGAACCCAGCGCGCCTCATGGCCCTGGCCCTGGCTGAGCGGGCTCAGCAGGTGGCCCAGAGACAGAGCCAACAGGAGCATGGGAGCACCCCTCCTGCTCCCCAGTCCCCTTTCCACCGCTCACTGTCGCTGGAGGTAGGCGGTGAGCCCCCTGGGACCTCAGGGGTTGGGCCAGCCCCCAACTCCCTAGCCCATCCAGGTGCCTGGGTTCCTGGACCTCCACCCTCCCTACCAAGGCAACAAAGTGACGGGAGCCTGGTGAGGAGCCAGCGGCCCCCAGGGACCTCAAGGAGGGGACTCAGAGGCCCTGCCCAGGTCAGTGCCCAGCTCAAGAGAGGTGGGGCGTGTAGGGGGTGTGGGGATGAGCCACAGATGGCAGCTCAGTTCCTGTATTCTGTCCCCCCACAGGTTTCTACTCCAGGCTTCTTCTCTTCAGCCCCTCGGGAGTGCCTGCCGCCCTTCCTTGGGGTCCCCAAACCAGGCTTGTACTCCCTGGGTTCCCCATCCTTCCAGCCCAGCTCCCCAGCCCCAGTCTGGAGGAGTCCCTTAGGTCCCCCTGCACCACTTGACAGGGGAGAGAACCTGTACTACGAAATCGAGACGGGTGAGGGAACCCCCTACTCTGGCCCCACTAGGTCCTGGAGTCCCTTTCGCTCTATGCCTGCAGATAGGCTCAATGCCTCATATGGTCTGCTTGGCCAATCGCCACCACTCCACAGGTCCCCCGACTTCCTGCTCAGCTACCCACCACCCCCTTCCTGCTTTCCCCATGACCACCTTGGCTACTCAGCCCCCCAGCATCCCGCCAGGCGCTCTACCCGGCCTGAGCCCCTCTATGTTAATCTAGCTCTGGGGCCCAGGGGTCCCTCACCCGCCTCTTCCAGTTCCTCCTCCCCTCCTGCACACCCCCGGAGCCGTTCAGATCCTGGTCCCCCAGCCCCCCGCCTACCCCAGAAACAGCGGGCCCCCTGGGGCCCCCACACCCCTCATAGGGTGCCTACGCCCTGGGGCCCTCCAGAGCCTCTCCTGCTGTACAGGGCAGCCCCACCAGCCTATGGGAGGGGGGGCGAGCACCACCGAGGGTCCTTGTACAGGAATGGGGGCCAAGGAAGGGAGGGGGCTGGTCCCCCACCCCCCTACCCCACTCCCAGCTGGTCCCTCCACTCTGAGGGTCAGACTCGAAGCTACTGCTGAGCCACAGCTGGGAGAGACCTTCCTCCTTTCCCTTCTCCCTCACTGATGTTGGCCCAATCCAATCCCTTGTTTTGTATTTTCTTGAGCTCCTGACCCCTGCCCCAGGTTTCTAACTTTGTAACTTGTTTCTGATGTGGGTCCCTAACCTGTTATATAGCTTCCCTACCCTGGGCTGAAGGGCACACCCATCCCCCCACCATCCTCCCATCCTGGGGGCTCTCGCACAAATCTGAGGGCTAGGCTGACACCCTGTCTTCCCTCTCCCTCCAGGAGCCCCCAGCTTGTCCTGACCTGTGCACAGGGGGTGGGGGAACAGCTCCTGCCCATCTGCCCCCCAGACCCCCCACTAAATCATCTGACAAAATTAATGAATAAAAATGGTGAAAACACGGCTGCTAGTGTCATGCTGCGGCCAGACTCCGGGAACAAAGAGGCAGAGACAGATTGATTGCTTTATCACGTTATCATTTCAGCAAGTGCTGCATGGGAAGTCCCTCCTGCGAGGCTGTGAGGGGCAGTGTCTGCAGAAAGGCAGTCACGGGCACTCTAAGAATCGGTGTCAGGAGCGGGGTCGAGGCTGGGCTTGTCTCGGAGTTGGCATCCACCCCGCAGCTCTGCTATGATCTCCTCCAGCAGGTCCATCCTGGGGAGTAGTGGGATAGGGGTGGAGCCAGGGTCACCACAGGGACTGGGAAGGGGCCCCAGGGGGCCCCCAGCAGGGCCCATTTCTCACTTCTGCAGGCTGGAGAAGAGACATCCTCTGATCAGCTCAGGACTGGGCTCCTGCAGGGGAAAAAGGCTGGAGCTGCCACCCAGTAGCAACGGAATTCAGGATGGGCCTGGGAGGGGGAGAGGCGGCCGGGGATAGGCTCGGGGTCCTCTGCCTCACCCACCCTCATGGTCTTTCCCTGCCAGCAGCCGCCAGGGGGTGGGAGGCCTCCTGTGGGTCAGCAGGCAGGGGGGTGGGCTCACAGGGCGGGGGGCGGGGGGCGTCCAGCAGGGCTGGCATCTTGGCTGAGTTCCTCTCAAACTGCTCCACAGAACCCTGGGTCCCCAGGTGGGAGGCTGGGTCCTGCAGCCTGGAGTGTAAGGCAGGGCCCTGGGGGAAGTCGGGTTGGTCAGGGGGCACAGGTCAGCGAGAGGACAGTTGGGGGTCCCTGGTCAGAGGAGAGGCAGCCAGGGAAACGGGTTGGTGACAACTGGCGTGAGGGCTCATAGTTTAACAAACGGACAGTCGCGCAGGGCCCTGGGGGGATCCATACTGTTGAGCTGGGCTCCGGGCAGTGGCGCAGGCTGACCCGGGCTGCGGGGCTGGAGCCTGGGTAGAGGCTGGGGCTGGGACTCGGGCTGCTGCCTAAAGTCAAGCTGCTGCCTGAGTCCCAGGCTGTGGCCCTCTGGACCCAGCTGTGGCCTGTGACCTCGGGAATCTTCAGGGCCTGCAGAGACAATGACAGGAGCTGGCATGGGTTGCCCAGTGCCCCGCAGCTCCCCTGGTCCTCCATATCCCTGCTCTGGCTCCTACCTGGCATGGGGAGAGGCCTAGGGACATCAGAGGGGGCACAGGCCTGGGTGTAGTCTTGGCTCTGGGAGCCACTTCACAGTACAGTGTCTCTGGGGGGACAGACCAGTTGGTTGGAATGGGGGGAGGAGAGCTGAGCTCAGCACTGGCTACCACCCCCTCCATGCCCTCTAACCTGGGAGGAAACCCTGAGATGCAGGGCACCGTGCAGTCCAGTGCATCGGGGAGCTCACGTCAGGAGCCGAGTCCTGGGGAAAGGAGGCTGAGTGTGTGACATGGGTCCTGCCTAAGGTTCCATGGCTACCACCTACCCGGTCAGCCCGTCCCGTACCTGGGCCATGGCCTCCCGCAGCAGGTATCGAGTGTTCTGCAGGCTGCCCCAGCGGTCGGCGGGCCCCAGGCCCAGCCCAGCCTGAACCAGGGCCTGGTAGGGGGCCGGCACCAGGGGATCCAGGGCCGGGCTCTCACCTGCCTCCAATTTAGCCTTCACCTCAGGCCCCTTCCTCCCAGCCCAGGGCAGCTGTCCTGTGAGGAAGCATGATTGGGGGACCTGACCCGGAGGGCGACCTCAGCGGGGCCAGGGTATAGGATCACTCACTGACCGGTGAACACCTCCTGGGCCAGGATGCAAAAACTGTAGAGATCCGAGGTGGCAGCAGGCGTGTCACCGCAGATGAGCTCGAGTGGCAGCCATGGGTACAGCTCAGGAGGCGGGGGCAGCCCCGGGCCTGAGCCTCCCCGGGAGTAGCCCTGCCATGGCCTGTGGAAGCCGAGGGGCCTGGTGAGCCAGCGGCCTCCGGACAGGGATAAGGGGGCAGGCAGGGGAGGTGGGCGCTCACCTGGGCTGCAGCCAGCGTTGGTGCAGGGGGCGCCCGTGCTCCAGGCTGCCCACCTTGGCCAGGCCTGGCCGTACCAGCTGCACGGCGTGAGAGCTAAGGCCGCCGTGGGCGTGCCAGCGGGCCTGCAGGAACAGCAGCGCCTCCAGCACCTGCAGCAGCAGGTGGCCGGGCAGCAGCCCCGGCAAAGCGCAGGGCCCTCCCGGACTCGGGCCACGTGGGTGCAGCACCACGTGCAGGGAGCCCAGCCACACGGGTTCGAAGAGGAGGCACAGCCCCGACAGGTCGGCTGAGGGGCTCAGTGCCATCAGCAGCAACAGGTTGGGGTGGTGCAGGGTGCTGGGCGGGAGGAGAGCAGGCCACTCACAAGGGGGTCCCAACCCGCATGGTGGGGGCTGCTCCTGGGCACAGATCAGTACGTGCCAGGGGGTGACGATCTGTACCAGCCACCAGACAGAGGAGAAACTGAGACCTGGCTCATAGGGCCAGCACCCAGTTCATACCCCATCTGGGGTACTCCTGCCTATGCCCAGCCACCTCCCTGTGGCCTGGAATACACGGCACACAGCCCTGGGACCCACTTTGCACAAGGGGGTGGGGGCGGTCACTCCAGTAGGAGGGCTCCGTGCCAGGTGCTGGCCTAGGGGTGAAGACCGTAACCATGGCCGCTGCCACACCCCCGGCCTCCTGTTTATGAGACACCTGAGTCCAGAGGGCAGGCCGGAGACTGGTCTGTGGGACTGGGCCAGCCTGGGGGCAAGGCTGGGGGTGGTGTACCTGCAGTGCTGAAGGTCAGCCAACAGCACATCCGGCTGAGTTCCAGGTGCCTTCAGTTGCCGAGCTGTCACGGGGTGGCCCCTCCACAGGAGGCTAGAGAATTGGGAGGAGGAAAGAGCACAGGTCTGAAATGCGGGTCTTCCTACGAGGGAAGGAGGAGAGCTGGACACCTCCCAGACTCTGCTGGACAGCTAGGCAGGGGGCGCGGGAGGGGCTCTCTCTCACTTGGCCATGAGGGTGTGGGAGCTGCTCTCGTAGGTGCGGTCGGGCTCGCCCTGGGCTGGCAGCAGCTCCTTGGGGTCCGCGAGGGGTATGCCTGTTACCAGCCCCAGTGGCCACAGCCTGCTCAGCTGGGGATGGGGAGTGGGACTATGAGGCACAAAGCGGACAGGGGTGTTCCCTGCTCCCCCAGCCTCTCCCGCTTACCTGGCCAAACCCCAAGGCTGGGATTTGGGGGGGTCTTCTGATGCGCTCCCGCCTCGGTGCCCTGGGGCAAAGGGAAGTCCAGGGGTAAGTCTAGCGCAGCTGGGGGCAGTGGGTGAGGGGGCTTCAGGATGTGGGTAGTTACCTGTCCGCACGCCCCAGCCGCGGCAAGGACAGGGAGCCACACAGGCTGCTTCTACAGCTGGCCTGCAACTGGCCCAGGGATGCACTGGCCGCCAACTCACCGTCATGCACTAGTGCCGATATGTG
This sequence comes from Potos flavus, assembly GCA_028534135.1. Taxonomy (NCBI): domain Eukaryota; kingdom Metazoa; phylum Chordata; class Mammalia; order Carnivora; family Procyonidae; genus Potos; species Potos flavus. The sequence goes on from CM052888.1 coordinate 37,368,053, forward strand.
GGCTCGGCACAGCTCTAACAGCTCCAGCACCTGGACAGGGGACGTGCGCGGTGAAGCGGATGGGGGTGCCGGCTCTATACGCCCCCACCCCACCTGGGCCACTGCTCACCTCCCAGCTCTGCCTGGCACCACCCTGCTCTGCCCAGTCCCAAGGCGTGCGACCCTGCTGGTCATGCAGACGCAGGTCACCCCCTGCCCGCAGCAGGTGCAGCATCACCAGGCTGCGGCCCGAGAAGGCGCCTGCGTGTACAGGCGTGCTGCCATCGAGGCAGCGGCTACAGCGGAAAAACAAGGACAGAAATGCATTAGGAAGGGGGTGGAAAAGGGACAAGAGGTGGCAGGATGGAAGCACTGAGGAATGAGAGGAGTCACGGTGAACATGGGAGGTGGATATCGGGACAGGAGGGGTTACTTGGGGACATGGTGGGGTCTGCAAGAGGTGAGAGTCTCACTGTGAGCATGACAGGTAGCAGGAGAATGGGAGTTGTCCCTGGAGGACAAGAAGGGGTTAATCCAGAGAACCAAGGGGAGATCACTGGGGCCAGAAGGGTCATCGGGATGGAAGGGTGTCATGAGGGAGTGGTCTCTGGGAGGAAAGCCCTGGCTCTCAGGCTCTCTGGGGCTTAGATGCCTGGGAGCGGTGGGGGCACCGCCATCGGTCCACTCACTGGTTGGGGTTGGCGCCAAAGGTCAGCAAGAGCTGCACAGCAGAGCTGTGGCCCAGCAGCGCTGAGAGGAAGAGCCCCGTCTGCCCAGCGGAGTTCTCACCATCCACCTGGACAACTGAGGGGCGGCAAGGCTTAGGACTGTCCCTGCCCTTTACTCCAGAGGCAGAGATCCTGGGGGCCGCTATGCAACACCTCTGCCAATTCCCAGTCCCTGCAGTCCCTCCTTGCCTGGGTGACCCTTGACTCCAGGTTCTATCTGTATGCTCTGGAACCCCCACCCTCCAACCATTGGGGAATCTGCTTAGAATCCGTCTCAACACAGTGCTCACCATTAATAGGTCCACAGAGTCGCAACAAGGGGTGACATCCACCTGCTATGCTGACACCCATTTGCCACCCCAGAAGTGTCAAAATCACACAAAGGTACCCAGGAGCCAGGGGGACATGGACTTCTCAGGGACCTTGGCTGACAGGAGCCTCGTGCCCTGAACAGGGCAGGCGGCCTCCACCCAGCTCTACTTCAGTGTATGTATACAGGTCCCGTGTGGCCAGCATCCAATTCTTCAAGAAAAGCAACCTCTTTGGATTTTATCAGGAAATCTCTCAAGTTTATTTTTGAATACTGCTTCTAAGAGCTGGATCCAAGAAGCAACCTCCTCTGCACCTGGACTTACGCCAATCCCTTCCCCCACCATCCTGCTCAGAGCCTCCTTCTTACCCCTCCTCTCCACACCCATTATCCTGAACTCTTCTTCCTCTAGGCCCTCGCCCCTCTCTCTACTGGGGGCAAATGCACGGTGTCTTTGTCGTTGCAGTCCTATGTCCTAGGCAGATAGGGCTAAAATCAATCAGGTGCTTGGCCCAAGCCAGCTTAGTCTCTGTCACAAAACCCCTCCGAAGGTGGTCCTTTAAGAACATCTGAATGTCACATTTACTGCCTTCTATTTTACCCAGTAGCCCACTGTCTTTTGCAATGGCATCCTAACTAATTTTCTGCATTTGTCTTACCCTGCAGAAGGATCTTCTTAAAACACTAATCACTGCATGACATAATCATTACAATGGTAATCATTTCATGTATAATCTTAAACAAGTTGTTCCAAAAAAGGGGGGGGGCAAGGCTCCTTTTATGAGGCTAGTATGACCTTAATTCCAATGCCAGGTAAGTTTCCAGAACCAAAAATGTAATCATATTTCAATTCCATTTATATTCATATATGCTAACCCCCTAAGTAAAGTAAAAGGGATTATCTAATTGATTTATTCCCAGAAATCAAGGATTATTCAACATAAGAAAATCAATCAATATAGGAAAACACATTCATGAATTAAAGAACAAAAATCACACTTGACTTAGTAGATACAGAAAAAGCAACTGATAAAATTCAAAATCTCCATAAGAGACTCTTAATGACAGAGAACAAACTGAGGGTTGATGGAGGGAGGTGGGTGGGGAAATGAGCTAAATGGGCAATAGGTATTAAGGAGGGCACTTGTTATGATGAGCACTGGCTGATACATGTAAGTGATGAATCACTAAATAAATAAAAATAAAATTCAATACTTACTTATGACTGAGGGGGACAAATACCTCAAAAAACTAAGAATAAATGGGAACTTTCTCACTTTACAAAAATTATATACCAAAACCCAAGAGCACTCACGATACTTAATGCAAAAATACATATTAATTCCCTTTAATATCAAGAACAAGGAAAGAGATGTCCATTGACAACAAGTTTTGGGGGTTCTGGCCAACACCTTACACAAGAAAAAAAAGAATTAAGAGTTTAAAGGGCTGAGACCAAATGTCAACCATCTCTGCGTAACGAAAACTGTGAAAGAGTAAAAAATTACAACTATTAAGTTCAGAAAGTGTCCAGAAACACAATCGATTTACAAAAATCAATGAAAAATGGAAATTGTAAATTAGATGTTAATTTCCTGCCTACAACTCCAATGGCTTCCCATCACACACAGAACAAAACATAACAATTCACCCACTACTTCAGAGGCCCTTTCCTGTCTGTGGCTAGTGCCTCATAGCTTCAGCCCTCTCCCTGAGTCCCCCTCCCCTGCTGCTGCTACTTAACAATTTGTTTTGACTTCAAGGCCTTTGCAGTGGCTATTTCACCCTTGGGGGGGTGGGGGGGATGTTCCATGACCAGCTCTCATAAAGCCACCCTTTTCGGTGTATCTACTTCATCCTCACCATTCTCTTAAATTCTCATGATATATTTCATTCACAATGACCCAGAAGGTCATCCGTAAATGCCCGTCATAGACGACAGAGGCTGGCACACAGTGGGTGCCTGGTACAGAGCTGCTGGCTGGCCCACTGAAGGCCGGCCTTCCACTCGGCCTCTTGAGCTGGACCCCACAGGTAGCTGCAGGAGCCAAACAAACCCTCACCTCTCCGCAGGAGCCGCGTGAGGCCCCAGCCTGGGCCCCCCGCCACAGCCAGGCGATGCAGCCGTCCCACCTGGGCTTCCGGATCCCTGACAGAGCCCAGCTCCACAGGAAAGCGAGAGTGCAGGGAGGGCATCTGTGGGCTCCTGCCTTGCTCAGCTCCTGGGCAGGGATCACCTAGGAGTGTCTCATGAGGGAGGAGGAAGTAAACATAGGACCTCTGGAGGCAATAAAAACAGCTGGCTGGGACTGCTGGAGGGCTGCAAGAGAAAGGGAGGAGACTCGGGAGGAATCTGCTCTGCTGTTAGGTGTTTGACTGAGAAAAGTGGGGGGATTTGGGAGAGCTACAGACCAGACCGGCAGGTCTGGGGTCTAAGGGAGTAAGGGAGTCTGAGGGCTGGGCATTCTCTCGGGGGGGGGGGGGGGGGGGGGGGGG
>CM052888.1:37371665-37383507 GCA_028534135.1 Potos flavus
TGGGGACACGGACTGAGGTTCAGGGAAGCCTCTGGGTGCTGGGGTGGGGTCTGTGGGCTATGGGAGGGGGCTGAGGAGGGGACCTGAGGGCTGTGTCTGTGCGCTGGGAGCCGGAGTCTGATAACGGGTAGGGTCTGCGGGCCACCATGGGTGGGAAGGAGGGAGGAGTATGAGGGGAGGCGAAGGTCTGGCGGCGGTGTCTAGTCTGAGGGCCCAGTAAGCTCTAGCAAGATTCTGAGGTCTAGGCTCCAGCGCAGGGGTCTTTGCACCTACCGTTGCACTCCCACAGTGATCACCGCGTGATGGCCACGTGACTCAGGCTCGCTGGCTCTGGCGTCTGAGCAGGAACCAGGGGCGCATGCGGATGGGTGGCTTGCGCTTGCGCAGTAGCCCCCTCCCCTGAGAGACGCCCCCGCAGCCCGCCCTGACGTGATGCAAAAGAAGGGAAAGAGATATCTGCCCTAGAGCTATCAGCTATGCCGTACATGTTACCCCCTTCTTCTGCCTGCCCCAGGACTTATTTGAGGCCCTTCCTGATCCATGTCCTTGGCGGTCTTCTTTGCACGCTTCTCACCACCACCAAACCTCCCTTCAGTGTCGCCCTCCCATCCAGCCTCTGAGCCCGAGGGCCCATCCAATCAGCCTCCAGACTGTCCTTCCCAGCAGCCCCCTCCTCTGTTTTTATAGTCCTGCCACGCTCCAGCTGCCTGCGGGGATTTCTTACTCTAGGTTCCCTTGGGCTCCCAGCCTGTCTCCCCACTCTGGTACACTCACTACATGGTAGCCAGGGGACTTTTACTAAAGCCAAACCTGTCTCTGTCCCTCCCTTGCCTGAAACCCTCCTGACTCCCCAGGGCCCATGGGACAAAGTCCAAGCCCTGAAGCTTGGCATCAAAGATGGCATCACTGGCCTGCCTACCCTTCTGTCGCTGTCTTCCCACTCCCCAGTCTGTTTCACACTCTCCTCTCTATGCACACGCTTGCCTTTGAATGCTCTTCTCAGTATTCCCTTGGTTATCGTTATGAATTCTCTGGGAAACCCTCTTGATAACCAGGTATCTCCTCTTGATCCCCCAGGCTGTCACTTCACTGTCTGAAGACAGGTCTCTCTACCCCTATTGGACTAAGCCCTTCGAGGCAGGGCCTGCAGTTGTCTTTGTCACTGTTGTGTCCCCAGCATTGTTCACCTCAGAGCGTAGCTCAGAAGGAACCTCAGTAAATGCTTATTAAATGAAAAAGTGGTTTGCCTCTTCCCTCTGTCCCTCCCAGGCTCTTGACTTCAGTGCCTCAGTGTCTGCTCATCCTCTGGGCATGCACTGGAGTGAAGAAAGTTCCCACGTGAGTCATTGACTGGCTGAGTAGAGCTGATCCCAGGCCCAGTGCAGGATAGGCTGCCTCAGGGTTAGGGGGAGGCATCATTAGCTTTTGATCCATGCCCTTGCTATGCTATAGGGTCAGCTAGTGGTCCCTCATGAGCTACAGAGCTGCTGGCTTGGACTGACTGAGGTCAAGAATAGCCCTTCCCCAAGGAGGCAGCTTCAGTGCAGGGCAACAGCCTGGCCAATAGCTCAGGATCTTTATTAACCACATGACCCCTGGGGATGCTAACGGGGTACCCTCAGGCCCCGTCTCAGCACTCTCCTCCAAAGTTCTTGGCTGAGTAGCTTCTGTTCCCTGCGGGCACCCTGCAGCACGCTCCGGTTCTCCTGGGCCCTCCGGATCAGATAGGGGATCACCTCCTCCAGGGAACCATAAGGGATGGACTTATACACCGCGTAGCCGGCCTGCCCTGTAGGGAGAGTGTTGGCAGGGAATAAACTCATGTTTGGGGAGAGGCCCCATCTGGGAACAGAGACTCTCACCTCTGAGAACACGACAGACTAGGTGAGCTGGACAAAATTCCCACTGAAAAAACTTAAAATCCTGCAGTAAACATTTAGAAAATCTTCCTAAAGTTATTAAAATACTGCCAAACGAGTAAGGAATTTAGTAATCCAAGCATTAAGAGAAAATGAGAACCCAAAGAGGGAAGGACACAAGGAAGCACTTCCACCCTGAAGGCAAAATTTGATGACCTCTCAGAGTTGATGGGGTGCAGAAATCGAGGCCCAGAGCCTGACCAGCATGACTTGTAACAGAGCACTTCCTCAAATGAAGCTGCGCCCTCAGTGTCAGAGTTAACCAGAAGTCAACACTCACACTTTCCCCCACTCACAGGGAATGGTGGCCTTGACCATAAGTAGAGCAAAGAAAACAGAAACCCATCTCTGAGAGATCAAGGTCATGGATTAGCCTCACATATTTGTAGCTCAAATTTGCATCATGGAGATGCCTCAGGAAACCTCAAGCTCTGAATTTAGGGTAAAGTAGTTCTGTACCCCTTAGCACCTGGCAGAAGAAAACATAAATCTTCTGTCTCAGACCCCGGGGAGCAACACAATCAAGGTAACAAAGCACACAGGAGACAAGACACCATGATCAAGAACCAGCAAAAGCAACAGACAGCAGGCTTAGAGACAGGCAAGCAAGGCTTTCAGATATGGGAGCAAGTTTTTGATGGGGGGGCAGGGAAGGCTCCCTGAGGAGGTCCCAATAAATAGAGACCTAAGGAGGTGAGGGATCTATCTGGAAGAGTCTGGTGGCTGGGCCAGCTGCAGGCTCTCGAGGGGAGCCTGGGCAGGCGCTGGTTGGGAGTGGGAGAAGGGATCTGGCTGGGAGGGGATGAGACCGACGGCCAGGTGGGGCATGGTGTTGGGGAATGGGGAGAATGGGCCATCCACATACCCAGTGCCAAGGAGACGTGGTCACACATCCCTAGAAGTTGTCCAAAATAGACAGGCCCGTCCAGAGGAATGCCCAGCTCCCACATGCTATAGAAAAAGCCACATCTTCAGTCCACACAGTGGCTGGATCCAGAGCTGACAGTCAGCCATTACGCACTCATGTGGCTGTTCCAGTTATTAAAATTTTGAAGTACTTCCAAACTCAGTGATAAATAACCACTGCTCTCAGTTCCCTGAAAGCTCCCCAGTGAGTCCCAGCTCCTTCCCTGAAACCCGCAGACCTCCCTATGCCCCAGCAAATAAGGAGCAATGTCTTGTTTAGCTGGGGCCTACAGGGGGTTAAATATTTTGAATAGCCTCCCCTGAATCCCTGTGAACCTACTGGCCCCTCACCGTCCCTCCCCCTATTCCGTGTCCACCACCCTCTGCCCGTCCCTGGCATGCGAGCAGAGGAGAGGAATCGAGGGGTCCTCCTTGTGGGTACCCGTTTCCCATCCCTCTATGTACCGCTTGGTTGCCTGGCGAACAGATTCTTCATTGTGGGAAGCCACCATCAGGTGGCACATGGGGCCACGGTGGGACACATGGGTCAGCATCAGCTCCAGACAGCGGCTATAACTGAAGGGAGATGTGCTGTTCAGCTTATGACCCCCGGTGATTAAGGGTCAGGCCCCGGGAACTCAGGATTCCTGTCCTCGGGAGTTGGGGTGCTTAAGGCCAAGTATTCTGGAGTCAGACAGTACCCCCATTTCCCCTGCACCAGGCACAACGGATAGCCCCTCTCTGAGCCTGTTTTCCTCTCTTGTAACGATTCAAGTTCACCCAACAGCCCTGTTGAGGATGGAGTAAGATGACGGTGTCATAAAGCCCCTGGCTCAATGGCTGTCTCGGAGCAAAGGGCGACATCCCGTGCATGAGATGACATTTACCTAAGGTCATTCACTGCAGCATTGGCCACGGAACGTGAGCAGGAGTGACGGCGCACAAAGGATAGTGGAGCGCCGGGCACTAAAGAAGGGTGAGGCCGCTCTGGGGCTCAGAAAGGCAAACTGACTGGCACATGCTTTCCCAGCTTGCTGCCGGCCAAGTGGCACCCTAAGGACAAGGTGTGGTACGTCCATACAGTGGGACATTATTTAGATATAAGAGGGAATGAAGTCCTGATTAACCCGACAATGTGGCCAAACCCAGAGAACGTTACGCTAAGTGAAACAGGCCAGACAGCGAAGGCCATACGTTATATGACTCTGTTGATATGAAATATCCAGAAGAGGCAAATCCATAGAGACAGAAGATGGATTAGAAGCTTCCAGGGCCTGAGGGGAGGCAAGTGGGGAGTGACTGCTAATGGACACGGTGATGAAATGTTCTGGAATTCGTGGTGATGGCTACACGACCCGTGAATATACTACAATCCACTGAATTGTACACTTAGAAATGGTGAATTTTATGGTACGTCAATTATATCTTAGTAAAAAATAATCAGATGTGGTTAAGCCTGTGGGGCACAACCATACGTAGGAGCCCTCATGGGCCTTGGATGCGGGCCTAGCTTCCTGCCACGGTGTGGCCCCTTGCCCTGTGAGCTTGGGTCAGTCCCTTGGCTCTACAAATTTCTGCTGGATCCAGCGTGAAACGGAGGTAGATTTTTAAGCTCTACGAGGACAGGGCCTGGGGACCACCTTAGCCGGGAATGGGACCAGGACCAGGGTCCAGCCTAGGTCCTGATCTAAATCAGGTGATCAGAAAGTACGTGGTAAAGGAACAGTTTCCTTCTTCCCAGGGTCATGGGATGAGGGCCCAAGGAGCTCACCCATGTTTTGCTCCCAGCACAGGGTGATTCGAGGTGGGTAAGAATGCAGGTTCTAGTCAGTCTGCTGGGTTCAGAACTTGGCCCTGCCACTTACTAGCTATGTGACCTTGGGTGAGTGATTCTACCTCTTCGGGCCTGGGGTCCATCCTCTGTGAGATAGGTGGTGGTGGGGGGTTATGATAATAGTACCTACTGCTTGGGGGTTGTTTACGTATTCAACAGATCTGTACTGAGCACCTGTTGCATAACAGGCACAATTCTAAACACTGGATGCTCAGCAATGAACAAATCAGAAACCCCTGCCCTCCTGGGCCCACACTCTCGAGGGAGAGAGAGACTGTGTGCAATTGAATACGAAAGTGTATAGAATTTCAGATGCTGGTAGATGCTAAGGAGGAAAAGCAAATTCAGAAAGAGAGTAGGTGTGGGTGTTCTAGTTTTTGATGGGGGGGGGGCAGGGAAGGCTCCCTGAGAAGGTCCCAATAAGTAGAGACCTAAGGAGGTGAGGGATTGAACCAAGCAGCTATCTGGAGGAAGAACGTTCTAAACAGTGGGAATAGGAAGTGCAAAGGCCCTGGGGATCATCAAGGAGGCCAGTGTGGAGGAATAGAGTGGGCAGAAGAGAAGTTGAGGTGACAAGACCAGAGCATGTGGGGCCTGGGGGCTGCTGTAAGGATTTGGAGTTTATCGAGGTACAGTGGGAGCAATGGAAGGGTTTTGAACTGAGGAGGGACAGGATTTGACTTAGATATTAACAGGCACCCTCTGGCTGCCTGTGGGGTACAGATTGGGGTGGTGGACAAAGGAAGGAGCAAGAAGCCCAAAGAGAAGGTGGGAAGTGACGATGTCCTGGACCAGGGAGAGGGAGTGATATGGGGACATATATAGGCTGCATCATGGACAGTGCGCTGGGATGAAAGGTTAGATGTTGTTATTTATCTCCGAGGCCTGTCTGGCCCAGTCCTACCTCCGACTGGTAGCCTCATAGTCCGGCTGAGTGGGGTCTTCTGTCCCTCGGTGCCGAGCCACCTGTCTCTCCTTGTCCAGATACGCCCCTCGTACCAACTTGACTCCGAAGGCCAGGCCAGCCCTGTCAGCGGCCTCCGCGGCCTGCCTCAGCTGCTCGTGTGTGTCCTGGAGGGGCACCCCGGCAGCTTCGGGTCAGGGCCCCGGGCCCCCAGCCCGCGGGCCCCCACCGTGCACCACACACCTTCAGATAGGCCTGGTAAGTGTTCCACACCCAGGGCCCGCCTTCCCCGGGGCCGTTCCAGCGCCTGGCCAGGGCATCCACCAGCAGAGAGAGAGCCGGGTTCAGGAAGGTGTACTCGGCATCCACCAGGAGCCTCACGCGCTGGGCCCGGGCGTGCTGGGGGTGGGAGGGACCGCGGTCAGGCCTCGGGGTGCCCGGCACGCGTGGGGGAGACAGGCCACGGCCGGGGTTACCTGGACCACCCGGTGCAGGCGACTCAGAGAGGCCTGGAGGTGCCGGTTCTGCTCAGCGCTGAGGCAGGAGACCTGGAGATCCTGGGGGAGCAGCAGGGGAGGTGAGAATGGCTCAGGTGACTGAATCCTTCCGGGGCCTGTGTCTCCTCTCCCCCACCACCCAGAAGGGAGACAAGTTTAGAAATTGTTAGAAATAGGAAATATAGCTGTATCACATAGATACTATTTATTGAGCTGAATAAAGGGGTTAAGAGCTCGGGATCTGGGTTTGAGTCCTGACTCCACCGCTCACTGTGTGGCCTTGGATTAGTCATATAACCTCTCTGAACCTGCATTTTTGTCTATGTTTTCAACGATTAGAGGATAATGGCATCTCCCTCATGGAGTTGCTGTGTGGACATGTGAGACGTGCCTGAACTAAGAATGGGACGGGGCCAACATAAGACAGGCACTCAACATATGTTGTTGTCATTATAATAACAAGTGACCTCATATGCTGTCTTATTTGTATAATCTTCACAATGATCGAGGTAGACAGTTACTCCAAGCTCCCTCAAGTTACTCCTCACGTTTCCAGTGAGGAGACTGAAGCTCAGTGAGTGAGGAGACTAGGAATTAACACATAGAACAGTAGCCAGCTTGGGTGGCTCAGCGGGTTAAAGCCTCTGCCTTTGACTCAGGTCATGATCTCAGGGTCCTGGGATCGAGCCCCGCATCGGGCTCTCTGCTCAGCAGGGAGCCTGCTTCCCCCTCTCTCTCTGCCTGCCTCTCTGCCTACTTGTGATCTCTCTCTCTCTGTCAAATAAATAAATAAAATCTTTAAAAAAGAAACAGTAGCTAGCTCATCGTGGGTGCCATAATTGTCACCTAGGTCTCTTAGGACCTCAATATCCTCATCTAAGGCCGGAGCCTCATGGCAGCCCACAAATCTCCAGCCATCTGGCCTCTCTGCTCTCATCTCCTCAGCTCTCCCGAGCTCGCTGCCCTCCAGCCATGCTGGCCTCCATGCTAGTCTTTCAACACGCCTGGTACCTTCCTGCCTCAGGGCCTTTGCTCTGGCTGTTCCTTCCGCCTGGAACACTCTTCCCCTCGGATGTCCGCTTGCCTCACTCCTACCTTTTCTCCAGGTGTTTTTCTCAATGTCACCCTCTCAACGAGGTTTTCTGTGGTTTACATTTGCAGCTCCCTATCTGGGGCTTTCCCCTCTCCTTCCTCAGCCTTCTTTGCCCCTACAATGCTAATTTATACTTGTTACTCACTGGCTTTGGTTTTAGTCATCGAGCATCTCTTGCCCCTGCCCGACTACCAAGTGAATGCCTCAAGGACTGGAGTTTGTCTGGGTCATCATTTCCTCCACCCCTGGAGGAGCACAGTGGAAATAATAATTGTCCCTAACTTATGCTCTTGTTATGGAGATTCCAAGGGCGAATGTGAGCGGCTGGCAACTCAAGGAGTCCAGCTGGGTTCAAAGAAATTGGGGAGTTCAAGAAGGAGGAACAGGTGGGGCTTAGTTCTACCAGATCCAACAGAGTCCACATGGAGACGCAGGCCTAGGTCTGCTAATGCAACGCCCCAGGATCTGGCTGTGGCCAACCCCCTCTCCCCCCGGCCCCCCGGCTTAATGGAGAAAACTCTCCGGAAGGAAGGAAGAGCAGGGGCACCTGCCCAGTTATCTTTTCCTCAATCAGAGGATTGTCTCCCCCTGGCTGGGGGCAGAGTCTTGGGGGAGTCAGTAGCTGGTGAGACTCCTTACATATGATGACCACTCTCAGAGAGGGCCTGGTGCTATTTCGGGTACCTCCCCAAATATTTAACTCGCCCAATCTTCACTTCCGTCTGAGGTAGGGACTGACACAGGGGATGGGAGGGCTGTCTCTGAAATGGGGACAAGAAGGGGGGCAGGTTTGGGGAGACACTGAAGACAGGGTACGATCTGGTAGATGTGAGGGGTCTGGAGGATGTTCAGGGGCTCAGAGGAAAGGCTAGGGCTGGAGACAAACGTGGGCCTCATGAGTACCCAGTGGGGAAACTGAGGCTGCAGGGTGGGTAAGAAGGCCCCATAGTGGGGAGTAAGGAGTGAGGAGGCGGGAGCCAGGCCCTAGACTTGGGGAACCGCCATATTGAAGAGACAGGCAGAGAAGAACCTAGCAAGGACGGAGAATGAGCTAGCAGAGATGGAAAAGGAAAACGGGGTGTTTGTATTAGGGATGCCAATGGCAGGGAGGGTAGCAATAGCATATGCAAGTAAAAAGAAATGAATGAATGACCAAACCAAAACCCCACTGGCCTAATCATAACTTCCAGTCAGCACAAAACACAGCTGAGTTGATTGACCAAATACTGATTACTTTCTTCTAGTTGGTAAAGAGCTACTGCCTCACTCTCTCCTCTGAGAACTCCCAGCCCCCAGGCCCTCGCCCAGGACCCCCAGATGACCCACATATTCCATCCATTCCACCACACCCCAGGGCTAGAGCCACATTTATTTCCGATTGTTCCAAGCCTGGGGAGTAGCACTAGTTACATAGTTGGAACATCCCACTTGCAGGCAGGTGCCTGCTACCTCCAAGTACAGAGAACTCCGCTCCCACCCCCATCTCCCCCAACCCCCTCCCAGCCTCAGATCCTTACCCGCCCAGAGTCCATGGCTTCTGCCAGCCTCTCGGGGCTCAGCTCCAAGGAAGCCCCCGGTTTTCTGATCCAGGAGGTTAGCTCCTTCTGGAATGGGGTGGTGGGTGGAGTGGTGAGGGGGACCTGGTAGGCAGCCCTACCCTCCCGCCCCCATCTCGCCCGTCCCTTACACAAAGCCGAGCACTGGTCAGCGCCGTCACCTTCAGCTGCATGAGGATGTTTCCAGTCGGGCCGGGGGTCTCCAGGAGGCCTCGTGACAGGTCCACACACCGAAGCATAGCACTGAAGTTCCCCTCATACCAGGCCTCACTGCCCCAGGCAGCGGGCATTAGCTTCAGGAGCCCACCAAGCCCCTTCCTGCCAGCCGCCCAGCCTCCCTGGGCCTGGCCCCTACTCACCCAGTCTTGACAGCTGAGTCTGGCTCCTCTTCCGTGGGTACTGCCAGCAGGGGCCGGAGGCCCAGGGCCTGGAGCTGTTGGACGCAGCCCCTCACCTCGTCTGCTGTCTCTCCAGCCACAAACTGCCCGTAGACAGATGCTCGGAGAAGGGCGCCCGAGAGCCGGGAGCCCAGAAGTCGCCGAGACCAGGCCTGGAGCTGGAGCGACAGAGAGCCACGGGCTCAGAGCCCAGCCCCGGGCTGCCCAAGGCCAGTCCCCAGGGTCCCTGCTCACCGCCAGGCCGTGTGTGACCAGAGGGGGCCAGGCACACAGCCGCAGCACCAGCAAAGCTCGTGTCAGTTCTCCTATGCCTTTGAGGCGAAAAGCCCCACCATCAAAACTCAGGGGCTTCCAGCCCCCAGCGGAGGGTCCGGCCGGGGAGCAGAGCACACGACAGGTCCGAAGCATCGCGAGTCCCTAGCCGCTTCCAGAGCAAGTAAAGGGGCTTTGGGGACAGGTCTACTGAGTGCCCCTTGCCCGGCCAGGGGCAGTGACTGATTAACGAGGCAGTAGCCAGGGCAAGGCGAATCTTTTAGGATCATAGGCTCCTTGGGGGGCAGTTAATTATTAACTGATGGGACAGAGTTCAGAATAACGGGGACAGGAAAGGAAACCCCCAGTAATAGCCCCCAACCACCCGCAGCAGAACAGCTTAGGATTGTTAGACGCCCACCGTGTGCCCGTGGGTACTATGGGGGAGCGGGGGCTCTGGACCAAGATCTCCAGGTTCTAGGCGATTCGGTTGTGTGATCTTGGGAAAGTTACTTAACCTCGTTTATTGCAATTACTACATCTTTGGATGGGAAAAATGGCAGTGTTACTGAATCAATTTGAAAATGCACATAACCTGTAACCCAGCTGTTCCAGGCTGAACATACATCTTAGGGAACTGGGTTGTGGCCAAAGGGAGACAGGTACAGGGAGGAACGTTCCCAGCTGCACTGTTTGTAACGACCACAAACCACCCAAATGTCCATCAACCGGAGAACAAGTAGAGATACACTCTGGTCTACAATGGCATACTGTGCGGAATACTATACAACAGTGAAAAAGGAACAGACTTCCAATGCGTCCAACCCCATGGTTAAATCTCCCGTGCACGGTGGTGAGTGAAAGAAGCCAGGCACCAAACAGGATACGCTGCATTAGTCCGTTCAATACACTTGAAAGCAGGGGAAATGAAACAACAGTAGGGTTAGGAATATGCACGTGGGTGGCCAAACCCTACAGAAAAGACAAAAAAGGAAATGATTATCTCAGAAGTCAGAGAGGTGGTTACCTCGGGCGAGGGGAGGAGCTGTAACTGGGTAGGGGCTCCTGGGGGCTTCCCTCTCCTTTTTTCTTAACCTGATAATTCACGGTTATTCCTATTCAGAGAATTTTTTTTTAAAGATTTTATTCATTTGAGAGAGAAAGGGTGGGGAGAGAGAGAGCACGCATGCGGGGGGGAGGGGCAGAGGCAGATGCAGACTCCCTGCTGAGCAGGGACCCCCCCACACACACCCAAATGTGGGGGCTTGATCCTGGGACCCTGGGATCATGACCTGAGCCAAAGGCAGACACTTAACCGACTCAGTCACCCAGGCGCCCCTCTAAGTATTTTCTGCATGCCATACACCTACATTTTATACTCCTGAATGTACATTTCACAATAAAATAAAAAGGAAACACGAATTATAGTATCAGTCTCCTGGGGCTGCTATGAGGATCTGGTGAGTTCATGAGCTCACACAGCCTGGTCCACAAGATGTGCTCAGTAAGTACCGGCTGTGATCATTAGGTACTATGCGTGCACGGTCTCCCTGGTGCCTGTGACCCCAGTGAGGTATACATTGTTCATCACTCCTGGGTTTGGGGATCCCCAAAACCATCTCAGGTTCAGTAATTCCCTAGAAGAACTCAGAAGAGCTGTTTTACTCATGGTCATGATTTACCCCAGTGAAAGGATACAGAGTAAAAATAGCAAAGTGGGGGGGGGGGGCACCTGGGTGGCTCAGTGGGTTAAAGCCTCTGCCTTCGGCCCAGGTCACAATCTCAGAGTCCTGGGATCGAGCCCCGCATCGGGCTCTCTGCTCAGCAGGGAGCCCTCTTCCCCCTCTCTCTCTGCCTGTCTCTCTGCCTACTTGTAATCTCTGTCAAATAAATAAATAAAATCTTTAAAAAGAAAAGAAAGAAAGAACTTTGGGGCGCCTGGGTGGCTCAGTGGGTTAAAGCCTCTGCCTTCAGCTCAGGTCATGATTCCAGGGGTCCTGGGATCGAGCCCTGCATCGGGCTCCCTGCTCAGCAGAGAGCCTGCTTCTCTCTCTCCCTCTGCCTGCCACTCTGCTTACCCGTGCTCACTCTCTCTCTGGCAAATAAATAAATAAATAAATCTTAAAAAAAAATTAAAACAATATAAAAGGGAGCAGAATGAAAAATTAGTCTTTCTCCCACTCCTGAATTTCAACCCTTCAATTTCCTCCCTGTAAAGCAGTGGACTATCCTTGCAAAGACAAAATATGCACCTATGTATCTCCTTATTTATTATGTAAAGAGAAAATACTATTCATTCCTTTGCACATTGATTTTTTTTTACGTAATGTATTTTGAAAGATCATTCCCATCTCAGCACATATAGCTCCGTCTCAAATTTGAAAAGTTCTGTGTTGTTTCTGCCTTTAATCTTTGATAGAATCCACCAGTAAAGCCATTTGGGGCCAGTTGTCTTTGTGGGAAGTTTGCCTTTTTTTTTTTTT
>CM052888.1:37384007-37404599 GCA_028534135.1 Potos flavus
CCCCTGCTCATTCTCTCTCTCTCTCTAAAATAAATATATCTTTAAAAAAAGAACATCCTCTTACTTACCCACACCACCATTCTCACATTTAAGAAAATACCAATAATTCCTTAGTATCTACTATCACATTTGTGTTCAGATTTCCCCAATTGTCTCCCAAATGGTTTTTATAGCTGTTATTATCATTTTTTAAACCAGAGTCGATCCATGTTCATGCTTTGCATTTGGTTGTTACGTTTCTTTAGTGTTTGGGGTATATTTTTGATACAGTCTTCATGATATTTTTTAAAGATTTCTTTATTTGAGACTGTGCGAGCGGGGGGAGGGGCAAAGGGAGAGAGAATCTCAAGCAGACTTCCTGCTGAGCACAGAACCTGACACGGAGCTGGATCTCATGACCCTGAGATCATGACCTCAGCCAAAACCAAGAGTCGGAGGCTCAACCAACTGAGCCGCCCAGGCACCCCATGATTTAAAAGAAACAAAACAAAACAATACTGACTTTCCAAAAAAAGCCCAGAACAGGTGTCTTGTAGAATGCCCACATGCTGTATTTGCCTGCCTATACTCATGTGATGTCATCTAATGTGTTCCTTTATCCTATGTATTTACTGTAAATCCTGTGTTTTGGTCGAGAGCCATAATTTAGTAGACCAGCCTCCTACTGCTGGCCATTGAGGTTGACTCCAGAGTCCCCAAGCCTGGTCTCTTAGCCACCGTGTTATTAGGACCTCCCAGGCTCCTCAACAACTCTGCCAGAGCAGCCTTGACAGGAGCGTAGGAGACAGGCTGAGGGGCTAGGTTCAAAGCCGTCCCAGACCTGCCATTGGAGGGATTAAGAGGACTAGAGTTCAGGGAGAAATAGGGAGAGGAGAGAAGCCAGAAGCAAAATTATCTTTTGGGACTAGATTGTGAGGGACCTTAAATATTCATTATGAAGAGCCGATTTTACCTTGGGCACACTGGGGAGCCGTGGAAGATTCTAGTTGTGGAAGAGAAACTCACATTTAGGCTTTAAGACGATCCCCCTGGAAAAAAAAATAAAGAAGACCCCCTTGGCTGCTCAGTGGGAGAGTAAAGAGAGAGGGTCTCAGTCTAGAAGCCAGGGAGGAGACTGAGGCAGGGATAAGGGCCCAAGGATGAGGAGGGGCCAGAGTGGAGGTGGAAGAGGGGAGAGACAAACAGGGCGCCACATGGATGGGTGATGGGAGATCCCCCAAATCCTCATGGAAACCCCAAATCCTAAGGGTGACAGTCACAGAGACTTTGATCAGGTGTGACATCTGAGGGACACTGTCTCCTCACTCTTACCCCAAAAACTTTTCCATGAGAACCCCAGGTTCCAGGGAATCAAGCGCGGAGACTCTAGCCAAGTGTGGGGGTCAGAAATACCAGCTTCTGACCCCCTTCCCAGATTTCTTCCTTCCAATCTCTGAAGTACTCCTTTCTCCTTGCCTGGTAGGAGGAAGGAATAGTTTAGTTTTTGTCTTGTTTTGTCTCCCAGGTTCAGGCCACTCAACTTAGGTGCTGAATAACTATTGAATGAATGCATGAAACAAACCAGAGAAGGTCTCATTCCTCTGGCACCTTCAGACCAAAGGGTGGTCTCCGTGGACCAGCCTCAGTGTGTGAATCCTCCGGGGGGTTCCCATCTCAGGGATGTCCCTCCCTTGCTCCCCATAGTTCTGAAGAGAAAGAAAAACTCCTTCAAATGGTCTTAAGGGCCATCACCAACGTCTCAACATTCGCTGCACATTGAGATCACCTGGGGAGATTATTTTATTTTTTGAATTATCATACCATAAAAATAACTTTTTTTTTCCTTTTGGTGTACAGTTCAACGAATTTTAACACATGTATAAATTCATTTCACACACATTCACAAACCCCCATTGCAATCAAGATAAGAACAGTTGCTTCCTCCCAAAACACTCCTTTTGCAGGCACACCCTCTCCCCACCCATATCTCCCGAAGACCACTGATCTTTTCTAACATCACTGCGGTTCTGTATTGTTGCGAATGTCAAATATATGCAGCCATACAGTATGTAATCTTTGAGACGGGCTTCTTTCCCTTAATGTGATGTCTTTGAGATTACGTAAATTGTTACATTTATCAGTAGTTTGCTCTTTCTGACTGCTGAGTAGTATTCTGCTGTGCCAATAAATCTCAACTTGTTTATCCATTAACCTGTTGTTAATGGTTATTAATGGAAACAGCATCTGGTGAGCTTTTAAAATTCCTGAAGTCTGGGCTTCTACCCCTCCCAGAGTCTGATTTTAATTGTTCACAGGCATTAGGAATGTCATCGGCTCCTCTAGTGATTAAAATGTTCATCCCAGCTGAGAACTCTGGCCCCCACAGTCTGGCCCCTACACTCTTCTCACTTAGCTCTCACAAGCCTACCCTCTTTTACTCCTTGCTGTCCCTCGAACGCACCACACTTCTTCCTGTTCAGGGCCTTTGCACTTGCTGTTCCTTTTCCCTTAAAACTCTCCCCTTTTTGGGGTGCCTGGAGGGCTCAGTTGGTTAAGCATCTAACTCTTGATCTCAGCCCAGGTTTTGATCTCAGGGCTGTGAGTTCAAGCCCCGCATTGTGCTCCAGGCTAGGTGTGGAGCCTACTTAAAAAACAAACAGGGGCACTATAAATAGATCTATATCTTAGATCTATAGCCTAAGATCCCACAGACTCTGTGGGATCAGAATCCTCTCAGTTCTGATTGGGTCACCTGATGACCCCAGTGGGGTTGGAGAGTTAGATACTCGGAATGGCCGAATCCGAGTGGCCATTCTGTAGCCTCAAGCAGAATGGGCTACATCCAACGCACAAAGCCTACTTGAAGTGGGGGAATAGGTATTGCTGCTTTCCAAGAGTCAGCGTGGGAAAAGGTGAGTGGACACTGGGTGATAAAATGATTGGGCTCCTGAGTGGTTCTAATGGTTCCAGGAGAAAATACATAAAAAGACCTTAGAATAGGGATTGGCATGGGGAGAAAGCTCATGAATGTTGTTTGTCTGTTGTTCTTATTTCAACTACTTATTGGCTTCTGACCACTCATAGGATAAAGTACAAACACCATAAGAGGATCATGGTTTATCCTGGTCCATCTCACCAGCCTCAATTCCTATCACTCCCTGCCTTAACAATTCTCCAGCAACAATTTTAGGAAAATCTCCTCTTGGTACTCCTGCGATTCTCTGTGTCTCAATGCCCTGCACATCTACTCACCCTTTAATATCGGGGTTCGGTGACCACTTAACATCAGAGGACAGTCCCATTACCACCACCAAGTTTTTATCTCCAGCACAGACCTCGCCGCTGAGCTCCAAATCCCAATATACAAGCCACTAATTTAGAATCCTGGGCTTGATTTGTTCTTCTCAAACGGGGCGGTACCGCCCCCTGGTGGGAGTTTTGAAAACTTGCGCAAACGTTTTTAGTTGCCACACTGATTGGAGGGCGCTACGGACTTTTACAGGTGAGGAACCAGGAATGCTAGACCCTGTGACCGCGCCCTAAACAAATTGAAACCTTCCTTAATGGCGTTTAAAAGGTTTATTAATTTTCTGAAATTATTAATATAACATATCTACAAGTGCATAAAAATGTGTGGTACGGTTTAAAACATACTGACTTTTTCTGAAATGAAACTAATGTGAATAGAGTGAAAATGATCATTTTTGTTGTTCAGAATGGCACCAAAGGTTCTTCACCATAGAGGAAAATTTCAATTCCAACTATAATGCCACTTCAGAGATATAATGTAAAACTTTAACGGTGTAAAACACACATAAAGCAATGTGCCCATATTACAAGTGTTCGGTATGATAAATGTGCAGGAAGTTAGACGACCTAGTTAACAGGAAATTAACTAGCACCCTAGTCAAAAAACATTATTATCCCTCTGGAAGCTCTCCTTGTATCACATTCCAATCCCTATTTCTCTCTGCCCCAAATATGACCACTCTTGACTTCTAATGCCACAAATGAGTTTTGCCTGGGATCAAGCCCAGCAACCGGCTCCTTGCTCAACAAGGGAGCCAGCTTCCCCCTCTCCCTCTACCCCTGCTTGCGTTTTCTCTCTCTCTCTCTCGCTCATTCTCTCTCTCAAATAAATAAATAAGATCTTTTAAAATAAAAAATAAAAAATCTCCATTTTACTTTCTCATTAACGTATTTTTATTTTTATTTTATTTTTTTAAATATGGAATACTTCTCAATTTGTGTGTCGTCTTTGCACGGGAGCCATGCTATCTTCTCTGTATTGTTCCAGTTTTAGTATATATGTTGCTGAAGCAAGTACTATTTTAATTTTCTTCTTTTTTAAAGATTTTATTTATTTATTTGACAGAGAGGAGAGAGATCACAAGTAGGCAGAGAGGCAGGCGGGGGGGGGGGGAGCAGGCTCCCTGCCGAGCAGAAAGCCCGATGCAGGACTCGATCCCAGGACCCTGAGATCATGACCTGAGCCAAAGGCAGAGGCTTTAACCCACTGAGCCATCCAGGCACCCCCTATTTTAATTTTCTTAAAAGTAGAAGAAATATTCTATTCTCTTTGAGTTTTTTCTATGGTTCATTTTCTAGTGGTTTTTTTTTTTATTCCAGTTGTTAAAAAATTTCCCCAAAACAAAACAAAATTAAAAGGGACTAGATTCTGGGCAGACAGAAGCAATAGATATTTGCTACATTGGTTCAGACAATGGCAAAGAGGAAATAGGAAGTGCATAAAGAGACCCAACCACAGCGTGGAGTTCCTCTGGGGAGACTTACCCAAGCTGTTCAGGTGGTACCCCATCAACCCAGATCCGAGAATAGCAGCATATTCTCTTCCTTGGCCACAATGATTGGTTCAGGGATGGGCTTAAAACCCAAGCTGGGCTGAGGGAAAAACAGCCCCAGGACTTACCAGAACTATTGGCAAAGGAGGCACTGTCGCTGCCGAGTTTGTAGAATGCCAGCCTAGAGCTGTACGTGGTCATCTTTCTTTCTTCAATGAAGAGTCTACCTGAGGATGAAATCAACACAGAGAAAAGCAGAGCCAAGAGACATAGAAAGATAGACCCTTCCTGGCTTTGTTTCAATACTGGATCCAGCCGTGCTTGAAGCCAGCATTCCCCTGATGTTGTCAACTAGAATAAATTCACCAGTAAATTCACCTTTCCTGCTCAGCCAGTGTGGAAACAGAATGCTACAGGCTTCTTCTTTGAAAAGGAAAAATACACAATTAGAAAAATTCTACTTTTAGGAATCAAATCATCCTTTAAATTAAAGGGAATCGTTTGGACCTGTGTATTTGTGTATTCAAGTGCTGTAGTGTAAAAGCTTATTTTAGTCTTCACTGATAAAACATAATAATAATAATATGTTGATGAGCATTTGAAACTACAGTTTTGATCATATGATTAATCAAGTAGAAGTGGAGGCCTAAATGAAGATGATACTTAGCTGTACTCTGTTCTCAATGAAAATAGGCAGATTTCTCAGTTTTTCTGCTATTCGATATAAACAATAAGAATTCTCTTGCTGGGCTGCGAATGGTTTTACATATTTATTATTGAGGCTGTTTTACAAATACCTTTACTGAGATGTAATTTTTGTACCATAAAATGCACCCGTCATAAGTGTACAGTTCAATGAGCTTTGACAAATCTATACACTCATGAAACCACGACCGTAATCATGATATAAAACATTTCCTTCACCCCCCAAAAGTTCTGTTGCACCCTTTTGCAGTCAATTCCCTTCTCATGGCCCCAGGCAATCACTGATCTGCTCTGTCTCCTTAGATTAGCTTTGCCTGCCTTAGACCTTCTATAAGTGAAATCATACAATATGTATTCTTTTGTGTCTAGCTTGTTTTATTGTCTTTTTATTTTCCGTAGCATCTATTTATGTTTACATGTAGGTCATAGTTTATACATCATATTTTAGATACCTGTGGAAAATAACAAAACAAGCAGGATATAACAATGGCTCACAAATTCCACTTATTATTAGCTATTTCAGGTGTAGTTGAACTCAAAATTAACTATTTTTAATATATCTTTTCCAACTTCTGAAAACTGGACTATGAAAAGTATAAAGACCCTGGAATCGCTTTTTAGTATTGCAATGTCTTTTACAATTCACTGTTTCCTTGGAGAAGTTTAGCTTCTAAAGTCAGCTCCCAGAGCCGTCTCATTTATACGACCCTCGTTGGCACCAGCTTGAATCATCTGCTGTCACTTACACACATCTCTCTTGAAAATAGTCCTGTCCCTTTGTGTCTTGCGGAGCTCACTTAACAAGTTCAGCCCATGTTGGAGTAAAAAGGACCATTGGAATATTATGTCCTGCAGGTGTAGGAAAAGGGTGTTGAGAAGGCTCTCACACCAGATGTCCCCTCAGCTCAAAGGGTAGAGAATCAGGTTCCATAGGGTCCAAGTCTCCTGTCACCAGATCATAGATTCCTCTTGCATCCTCATATGTCTCCTCAGGCCAGCAGGGGTCACAGGGGCCCTGACAAGCAAAGGTGAAGTTAGAACCGTAGAAAGATGCCCTACATGTCATCATTACAGCTCTAGGAGGGATACACACTCCTACTCAACTTCCCAGAGAAAAATGCTTTAGTTTCTCATTATGGGGGAGAAAATCCAACATATACAAAGAGGAGAGTGATACAAAGAGGAGCATCCATCGTGAACCTCCCTATACCCATCACCTAACTTCAAAAATACCGATCCTTGGTTGATCTTGGTTTATCTATATCTCCATCTTTTCATCTCCTGACCTCACTAACCAGTTATTTTTAAGCAAGTCTAAGATATCTCATGATTTCTGTCAGAAAAATAATTTAAATGTCAGAAATATGAAACTTGTAAAAGTGCATGATATAGAGAATTGGAGTGGAATGTGAGTCATGATTCTGTTAGTCCTATAAATTTCAAAATTTTCATCAAAATAGAAGACAAAAAAGACCATGTAGAGTGGTCCTTACTGGAGATGTGCTTTGCCCTAGGATTGGGAGGAAATGATTGTTTTAGCTCGGCGAACATTAGAGCTGATTTGCCCATGGGCCAAATACAGCTGCTTGTTTTTAAATAATGCTGCTTGTTTTTATACTGCCTGGGGCTAAGAATGGTTTTACATATTTTAACTGATGGGAAAATATCAAATGAAGAATATTTGTGACATGTGAAAATTATATGAAGTTCAAATTTCAGTGTCCAAAAATAGTTTTGTTGGAACTTAACCATACTTTTTCATTTATGTATTGTCTATGGCTGCTTTTAAACACGACAGCAGCTGAGCTGAGTAGTTTTGGAAAGGGCAGCATGTCCTGCAAAGCCCAAAGTATTTACTATCTGGACCTTTACAGAAAAAGTGTGTAGACTGCAACTGTGCTTTAGAGGGCACATATGGTTCAGCACCACGGACAGCATTTTAATGCACATTTTTTCCCACGCTGGTGAGAACAGTGCCCCATCTGGGACAAAGTTACAGAGGGAAATCCTTGGCCCAGAGGTCCCAAAGAATTAGCCAAGGCCACACAGAAAGTCAAGGGTTCTGTGCCACCTCCCTTACAGTAGGTGGGGGTAGTCGATAGTCATAGGATCCTGTGTTCTTGCCTTACCCGGTCACCATATTCACTTCCCTCTGGGCTCTCTGGTCCTCTCTCACTCAGTCCAGTGGATGGGCCCTACTCTCCATGATGCCATGGCTGGGCACCAGTCCAGACCTGTCCTATTATCATAGTCTTTTTTCCTGCCTCAGTGGTTCAGCAATAAGTATGTGACCAAAGCTAGACCAATAAAGTGTCAGCTCTGGGACTTTAGAGCTATTGGAAAAGAGACACTCTTTCTCTGAAAGGTACCAATCTAATAGGATACAAACCTGCATTTTCTAGGGACATCTCTAGGGAGGAAACTCTGGGTCCACCTGGGTGCGGCCTGAAGATTTTTCTGTCCCTTGACTTTTCAATTGAGTGGACCAAAAATGTATTTCTCTATATCTCTCTGCTTAACCAGTGGAGTGGAGAAGGTTAATTATCCAGTAGAATGCAGCTTCCTTCTTCCATGGTAATAGAAGTTTGGTGAGGCATACAGCTGCCACGCTGGACTATATTTCTCAGTCTCCTTTACAGTTAGGTGGGACCATGTGACTGTGTTTTCATCAGGGAACAAGTAGAGTGTACCGTGTCTGGGCCTGGGCCATAAGCCAGGGTTGTGCCTCCATCAAACTCTTTTTCCCTCTCCCACCCGTTGAAACCCGCAGTGAACCAGCCTATCTATGCAAACTTGAACAATGCACTAGAGGATGGCAGAGGAACGCAATGGAAAGAACTTGAGTTCTGGAATAACCATGTGCAGTAGGGTCACTCACCTCGGATGGCTATGTGAGAAGGAAATAGGATCGTAGCCAGGCCTTTGTGCTGTGGCGTCTAGCTTACCCTTAACTAATATGAACAGTAGAAGGTGAGTTTCTGGCACTGGCCAGGAAAGACTTCTGCTGACACAGATCTCCTCACCATCGGTACTTCATCGTAGAGGGGTCCCCAGGCTCCGGTTGGGGCATACAGTCTTTCCACCTCATCATACAGGTGTCCAGGAAAAGCCATATCTTCCTCTTCAAGATGTGTGAAACCTGGAGTTGGAGTGGAAGGAAGGGATGATCAGGGCACCTGTCCAGATGTCACGGGTATCTATAAGCAGAGGGAGCTCTGATATGGTCATGACTCACCTCGGGGATAAGACCCCTCCTCCAGTGTTGGTGGCAGCTGGGGGCTGAAGTTCTTCATGGAGTGGTAATATGGTTCTACATCCGTTGTGCTAACCTGTCAACAGCCCGACCCCCCCGCCAAAGAAAACCCAGATAAAATCTTTTCTAGCCTCTGGCTCCATAGTTCCCAGAAAGGACAATGATTAATCTGAAGTGTTGTTGTCTTTTTTTTTTTTTTTGAAGATTTTATTTATTTACTTGACAGAGAGAGGGAGATCACAAGTAGGCAGAGAGGCAGGCAGAGAAAGAGGGGAAAGCAGGCTCCCCGCTGAGCAAGAGCCCGATGCAGGGCTCGATCCCAGGACCCTGAGATCATGACCCGAGCTGAAGGCAGAGGCTTTAACCCACCGAGCCACCCAGGTGCCTGATTAACCTGAAATTAATGATGGAATTTTAGTCTGCCAGTTCTCTCAGCAGAGCTTCCGGCAACGCCCCCACTCACCGTGGAGCTTCGAGTGTCCCTGTCTCCGGTCCACTGGCTGTCCTCATATTCATTCTTGACTCGGTCCTCCTCCGACCTTCCAGGACAGGTGTGGAGGGCAGCTGGGTGTTGACTCTGACACTTCTCATCCCCAAACCTCCTTCCTCATAGCCTTTCTTACAGAAAAATATTCCCACTTACCCTGCCTCTGTCTTCTCTGAGATGCCTGAGAGAAGTAAGGAAAAAGGGATCAGAGACAGCCCTCCTCTGGCCAAACAGGCCCTGGGAGACTTTCAATATGGAGCAGCCCCAGGGTTCCCTGTCATCCTTGGGCCTCCATCCCTGTAGGGGAAGAATGGTGTCTCCTCACCTTCAGCAAGACGCCTCAGTCTCCGCTGCCAGAGGAATCCCCCAACACAGGAGATGTTAGAAAGCAGCAAAAGACCCCCAACAGCAAACAGCACAGGCAGCAGGGGCAGCCCTGAGGGTCCTGGGGGAAGAAGGTATCCCTCAGTGAACCCTAAACAACTGGCTCTAGGCCCCGAGCAGTATTCTCTGAGAAAGCCCATTTCTGACTAAGGAAAGTCCTTCTTCCTAGATCAGGGAAGGACATGGGCAGAGATTTCCAGGTCCACTCCTTCTTGCCTCCTCAGAGCAGGTGATTTCTTTCTCAAGTCAGGCCACTAACAGTGGGTCCTACCTTCGCGTGAGCCCTGTGTGTAGACTCGGGTGGGAGCTCCAGCTGGGCATTCGAGACCTCTTCCCATGTATTCAGCCTTGCCCACCAACCATAGACCCTGGTATTGGACCCTTCGGCCGCACAAAGTAACCACTGGAGCTGTTTCCAGAATCACTGAGGCAAAGCCAGACCCCTAAGCCTTGGAAGAGTCAAATGTCTGTCCCTAAATGTCTGTCTTCTCAACTGATTTTCTTCTCAAATGACTTCCCCTTTGCACAATCTTCGGTTCCAGGTAATATTCGAGTCCTCTGCCATAACCCTAAGGACAAGACTAAATCCTTCTAAGCAGACATCTGCTCAGCATCCATCTCCCCATCTTCTGCTAACAGCACTCATTTTCCTTTGAGGAAATAGCCACCTCCTCACTCTTAGGCTGTATATTCCCAC
Source organism: Potos flavus (assembly GCA_028534135.1). Taxonomy (NCBI): domain Eukaryota; kingdom Metazoa; phylum Chordata; class Mammalia; order Carnivora; family Procyonidae; genus Potos; species Potos flavus. Next base: position 37,394,315 of record CM052888.1, read on the forward strand.
AGATCTCCATGGAGGATATGTGGGCCTCCCTGGCTGATGAGAGCCCCCAACCCTCTTTCCACAGTAATCAGTTCAGACCCATCCAGCATTTGACCCAAGGTAGACTTTTTGCCAGAACATGTAGGAGACTTCTTTGCTGGCTGCTGAGAAGTGGAACAAAGTTGGAGGTATGTGGAAGGGGGCAGGTACACCTTTGCCCTCTTGATGAAAGACGTGAGAAGGAAGCCATCAGAGATGAAGGCGAAGTTGAGAGAGAGTGAGAAATAGATCCTTCGTGAAAATCATGAGCACCCATCGGAGTTTTCAACTTCACAAGCCAAGCAATTCTTTCATTGTGCACAACAGCTGGATTTCTGTCACTTGCAACCTTCTTCTCAGGCTTTGAAGGGGGATTGTTAGCAGAATGGTCATAATTCTCTCCCTGTAACTACACTCTTGAGTAGTCCCTTTCCACACTGAGTCTGAGTTGAGACATGTCACTTGCTTCAGTGTCCATGAGACAATATCACATGTGACAGAATCAGAAGCTTGAAAGTGCTTGCCCGGTCCTGCTGCTCATGGCACTCCTGTGACCACCTCCATGTGAACGCGTCAGGGAGAGACATGTGGCCCAGTTATCGTTGTCTCAACCAAGAACCAGATTGTCAGATATGTGAGGAGGAGGCCATCCTAGATCAACCAGTCCCAGCCGAGCCTCCAGCTGCCTTTGGCCCAGACCGGAACTGTTCAGCCACTCATAGAATCAAGAGAAACTATGGTTGTTGTTATAAGTGCCCATGTTGGAAGTGGTTTATTTTGCATCAAAAGCCAAATAATACAGGGGCACCTGGGTGATGAAGGCAGTTAACATCTGACTCTTGGTTTCAGCTCAGGTCCTGATCTCAGGGTCGTGAGATCGAGCACCGCGTGGGGCTTCACGACTACCCAGGTCCCGGCCTGTCTCAGCCCTGCGTGGAGTTCTGCCTCGGGCCCCCACCTCTGGCTCCATGCTTAGTGGGGAATCTGCTCAAGAGTCTCTGATTTTTCCCTCTCCCCACTCTCTCTGTCTCTCTAATATAAACACATGAATTTTTTTTTTTTTAAGCCAACTGATAACAGGCTCTGCACAGAGCATAGATTCAACTAATTCTTTCAGAATTAAACTGAATTAGGCAGAGAGAAAATGTGTCACATCCAGGAAAGAGAAAGAGCTTAGGATGTGCATAAGGGACAGAGCTAAGTCTTAAGGGGCTGTGCCCACAAAACAGAGGTAGTGGGGTTGGAAACCAGAAGGCTCTATTCTCAGGGGACAGGGGGATATCCAAGGGATTGAAAACTTACCTGCAGGCTGCTCTGTGGGCACCTGGTAGTCAGGTTCTCCAGAAGGCTGGCCTAGACCTGGGGGGTGGATATAGAGATTGTGACTTAACACCAAGAATCTGGGTAAACCTTAAATATTTCATGGTTTCCTATTAAGCTTTTCAACCCATTTCGAGGTACTGATTTATGGCTTCTTAGGAATATTTCAAAGAGAGCTGCAAATTGCTGATAATGGCAATACTATTAATAGCCACTCTAATGCCAACAATAATAATAATGATAATTATTATTATTGTTGATGAGTGCCTTATGCTATGGGAAGTCCTTTTAATCCAAATTATCAATGTTGGAGCATTAACCAAAAAAGATGCTAGGCCCTCAGGATGTCTTAATAGAGGTATTAGTTCTAGAGCAAGCAAAGTGAGTGTACAAAGTACTTTATGCTTTAGTTCTTAGAGGGAAGACTGTAATGGGGGAAAGAAAGAGGAAGGATGGGATAAGTTCCTTATTTCCATTGGGAAGAAGGCTGCTCTGTCAGGAAGGGAAAGACAGAAAGAGGGAGTTTTAATGGGGCAAAATAAACAGAAGTTGAGCAGGGGCCATTTTTCTAAATCAGTATTTACATAGCACTTACTTTATACAGGTCCCTGTTCTAAGCACTTTAGATAAATTAATTTATTTAATCCTCACAGTTGTCTGAGAGAGACCTTACTTTCAGTAACAGGCACAGATATCTGAGATACCTTATTTTTAGACACTGAGGCTCGAAAATGTTAAATAACTTGCCCAGGGTCTCACGACTAGGAAGTGGCAGAGCTGGGACCTGAATCCAGGCTTGTCCAAACCAGGCTCTGTGTGATGAGCCGCTTTACTACCATGCCTGCCAGAGCCAAACCTTCTCATTAGTCATATGGATGAATTTGTCCCTTTCATCAAAGTTGCTGAATTTATTGGGATCAAGTTGCCCATAATATTCCCTAACTTCCCTTTAATGTCTGTAGGGTTAGTGGGAATGCCCCCTGTCATTCCTGATATGGGTGTAGTTGTGTCTTCTCTCTTTTTCACCTTGATTCACTTTATAAAGGTTATTGACCTTTTCAAAGCAACAGCTTTTGGTTTCATTGATTTTTCTCTATGGTTTTTCTGTTTTCTAGTTCATTGATTTTTATTCTTTATTATTTCCTCCCTTCTGTTTACTTTGGGTTTAATTTGCTCTTCTTTTTTTAATTTCTTAAGATGGAAATTAAGCATCAATCTGAAACTTTTTTAAAAATCTAAATGAGGGGGGCGCCCCCGTGGCTCAGCCGGTTAAGTGTCTGCCTTTGGCTCAGGTCATGATCTCAGGGTCCTGGGATCGAGCCCCGAATCGGGCTCTCTGCTCAGTGGGGAGCCTGCTTCCTCCTCTCTCTCTGCCTGCCTCTCTGCCTACTTGTGATCTCTCTCTCTGTCAAATAAATAATAAAATTAAAAATAAAATAAAATCTAAATGAGCACTTAATGTTGTAAATGTTCTGCTCACACTGCTTTAGCTGGATCCCACAATTTCCATGTTTTCTTTCCATTCAATACAAATGTTTTTCTAATTTCCCTTCATCATTAATCACATTCAGACAGAAGAGTTTAGTGGCTAAAAACTGGTTCCTGGAGTTCATCTGCCTGAGTTCCAGTCTCATCTCTACCTCCTTCTAGCTGTGTGAGCTTCAGCAGTTTGCTTAGCCTCTTTGGTCTTCAGTTTCTTCATCTATAAAAAGAGAATCGTATCTGCTTCACTATATCACCCCTTAAGTCCCCTGAGGAGCTCTGCAACCTGCTCAAGATTGTCCCTTCCCACCTGGGGTTGTGATAGGGATCTGGGACCCCTTGTCAGTTAGTCCGCTGTCCCCTAGGGCATTGCTGGCCAACAGCCAGACTTTGTATCGTGTAGAGGGCTGCAGCCCAGTCAGTGTGAAGGTAGTGGCCTCGGGTGGTAGGACATCCACGTAGAGGAACCCTGGAGTCTCCAGTGCCTCATATCTGCACGAGAGGGAGGGTAGTTATTCAGGGAGGTGTCCCAGCCCTGTTGGCTGCCACCCCTTCCCGCCCTGACAGGGACCCACCTGATTTGGAACCTCTGTGGCAAACCCCCATCAAAGCCAGGTTTCCATTCCAACCCCACTGAATACGGGGTCATGCTCACAACCTTTAATCCTGATGGGGGATCCGGGCGGCCTTTGAGGAAAAGGATGAGGGGAGTAGTCAGAGGATACAAAAGGGTTGTAGGAGATTCCTTCCAGGTTTTTCTAAGAATGATTTTAAATATATAGTCGATTCCTATAATTAGCGGTGGTTATGTTCTATGAAGTTGCTATGAACACTGAATTACAGAACATCAAATCATTGCTTCTGGGAGAAATGCAGTTAGATTCCTGTGAACCTCCTGTCACAACATTTTCATCAACCAATCAATACATGACCTTGTTTTTTTGTGCTTCTGTTTAAGACACCTTATTTAATGTATCTTATTGATTCATTAACATTGAACTCACGGCCAAACAGTGTTATAATTCATGTTTGAAAGAAGCTTATCCAACAGAAGTGTTTTCTCCCTACCCTTATGAACTCTAGACAGCACATCAGCACTATGGCTAAGGGCCACTTTAAATAGCAAAATCACTAACAAAAAGCACAAAAGTGTAAAAAATGTGGGACTAAATAGGCTACAGAGAGGACATTTCCTTATAGTATGAAAGCTGGAACAAGAAAGCAGACTGTCACCTTGTTCTACCCTAACTGAGAATGTGTTCATTGGGTGACTCAATTTTTTTTTTACCTGCTCTGTACATGATCCTGAATGACCAAGAAAGCAGGTTGGGAAGTATTGATTTTGGGGTTACAAATAAACTTTAGCAAGTAGGCAAATTTGCAAATAGACTTGACAAATATGAGCATTGGCTGTACATGACGTATGTTCCTTGTGTGGATTTTTTGGTGCCTATGTCACACTCATTCCTTGTTTCTTCTGGTTGCAGAACCCTGAGTATCCTTTGGAAAACCACTTGTCCACATTCTCAGGCCAGGTGCTTCTGATGGAAATGACTCCACTCCTTGTAGGAGAGACATGTGACTCAGCCAAGCCAACCAGGTGTCGCCTTGCCTGACCACAGGGTTGGTTCGGGGTGGGATGGGACCTGAGTAAGAGCCAATACATCTTAAGTCTAGTAATTTCATACCACTGTTAGGAAGAGAAAAAATTCCATTTCCCCTGGGAAGTCTAACAGCCTCTATGAAGAGCCTTAGAATAAAGCCAACACAGAGAAAAGCAGACCTGAGAGTCAGTTCTTGATGACAGCTGAACCTAAATCCAGCGACTCCTCACAATCTACTTTTCGATTACTTGGGCCAATAATCCCCCCACACACACTTCTTTTCCTTGTTGTGGGTTTCCCTGAAGATCCAGTCTCCACTAGTATTTTCAAGGCAGGCAGAAACTCCATCTCCGCTCATAAACACTTCTCAGGTTTGGGGGACACTGTCATTCTGGGCCAACCAGAGACTTGGGGATTGACCCAGGGAGCATCCTCCCAACACCCTCACAGCCCACTCCCACCATACTGATGCTGACGAGTTGAATGTTGGTGTGATCTGAGCCAAGGGCGTTGGTGGCTGTGCACGTGAAGAGGGCATAATCCTGGGCTGCAGACACGTTGGCAATGGTCAGGAGACTGCTGTGGACCCCACCTTGGTGGTACGTGTGTTCTGTGTACCTGGGGAGGAGGTGGGCAGAGATTCAGGAAAGGTAACTGGGGTTGGGGGACCAAAGTTAGGACTAGAGTGCTACGTGGCTAGGCCTTGACTCACCTGGGATCCTGGAGATCCAGAGGGACTCCATTTTTGGTCCAAATGAAGACGATGTTGGGGACACCTCGGGCACGACAGTGGAGGGTGGCGGAACTAGTGCTATCGCCAGCTGCAGCCACCTTAGTGAGGGGAGCGGGGTGCTCCACCTGGGGGGCAACTAGGAGGGGTTGTTGGTCAGCATGAGATATGTGGAAGGACACGAGAGATGTGAGTTTAGTGGAGGCCTTAAAATCAGAGTTTGGGTATCACTCACATCTGACAACAAGTCGGACCAGTCCTCGGGCTGGAGGTGCCACTCCATTGTCCACAATGCACTGGTAAGCACCAGCCTGGGCCAGTTTGGCATGGTGAATTCGAAGACGCCCTGTGGCTCCCTTTGACATTTTCTCCATGTCATCCAGGCTCTGGTCCTCTCCCTCTTCTCCCTTGAGGCGCAAGATACAGGAGATGGCCCCCAAGTCTGGCCCCAGCCTCATTCTCCCCCAAACTGGGTCGCTCCTTATTCTCCCAGACACAATCACCCTCCACAGATCTAGCAAAGAAAAAATTCCATCTGTCTATCCATTCCCCGGGCCATCCCTCCATCTATCCATGCATCTGATCATTCATTCATGGGCCCACTCATTCATCCACCAATCGAGAAAACTATTCACCCATTCATTTATCCAATCATTCATGCTCAGAATGATCTATCTAACCATCCACCCATCTATTTACCTATCCATCTCTGCATCGATTTATTCATTTATCTATCCATCTGTCTACCTCTCCTTCATCCTTTTGTGCATTCACCCATTCATTTATCTTCCTTCTACCTATCCACCTATCCATCCTTCCATCTCTCCACCCATCCACCCCTTCTATTTGCTCATACATTCACATATCCATAAATACATGCAACTGATCAATTTATCTAACTACCTGTTTACCCATCTCTCCACTGACCCATGCACCCATCCATCCATCCACCTATCCATCCATTCATCCATCATTCTTCCACAGACATCTTTCCACTAATGGTGTATTTATCTATCCATCTACCTTCTAATCTAATCAATTTATCTATTCATTTCTCTCATTCAACTATTTAGTCACTCATCTATTCATCATTTATCCACTCACTTGTCTGTTTGTCCATCTGTTTTTCCATCCATTTATTCATCTATCCACCTGCCCACACACTCATTTGTTTAATTATCCACACATGCACCCATCCATCTGCCATTCAATAATTAGTTAGTTCTTGGAGGATGTCCCAACAAGTATATAGTTATATGGGATCATATAGCTGTGATCCCTCCTCCCAAGGAGCTCACAGTCAAGAAACCACATCCCCCAGCCCCCACCTCCATTTACCAAAGGTCGGATCCTTACCAGCCTCTCCCAGCTGAACATCTCTGGAAGGATGGGATTGGCATCAACGGTGCAGACTATGTCCACAGAACCCCCAATATTCACCTCAGTTGGGTCCTGGAGAGCTCTGATAGTGGGAGCATCTGGGGGAGGCAAGGAGTTGGGGAAGGTACTTGTGCCATACAGATGATGGTGGGAGAAGGCCCCAGGTGGGAGAGGTGTCTTAGAGGTGCTCAGGAAAGTTACAGGTATGAAGAGGTATGATGCAGTCTGCTCTTTATGCAGAGCACTTGGAGTAAAGCTCTCAGGGTTAGTGAGGCATTCCCCCACCCTCTACTGTACTGTGCCTCTATGGTGACAAGAGGAGGTCTGGTGGACTTCCAGGATTGTGTGGAAGTGGATCTTCCACGGTGGGCTTTGCTTCCTTCTTCTTTTTTCTATTTTTATTTTTATTTATTTACTTTTTTTTTTGAGAGAGAGCTCCTGCACACGCACATGTGTGCAGAGGTAGAAGGAGAGAGAGAATCTTAAGCAGGCTCTACTCTGAGCACAGAGGAGCCAGGGCTCAGTCTCAGGCCCCTGAGATCATGATCTGAGCTGAAATCAAAAGCCAGATGCTTGGCTGACTGAGCCACCCAGGTACCCCAGGACTTCCTGATGAGAGTAAGTCCCATGCAGGTGGCCCCCCTGTCTGAGCAGATTCCACGTAGGGTCTCTCTAGTGGGCAGGGTTCCCAAAGTGGGAATGACTCTATCACAGCCGAGGCTCCCAGAGTAAGAGGCTTTCAGGATGGGTGAATATCCTTAGGTAGGCAGATCTTCCACAAGAGGAGACTCCACAGTTGGCAAGAGTCCCTGAGTGGGTGTGGTTACCAGGGGGGCGGGGCTCCCAGGACTCCCTAGTTTCCTAGGGTGATGATGGGGGCTCACAGTGAACATCCAGTCGCACTAGAGTTTCAGCGGTGCCCTCTGAGTTCTGGCAATGCAGCTGATAGAGGCCATCGTCAGCGCGGGTCACATTCCATAGCTGCAGGGCTCCACCAGACAGGATGCGATGCCGTGGGCCGCCAGCTGGGGGAGGTCAGGGTGAGGAGCCTGCCAGACCCTCCAGTGCAGCAGACCTGCACCCCTCTCTGTGACCGCTCTGCGCACCTGGGCTGAGGCGGTAGCCGCGGAAGGTCCAGTTGAAGGCCTCCGGGGCAGGGTTGGCAGATACAGCCACCGGCAGCAGCGCCTCGCCCTGCTCCACTGCGGTCACCACAAGCACCTGCTCCCCCAGGAACTCTGGAGGGTCTGTGGAAGGGGCGCCACCGGGAGTCAAGATTGTTGTCAAGGTTGGGGTCTGGGATGGATTTGAGATCAGGTATAAGGGTTAAAGTTGGAGTCATGACTAGATTTAAGGTTGTGGACAAGGTATTCAGAGCTGAGTTCAGCTGTCAGGTTCAGGATAGAGGTTAGGATCTAGTTTAGGTAGAGGGTAAAGGCTAGAGTCAGGTTAAAAGATGGCGAGAAGGCCTCCAGAGCAAGATGGTGGAAGAGGAGGAGACCAAAATATCATCAGATCCCAGGAGTTCAGCTAGATAGTTATCAAACCATTCTGAACACCTACAAACTCAACAGGAGATAAAAAAGAAGAAGAGTAGCAATTCTAGGAACAGAAAATTGACCACTTTCCAGAAGGTAGGACATGCGGAGAAGTGAATCCAAGGCCATATACGGGAAGATAGACCTCGGGGGGGAGGGGCCAGCTCCCCACAAGCGGTAGAGCAGCAGAGCACGAAATCGGAACTTTTAGAATTCTGCTTCAATGAGGGACATCGCTCCAGAGGCTAAGCGAGGGGTGGAAACTTCGCGGGGACAGCATGGTCTCAGGACCCGCAGGGACACAAAAAGACCAGGGGTGTCTGAGGGTGGCAGAGCTCCCAGGTATCGGAGCAGAGAAGCCAGCTGCAGAGACGGAGCCAAGCAGTGGGCTCTCAGGGAGCCTGATGTGGGGCTCAATCCCAGGACCCTGAGATCATGACCTGAGCCGAAGGCAGAGGCTTTAACCCACTGAACCACCCAAGTGCCTCTATAGCATCCTTTCTTGATCAAAACTCTTCACAGTGTAGGAATAGAGGGTACATACCTCAATATCATCAAAGCCATCTATGAAAAACCCACAGTGAATATCATTCTCAATGGGGAAAAACTGAGAACTTTCCCCCTAAGGTCAGGAACGTGGCAGGGATGTCCACTATCACCACTGCTATTCAACATAGTACTAGAAGTCCTGGCCACAACAATCAGACAATAAAAAGAAATAAAAGGCATCCAGATTGGCAAAGAAGAAGTCAAACTCTCATTCTTTGCAGATGATATGATACTTGATGTGGAAAACCCAAAAGACTCCATTCCAAAACTGCTAGAACTCATCCAGGAATTCAGTAAAGTGTCAGGATATGAAATCAATTCACAGAAATCAGTTGCATTTCTATACACCAACAGCAAGACAGAAGAAAGTAAAATTAAGAGGTCGATCCCATTTACAATTGCACCCAAAACCATAAGATACCTAGGAATAAACCTAACCAAAGAGGCAAAGAATCTGTACTCAGAAAACTATAAAGTACTCATGAAAGAAACTGAGGAAGACACAAAGAAATGGAAAAATGTTCCATGCTCATGGATTGGAAGAATAAATATTGTGAAAATATCTATGCTACCTAAAGCAATCTACACATTTAATGCAATCCCTATCATTATTTCAAAGAAATGGAACAAATAATCCTAAAATTTATATGGAACCAGAAAAGTCCCCGTATAGCCAGAGGAATGTTGAAAAAGAAAACCAAAGTTGGTGGCATCACAATTCCAGACTTCAGGCTCTACTACAAAGCTGTATTAATCAAGACAGTATGGTACTGGCACAAAAACAGATACATAGTTCAATGGAACATAATAGAGAACCCAGAAATGGACCCTCAACTCTATGGTCAACTAATCTTCAACAAACCAGGAAAGAATGTCCAATGGAAAAAAAGACAGTCTCTTCAACAAATAGTGTTGGGGAAATTGGACAGCCACATGCAGAAGAATGAAACTGGACCATTCCTTACACCACACACAAAAATAGACTCAAAATGGATGAAAGACCTCAATGTGAGACAGGAATCCATCAAAATCCTTGAGGAGAACACAGGCAGCAACCTCTTCGACCTCAGCTGCAGCAACTTCTTCCTAGAAACATCGCCAAAGGCAAGGGAAGCAAGGGCAAAAATGAACTATTGGGACTTCATCAAGATAAAAAGCTTTTGCACAGCAAAGGAAACAGTCAACAAAACTAAGAGACAACTGACAGAATGGGAGAAGATATTCACAAATATAGGGCTGGTATCTAAAATCTATAAAGAACTTACCAAACTCAGCACCCAAAGAACAAATAATCCAATCAAGAAATGGGCAGAAGAAATGACATATCAGATAAAGGGCTAGTATTCAAAATCTATAAAGAACTTCTCAAACTCAACACCCAAAGAACAAATAATCCGATCAAAAAACAGGCAGAAGATATGAACAGACATTTCTGCAAAGAGGACGTTCAAATGGTCAACAGACACATGAAAAAGTCCTCAATATCACTCGGCATCAGAGAAATACAAATCAAAACCACAGTGAGATACCACCTCGCACCAGTCAGAATGGCTAAAATAAGCAGGTCAGGAAACGACAGATGTTGGCGAGGACGCGGAGAAAGGGGAACCCTCCTACACTGTTGGTGGGAATGCAAGCTGGTGCAGCCACTCTGGAAAACAGTG
>CM052888.1:37405099-37457195 GCA_028534135.1 Potos flavus
CATTGATGGGAATGCAGGCTGGTGCAGCCACTCTGGAAAACAGTATGGAGGTTCCTCAAAAAGTTGAAAATAGAGCTACCCTTCGACCCAGCAATCGCACTACTGGGTGTTTACCCTAAATATACAAATGTAGTGATCCGAAGGGGCACGTGCACACAAATGTTTATAGCAGCAATGTCCACAATAGCCAAACTATGGAAAGAACCTAGATGTCCATCGACAGATGAATGGATAAAGAAGATGCGGTATATATACACAATGGAATACTATGCAGTCATCAAAAGAAACGAAATCTTGCCATTTGCAACAACGTGGATGGAACTAGAGGGTATTATGCTAAGCGAAAGAAGTCAATCAGAGAAAGACAATTATCATATGATCTCTCTGATATGAGGAATTCGAGAGACAGGGCAGGGGGTCGTGGGGGGTAGGGAGGGAAAAAATGAAACAAGATGGGATCGAGAGAGAGACAAACCATAAGAGACTCTTAATCTCATGAAACAAACTGAGGGTTTGCTGGGGGGGATGGGTGGGAGGGTAGGGATAGGGTGGCTGGGTTATGGACGTTGGGGAAGGTATGTGCTATGGTTAGTGTTGTGAAATGTATAAGCCTGATGATTCACAGACCTATACCCCTGGGGCAAATAATACATTATATGTTAATAAAAAAATGCCAAAAAAAAAGATGGAGAGAAGGTTCAGGAGGGTTCACAGCAGGGGTTAGAATAGAGGGCAAGGCAAATGGAGGTTGGGCAGGATAGGAGTTGGTGTAGAGCCAGGGGTCAAGGATAAAGATCAGGAAGTTTCAAAAAAAAAAAAAAATCAGGAAGTTTCAAGCTTTAGAATGGAGATAAAGGACAGTGTCAAGGTGAAGACCCAAGTAGTATAAGGTCAGGAGGGAATCAAGAGGGGTTCCACATACACAGCACATTGAGGCGGTAGAAGGCGCTCATGGTTTCCTGTAGCTCAGGGCTGTGGGCTCGGCAGGTCACTCGGTGGCCGTGGTCTTGGGATGACATTCTCAGAAGAACGCTCCTGGCTGCTGCAGAGCCTTTGAATGGGGCACTACGGGGCGGTGTGGCCACACTTTCCAGCCTGTGGCCCGAGCAGTGGTGGTAGGGTCAGGTCAGGGCTAGCTCAGGGATGGAACCAGAGCCAGAGGAGTACTAGGCACAGGACAGGACACCAGGGTAGGGGTGGGGAGGGCTCACAGGGTGAAGGGGTGTGACCGAAACCAGGGAGAGGAGGGGCCACTGGCACTCTCACCTCTCCCCCTCCTTGTCCCACGATAAGTTGACAGGAGGGTTGCTGCTAACGCTGATGCAAGTCAAGTTTAATGCATCCCCTGGACGCAGAGCCGTGGCGTTGGCCAGAATCGTCACGTTTGTGGGGGGAACTTCAAGAACGGGTCAGAAGAGCGAGGCTCAGAGCCTGCTTCCGCCTTGCCTAGACCCCAGGCTCTGCAGCACGCGTCCTGGCTCTCGGTATCCACTGTCCCCCAGCCTGGCTCTGGCTTAGTTCCCTGCCGCGACCAAGCCCTCCCCCAGGCCCTGGCCGAGCGCGCCCTCACACTGCACCACAAGCTGCGTGGATGCGCTGAGCTGACCCGCCTTGCACGTGAACTTGGCCTGGTTGTCCGATGGACCCGTGATCAGTACAAGCTCTCGGGAGAACGTGCTCCCTGACTTCTCCAGACTTCCCAGCTGCACCCGCCGCGGCTCCTGGGGCGGCCGCGGTTCGGTCACCGTCCGGAAGTCCTGAGGACAAATAACCCTGCCATTCCCCCCAGAAACAGCCCCATTGGGTTGGCTGCTGCCAGGGCAGATAAAGCCTTCGTGTGATGAGGAAAAGGGGCTTCCTTCCCTTGGCACCCAGCTAAGGTGGAGGAATGGGGACTGGAATAGAGCACCTCCCACCCGGGTCCCCAGAGCCCCGAGGTTTTGCGGTAGGAACTGGCCTCCATCCCAAGCCCCACCCCTCCGCCCCGCCTTCTCCGCTCTCTGGAGGCCAGCCATGGTTGGTGCCCCCTGCCGACCCTCCCCTCCACTCCTCAAAATCCATTCCAACTACTCTTAGCAAACACCACACACCAGGAAAGTCCCATGGAATACCCAAGCTTTTCCCAGAGTTTCTTCGTTTTTTCCTATCCTTAGTTCTTTTTCTTAAAATTCCCACTTTCCCCCAAAATTTCCTTTGATCACTCCCTTAGTTCCATAGTCTTTCACAGATTTCTGAATCCTTCCCCAATATTCTCTTATTACACTAGTCTTTTACTAGAATCTTTTATATTGACCAAATTCTTGGCATTTTCCCAGAATTCCATCCAATTAAATTTCACTTTTATAATTCCTAGTCTTTCCTCTGGAATTTTCACTAGCCCCCTAACTTCCCGGGATTTTCTCAGAATGCTGTCAGAATTTCTTTCAATTTTAATGGAATTTCACTTTCTTACCTCCAAATCCCACAAACGCAATTTAATATTAATAGATTTTCAAATGTTCTATGGAATAACTAGTCTCTTCCCCAAATTTCTAGCCTTTGCCCATCATTGTCCTGGGATCTGAAATACTTAGTCTTTCCCTAAAATTCCTGCCATTTCATCTGAATCCCTAAGATTTCACCAGTATTTCCTTTACTTTTGATGAAATTAATTGCCTTTTCTCTAGAATTCCCTATCCGCATCTAGAATTCCTTCTTTTTTTCCTAGAATTCTGTTTTCGCAGAATTCCCAGAATTTTCCTAGGATTCCATTTCATCCTCATGGCATTTGTGTCTTTTCCAATTCCCTACCAAAACTGAAACTCTTCAGTATTTTCCAAGAAATTCACGTTTTTCCAACATTTCCCAAGACTCTGGAGGTGAGAAAGGGCTCCATCTCCCCCCACCCCCACCCCCACTGCCATTTCTGGCCACCTCCATAAGCCCTTGTTTGGCACCAACCTTGAGCCAGGTAAGAGAGGGTTCTGGGTTGCCTCCAATGGCCAAACACACCAGCCTCACTCGAGTCCCAGCCCGGAGGCGTTGTCCCTCTGGGGGCCCCTCTATCCACAACTTCTGGGCAGGATCTGTGAGGAAAGTGGGAAGAGTGGCTTTTCTCTCTGGGTTGGGCCCGAGGGTTGGGGGGAGGGTCTCAAAGGGATGGAGCACCCCCCCGGGCAAGGGTGGAGGCTCACATTTCACATTCAGGATGAGTGACTTCTTGAAGGTCTCCTTGGTGAAGGCCTCACTAAAGGCCTCACACGTGAGAGTCAGACCATTGTCCTCTCGCCGCACCAGGAACGTGAGGTTGGACATGGAGATGTGGCCGCCATGCAGGCCCTGCCAAGGAGCAAGCTTCAGACTTGGCAATGAGAGCACTCCCATCCCCGGTACCCGGGGTCTGGGTTCACCCCTGACCCTAGCAGGGACACGGAAAGCATCGTCACCCCCTCCTCTGTGAGACCCTGGAGGCCAGGACCCAGTCACCCAGGCTGTCAGGCCTGTCCTCTCCCAGACCCAGGAGCTGTGCCCTCGGCTCCCTCCTCCCTCAGACCCAGGAGTCCAGCCACCGCCTCACATCCATGACCATCTCCTCTGTGGGCATCAGCTGCCGCCAGCCCAGCCACCATCGCAACAGGACCCGTGGGCGACTGGACTTGGTGATGCAGGAGAGTGTAACGTTCTTGTTCTCAGACTGGGATGCGGATCCCAAGATGGTAATGGCACTGGGGGGGACTACAGGGACGACGGACAGAGGAGAGACATGAAACTTGGCTGGATGCCTCACAGACCAGCCCCAACAAGGGACTGGGGACAGATGACAAGGTCTTTGGCATCAGACAGGCATGATTTGGGGGCACAAACAGATGGTTCTCTGGGGCATGGACTGACAGATGGGCAGCTGGGATCAGGACTCACAGGTGACCTGCAGCGTGACCCCGCGTTCCTGGATCCCCGTGGATACGCTGTTGTGGGCCTCACAGCTGAGCCTTGCCCCGTGGTCTTCCGGTCGCACAGTCATCACCAGCATGCTCCGGGCCACCGCCTCACCATGCTCCGTGCCCCACGCTGTGGACATGGGCTGGCCGTTCTGGAGAAAGAGACAGAGCTGCGCCTGCTCAGGGCCAGCTCCTCCCCCCGCCCGCCCCCCCCCCCCGCCGCCCCTCCCACTCCCATGCCGGCCTCTGCCCTCACCTTCAGCCACTGCAGTGTGGCTGGCGGATTCCCCCCTCGGGCCACACACAGCAGCTCCAAGCTCTGTCCTGCCCGCACATGCCCCTCGTCCAGGCCTGGCCATTCAATGACAGGGGGTCCTGGGGGGACTGGGAAGCAGCAGTCACTCAGTGGGCCTGGGGAGCCCATCCATTCCTTCCAGGCCCCACAACCTGCCTCTGAACCCCCGTGTTTCTCCTTGAGAACCTGAACCTTCCATAATCCCTGAACTCCCCCAGGAACCCCCAATTCCTTCTTCCCATCCCCCGTGCCCACAGCTGACTCAGTTCCCCACTTACACAGAACATTCATGGTGACTGAGACCCGGATAGGGGTGTCCAATGCTGGGCTGGACCCCTCACAGACCAGTAGCTGCCCATTATCTGAGCTCTGGGGTGTCACCCTGGGGTGAGAAGTTGGGGTTCTGGAGTCAGAGTCATCACCTGAAATTTGGGGACTCAGGGTGAAGAGGTGGGGGTTCCAGGTTCCCCCACCTAGTCTAAGTCTCTGCTGATTTCCTCTAGGGTCTAGGGTTCCATGGAAGAGATCTGAGGGGGTCAGCAGTGAAAATTGGGATCCCAGAGGCCCACACCTGCCCAAATTCCTTGTACTTGATACTCTGGAACTAGTTTTAGAGGATCGTTGTGAAAAATTAGGTCCCAGATGTTCATGCCTGACTCTAGTGTCCAAGCTTGGATTTCTCATGGAGAAATTTGGGGGTCAGGCAGAGGGGAAGGCATCCCAAATTTCATACCTGGCTGTGGCCTCCGTGGTGAAGAGTTTCTCCTGGGACCCCGCGTTCACATTAGCAGAGGTGTCAGAAACTGTTTGTCCACCTTGAGGCAACAAGAGGGCTAAAGGGATCTCAGGTTCCCCCATAGATTCTGGGAGAATGGCCTGGAAATCCTCAGGGTGGACATAGTGCCCCCTCCCTCGTGGTTCCGGGGGAAAAGCTCCAGCTCGGTTCCTCCACACATTCAGGCCTCTCCTGGGCCTCACCCCTGCCCTCACCACCTGGCCGGGTTGTGTCACCCCCCCCCTCCATTACCCAGCTTCTTGCTTCTGCTCCCGCGATGACACCCATATCTCCGTCTGGAGCCTCAGCCTCTTCCCTGAGTCTCAGACCGGCAGTCCTGTGATCACTTTGGTGTCTTTCCCTGGAGGTTCCCTCCCATTCACGGGGTCTCCCACTGGCCTCAACATCTCCCCAAGTCCGTTCCTGCATCCCCATCGCTCAGGAATGCCCTATTTTCCGGGACCTCTAGGAGGACACCCCTCCTCCCTACTCCAGGGGCTCCCGCCAGTTCATCCACACTCACTCTGCAGGAAGGTGATGTCGGGTGCTGGCTTTGCATCCCCAGACATGCAGCTGACCACGTACTGCTGCCCAGCTACCCACGTGACTGTGCTCCCTGCCTCGGGGGTCAGCTGGAGCACCTTGGGGGGCACTGGTGAGAAAAGGTGGGGGGTGAGCTGCCACCACTGAGAAAAAGGTGAGGATTTGGGTTTGGAGTCTCATGGCTCGTCAGATGTGCACCCCGGGTCTGGGACTGGGGGCTTGGAATCCTGGGCCCTGGAGTAGGAGAGGGCTGGAAATCTGGACTCCTGCATCCTGGGGATCTCTCACACGTACCCAGGATGGAGAGGATCACTCTGGGAGACACAAGCTCAGGGCCTGTCTCTGAGCGGCCGACCTGGCACTCATACTCTGCGTCGTCACTCAGGTCGCACGCTTCAATATGCAGGTGGAATTCACCTGCAGGTGAGACCAGGGGTCACAGGTCAGGACCCCAGGCAGCCCCTGCTGGTGGTTCAGGGTCCTAGGCCCTGATCCCTTACCTCTACTAGGGTCCCCTTCCAGGTGGTACCTCGGGAAGCTGGGGATCCTAGGATCCGGGCCCAGGAGTAGCCCATCTTTGGCCCATTGCACCACACTGCCGGGGGCGCTGACCCCACACCGCAGCTCAGCAGCAGCCCCCTCCACCACTGTCAAGTTTTGAGGCAGAGCCCAGAAGCCTCGCGGGGCTGAGGCAGGAAGCGGCAACTGGGCCAGGCCTGGGGACACAGGAGTGTCAGCAGGAGAGGGCAGAGGGTCAGTCTGGAGAACATGAATGGGAAATGAGGGCCACTTGGCGCTGGGTCGCAAGGCCAGGATCCCACTCACCTGTGGTCAGCAGCCCCATGAGGAGCAGGGGAGCCCTGATGGGGGTTCTCAGAGCCATCTTGGGTCCTCTGCCTGTGGCTCTCGGAGGGTCCACTGCCTGCCTCCTCTCTCTGTTTCTGTCTTTCCCTGGGTCCTTCTCCTTACGTCTCTGGCTTTCCTTGTTGTCTCTCTTCGTCCTTTTGTCTCCTTCTCTTTCTCTGTTTTCCTCTCTTCCCACGAGTCAGTCTCTCTTGTCTCTCTCTCTCCTTTCCTCCTCTTCAGTCTCACCCTTCTTCTCTCCTGCCACCTCCACCCCTGCTCTCCTCTCACCACTCACAGCCTCTCAGAGTCCAGCAGGTTCCCGGAGCCCAGGAGAGCGAGGAGGCTGATGTGGTCAGTGACGGAGACCCAGCCCGATGCCGTCCTCACATTGCTGCCTCCCCCGGGTGCCGTCCCGAGTCTCCAGCTCCAGGCCTCTGCCCAGCAGGCTCCTCCCGGCCCAGCTGGGGCATGAAATCCCCTGTCAGCACATGCCAGGAACATTCCACGGTGCCTCCCCAGTCCCCATGACCCCAAAGGACTGGCTTGGGCCAGGGATAAGGGGCAGCCAGTCAGAAGCAGGCAGACAGCTAGACCCAGCATGGGGTTAGGACTCCCCAGCTCTTCCCTCCCCTGGTACATGACCTTGGCAAGTCTCTGCCTTCCCAGAGTAGACATCTCCTTGTTGCCATCAGGGATCTCTGCTGGAGAGTGTGCAAGAGTGTGTTTAAGAGGCTGTGGGAGTGCAGATATCTGTGTGCATATGTGTGTGTGAGTGCAGGAGCATGCGTGTGAGCATGGAAAAGTGAGAGTGAAACATGATCTGTGAAAGTATACGCAAGAGTACGTGTGTGTATGTGTGTGTGTGTGTGTGTGTGTGTGTGAGGAGTGCCTGGGTAGCTCAGTCGTTAAGCATCTGCCTTTAGCTCAGGTCATGATCCCAGAGTCCTGGGATCGAGCCCCGCATCGGGCTCCTTACTCAGCAGGAAGCCTGCTTCTCCCTCTCTCACTCCGCCTGCTTGTGTTCTCTCTCTTGCTGTGTCTCTCTCTGTCAAATAAATAAATAAATAAAATCTTTAATGAAAAAAAAAGAGTACGCGTGTGTGAAAGAGTGTCTAAGGTATATAAGTGTGCAGGGCCATCGGAGTGGGTGGAGGGAAAGGCAGGGGCCAAGACCACTTGCCCTAAGTGGGTATAAGGGAGAGCCCAGCTTCAGAATCCTGTGGCCATCTGACTTCTGGTTCGTGAAGCTTCCCTCTGTCTCTCCCTCTCTCCCCCTCCCTCCCTCCATTAGGTGGTTACATCTCAGGCAACCATTACCTATGTCACTGTCTCTCTTTATGGCTCTACGTGCCTCTGTTTTTCTGTCTTTCTTTGTTCTCATCTCTATCTCCCACTTGCCATGCTCTGTCGCTCTCACACGCCAGACGCTCAATAAATATTCGTTCTTGGTCAACATCTTAGAATTTTATTTGTCTCTCCATCGCTGAGCCCTCCTGGTTGTCACATCTTAGAATTTTATAACCCTACGCTGCTTGGCCTGCCCTACCCACCCCAGAGTGCACACACACATGGGATAAGCTTCTTCTGCCTGCTTATCTCCTGCAGGAATTGGAACTGCTCGTTTCCTCCTCCCACCCCCACCCCTACTCCCTTCTCTGGTCCTCCTCCAGGAACAAGATGAGGCATCTGGCCTGAACCCCCACAGCTCCTTCTTGATGTTCCCTCTAGTCTTTCTTCTTCCCTCCCATTACTGACTCCTCGCCCTCCCCCACATTCCCTCTCCCAACTGCCCCCCACACCTCCTGGGAAATGGACTGGATGCAGAGCGGGCGTTTCTGTCGGTAGGGGCTCTCACCAGATGGTGTCCCTCAGGGCCGGGGTGTAGAGCTGTCAGTTGCTGGGACCTTTAATTAGCACAAACCTTCCACCCTCCACCTTGGCTGTTTTCCTTCTCTGGATGCTCCTGGGACCTCCCACTCTCCATTTTTCCATGTCTGGGGCCCAAGAGAGCCAGGAAGGGGAAGCGATGTCAGGTGTCTGGAAAAACAGCCTTACTAGCTGACTTCCTCTCCAAGACTCAGGAGTCCTGGCTCCAGGCTCATCCTCTGTCCAAATCCAGGCGCTGGATTCCCCAAACAGAAGCCAGCTCAGGCCCCCAGACCTAGAAGTCTGGGTCCTGAGGACCCATCCCTCTCAGACTCAGGAGTCCAGGCCTGCAGCTGCTTCTCCCCAAGGACCCAGGAGTTCAGGCCTCCAGCCCTTCCCCCCACCACACACAGGGCTTAGGGCAGATGTTCACTGTCTGTGATTTTCAAATCCTCCTGGGTCTGTGTGGGGGTGGGAGAGATTGGTGGTTAATCCACTGACTCTAAGACTTAAGACCAGATTTTCTGACCCCCTGTCCTCCTCCTCCAGCTACACCACGCGGCAGGCAGGAGACCTAGTTGAGTCCCCAACTCCCCAGAAACTCGCAGTTCAGGCCATTAGCTTCTCAGTCAACAGAGGTCTGAACGCCCAATTTTAGAATCCTGCAGTCCAAGCCCCTGTCATTTGGAGAAGCAAGAATCTGAGCTCAGAAACAAGAGAACCTGAGTCTGGGCCCCCAGTGCCTGCAGGCTCAGGAATGTCAGACCCCGGGTCCCAGGCCCCCAGGCACCCCTCGGTCCGCTCGGGGTCCCGCCCACCTGCCCCGCCAGCTGCGCAGCGCACCGGCGGGCCTGCAGCGTGGGAACGCCCCAGCTGGGCGGCATGCAGCCGTCAGGACAAGCTGCGCGGTTCCCAGCCTCCCTGCCTGGCCCAGCTCGGGCACCGCCGCCTCCCAGCCGTCGCCCGGCAACCACAGTCGAGTGGGATGAGGGGCTGAGCCTGGACTGCGGGGTCTCGGGAAAGGAGGGGCTGGGGGCCTGGATTCCTGGATCCTCGGACCTGCTATGGTTTGCATTAGTAACAAGGCAGGGGAGGGATATTTTGAGCTGGAGTTTTGAGGCGAAAAGAACTGAACCCCCTCCTCTTCTCAGGAGTCCCAGTTGCCCCCAGGCATCCCGGTGTCCTCTTCCTGACCCGCAGACCCAGGGGAGCCCCGGGCCCCGCCTCCCCAAGGCGCGGAAACTAGCGAAGCCCCAGGGGCCCCCATTTATAGCTCCGTTTCCACTCAGCGAGTTCCCTCCAGGACCTAGGCTGAGCAAGTTTCTTCCACTCTCCCCCGCCATGCCCCCCACAAGCCTGGCAGGGTGCAGGTGTCCAACCCAGCCAGGACGCCCTCCTTCGACCCAGGTGTTCTGGCTCCCAGACCCCAATTTGGATGGGGCCCCCGCCCGCGGGGAGACCCCGCCCTGCGGTGCCCCCATTCATCCACGTCTCGGCCGCGTGAGTTTCTCAATGGGAAGGGGCGGGTCTCCCAGGGGGCGGGGCGAGTGGGATCAGACCCTCCCGGGTCTCAGAGACCAGGGCGCGGAAACCGCCGGTGTTTCAGAGCGTTGGAGCCTTCGGCTGAGCAGACTTGGGAAACTCCATGCCAGAAACGGGGTGGCTCCTAGCCTGGGGAGAAGAGTTGGGCGCGAAAGGAGCTCCGACTAGGGTGGTGAGAGGTGTGCCATTGAGGAAGGAGTTAGCAAGGAAGCCAGTGCAACAGCAAATCTACGGGATCTTGGGGGACACACATTCAGAATGTTGGTCCCCGCCCTCCTCATCCTCCTATTCTGCCTCCGTGGGCAAGCAGGTACCTTGGAGGGGGGTGAATTGGGGGAGGATTGTTTGCCAGCTGCCTCTTTATTGGGACAGATGGAACAGGGTGGGGGTGGGTGTGCTCAGACTCCTAGGTCTGCAGGAGTAGAACTCTGGGAGGCTGGACTCCTGGGTCCTGAATGACGGAGTAGAGCTCATTTTTAAACTCAACCCTGCTCCCCTCCCCCGATCCTCCTAGGTCTATCGCCCCATTTTCTGCAACAACCAGATGACTTGGTGGCACTGCTAGGGGATGAGGCCCGGCTGCCCTGTGCCCTGGGTGAATACTGGGGGCTGGTTCAGTGGACTAAGGATGGGCTGGCTCTAGGGGGTGAAAGAGACCTGCCAGGTGAGTCTGTTCTCTCTACGCAGGAGGGGTTGGCTCCAGGTGGGGGTGCTGGGCTTGGGCTGTATCTGAAGTTTCTACTTTGATGTTTTCAAATCTGGGAAATCGTTGGGCTCAGATGAACATCTGGGAGAACTGAAGTTTTAGCTTCTTCTTTGGGAGAGTAGGGGATTTTTATTTGCATTATAAAATATTACATAAATGCAGAAACGCACATAAAACATAAAGGGAAGATTTGCCAAATAGTTCTAAAGTAGACACTCACATAACTACTACTCACGTCCATTGGCAGCTCCCCAGAAGCCTTTCTTTCTTCTTTCTCCTATCATAGCCCTCTGCTCACCCCAGAGGTAGTATCTAATATGACTTCTATTGGCAATTGTTCTTTTGCTTTTTTCTGATTTTTTCACCCACCCCCAGTTTGCCATGACTCTGGATTGGGAAGGGGTTAGGGTCTCCCTGGCCCAGCACCCACTTTTGGGTATCTTTCGGGTGTGGGATGTCTGGAAAGGGAGGCTGCGGCCAGAAACTCAGAACCGTGGTGTGACTGCCTCTTCCTCAACTGCAGGGTGGTCCCGGTACTGGATTTCAGGGAATGCAGCCAGTGGCCAGCACGATCTTTACATTAGGCCTGTGGAGCTAGAGGATCAAGCTTCATATGAGTGTCAGGCCACACAAGCAGGCCTCCGCTCTCGACCAGCCCAACTGCATGTGCTGGGTGAGGACCCCCCTTACTTGTCCCTGGGAAGCCCAGGGAGACAGCCAGTGCTAGCTGATTACCAGAGTCCAGGGAACCCACAGGGGTGGTCAATTAGAGCCGGGAAGATTGGGGTCTCTGGGCCCAGGATCCAGTTCTGACCCCCAATCCACCCCACAGTCCCCCCAGAAGCCCCCCAGGTGCTGGGCGGCCCCTTTGTGTCTCTGGTGGCTGGGGTTCCTGCGAATCTGACCTGCCGGAGCCGAGGGGATGCCCGCCCCACCCCTGAGCTGCTGTGGTTCCGAGATGGGATCCGGCTGGATGGGACCACCTTCCACCAGGTCAGGTCCAAGTCCCCATGCAGCCCTTGCCCATTCAGGGAAATCTGAGGGCTACTCGGATCACAGTCTTATCCAGAGGAGAGAGGGGCATGGGAGGGAAAAGGTTCAAGTGTTGGGACTCTTGGTATGTGATTAAGGGTAAGAACTCCAGAGCCAGACTACCTAGGTTCAAATCCTGGCTCGGCCACTTGCTCATTGATTGGTCTTGAGTTCAAGTGGCTTAACCTCTCCCTCTCTCAGTTTCCTTACCTGTACAATAGGGACCATTATAGTCACTTCATGGGGTAATTGTGCAGATTAAATAAAACGCTTAGAAGTGACACATAATAAACACCATATAAGGGGTAGATGAAATCATTATTATTATTCATAACCTCCAGACCGTGCTGAAGGAAGGAACCACTGGGTCATTGGAGAGCATCTTATCCTTGACACCTTCCAGCCATGATGATGGAGCCACCTTGGTCTGTCGGGCCCGGAGCCAGGCCCTGCCGTCGGGGAAGGATACAGCTGTCACACTGAGCCTGCAGTGTGAGTGCAATTAGACACTGGCCCTTAAGGAAAAGAGGGGCCTGAGGCTAGACTCCAGAGTATTAGCAAGGAGGAGGTTGTGGACCTGGGGCCGTGGGGGAACTGGGAATTGGAGTCCTGGGCTCCTAGCTCAAAAGGAAGAGGAGACTGGGGACCCAGCCAGTGAGAGGCTGGGCATTGGACCCAGGTGCTCCATGGAGGTGTTTCAGGTCCTTGCCCACCACTGACCATGACCCACCTCCACAGACCCCCCTGTGGTGACTCTGTCTGCAGAACCACAGACTGTGCTGGAGGGAGAGAAGGTCACTTTCCTGTGCCACGCCACAGCCCAACCTCCTGTCACCGGCTATAGGTGAGGACGAAGGTCACCTCTCCTCAGCCCGGAGCACGGGTTTGGGGAGGACTGTGATTGGGACGTGAGTGGGCGTGCCTGGGGAGCAGGGACAACAGGAACAGCCCCACTCCTTCCGCAGGTGGGCAAAGGGAGGCTCCCCGGTGCTCGGGGCCCGCGGGCCAATGTTGGAGGTCGTGGCAGACGCCTCATTCCTGACTGAGCCCGTGTCCTGCGAGGTCAGCAACGCTGTGGGTAGCGCCAACCGCAGCACCGCGCTGGACGTGCAGTGTGAGCCGGGGCGGGGCCCTGGGTGGGGCCAAAGTGGGGCGGACTGTAAAGGGTCAGGGGCTTGAGTGGGGCGTGGCCGCAACCGGCGGCGGGAGGAGGTGCAGCCGGAATGGGATGTAGGCCCGGATTGGCTGTGCTGGATCAGTGCCAGGAGGAGCAGGGGCGGGGCGAGGGCGGGACCGGGGCGTGTGAGCCGGGAGTGTGAGCCGGGTGGCTTTGGATCCGCCGCCTATACTTGGGCCCTTGAGGCTGTCGTTTCTGAGTGGCTGATCCCGAGCAGAAGTTGCATCCCTCCCCGGCCCTGCGACGCCTCCTCTCTCTCCTCCAGTCGGGCCAGTTCTACAGGCAAGGCCAGAGCCCATGTCAGTAGACGTAGGGGAAGACGCTTCCTTCAGCTGCGCGTGGCGCGGGAACCCACTCCCACGGGTAACTTGGACCCGCAGCGGGGACGCGCAGGTGAGACTCGATCTAGGACCTGTGGCAGCGGCTGGCGGTGGACGGGGCTTCCCCTCAAGGTCCTGCCCCTGACGCCGCTACCCTATCCCAGGTGCTGGGCTCCGGGCCCACGCTGCGTCTTCCGTCGGTGGGGCCCGAGGATGCAGGCGACTACGTGTGCAGGGCTGAGCCGGGGCTCTCGGGCCTGGGGGGCGGCGCTGCGGAGGCTAGGCTGACTGTGAACGGTGAGAAAGCGGCGCTTCCTAGAAGACCGGGCAGAGCCCGGGACTGGGAGTGTGCAGAGCGGGCGAGCTCTAAACGGGAGTGGGCGTGGCCTTGAAAAGGCGAGTTTTGTAGACCGCAGTGTCTGGGGGTGGGATCCGGACCTAACTGAGGCTAGCCTCTGAGAGGTTCGGAATTTATTGAGGGGCGTGGCCTTTTTGATCGGCATTAGTGGAGAGGGCCAAGACTTGGCCCCGGCTTAGTGAGAATTGGAGTTTCCGAGGGCCTCTATCTGACTGGTCCACAATCTCCAAACCAGCTCCCCCAATTGTGACCGCCCTGCATTCTGCGCCCGCCTTCTTGAGGGGTCCCGCCCGCCTCCAATGTCTGGTCTTCGCATCCCCAGCCCCAGATGCCGTGGTAAGGAAATGTCCCTGCTGTCATGACCGGCCCAGCCATGATCCCTGACCTCCCAGTCGGACCTCCAAAACAAAGCTATGACCGACACCCTGCCCGCCTTTCCCTCCCCTTCCAATCTCCTTAATGACTTCCCTTTTTTTGTGCCTCCAGGTCTGGTCTTGGGATGAGGGCTTTCTCGAGGCGGGATCACGGGGTCGGTTCCTGGTGGAGACATTCCCAGCCCCAGAAGGCCTCGAGGGACAGAGCCCAGCCCTGATCTCTGTGTTACACATTTCGGGAACCCAGGAATCCGATTTTAGCCGGGGTTTCAACTGCAGTGCCAGGAACCGGTTGGGTGAGAGAGGCACCCAGGTCAGCCTGGGCCGTAGAGGTGAGATCCTGGGCCTTGAAGAGTCCGAACCCCCAAAACGCCACAATCTCTAAGCCAAGGACCTCCAAATGCAGACAGCCTCAAACCTTGAAAGCCTCAAAACTACGAGTCCCTTGAATCCTGAGACCCCCCAAAACAGTAAATTGCCTTAAATGTGGAATTCTAAACTGAGAGACCCCTCACACTTAGGTACCCGAAAGAAGGGAAGCTCCAAATATGGGGAATTGCAAAGTTAAAACACATTCAAACTCTAGGACTCCCTAAAGTAAGGGAGTTTAAACTTGTGGAACCCCAAATCCAAGAGCCCTTAAACCTGGAGGACCCCAAGCTAGGGACTACAAACTTGGGTATCCCCAAACTTGGTGACCTTTTGAACTCAGAGACTCCAACCCGAGCAAGCTCTGAGTCCCTGTTCCCAGTTCCTCCGGGGCCTCACACTTAGCCTTCTCAGAACACTTCTGTCCTCCCCCTTAGACTTGCTGCCCACTGTGCGAATTGTGGCTGGAGTGGCTGCTGCAGCCACGACTCTTCTTATGGTCATCATTGGGGTGACCCTCTGCTGCTGGCGCCATGGCAAGGGTCAGTGACTGAGTCCCACCTCGGTACCTTCCCCCAACCCCGCCCCCCTTCCGCCGACTGACCTGGCCTTGACCTGGCCCCAGTCCCACCTCTCTGGTCTTGGCGCACCTTCAGGCCCTGATTCCTCCCTCAAACCCTATGTCCATCTTCTCAGGGTCCTTACCCTCCAGGTTCTCATTGTTTCCCAGCCTCCTGACCCAACCCAGTCCTCTTTCTTCCTGCTCATTGGTCTCCACAAACCGTGACCCTGCCCCATCCCTTGTCTCTGCTGCCCCACTGTCCCTGGCCTCAGCCTCTTTCTCCAAGCAAAAGAACCTGGTGCGAATCCCAGGGAGCAGTGACGGCTCCAGTTCTCGGAGCCCCGAGGAGGAGGAGACAGGCAGCGGCGAGGACCGGGTAGGATGCCAGGGTCCCCAGACCAACTCTGCCTCTTGAACTATTAGAAAGCCAGTCCCAACTGTTCTCCCAGTCCCAACTGGGCCCCCCAACTCAAAGAGGGTCTGAGTCCCAACAAGTGACCCCAGGCTCAAATGTCCCCCAGGTCCAAATATGCCCCTGACCCAGTGATCCCCTAGACCAAATATGTCCCCAGGGCCCCTTGTCTTGAGTCCAGACCCCAGCTCCAGCTGCTCTTGGTCCCTTCTGCCTGGCCTCCACTGTCCAGATGAGGGTTTTCAGGGTCTGGCACTGGGCCAGGAGGAGGATTCTCTGAGTACCCCCCTCTCACTAAGCACCCTACCCCAGGGACCCATTGTGCACACGGACCACAGTGACCTGGTTCTGGATGAGGAGGGGGCTCTGGAGACCAAGGTGAGTGTTGGGAAGGGAGGGGTTCCCTTCACTGAGTCTCCAGCTCTCTCTCGGCTTTGTCCCCTCCTTTTTCACTCTGTTGCCCCCAGACCTGGGACCAAGCCCCCCTCACCCGTTCCTCCTGCCTCCTGGGCCACTTCACTCACCTCTACAGCCTGTCGGCACACCTGCTGATTATGCCCACAAATCTGTCCAGCCTTGGCCTCCTTCTTGAGCTTTCCCATCACAGTCCCACCTTAGGCCTCCTGGAGGCCTCCTGCCTCTGCCAGACCCCTTCCACCTACCAGGTCCCACACTGGCCTCACGACATCTCCCCAAACCTGCCTCTCCTTTGGGGTCCCCTCTTTTGAGCTCCAGTGACCTCAGCCGCCAATCCAGAGCCCTTCTCTGTCTCCTCTGCACATAGCACATGCCACTCTATTGGCCGGAAACACTACTTTCCTTCCCATTCTACGTCATTCTGTCCTTCATTCCTCTGGTCTCAGCTCTAACATTTCTTGTTCTAGAAAGCCCATGCTTCCCTCCTCACAGCCCTGATCATGCTGTGTTCCACCTGTCACACTGGGACCGCTCCATCCAGGCTTCTTGTCCCAGACCTAAAATCCTGCTTGTGCTTCCCCATTAAGACTTATCACTGTGCCTGTCCTTCCCCCATCACTACTCTGACCCCTCTTGACTCTGGGGATTTGCCATTTCCTCTTTGGCCTGGGATCTCCATGAAGGCAGGGGACCCCAGTCTCTCCCCGTGATAATCACCTCCAGCAACAGCATAAGGCATGACACAGAATCAAAGCCTTGGGCCTGGTGGGCTGATGAATCAATGTCTTGGTCTCAATCTCTCTGTTCCCCCGCTGCATCTCCTTCCACACCACCAAGCCTTAGCAAGCCTATATCCCTCTATTGCTGCCTTTCTCTGCCCATCTTCCTTCTGTCTCTTCGTCTCTCGTCACTGTTTTTCTGTCCCGCTTTGTCTTCCTATCAGTCTATATGTCTATCTCTGTCTCAGAGTCTCAGCTTGCTCCTATTTCTAAGTCTTTTTCTCTCTCTCTAGGTCATGCTTTAAGTGTGTCTCTCCATTAGGGACCCTAACCTTCCCCCTGCCTTATATCCTCATATAACTTTACAAATTCCATTTGTCCCCTCAGGATCCAACCAATGGTTACTACAAGGTCCGAGGAGTCAGTGTGAGCCTGAGCCTTGGTGAAGGCCCTGGAGGAGGCCTCTTCCTGCCACCCCCCTCCCCCCTTGGACACCCAGGGACCCCTACCTTCTATGACTTCAACCCACACCTAGGCATGGTCCCCCCCTGCAGACTGTACAGAGCTCGGGCGGGTTATCTCACCACAACCCACCCTCGAGCTTTTACCAGCTACAGCAAACCTACATCCATTGGACCCCCAGATCTGGCCCCCAGGACTCCACCCTTCCCATATGCTGCTTTCCCCATACCCAGCCACCCACGTCTCCAGACTCATGTATGACACCTCTCCAAAGGAAGAGTCCTGGAATCTTCAACTTGCCATAATGGATTGTCCTGATTTCTGAGGAACCAGAACAAGTTGGTGACCTTTCACCTCCAAAACTGAACACTGATGGGAGAGAAAGATCATTACAATTGTCTGGCTCACTGGTGTATAGTCAGGTCAGCCAAAGGGGTTGCCCCAAGTAGGAGCAAGATGGCCACTTGACCAACTCTTCCCTTATAAAAGAGATTCAAGATGGCAGATGGGCTCTTTGTAGAGGGATGGGGACGGGGGTGATAGGAGTTAGGGGCAGGGATGGAAGTTATTTCCAGACATTGAAAGAGGAGATTTCAAAATGACCACCTATACTGAGAAGACAGGCAACTAGGAAGATCTAGATGGAAGCCAGACCAGGCCCTCTCCTGGTTCTCCCTGAGGGGCACTTTGCTTGGCCATTGGAAGTGCAGCCAAGATCACTCTCTGGGAACCCGAGATGGCCACTCTCTTGATTCCTTCCAACTTCCTTCAAGGCGCTGGAAGAATTGAATCCAAGGAGTAAGGATAGGGTGAGAACTGTCATGAGGAGAGGGAAGTGGGGTGGGGTGTGTGGGGGTGGAATCTGGGGATGAGAATATTTATGTTTAATAAAAAAAAAAAACTTGAGAACTGAATGTGTGTTGGGGATTCTCCTAGCATTATCACCCTCCACAAGGAAAGGTTCCATTAAATCTGCCCTAAGACCCTTCCTCTACCCTAGGCAATGAAGTGGCTGTAGGAACAAAACCATGAGCCAGCTCCCAGCCCTTTGCTACCCATATAGGGCTCCAGATTCTTTTGTTATACATCTACATAAACATACATGCACAGATGCACATACATGACAGGGCTGCTCCAGCTGGCTTGGGGAAGACATAATTCTAGTTATTTGAGGAGACAAAGCAGTGAGCCCTGAAGAGAAGGAGGGGAGGAAGAAACTAGAGATGCCATTGTCCTTAAAGTAAGGATGGGTTGAGTCCTGTGGTGCTGGGCACCTGACTCAGGTCATCTTTAAAGAAAGGGCTTTGGTTTATGAATCCTTAAGCTAGGAATTAAAGGTCCAAACACCTGGGAACCTTGGAAAGCAGAGAAGGCCAAGACCCCTGAGTCTTAGGGAGAAAGGGCAGGGGACGGAGGCTTGATCTCTCCTGAAAATGAAAATGCCTGAAGCCCAGACTCTTGAACCTGAGGGAGAAGGGGACTGGGTCTCAACTGTAGTGTCTTTGATTAGGAACGTTTCGGAGGCCTGTATTCCTGGGACCTCAAGAGAGAAATTTGCTGGGGGGAGAGGTCTCCGATATTGGCATGCCTGGAAGAGAAGGATGATTTGTGAGTGTCTGGGTGTGAGGGAAGAGAAAGAGGGTGAGGGTACTGAGGAAGGGCTCAAAACGGCGGAGCCTATGACCCAGACTCCTGGCTAGGCCCTTGCATGGGGTGGGACTCCCGGAATCTCTAGGAGGCGGGGGCCCGGCGCTGGCTGCCACCCGGGGTTCCCGAGCTGTTCCACTCTGCGCAGAGCTGCCACGCTATTGTCCTGGCTAGGAAGGTGGGGCCGGCGTGGGGCGGGGCTGGCGGCGCCGGCGCAGCCCGGGGGCGGCGGGAGGAGGCGGCGGCGGCTGCGGCGGTGGCGCTGGGAGCTCCTGTCACCGCTGGGGCCGGGCCGGGCCGGGCGGGAGCGCAGGGGACGTGAGGGCGCGAGGGCCGGGACATGGGGCCCATCAGCCCCGCCGCTCGCGGTCTGGGCCGCCGCCGGGGCCCGCCGCCGCTGCCGCTGTTGCTGCCGCTATTGCTACTCCTTCTGCGCGCGCAGCTCGCCGTCGGGAGCCTGGCCGGTGGGAGCCCCGGCGCGGCCGAGGTGAGGCTCGGCCGGGTCCTGGGGGATGGGGGAAGGGGCGGGACCGGGCCTTGGACCCGGACGCGGACACGTCCAGGGCAGAAAGCGCAGTCTTTCCAGCCAAGTGGCCGGCCCCCATACGCCCCTAACGGCACTAGGCATTCATGAACCCAGGAGTTCGTGGTCCCAGCTCCCCCATCTTCTGTCTTCCTAGCCACCTCCCGCCCCTAGCTTAGGAACTGGCTGTTCCAGAGCCCCTGGTCCCCAAAGTCTAGCCTCCTCAGACCCTCTTGACCTAGGCGACTTAGCCCCCACTCCTTCCCACCTGAACATGGGACCCACCAGACAGTAAGACATCTGGATCCAAGAATGTTGGCCCCTTGCATCCTCTGGACCCATTTGAGGGCCCCCGCAGCCTCCCAGAACCCAGGAGTCTAGGTCTTCAGCCACCGGCCCCCGACCCAGGATGTAGCTCTCCAGCCCCCAAAGGATTGGTGTCCAGGCCTGCAGGGCCCTGAAGCCAGGCCTTGTCGTCTTTGCACTGGAGAATGGGACCCTGAGCTAGGGATGGAGGGAGGAGGGGCCAGAACGCCTGGGTTCTGGCCTCCTCCCCCGCGATTCAGTTTTAACCCCTTCGGGCTCCAGTGCGGCTGCGCGGGGGTGGGGGCGGAGCCTGTCTCCGCGGCAACAAGGCCGCGAGACTCCCGGGGGACCCGGGTCGCCATAGCAACAGGAGAGCTGGGCGTCCCCGCCCTGTGGGAGCTGTTTCCCGGGGAACAGTACCTCTTAGGAGGCGGGTGCACGAAGCTTTGTGGAGGGGGCTGGTGTTAGGGGTCTGAACCTCTGGGTCCTAAGGAGCAACGGTCCGGGGGACCCACGTGCCAGCGTCCCGGGGCCCTCGCTGACCCCTCCGATCCGAACCTCAGGCCCCGGGGTCGGCCCAGGTTGCTGGACTATGCGGGCACCTAACCCTTCACCGGGACCTGCGCACCGGCCGCTGGGAACCAGACCCACAGCGCTCGCGACGCTGTCTCCGGGACCCGCAACGCGTGCTGGAATACTGCAGACAGGTGGGCGGGACCTACCGGGAGGGGCGTGGTCAGCGGGAAAGTGGTTCAGAGACCGCGCCGCGTCGCCCAAAAGGAGCTAGTGGTACAAAAGACATGGTCCAGGGAGAATGAGGGATCTAAGAAGGCAGGGGGAGCAAGGGGCCGTGGCCAAGAAAGAGGCGAATTTAGGATAGAGCAGGACCTGTTTTTGAGAAACTAGGTCAGGAAAGGAGAACTGTGCAAAGAGGGCCAGCTAAGAACGGTATCCAGTGAAAAGACGGAGTTTAGCAATCTGTGGTGGGCTCCTTAAAGAGTAGGGTTATCGGTGGGCGTGGCCAAAGGAGAGGCGGGGCTAAGAAAAAAGACCTTGTGGACTGCAAGATAGGAAAAGGGGTGGAGCCCAATGAGAGTAGGAAAGCTAGGAGGCGTGGCTACAAAAAGGCAGTTCTAATACAAAAGGAAGGGATGCTTCCTGAGAAGCCAAACCGAGGAAGAGGTGAGGCTTAAAGGAGGGCCAAACCTATTGGGGGAGGAGACAGAGGTGACCTGAAGAGAGGTGGGTTTATAGGGATTAAGTTTCTGGGTGGTTGGCGGGGCTTCTGAGGGAAAGCTACTTGGGGCTTGGCCAGGGGGCCTGGAGGCTTAGATATCTAAGACCGATTCTACGGAGAAGCAGAGCCTAGGGTGATCATGAGGGTTTTGAAAACTGACGTGGCCAGTGGAGAACCACGGCTGGCAGGGGCGGGGCTGTGAGCTGATCGCCCCTACCCGGTGCCCCCAGATGTACCCGGAGCTGCAGATTGCGCGCGTGGAACAGGCGACACAGGCCATCCCCATGGAGCGCTGGTGCGGGGGTGCCCGGGGTGGCCGCTGTGCCCACCCCCACCACCAGGTTGTGCCTTTCCGCTGCCTGCGTGAGTCACAGGCTGGGGCAGGGGATTAGAAGTGGGGGGTCTCCCAGGGGTGAGATTCCGGGCCCGGGCTCAGGTTCACATTAGGGATCTGGATGTCTGGTGCCAGAGTGGGGTGGAGAAACCGCTGAGGATAAAATGCCGGGATTCTGAGGAGGGTGGAGCTAGTGTTTGTGTGAGGGTCTCACTGTGGTGCCCCCATTCCCCAGCAGGTGAATTTGTGAGCGAGGCCCTGCTGGTGCCTGAAGGCTGCCGGTTTTTGCATCAGGAGCGCATGGACCAGTGCGAGAGTTCAACCCGGAGGCATCAGGAGGCACAGGAGGTCAGGACCCTGGCCCATCCCATCCTCACCCCCCCAGAACCCAGGAGTCCCGTCGCCTAATGCCCAGTCCCCTCCAGAGCCTGAGTCTGGGCCTCAGCCCCCTCTTCCCACTGGGACAGAATCTGGACTCCAGGCTCCAGCCCCATCAGTCCCCAAAACTTAGGCATCCAGGCTCCCCTCTACCCTCTCCTAACCCACAATCCTGGCATCTGGGCCTACTCTTCCCACAGGCCTGCAGTTCCCAGGGCCTCATCTTGCATGGCTCAGGCATGCTTTTGCCCTGTGGCACGGATCGGTTCAGAGGTGTGGAGTATGTGTGCTGCCCCCCTCCGGTGACCCCCGATCCGTCTGGGACAGCAGTTGGGTGAGTGGGAGGGAATCCTCCATGCCCATCCCAAGGCTCCTGAGGCAGGAAACGGAAGTCTGGGGGCACGGGTCAGGTTTTCATTGCCCTGAGTCTTCTGTTCCCTCAGTGACCCCTCCACCCGGTCCTGGCCCCTAGGGGGCAGAGTAGAGGGGGGTGAGGACGAGGAAGAAGAGGAATCCTTCCTACAGCCAGTGGATGATTACTTCGTGGAGCCCCCACGGGCCGAAGAGGAAGAAGAGGAGGAAAGAATTCTACCCTCAAGCTCCCTCAGCCCTGCAGGGGTCAGCAAAGGTGAGACAGGACCCCTAGTTCCCTCTACCCTGGACGGAGGATGATTTGAGGGAGCCTTGATGTAGGGGTATCTTTAGGAGGGACCTGTTGGGGAGACACCCAACTGGGGGGGATGGAAGGGATGGGAGTAACTCTGGATAAAGAGGTGGAAGGGCTGTCCTGTGAAGGATACAAAGGGTGAGGGGGGTTTGGGGGTACCTGGAGGTGGGGGAGTCATCTGGTTGTTCCTAAGGGTTATTTTGGGGAAGCCTGAAGGATGGTATAATGGATTCCTAAGCTTTGCAAGAACTGGCCCAGTTCAGAACTAGATCTCACAGCAGCCGTGGCTATGTGGACACATGGTGGCCTCCAGTGTGCTCTAGGAAATGCAGTTCTCCCGGAAGGGAAGGTGACCTGGAGATGAGCTTCAGGCTGATTCTCTGATTCCTGGCCTTGCAGCGACCACCACCCCAAGGCCCACAGATGGTGTGGATGTGTACTTCGGCATGCCTGGAGAAATCAGCGAGCATGAGGGGTTCCTGCGGGCCAAGATGGACCTGGAGGAACGTAGGATGCGCCAGATTAATGAGGTAATGGTCCTGGGAGCCCCAGGATTTCCCACAACACAGAACTCCCTAAATAAACACAGAATTTCCTCAGGCGCACATTGAGGCCACCTCCAAGGACTCCCCAAGCCCCCATCAACCCCTAGCCCTGAACACCACCTCTAAGATGACCAGGGATCCTTGACCCACCTGGAATGCCACTGAGCTGCCACCAAGATTCTATGGAAACTCCAGAACACTGTGTTCTTCTACTTTGAATTCCTTCCGAGCCTCAGTCTCTCGTGAACCCAAGACCCCGTGGGACCTAAGAGATCTGGAGCCCCCAGAGTCTTGAAGAGGGTTTGGGGGACTCACTGGGTAGAGCAGGGTAGATTCCAGGATCCTGAACCTCCCCTTGACCCCAGGTGATGCGTGAATGGGCCATGGCAGACAACCAGTCCAAGAATCTGCCGAAGGCTGACAGACAGGCCCTGAATGAGGTAGGACACCCTCCAGCGGGTCTAACTCACTCGCTGCCACTACCTGGGACACACCTGGTCGCAGCCTGGTTCAGGCCTGGTCCCGCCTCACTCAGTTCCGCCCCTTCCCAGTTATATTGGTCTCTCCTGGCCCCACCCCTCCATTTGCCCCCACCCCTCCATTTGGCCCCACCCATCTCGGCCTAGTCTGACCTGACGTTTCTCTCCTCCTCAGACTGGCCATGTTTTGCCTCCTCTTGACCTCTTCCTTACCTCTGAGGGCCAGCTCTGTGGTCCTCTCCCCAGCTGAGCTCCTAAAGACGCAGCCAGGGCCTTCTCAGGCCCTGCCCCCTGACTCTGGTCCCACCCCCTAATCTCACTTTTACTCAATCCCTCCTCAGTAGGCCCAGCCTCATGACTCACCGGTCACCTTTAGTCCTGGCCTGGGTTAGCTCCATTCCCTGACTCTTGCTCTGTCCTATTCAGGCACAGACTGTCTCCAGTTGGCCCTGCCCAGGCCTAGAGGCTTCCCTGTCCTATAATACTTGGAAAGTATTTCCCCTGAATGCAAGCCAGCTCAGTTCGTAGATTGTTCCCACCCAGTACAGTTTCCCTCCTCAGATCTGCTCCCAGTTGGCCTGGTCTTGCCTGCGCTCTGCCTGGCCCCGTATCCCCACCCCTTCCAGTCAGTGTCCTGGGATCTAGTCCCACCCTAGGGTTGATTCTACTCATGCCTAGACCCACGGCACCCTCCTCCCCCACGTGGCACTAGAGCCCTGCCTTTCCAGACTGCCTTTGGCCCGGGACTCTCAACCATCTTCCCCTTTCCTGGCCCTGTGCTCACCCCCCTCGCCAGCACTTCCAGTCCATTCTGCAGACCCTGGAGGAGCAGGTGTCTGGGGAGCGACAGCGCCTGGTGGAAACCCACGCCACCCGAGTCATCGCCCTTATCAACGACCAGCGCCGGGCTGCCTTGGAAGGTTTCCTGGCGGCGCTGCAGGGAGATCCGCCTCAGGTGTGGGAGCCGTGGGGGTGGAGGGCAGAGGGTGAAAAGGTCTGGGGCAGGCCCCAGCAGCCTTCCTCCCTTCCGCAGGCGGAGCGCGTCCTGCTGGCGCTGCGGCGTTACCTGCGGGCCGAGCAGAAGGAACAAAGGCACACGCTGCGGCACTACCAGCACGTGGCTGCCGTGGACCCTGAGAAGGCCCAGCAGATGCGCTTCCAGGTGCTCAGATCCTTCCAGCTCCCAAATACCCCGTTCTCCCTCCAGCCCCATCCCTCAGACGCTCTTTCTGTCCCTTGGACCCCCTTCTTATCCCGGCAACCCCCCACCCCCGTGCCTTGGGACCCTTTCCAGCCCCTTGGATCCCTACTCCTCTGACTCTGGAACGCTGCCCTCACCCCCACCCCACCCCACCCCTATGCCTTTGCCCCCCTTCTTGTCTCTTGGATTCCTACTTCCTTTCCCAGAATCCCCCTCCTGGCCTTGCCTGTTCCTGCCCTTCCGCTCTCCTTTCTCCCTCACCCCCTTTGTTTTCCCTGTAGCCCTTGTTCTGTGTCCTCAGATCCCAATTCCTATTTCTTGGATGTTCTCTTCCTGTCCCTGACTACTCCATTCTATGCTTTTGAACTCCAAGTCTTGCCTTTGAGCCACATCATTTCCATAGGACCCCCCTGATCCCACTTCATTCTCTGTAAGCCCTGAAACCTCGCTTCCTATTCCTCAGAACCTACTTTCTGCTCCTCCTCCTCACTCCTGTCCCCTTCCCGTCTTCTATGCCATATTCCTTGTATCCTGTACTTACATTGTCTCTTGTGCACTTTTCCTAGTGACTACTCCTTTCCCTTCTGCCTTACTTCCTTCTCCAAGCCCCTCACTTCCTGTCTGCAGTACATCTTTTCCTTTTCTTTTTATTCTGCTTCTCCTCCTCCAGTTTTCTTCCTCCTGTGGCCCGATTCCTGGCCTTTGGACCCTATTTTCTGTCTGTCGTATATGCTACTTTTCCTTGGACCCTGTGGACCTTCCTTTTGCACCCTGCCTCAGTTTCCCCATCTGCCCCCACAGGTGCAGACCCACCTTCAAGTCATTGAAGAAAGGATGAATCAGAGCCTGGGGCTGCTTGACCAGAATCCCCACCTGGCTCAGGAGCTGCGGCCCCAGATCCGTGAGTGCCTGTGACCCCCAGTTTCCATTCCAGGGCTTCTTAAGTCAGGGGCCCACCTTCTGTTGATTAAAGCAAGTGACAAACCCAGTCCAGATTCAAAGGAAGGGCCCCCCATGAGAGAACAAACACCAGGAAGTGTGACCTACCGCAGCCCCCGGATCTGTTGTGGCTTCCTACTGGATATCCCACACCTAACCCTGCTCTTTAAAGAAACCGTTCTCTTGAAACTTCAACCTCCATTCTCCCTGCCAGGGGTGTCTCCATCTAGCTCCCTACTTTCCCAGGTCATACTTGGGCTACGCCCAATCACTCTACTGTTAGGGTGTCGTTTATTGCCCCCGTTTTGTTTTGAAGCATCCCTATGCTCACGATATCAACCCCCTTTCTGCATGTTCCCCTCAGAGGAGCTCCTCCACGCTGAGCACTTGGGTCCCAATGAACTGCAAGCCCCCGCCCCAGTGGGCAGCAGTGAGGACAAGGGTGGGCTGCAGCCTCTGGATTCCAAGGATGGTGAGTTAACCCAAATGTAAATAACCCCAGACTTTGGCGGACAGGCACCCGACCTCCATGCTAATCCCCTAAAGTCTGGGGGTGTCTTAGCCAACACAGTGAGTGGGAGAGGATAGGAACAGATGTCTAAGGTTGTGGAGACCTCTGTAGGATCCTTGATCCTCCCGCCTTGGCCCCCGGGAGGGTGCGTCTCCACCCTTTGCTCGATGATGCCCTCCTTTCTGTCTTGCCTCCTCTGGCTGCCTGCAGACACGCCTGTGGCCCTTCCGAAAGGTGAGTATCTCCCAGAATAGACCCCAGTCACCAAATCCTGCTAGTCCCTGAGCCCAGAATGGGAAAGGATCCACCCTGTGGGAACTCCAGACCTGCTGGGGTAGAGTCCGGTGCCCTTCTGACCGTCTCCTCAGACAGGGTTAGCACCATTCTCGACTCTCAGGAATAAGATAGGACTTGGGGGTTAGGGTCCACAGAACAAGATGCTGCATCCTCTGGGAAAGAGAAGATGTCCCCCCTGGAGCAGTATGAGCGAAAGGTAAGTCAGACCGGAGGGAGCCTGCGGATCGATGGGAGAAGGGTCCTAGGCTCCAGGGTCTGAAGGAGGAGGGTGTTAGGGGTTTGGATTCCTTGGCCTGAGGGAAGAAGGGATTGAGGACATGGATTTTGGGGTCCCAGGGAAGAAGAAGGCTGGGGGATGCCCTGTTGGGGCCCAGGGGAGGAGGAGGCCGGGGCCCAGACTCCTGAGTCGCTGACACCTCCTGCTTCCCCAGGTGAATGTGTCTGTTCCAAGGGGTTTTCCTTTCCACTCATCGGAGATTCAGAGAGATGAGCTGGTAAGAGGAGGACTATTCTGGGGACTTAGGGGGAGAGGTCAGAAGTCAGTTGCTAGGCTGTGACTCCCAAAGCCACACAGGGCCTTGGTGAGCCTCAGAGATGGCCCCTGCCCCATGTCCTCTCCACGCAGGCACCAGCAGGGACAGGGGTGTCCCGAGAGGCCGTGTCCGGTCTTTTGATCATGGGAGCAGGTGGGGGCTCCCTGATCGTCCTCTCCCTGCTGCTCTTGCGCAAGAAGAAGCCCTATGGGGCTATCAGCCATGGAGTGGTAGAGGTGAGAGACGCAAAGACATGGGATGGGGGGGAATTCCAGGCCCTGGACGCAGAGGAACTGGGAGATCTGCGGTCAGGTCCCTATGCCCCTCTGTTCCTCCCGGCCCGACCGCAGGTGGACCCCATGCTGACCCTGGAGGAGCAGCAGCTGCGGGAACTGCAGCGTCATGGCTACGAGAACCCCACCTACCGCTTCCTGGAGGAACGACCCTGAACCAGCCCCCTTCACCCCCTTTGGCTGAGCCCAGACCTTCCCTCTTTCCGGAGCCCCAGAACCCCAACTCCTAGCCTTAGGGGGGTTCTCAAAAATGTTCATTTTACACTCTTTGTGAGGGGGCTGGAAATTCTTATTTCCCCTTTCCAATTCCAAATTCCATTCCCAAGAAATCCCCAGGTATTCCCAGCTGCCTCCCTGCTTGGGATTCCCTCACCTTAATTTATTTTGTAAGTTAATTTATTGTTCCTTAAGGTGACCACCAGCTTGGTCCCAGGGTCTGTTGTTCCCTAGAATTCACCCTCCCATGTGCTCTCCACTAACAACCCAATAAAATCCTTTTCCCCACCGTGCCGTCCTGCGTCTCTGTGGGGGAATCAGTGTGTAATCATAGCTCCGGACGGTGGTGTGGATCCCTGCCCAGGCCTCCTTCACTTCTTCAAACAGTGTGAAGGATCTAAAGATCTGGGATCCAAAAATCGGGGCGGAGCTTGTAAGAGGGCCAGGATTGGCGTGCAGGGGGCGGGGCCCAGACTGGACAGGCTCCCCCTGCCCACTCAGGAGCTTTCCGTGTTGCTGAACGGTTTGTTACTTCGGGACCTCTATTTGCTGAATCCCAGGATAGACTCCGAGGAAGCTGTGTTCTGGCAGTTTCTCCTGCCTTCTGTTCACCCTCACACTCAATCACACCCAGCATCCACCCTCAACCTGCGATCCCAAGGAGGGACAGAATCTTGAACCCCTCTATGGATTCACAAGTTTTCATCCCTTCTTTGGGAGGCAACAGGAATCCCCCTGATGCATGGAAATTCCAGTTATGTGTCCCAGAGAGGGGAATGTGATATCTGCAAATGCCTATTGAAATGTAAACCCTCATGCACCCCAACTTGTGGCATTGGGGTAAACCATCTGCATATGCTTTTCCCTGCCCCAAGAGGGTTGTTATGGAAGTTAAAAGGGTTAATATTCATGGAGATGTTAGAACTGTGCTTGCTACTTCACAAGTATTTGTTAAATAAATTTTAAAACAGTATGGCAGCAGGGGCACCTGGGTGGCTCAATTGGTTAAGCTTCTGCCTTTAGGGGTGCCTGGGTGGCTGGGTCGATTGGGTGTCTGCCTTTGGCTCGGGTTGTGATTCTGGGGTCCTGGGATGGAGCCCCACATCAGGCTCCCTGC
This sequence comes from Potos flavus, assembly GCA_028534135.1. Lineage (NCBI taxonomy): Eukaryota > Metazoa > Chordata > Mammalia > Carnivora > Procyonidae > Potos > Potos flavus. Next base: position 37,433,015 of record CM052888.1, read on the forward strand.
TCAGCGAGGAGCCTGCTTCTCCTCAGCGGGAGCCTGCTTCTCCCTCTCCCTCTGCCCCTTCTCCCTCTGTTCATGCTCTCTCTCTCTCAAATAAATAAAATCTTAAAAAAATAAATGGAACTTAAAAAAAATAAAATGCTGTTAAAAAAAAAAAAAAGGTTCTGCCTTCAGCTCTGGTCATAATCCCAGGGTCCTGGGATCTAGCCCTGCATTGGGCTCCCTGCTCAGTGGAGAAGTCTGCCTCTCCCTCTCCATCTGCCTCTCTCCCCTGCTCATGCTCTCTCTCTCTCTCTTTCAAATAAATAAATAAAATATTTAAAAAAAATAAAACAGTATGGCAGCAAATACTCGTAAGGCACTCACCCTATGCCAGGCACTGCTCCCAGAGCTTTTTACATACATTGACACGACCATTACTTCTATCCCATGAAGGAGGTACTGTTACTACTCCCATTTATAGGTTAAGAAATGGAGATAAGAAGTTACATCACATGCCCATGGTCACCATCTAGGAAGGGTCAGAGCTAGAAATTCAACCCTGGGCAACCTGGCTCCAGCAACCATATTCTTAGTCATTTTGCTAACCTGTCGTCTAGTGATTCGAGGCTGTCCCACATGCTGTTCAGGGTGTGCACTGCAAAATTCCAAGTGATACCATTCACTTTCTACACACTGTAGATTTGCATTTTTACAACTTTCCAGCAGGTGGCAGTAATATGTCATGCTCTAATGTCAGCTTAGCATACAATTTTCTGACAGATGGCCTATGGAGGAAGCATCTAGGATTAGATTTCCTCCCAAAGAGCCTATGAGCTCAAAGTGTCTCATCATAATATATACATGTAAATACAAGTCACGTATATTAAATATAGACATAGTAGACATCGAGAGGAAGATGCTATGTGATGCAAGTTGGATAAAATGCCACAGCTTCATTGGAGAACCCAGTTTCCAACATCATTCTGATACTGGTTGTACCTTTAGCTGTACTGTACCTAGAAGAAATCTATGACTAGCACCACAGAGAGGGGGAAAATGCTGCCTTTGTGTTTTCACAGTCAAGGGTGATCAACAGGCTAACAATGAAAAAGGAGCTCCAGGCAGGTGGGACAGGAAGTGAAAGGCCATTTTGCTCAGTATGCTCAGCGTGTGATTCCTTAATAATGTTTACATATTAATGGTGATACTTAGGGTAATTAATTTAAAAAGACTTATTGTTGGAATTCCAGCAGGGGATTGCTATTGTTCATTTGATGTTCTTGTGCCATTAAGCTGCCCTTCTTTTCCCACTGAAAACAATTTGTTAATTTTTCTCTTAATAATAGTTTCTTAGAGACATTTTATCATTGTCATTTTTAATATGTGTGTGCATGTGTTTGTCGATACGTGTTGGGATATACATCTTATATGTCAGTAGACTCTAAGATGCCATCAGTGATAAGAAATATCCTTATGGGGGCGCCTGGGTGGCTCAGTCCTTTGAGCAACCAACTCTTGGTTTCGGCTGAGGACGCGATCACGAGTCCTGGGATCAAGCCCCACATTGGGCTCCGCACTCAGCATGGAGTCTGCTCGTCCCTCTCCTACCCCCTCTGTCCCACCCCCCACTCACATACACTCTCTCTAAAGGTAGATCGATAGACAGATAAAATACCTTTATGGAAAGGAAGAAATACAGAAATTAAACTATGCCATCCAATGACTGTAAGATGAATTTCAGTTAAGTTCTTAGAATCTATGGAATAACATTCTTAGGAATTCTTCACGGGTCAGCTGGCACAATGAGCACACGCAGAAGAGCAGTGCATGCCGGTACAGGGCTGCTGATGTGGAAGACTAACAAAGATGGCTCCTGAAACTCCGCCTCCCAATATTCAAGCCCTGGTGTAGTGCTCCCTCCCCGGATTCTGGGCTTGACCATGTGAATGACTTTGATCAATGTGATGTCAACAAGTGTGAGGCAAGCAAGGATGCGTTCTCTTAGAACACTTCCTCTTGGAACCACCCACCTTCCTGGAGAGACCACGTGGAGAAAGAGATGCTTGGCCCACTCCCCCGTGGTCCCAGCTAAGCTGTCAGACATGTGAGCGAAGCTGTCCAGCCCAGTCAGGCCCCTAGCTGACTGCAGCCGCAGGAGTGACCAAAGCGGGACTGTTCAGCTGAGCCCAGCCCGGACCGTAGGATCATGAGCAAATAGTGACGTTTGTTTCAAGTCTTAACTTTGGGATGGAGACATGGGCACATGCCCCCAAGTGGGCTTGGTTTGTTGTCTTTGAGAGGCTCTGAGCAGTGGGGGGCTAGGATGGGTCAGAGGGCTTTCAGTGGGGCTCTTTTGGTGATAAGAGTGGGATGAAGTCCAGAGCAGACGCTGTGGGGCAGTGATGAGTGGGGGCATTGCAGAGGTCTTCTGTCTTAGTCTGGGTCTCTCCAGAAGCAGGATTTGAGGACAATGTATCGGTAGGAGAGGTGGGAAAGAACACAGAAAAGGGAAAGCAGTCAGCAAAGGATAGGTCATCAAGCCAGAACCACTGTGGGGAACTGGAGCTTAATTCTGCTGGGGAATTCTGAGAGCCTGTGTAGACCCCACACTTCCACGTTATCGTCACAGAGAGGTGAGGGACCTGGAGTCCTTCTACATCATCTCCTTTCAGTCTCTGGTTTGAGGGCCGTTAGACGGGAAGGGGCATCAACTCGTTGGCGCCTAAGGCTACCTGGTTCATACCCAGGGTAGAGCAGACAGCAGTGGTCTCACGACGCCCGCAGGCAGTCAGACCACCACGTACTGACGGGGCGAAGGGGACAGGGTGCGGACTTGGCACCCACAGTCCGCTATATACCCCACCCCACACAGCCAACCAAACATGCCTCCTCAGCCGAGCACCACGGCCACTCCCCTGCACCAATGCCCCCAGAGATTAAGACAATGACAGTGCGGTCCAAACTGAGTTTAATAAGGCGTTTCAGATAGAGGAGGGATTCACTGGAAATGCGGAGATCTGAGACAGGGGCCCAGTGGAGTTCTGAATTAGAAAGCATAGGACCTACGGGACTCCAATGTAGGAAGAGTCCTTCCTGTGTCTCAGAGGTAAGGACCTGAATGGTGTGGGTCCCAGGGAGGTTTGAGGAGTCATCTGGGGAGCTCTACCCGATGACAATGGGAGCTATTCTGGGGGTACCGCAAGTACTGTGTAGGGAAATCACATCTGGGGTTCTAGGTCAGTTGAACTGGACTTGAGTCGGGGAGGGGGTCCCAGAAGATCCCAAAGGAGGAAGAGTTAGGGGTCTAGGGTGTTTCACAGAAACAATCAAGGGGCCTCGATTTCACAGAAATCATCAAGAGGGCTCCTTGTGGGTGGGGAAGGGGTATTATACCACCCCAAATATTGGGGATCGTTTACCCCTCCAGCAGCCATTTTGGGGTTTTAATGTAAGACCCCGATGGCAGGACATTCCACATACATTATCATGGATTTGCAACATTAGCATACGCTGGCTGTCCCACAGGACGGTGGGGACTGGAAAATCAGTCCAGGTTCTGGGTTTGAGTCCTAAGAGGACAGGCCTGGGGGTGCCACACGGCTCCTCTTCAACAGCTGCCGGAGCTGCGGACAAGACAGGGGAGAAGTCAGGGAGGCTGGAAAGAGAGGTCAGGGCCACAGACCTCTGAAGTCCTGAATGGGTAGGGTCAGCGGTTCACCCCAGAGTCCGCTCTGCAGTGAGGGTGGGCTCAGCACTCACCCCCTCGGGGCCCGGCCCAGGCCGCAGCAGGTGGACAGGCTGCTCGTTTTCCAGGTTTCGCAGCGTTGGATCCGCCCCAGCTGCCAGCAGGCGCCGCACGATGGCCTCCTGGGGTGGCCCAGGGGGCAGGGCAGCCGCCATGTGGAGGGCTGTGTTCCCATGGGCCTGGGGACAGTGAGGGGAGGGCTGACAAGGATGCAGACTCAGCTGGCCTGGGCCCTCCACAGTACACTCCAGAGTCCCACACTCCTGCCTTTCCAGCCACATCCCACGGGTCCCTACTCACATCCCGGAATCCCCTCCACAGTCACATTCCACACACCCCTCGGTCTATGTCCCATACATTCCCGCAATCTACAGCCATCCACATTCTATCCAGTCCCCACCTGGGTTCCCTACATTGTCCCTGCTACAGCCACAGCCCACAGGCCTCCCCACAGCCCCCCGCCCTTCTCCGTCACATCTCACACAATCGCCTGTTCCAACCTAGGCCCCCACCTTCATGTTGACAAAGGCCCGCAAGTCTCCCCGTGGCAGCTCAAGCAGCAGCTGAACCAGGGTAGGATTGGCGGCCTGCACGGCCAGATGCAGAACGGTCTTATTGCTCTTGATCTCCTGTAGAGAAAGGAACGGCGGAGATCAGGCCAGTCCTCACACCCGCGGAGCCCAAGAGCCTTTAGACACCTTGTCTTTCCTTTGCAAGCACCCAAGGGTGCCTTACACAGTTATCTATGTTGTGCACTATACAAGAGTATCACCTTTAAGGGGGTGCCATTCGCGTCATACGCATCACAGAAACTATGTTTCTTTTGACAGTTTTCAAGCCCAAGTGTCTTTGAGAAGAAGGCTCTTATCTAATCCTCCAAAGGAGCTCTGGGCTAGCAGCTGCCCTGGCCAGCCCACATTCCATTAGGCATGATAAAATGTACGCACATCCCACGGACTGTACTTTATCTATAAGGATGTGACTTGAGCAGCATTAATCAGGGGACTCACTAAACCCATACATACTTTCATATTGAATTGTTCTCTTCATATTTTGGAGCAAATAAAGACATTTCCCACAATGAGACCTTTCTATGTGCCCTCATTAAAAATATGATGTGTTTCGGAGCGCCTGGGTGGCTCAGTGGGTTAAAGCCTCTGCCTTCGGCTCAGGTCATGATCTCAGGGTCCTGGGATCGAGCCCCACATCGGGCTCTCTGCTCAGCGGGAAGCCTGCTTCCCCCTCTCTCTCTGCCTGCCTCTCTGCCTACTTGTGATCTCTTTCTGTCAAATAAATAAATAAAAAAAATCTTTGAGAAAAAAAAAATATGATGTGTTTCTACAAGGCAAAACAACCTAGCTGGCTCACCAAATAAATAATGAAGAGGAAACAAGGAGATGGGAGGGGGAAAGCTCTAAATTAAGAACGACTTTAAAAGTCTTACAATGGCAATATGTGGGCTTTATTTGGGTCTGAGTTTTTTTAATGAAAAAATAATGTATCTCACTTTAGAGTCAACCAGAAATTTGAACACAGCCAGGATACTTGATATCATGAGATTAATTTTTTCTGAAATGATGGTATTGAGGTTAAAAGAGTTCACTTTAAAGACACAAATTTTCGTGAATAAAAAGACATGCTTGGGTTTGCTTTTAAAATACTACACGGAAGGGCACCTGGGTGGCTCAGTTGGTTAAGCGACTACCTTCGGCTCAGGTCATAATCCCAGAGTCCCGGGATCGAGTCCCGCATCGGGCTCCCAGCTCCACGGGGAGTCTGCTTCTCCCTCTGACCTTCTCCCCTCTCATGCTCTCTCTCCCTCTCTCTCTCAAATAAACAAATAAAAAATCTTTTTTTAAAAAAATGAAAAATGTATAAAAAAATACTACAGGGAAGTAGAGGAATGGATGGGGCAGGACTGGGTACAAGTTGCCGATCACTGACATTGGGGACAGGGAGATCGCTATACTATTTTCTGTATTTTATCTGTGTTCAAAATTTTTTTATTTTTATAAAGATTTTATTTATTTATTAGAGAGAGAGAGAGCCTGTGTTCTCAGGCATGAGGCTACCTGATTCTAATCCCCTCTCTGACTCTTAGAAGCTGTAAGATTTTTGACTCCTATGCCTCTGTTTCTTTATTAGTAAAGCAGGAAAAGTAGTAAGAGTGCACATGTCAAAGGGGGTTGGTGAGGATTCGATTAGCTAATCCATGACACTCGATGCTTGATGAATAGTAAGTGCTTGATAAATATAAGCTAAGATCAGTGATCTTATTCTCTGGGGCCCAAGAAAATGAAGCCGTGTGCTCAAATTCACATGGCTGGAAAGAGACAAAGTCAGTGTTTGTCTGAAGGGCCCGGACGTCCAGGGGTCCCATCCCACACACCCTTCTAGGGGCCGGCCGCCTACTGCCCAGCTTACCTGGCTGGTGTGATCAGCACCCATGTGCAGCAGCATCTGGACACAAGCCAGCCTGTCTCGGGCCTGGGTGCTCAGCACCCGGGAACATAGGTCAGGTGGATGCATAGCCACGTTGAGGGCCAGGATGGCTGTGTGGAGAGGGGTGAGGCCTGCAGGAGAGAGGCGGTGAGGGCTCTGCATCCGGGGCGCCCACCCCACCCAGCCCCACCTGCCACACCCACTCTGCCCACCACCCAGCTTACCCTCGAAGTCTCTGGCTTCTAGGTCAACCTGAACCCCTGAGTTAATCACAGCCTGGGGAGGAGAAGGCACAGTGCTGGATTCGAGTCTCCCCGGGCCTCCTAGCCCTGGAAGCCAGGATGTGAGCAGCCAGTCCATCCCATTCTCCCCACCAGCCCGCGGGCCATACCGAGAGGACTCCCGGGAGCCCATAGGTAGCGGCCACATGCAAGACAGAACGTCCCTGATGATCAGTGGCATTGGGCTCTGCTCCGAGGTTCAGCAGGTCCTCCACAATCAGGGGCTGGTTGGCGGCGGCAGCCACCAGGAGAGGGGTCTGCAGAAGATAAGAAGGTCGGTCTGGACCCTGGTCTCCTCCCCTCTGAAAAACCAACAATCCAGGCCCCCAGACCTTCAAATCCAGGAGTCCGGGCCCCTGGCCCTCACCTTGCCCTTATGCTCACGAATGTCCAGATGTCTATACACTTGGAGCATCTCAGCCGCGGCATACGCTGCCCAGCGCAGCCCCCGAGCCGCAAACAGGTGCAGGAGCCTGAGGACAGACGGGGGACAAGCAGTGAGCACAGCACCCCAGCTAAGCCAGGAACAGGCAGACCGCAATCCCCATACTCACGTGTCTCCCTCCTCGTCCTGGGCCAGCAGCTGCTGTGGCCCCAGAGCCAGCATGTGAGCACGGGCCGTGTCCAGGGATGGTCCGGTGGCCACAGGGGGCAACTGTGGGGATCCTAAGGGGAGTCCAGAGCCTCTCCAGGATCCTGCCTGTGGCACGGAAGGTTCTCCATACAGCCAGGTATCCAGAGGGTCCTGAAGGATACACGTGTTGGGCAGAGCCAGTCAGCTGAGAAGTCCCTCTTCCTGATATATATACGTACGTACACACACACATACACACACACACACGCACGCACACAGAGCCAGGTAGGGTGGCTGGGTGCCCCATCTGTACCAAGTGACCTTGGACCTCGGGGCCTCAGTTTTGCCCATCTGAAGAATGGGATCTTAATCTAGCACAGGGGCAACTGGGAATTTTAGGGGCCCTTCAGCATCCTGTTCCCACTCTGTATCTCACCTCCATCCCCACAGAAAATGGACACTGCCGCCCTGGGTCGGAGGGTGGGTAGAAGTCAGGAGTCGGGAAGCCTTCAGCAGCAGAAGCAGGGTAAGAGTAGGGGCTGTCTGTGTAGGCAGCATGCGTGTTGGGGTCCCAGTCTGGAAAGCCCGTGGTGGGAGCCAGGCTGCCAAGTCCAGAACCCACAGTCTCCTGGTGTACTGGGAAGCGAGAATGGCCTGCGTGCGAGAGGAGGAGCAGGGGCAGGCCTGGTTATCAGCGTTGGGGAAGTCACGACCAAGGCTGGAGAACGGGGGTGAGGGCCTGGAATCTCCCAAGGTCCCGAGAGCTAGTACTTGCGGGACACCAAAGGGCTGGGACTCAGAAGCGGGGACACCAAGGGGTTGAAAGCTTGGACTTCTGGGACCTGGACTCCAAGGACACTGAGGGTTGAGGGCTTAGACTCCGGGAGCAGCAAAAGGCTGGGAGCCTGGCCCCTCCAGCACTGAAGGACTGTGTACATAGACCCGTGGGCTCCAGAGAATCTGGGCAATCAAACTGCTGCTGGGTCCCAGCAAGAAAGAGGGTCTGACTCTCAAGTTCCCCAAGGTTCTAAGATTTGGAATGTTTGAGTCCCTGAAGAAAGCTGGGGGAGGTGAGCTGAGGGAACCAGATGAGTTTTCAGACTTACCAGCCTCACTCTCATTCACAGATGGGGTCAGGGACTGGGCCAGGGGAGATGGAAACTGTCCCTGTAGAGGGATAAACAAAAAAAGGAACAAGGGGGAATTTATCGGACAGATCCCTCAGCAACCATTCCCTGCCCACGGAGCATCTAAGTCGGAACTACACCTCTCATCTGCTCCGAGGGCCAAGGGCTCATAAGCCATCAAGTGTCTGCCCAACAGGACATGGCCTCAAGAGATAGAGTTTCGAGGGCTTCGTGGGCCTTACCGGTGCCCCACCAGCGTCAGGTTGCTGCTGACGGCGCCTCTGTTCTTCCAGGAGCTTCTTCACGGTCTGTGATGGGCAGTGGCTGCGTTCACTCCGGCTCACTGGGCGGGGAGGGGGAGGCGGGAGCGGAAGGGGAGGGGAAGGAAGCAATCAGAGGTCCTGAATTCACCCAACTACGCGGGGGAGTGGATTCGGGCACCCTCCCTCGCCCTCCTGCGCGGAAAAACTGGCACACTGACGCCGCCTGAGAACTCCAAAGCCAATCTTAGCTTTCAGGTGCAGCTTCCGCCTCCGCCGTTTCCTTCCCTTTGCTCCGCACTTTCCCCTCTGACCCAACTTTCCACCAGCGTCGTGGAAACTGAGGAAGGGGGAGGAGGGCGCTCCTCTGCAGCACCTCCCCCTAACTTCCGTGAAAAATCCCAGCCCCGAGATCTCCCAGTCCCAAGGCCTCGGGAGTCGCTGGGAATCACTCCCTGGAGACTTGCACATCCAGGTTCCCAACACCTCTCTGCCCTAGACACACTTCCCTCGGGGAACCAGGCGTCCGAGTCCCCAGCCACTCTCCCCAAGGAACCACGAATCAATAGCCCCCTAGCTCGTCGGGGCTCCAGAAGTCCAGACCCCATCCCCTCTTCAGACCTAAGAGTCCAGGCCCCATTCTGCGGGACTCCGAGAGCCTAGCGCCCCTTTCCCCAGGACCCAGGAGTCCAGGCCCTCAGCCTCGCCCTCCCTTGCACCTGGGAGTCCCAGTTTCCAGAAGCCTGGTCCGCACCACCCCGGAAGTCCTGACCCTCAACCCTCACCCTTCCGAACCCGGTTTCTAGCAGAGGAAGGGTTAAGCGGGGGAGGGCGGACTCGGAAAGAGCCAAGACACGACGTGCTGACGTCACGGCGCTCACGCAAGGGAATCTTCCATCCACCCCTTCCTCTCCCGGCGGCGCGCCGCAGGTGTCCCGCTCAGAAGCGGGGCGCGCGGCCAGGCGTGGAGCGCTCGGAATCCCCGCACGTGGGGAATTCCTGCTCAGCCCGGGGACCCGGGGTGGGTGGAGACTCGGGAATTCCCGGGGCCCGGGCAGGGTCAAGGCCAGCGTGGACCCCTGCGCCCGCCGCCGGACTTAACCCACACCGACTCGTGGCTGATTTTTAAACAACCACGCCCCCAGGACTCCATCTAGCCCCTTTCTAGACCAAGGAGCCCGGGCCGCCAGCCCCCTCCTCCCACAGGACCCAGGGGTCGGGGCTCCCAGACCTTTCACACTCCCGGACCCAGGATTCCGAATCTCCGGTTCCTTATCCCCCAGAACCCAGGAGCCCAGAATCCCAGCCGCTCCTCCATCAACACCCAGAAGTCCCTGGTCCCCTGCCCCCTTCAAACACCGAGTGCGCTCACTCTCAGCACCCAGGCTTGATGCTCCGGCTCCGTCCCGCAGGTTCGCAAGCCCGACTCCCAGCCCTCGCTCTCCCGAGGGGCCGAGCGTGCTTCCCCTCCCCACCCCCTCCATTACCTCGCGGATTCCTCGGCGCCGATTGCTGGCCCCCAGGGCCGCGGCCTCGGCGCTGCGCCAGCCTCGCTCTTCCCCGCGGAGCCGCCGCCGGGTCCCCGACCTCGGGTTGGTGCCCCGCGACTTTTTAAACTGGAGCTCTGGCACCGCCCAGCAAGGGCAGGGCCCCTCCCACAGGTCCGGGAGTCCCCGCGTCGCGCTTGAACAAGCCCAGTCTCTGAATGGGCGGGGCTGACGTTGAGGGCCCGACTCCTGAGCCTCCCTGGAAAGAGGGAACTGGGGGACCCCATCTTCGGTCTGAACGAGAAGCGGCCAGGGATAGCGGACACATGAAGGAGGAGGGCACTGGGGGCCTGGACTTCTGGGTCCAGAGGCTTCTGCCCGAGGCTTTGATTTCTGGGGCCTGGGCTGGAAGGGGACAGTATTACTGAGTCCCGGGGTAAGAGGAGGCTGGGGTTCGGGAGAGAGGGAAGGTCTGCAGGTAAGAGTGACATCGGTGGACTCAATTTTCTCCCTTTTCCCTTTTTCAGAGGTCAGTTCTCATTTATTCATTCGTCATTAAAAATAATTTATTACTTCAAGGGAGGTCCTTTGCTGGGTGCCGTGGTATAGCTGTGAACTAAGCGACAGGAATTCCCAGCCCTCAAGCCAACTGACATTCCCAGGGGAGGTTCATTCTCAGTTCCCATCTCGGTGGCCATGTTAATCATTTCTCCCAGACTTTCAAGACTTTGGCTCTCCTGATTCTCCTCCGGCACATGTTGTTCCTTCCCAGTTTCCTGGGCCGTTTCCGCCTCTTCACCCATTCTTGGGGGCCAGGGGCACTCCTCTGTCTGAACTCACTTCCTGGGTGATCTCATCCAGTCCCGTGGCTTTAAATACCACCCATAACCCATCGACCGGAAAATTTACATCTCAGAACAGAGATTTATCCCTGAATTCACAGATGCCGCTGTGGTCATTCAGTTCTGCAGAGAGATCTAGCAGGCATTTCCAGCTCGGTGTCCCCAGACCTTGGCACTTTCCCCCTAAACCTACTCTCCCCTCCTACTCCATCTCTGTCAAGGGATGCTCTGTCTTTTCAGTTGCATAGTCCAGAAGCTTTGGTCATCCTGAATCTCTCTCTCTCATACACACCCATACGTACACGACCAGCAAGTTTTGTTGGTTCCACCTCCAAAATCTCCCCAGAATCTCCTCAATGCCCACAACCCGGTCCATCCGTCACCTCCCGCCTGGACAATCATAGCAGCCTCCCTGGGCTCTGACCCTACCCCCAGTTCATCCCCAAAGGCAGTCACAGGGACCCACTTTTTACTTCTCCTCCTCCCACACCGTCACACAGGAAGCAGGTGACCTTGCCACCAGCAGGGTGACATCCGCTGTTGCTGCTTCTTTACTCCCCCACTGTTCCTCAGGAGTTCTCTGGACCAAAGCCTTGTGCCCACCATGGCCCCTTCAGGTGTCATCCCGCTCCTGCTTTTGCTCCCAGGTGAGCAAAAGTGGTTATGGGGGGCGGGTGTGGCAGGCAGAGTCCTCATGAGAGGAGTGGCTTGGGCAGCCTCTGAAGGGAGGAGTGCTGAGGGCACGTCCTCCCAGGATCCCTTCCTTCCTCCGGATCCGTTTTGGCTTCAGAGCCTGGTTCTTTGGGGGAGAGAAGCTGAGTCTGGAGCCGGTTAATCTCCCCTTCTCTCTGTTGGGTCTGTCTCTACTTCCACTTCTGATTTTCTAGCTCTCTGGCCTCTTTCTCATTTGCTCTCTCCCAAATGGAGGTTACTTCTCAGGACACTGCTTCTCCGTGCTAATCCACTTTCCCTCTCTTTTCACAGTGGCGGCCGCTCTGGTGAGCCCAGGTGAGAAATCAGCACTCCTTCCCTTGTGCCGTGGTCCTGCTTTCACCCCTGCAGTGTGGCCTGAGGATCCTCTCTAGGTCACCAGCTCCACTCTCACCCCCAAATCAGTACCCCCAGGGGATCTACAGTCCTCTCTGGCTCCCCTTCTCACAGCCCTCGTCACCAAATTGAAGCCCCAAGGACTTGGCCACCCGCCAGCCTTCTTTGCCCAAAGCACCACGTATGTCTCTCTATGCTGGGACCCCCCCCGCCCCCCGCCCAAGCTTCTCTCCAGACCCCGACCTCCCTTTTCATCCCCCAAGTCAAACTCAGGGAATCTTAGACACTCCTGCTTCCCCCTCAATCCCCAGGGACTTCCTCGGCCCCATTGGCCCCAAGTGCAGCCCTGAGGGTCTGGAACCTCCCTCAACCGCCTTCTTGTCTCGGCCCCCACCCTCCAGGTTCCTGTTCCGGATGTGGGCCCCTCTCTCTGCCAGTGCTGGCAGGGCTCATGGCCGCCGACGCGCTGGTGTCGCTGTTCATCATCGCAGTCGTGTTCGTGTGCGCCTGCCCGCGCCGCAGGCCCACCCTAGGTGAGGGCAGAGACAGGGTGGGGCCCGGAGGGAGAGGTGTCCCTAGAGAGGGGGTCCCCAGGGAGGGGCCCCCCAGGGAAGCCCTGGAGGAGATGCTGGGGAAACCCTGGGGGCGGTGCAGGGGGGAACTCCGGAGGAAACCCCTGAGGCAGGGGGTCCCCAGGAAGGCGGAGACGTGGGTGGGTGGTAGGTGGTCAGGCCTCATGCTCTCTCTCCCCCACCCCCAGAAGATGACAAAGTCTACATCAACATGCCTGGCAGGGGCTGACCCCCTTGTAAGTGAGACCTTTGACTTCTGACCCTCTCATCCCGCATGGTGTGCCACACAGGAAATGCACTCCCCACTTTGGGGCAGAATAAAGCAATTGAACTACTTCTGGTTCTGATTCTTCCTCACAGAACCCCGGGGTGCCCAAAGCCTCCCTCCCACTTAGCTGTTTCTGGGTCCATGACCTCCCAGAACCCCACATAGCCCTGCCCCCTCAGCCCACAGATCTGGAATAACTCAACAGTGTTTTTGTGTGCCGTGTTTATTGGGGAGCAGTAGTGGAGAGAAGTCTGACCCCTCAGGGAGGGCACTCTGAGGATCTGTATCTTGGTGGGAGTAGGAATAGGGTGCTGGGGAGGCATCAGGAATGACTGGATCCAGGCATCACGTTGTTGACTGCTGCAATTCGGGCTCATTTGTAATACGGCCTCCCTGTGTTGAGGTCACTATAGACATCTGACCTCTGACCTTGGAGCTCCTAATGGGAGGGACAGGGTGGGAACCATTAGTGGATGAGGTCCACTGAATAAACTTAAAACAAAATTCAGCCTTCTCCCAGTGGCCTATATGGCTCCTATCAGCTTCTTCAACCTCGCAGCCATGGAAAAGACCTGGATTTTAATCGAGTGCATTTAGTGTTTCCCTGTCTCCTATGCCTCATCATTACACCCCAGCCTCAGGGCCTTTGCACAAGCTGCTCTCTGCCTGGAACATTGGGTTTCCTAGATATTCCCATGGAAGGTTCCTTCTCCTCCTTCAAGTCTCAGCTCATGTCACTTCCTCAGAGAAGTATTTCTTGATTTTGCCATCTAACTTTTCCCCACCACACACACACTCCAGGCCCTGTCACACCAGTTGTATTTCCTCCTCAAATTATCTTATCTCTTAATTTGCTTCAGGTCCATCTCCCCAACTAGGATGTAAACTCTGTTGCTGTGTAGTTGCTCAACAAATTCCACCAAAGGATGAATAAATTAGAATAATGCTTTGCCCTAAAATTTCACTACCCCTGATAACTGAAAAGTTCCCCCATTCTTCTGGACCTCACAAAGCCAAACTTGAGATGCTTATGCTTTACAAAGAGACTTTTTATCCACAAGTGATGCAAAGCAAAGCTGGCTGCAGATAAATAAGAGACTTCACAGAACAAGGCTTACAATTTAGGGGGGGGTCTAATGGCCCCAAGAGGCAGCCCTCGGAGTGAATCCCTGAAATCATATGTAAATGACTGGTCTGGGTGTGCACCTTTACAGGAAGGGGTCTGTTTGGCTTCCATTAGATTCTCACAGGAGCCCTTGACCCCCTAAAGAGTTGAGAAAGGCATTGATAAAGAGGCAAGCAATGGAAAAAGGACTCTGATTGGAGGCTTTTTTTTTTTTTTTCTTGAGAGAGAGAGAGTGCATATGCACACGTGGAGGGGGAGGACGGGGGGAGAATTTTTTTTTTAAGATTTATTTATTTGAGAGAGAAAGAGAGCAAGGGCAGGAGGGGAGGGGCAGAGGGAGAGGGAGAGAGAGAATCCCAAGCAGACTCCCCACTGAGCACGGAGCCAGACGGGGCTAGATCCCACAACCCTGAGATCATGACCTGAGCGAAAATCAAGAGTCGGATGCTTAACCCCCGAGCCACCCAGGCGCCCCTGCATGGTGGTTCTTTTTTTTTTTTTTAAAGATTTTATTTATTTATTTGACAGAGAGATAGAGAGAGAACACAAGTAAGCAGAGAGGCAGGCAGAGGGAGAGAGAGAAGCAGGCTCTCCGCCGAGCAGAGAGCCTGATGCGGGGCTCAATCCCAGGACCCTGGAATCATGACCCAAGCTGAAGGCAGCCGCTAACCAACTGAGCCACCCAGGCGCCCCATGGTAGTTCTTAAGGAGGGTTTCAAGAGACCTGTACCGCCCCTAGATTATACGCACAATTTTGTAAATTTTTGTATGGATCTTTCTGAGGAGTCTCTACCTTTCGTCAGCTTCTCAAAGGGATACAAGATCTTCCAAAAAATTAAAACACCTCTCTTCAGATTACCGAATTAGGCCTAAATCATGTTCCTCTGCTCTTCTGAGAGCTTCTCCCAGAAATGATCCTGTCCCGAACAATTCCGTGCCTGCCTTCTCGCTAAGGCCTACATTTGCCCTTGCGAAGGTAAAGCCCTCCCTGTGTTTCCTCACACATTTTAAGCTGAGCATAAGGTCATGATTGATCATTGAAAGCAGTTTTGGACAGATGCCTTCCATGAGTCTTTGAGGGTTCGAAATGTTGCTGAGAAATTGGCTCTAGGGTCTAGGTTCTAGAAGGACTGAGGAAGTGTTTAGGACAGACACCCACAGGGTAGGAGTGAGATGGTGAGGAAGAGAAGCGGGTTTCCTCACCTGATAAGGCGACTCTGTCTCCGCGATGCGCTGTTTCCTGGTCACTGTTGGGGGATGGGGAGTCGTGCAGAAATCGTTAAGGTGGTGAACTGGGACCCTTTTGCTGCAGCACAATCAGCCCCTCCATCATTGTCCCTTTGCATGGTTGTGACTTGGGAGCTTACCCCTCCCTCAGAGGGTCCCAGGCTATCCCCTCCAGCCCCACTCACCCTCCACAGCCCCTCGCCCCCGAGGGAAGAGCCGGCCTAAGGAGTACACAGCCAAGGCGATGAGGAGGGTCAGCACCAGGTCCCCCAGCACGATCCCCGCCAGCACGCCGGGACTCACCACGGAGCAGTTGCATCCTGAGAATGTGGGACAGGGGTTGGGGGTGGTCAGTGGGGGCTGAGGAACAGGAGGTGTCAGCAGGGGAAGGTTTGGAGAGCCTGGGGAACAGACACAGAGGGGGAGCTCTTTGGGAGGTAGGGACGAGGACTGCAGAGTGTAGGCCTACCGTCCTGTGCCTGGACAGGGCTGAAACCTGAGGAGAGAAAAAGAAGATAAATTGAGGCAGGGGGCTGTGACTGGAAGGTGGGTGCAGAAGCTGGGGAGGGTGGGTCCCGAGAGCTAGGAGATAAGAGTGGAAAGCAATGTCTGGTGGGACCTGTGGGCCAGCGTCAAGGTCACTGGACTGTGTTACTTCTACCCCGACTTGTCCTGTTGCGACACCCGTAGAATCCCCTCCCCTGCTGCTACCAGAGGCCACATCCTGGGGTCTCAAGCTCTGGGAGACAGCCATAAGTTTTGAGGGGCTGGGGCTCTGCTTTCCCTTCATCTCCCTTTTGGTTCTCTTTCTACTCTGCTCCCTGCTCTGCCCCAAGCTGAGCCCAGGGACTCAGGAGGCGGCTGTGGTAGCCCCCAACTCACCACCCACAGTCAGAAGGAGAGGCAGGAACAGGAGCCTGGTGGAAGGTCCAAGGACCCCCATGACGCAGGTGACGCTGCTGGACACCGGCGTCCAAGGGCCGGTGGGATGTGGTGTAGCGTCCAACCAAGTGAAGGAGGAAGTCTGAGGTGGGCGGTGGCAGGAGGGAGGAGGGGACAATACAGGAGGAGGGACAGAGATAGATAACACCAGGAAGAACCAGGCCAAGACACCCCTGGGGGGGCCATGCTGTAGCCGCTAACCACTAGACATAAAAGGGAACGGGGTCCATGTGCCCCTCCAGCCCCGATCGGGGGTCAGCCATCAGTGTACCAGGAAGAGTCCGTAGCTATGACTGAAGCCAGCTTTGCCTCTTCCTGGCTGGGCAACCTTAAACAAGTCATTCAACCTCTCTGGACCTCAGTTTCCTTATCTGTAAAATGAGGAGTAAAATCGTGCCTATTTTGTAGGGGCTTGTGGGGAGCGAATGGATTAATGTCTCTAGAACAGGGTCTGACACTCGTCAGCTTTTTATAAGCACCAGCTGTAATTATTTGATAATCAGAACTTTGTGATGTTTATAGGATATTAAAAGAGAGCCCTCAGGATTTGGGCGCTAATGAGCTGCAGGCATTCTGTCCTAAGGTGTTAGCCCTTTGAACCCCTACAGCACCCATCAGAGGTAGACGCTCTTGTCGTCGTCATCCCCGTTGTACAGAAAGGTGCAGACACTTGCCCAAGGTCACACAGCAAATAAATTTGATAAGGAAACACAGGACCCAAGGACAGATATTTGACCCTTAGAGAGAAAGAAAAAAGAGCCAAGATGAAAGATAGGGAAGGAGAAAGGGGTGGCGAGGCCGAGAAAAAGAGAGAGGGATAGACAGGGACACAGATACTCACAGCACAGATATAGGACTGGGGGTTTGAGGGAAGGCGAGTGGGGGATAACGTGCAGACCACTGGGCTGGGCCGCGCTGCACCACCAAATGAGGAAGTAGCTGGAAGTGAGGACGGAGGGAAGGTGACCCAGGAGGAGAAAGGGACTTCTAGTCCCCCCCACCGGAGCCTGAGCTGGGGCTGGCTAGGAGGAACCTGAGGTTAGGGCACTGGGGGGATGGGCCTGCGGCAGGAAGCCCCCCTCCCCCATCCAGGCGTCACACCCCACAGCTCCCTGGGCCTGGTCTCAGGAGAGAAAAGGGGAAACTGGATGCCAGTCATGGGACAGACTCTGAGTGGCCCTTCGTGGTGGGGGGATTTGGGAGCCAGAGGAGGGTCAGGGCCCAGTCAGAGGTAGCACTGGCTGCCAACAGCTGCCATCACCCAGGCCTGGCCTAGTCCAGTCGCTGAAGAACCAACACCCCCACCACTACCACCACCAGGCCTGTAGTGGGTGCGGAGACAACAGGCCCCGGAGGGCCTCAAGATGGCTGAAGCTGAGTAAGCCTCAGGGCATTCAGAGAGCAGGGGAAGGGGCCTGGAGGGGCTTCGTCTGACTCCAGCGCTCAGTGCTCAGTGCTCCCGCGCTCACTCTGGCTGGGCGGGGGGAGCACACTGCAGGGCCCACGGCTGCTACGGTCCCGTTTTATTGGGAGGATTTTGTGAGGTCTATCAGAGTAATGTCTGCCTGGCACATTCTATTGCTCAGTGACTCTTAATCACCATCCTCCTCATTACTGTTACTGTTATTAGTACTTCAAGTCTCCAGTTCTGGGCTCACCTTGATAAACAGCCTCCCTCAACCCCTCAGACTCGGCCTCCCATTCTGGTCCTCCCGACTCCAGCCAGGCCCGAGCTTCCCCAGAATTCAGTCTCATAGCCAGCACACTCGTGCACAACCAATCAAGCCAATGTGGCCATAGGGCCCGGTCTGAGTCCTGGAGCCCCCCCTTTTAGTAGCTGAGATGTGGGGAAGTCTGAGGTGTCCCAAGGGAACAGACTGGGGTGGTGGCAGATATCTGTGGGAGGTGGGGTAGGGCTCTTTACCAACCAAAAATGAAGTATTTAAATATGTTAGCAACTGGTATGGCTGTACCAGTACAGACCACGGAACGTTGGCCCGGGGTGGTGGGCCTGGGCTCTCCGTGGGTGGATGGGCCATTGAGTGACAAAAGGGGGAGACGGAGGGCACCCCGCTGACTGGGAGACACCCCTCACCCAGTGCCGGGCTCCAGGAAGTAGGGCTGCTTCTCCTCCCATGAGATCCGTAAAGTGTCTCAATCTCTCCTGGCAAGCAGCCCAAGAGTTGGGCAAGGCCCAGGCTAACTTTGCCAGAAACCAGGCAACCAGTGTTGAGCCTGTGACAAGCTTGTCTCTGTGGAAGCTACAGCCCCTCCCTACTCTCCCGGTTTCTACTTTTGCCCCTTACAGCCCATCCTCCCCACAGCGGCCAGAGGAGGCTTTTTAAAAAGTCGGAGAACCAATTTCGTAAGTGGCCAAAAAATGTGAACAGATACGTCACAAAAGAGACCCAAATGGCCAATAAGCACGCGCGAAAGCGTTCAACATCATCAGTCATTAGGGAAATACGAATTAAAACCACAATGAAATACCACTATACACCCACTGGAATGACTAAAATTAAAAAGACTGACCCCGTCGAGTGTCAGCAGAGATGTGGAGCAACTGGAAATCTCACGCTGCTGGTGGAAATGAAAAATAGAACCACCACTTTGGAAAAGAGTTTGGTAGTTTCTCATAAAGGTAACTATTCACCTACGCAGAGATCCAGCAATTCCACACCAGGCATCTACCCAAGAGAAATAAAAGCATGTATTTACATAAAGACCTGCCCATCTTTCTGTCTTCCCCTCCTACTCCTCTTTTCCCTCGCTTCCCCTACTCCAGCTACACTGGCCTTCTTGCTGTTTTTTTAATTTCCAAGTTCATTCTCACCCCAGAGCCTTTGCACCTGCTGTTCCCCCTGCCTATGATGCTTTTCTCAAAGTTCATGTAGAGCTGGCCCTTTCTTACCCTCCAGATCTCAGCTCAAATGTCATACCCTCACAGAGGCCTCTCCTGACCACCACCCACCTCCCACCACCAATTTCATTTTCTTCCTGTATTTATCATACCTGAAGTTCTCTGAATTGTCTCTTCCCATTTTTACTGTCTGCTACTTTCTCTAGAATGGAAACTCCATGAGAACAGGAACCTTCCTGCCTTGTTCACTGTTATATCCCCAGCACATATAGTAGATGCTCAGTAAATACTTTTTCAATATTGCACTAAATGGCCACCAGTAACAGTTGGATGAAACATGGCTCTTGATCTCTGTGGAGGCCTAACGGGATCCCAGACGTGCCCACCATTTCTTCTTGAATTGATCACTTGGCAGATAAGAATGCTAACATCTGCCAATATCCTCCTGCTCCTTCTTCCATGAAACTTTCAGCAGGGCACCTGCCCACCAAACTAGAGACTGTATTTTCTGGCCTCATTTGCGTTTAGAGTGGTCATAGAACTTCATTCTGGCTGATGGGCAGTGTGGCAAGTAAGTGAGCAATTTAAAAGTCCTAGCCTTTGTGGAGGAATGCACTCTACTCTTCTTGATTTTCCCATCCATTGGAATTTGAATGTGGGAATCTTAGAACAAGTGGATGAGGGCAACATCATCAAAATGAAAGGGGAAGACAGAAGAAGCCTTGGTGCCTTTTGCTTTGACAAAGAACGTGGTGGAAGGGCCCTAACATCCTTAAACACATCTCCTTTGTCGTTTAAACGCTTAGTGGATTCTACTGTATGCAACGAAGAACGTGACTGCCTCATCGGGTCAGGTGTAACCTTGGTTTAACGACCAGAGCCAGAAGGTGGGTGTAGGCAGCTCCAACTTGCGGAAGGAGCCCTAAGACCATCATGGCGCGGGTAGTGGTAAGCCAGGTAGCCTGCCCGGAAACGGCACACGCTGAGGGACTGTGCTTGAGGCGCCGCCTTCTTCTCCTCACTCTTTCAGATAAAATTCTGATGTGAATGCCAAACTATTTCCAGATAAAATACGATGCTACATAACCACACAGGGGAGGAGAATGAGTGGGAAAGGATGGGCCCTTTCCTAGTGGGATGGTTGTTGGGAGTAGATAGACTGTGGAGGACTCCTCATACTCTTTTATATTTCATCTTTTCAAAATTCTCTAAATTAAAAATTTCTTGAGGGGCACCTGGGTGGCTCAGTCGCTTAAGCATCTGCCTGTGGCTCAGGTCAAGATTCCAGGGTCCCGGCGGGCTCACTGCTCAGCAGGGTGTCTGCTTCTCTCTCTCAAATAAATAATAAATTCTTTTTTTTTTTTTTTTAAAGGGGGGGTAACTGGGTGGCTCAGTCAGTTGAATGTCTGCCTTCAGCTCAGGGCATGATCTCGGGGTCTTGGGATCGAGCCCCGCATTGGGCTCCCTGCTCAGTGGGGAGTCTGCTTCTCCCTCTCCCTCTGTGCTCTCTCTCTCTCTCTCAAATAAATAAATAAAAATTGAAAAAAAAAGAATTCTCTATTTTTCTTGTGATGAAGATTACATGGCTGTATGCACTTGTCAAAACTCATAAAACAATATACTAAAAAGGATGCATTTTACTCTATGTAAATTCTACCTGAATAAAAAACTGTTTTAAAGAGATGAAAATTGTAAGCACCAAAAGAACTGGTAAAGAGGTTTCACAATATCTTTATTTCCTACCAGTTGCAGTGTTGACAACTAAACAGATGCTTCCCACTTTGATTTGTGGGAAAATGCTAGCAAATGCTGACTTGCAAGGTGAATGAAACAGGATGCCAGTGATCGGCAAACATTGTTTTCTCTCCTTCTATTAAAATAGGAAGAAAAAAAAAAGAATTTGTGGGGCACCTGGGTGGCTCAGTGGGTTAAAGCCTCTGCCTTCGGCTTGGGTCATGATCTCGGGGTCCTGGGATCGAGCCCCGTATCAGGATCTCTGGTCGGCAGGGAGCCTGCTTCCCCTTCTCTCTCTGCCTGCCTCTCTGCCTACTTGTGATCTCTCTCTCTCTCTCTCTCTGTCAAATAAATAAATAAAACCTTAAAAAAAAAAAAAGAATTATTTAAAATAGAATTTGTAATTGGGCATCTGGTCTCCTAGCCAAGACTATGCTTCTCAGCCTCCTTGGAGCCAGGTGAGGCCTTGTAGCTGTCTTCTGGCCAATGGAATGTGGGAAGAAACAACTCCCAGGTTGTGTTCCTGGAGGCAAAGATGTGGGCTCCCTTTCTCTGTTCTTCCTCTTGGCAGGAATGTGACCCCGACACTTGCAGTGGACAGACATCCTAGACCACAACTTACTTTTTATTTGTGAAATGAAGGCCTTTTAAAATATAATTAGAGCAATGCTCCATAGATATATCAATTGTGTTTCATCCATGTCATAAATGCAGTCATTATAAATGAATTAGAATTCTTCAAGGTGATTTGAAGATATTTTAACTGAGAAAAGCAAGGTAGAGAGAAGTGAGTATAGTATGAGGCCAAACAGTGACCAAAGAATCCTTTGTAAATATGTGGATATATGTTTGCCTATTGAGAGGTGTGGAAGGAGAGAAAGCTGTGGGAGGAGACACCTCAGGCGGCCACCATTGGTAATATTGGTGACCTGGGTCAGGATAGGAGATTGGGGAGGGTAAGAGCAAAACAGGGTTGCAAGTGAAAGAAATAGATGATAACAATAATGTGTATAACAAGATGCCTTTTATATCAAATTATGCATGTAAAATTGTGTTTATCTGCACAGCATAAACTGAATGACATTCGAGAGAATATCAACAGTGGTATCTCTGGGTGGTGAGATTTAGGTTGCTTCTATTTTCTTTATTTTTAAAATTTGTGTTTTTTACAGGAAGTATTTTTACCTTATATGATCATTAAAAAAAATATTTTAATTTCAGAAAACACAACAAATACATAAAGGCAAATTTGCAGGGGGAAAAAAAGACAGAACTTCTGCTGCCAGTAACGGTGGTCTAAGAAATCAGAAAGCACCTTCTCACTGAAGAACGAATGAAATGCAGGATGAAATATATGGGAAAAGTTACTCTAAGTAGCAAAGCACTAGTAAGAGGATAAGGAAATACCACCCCAAATCCAAAATAGAACAAGAGAGGAACCCAGAACTCAAATGCCTTCAGAAAAAATGCCTTCACTTTCTTCTAAGGGCACTTTTCAATCCAGAAGACAGTTTGGGACTAGTGAGGCAGAAGTAAAGGCCCAGATCCACCCTGACCGGAGAGTCTGAACATCGGCTCTTCATTTTAACCTGGGATCTGAATGCCGTCGCACTCAAGGTAAGAGTGAGCTCGAAGTCACCTAGCCTTCATGTGAACTAACAGCTTAGCCTTGCACTCCTTAAGTCAGGTAAACCGAGGTCCTGGATTAATGTCCCCTCTGGAGTAACGTGCAACCATATTAGGTTTCCAGATTATTCCTACAAGTCTAAGACAACATGAATGAGAACGAGCCGAATCAACAGATATGACAACGTACACACAAATAGTTCAGATTTCTGAACGTATCATATACGCAAATTTTCGTCCTGCCCCTTTTTGTAAATTATTTGTATGAGCCTAGAACGAGCATCTATACTCCCTTCAACTGTCCATCTGTGACCTGCCCTTGCTGTTAGACCTCTGCTCTTTGCCCTGTTAAGTAACTAAGGAGACAACCCTCACACTACAGAGGGCAAAATAAATTAGACACCAAAGCTAAGATTTCATTTCTCAGTTCACCTGTGCTAAGGAAGAGCTGTGGGGTGAGTCTCCATTTTCCCTTTCTTCTTCCCACTGCCTGGAATGTGGACGTGGTGGGAGCCATCTTGGACCATGCAGGCCAGGGCGTTCCCTAAGGGATGGCAAAACCATAGGTTAAAGCAGCCTTGATCTCTGATACCACGAAGCCCTGGATTGTTTATACTTGGTCTACTGGTGAGAGAGAAATAAAGTTCTACTTTGTTTAAGCCACTGTTATGCAGAGTTCTGTTACGGGGTTCATATCCTACTAACCTATGTCTGATCTAAGTGTTCATTATACATGAGAAATTTCTCATGTTTCTAAAACTCCCTTAGAAATATCAGTCTTATTATACCCTCTGAAGGATATTATAACCTCTAAAGTTATTGAATTTTTATTCACTCATGCATGTATTCATTTATTCAACACATACTTGTCTAGGCCCCTGGATGGGTGATAGATATGTAATGATGAACAAAACTGTCCTCATAGAGCTTACATCCTAAGTGGAGGGAGACAGGCAATAGACAAGAAAACTAAATAAATAAAACTTTCCTATTTTCAGAGATACCATGTTCCAAAATGTGTGGCAGAGACTGGCTAATTTGTCACTAAAATGGCTTCCCTTTGCTCCTTTGCACATAGTTGGACCACATTTCCCATCATCCTTAGCAGTCAGGTATGTGAGCCAATAGCATGTGAGCAAATGTGTTGCACTGGACCCCCAGGTGTGACCCTAAAAACCTCTCACTTGTGACCCTCACCTCTTTCAACATCCACTGTTAGAGAGGACGGCAGGTGGGGAGGGGGGAGCGCAGGGAGGGGGCAAGCCAACTAAAGTTGCCCAGGGCCACAGGATGGAAGGAGCCTGAGTCCCCGGGTGACTCAGGGGCAGATCCACCCTACTGACTGCATTACACTATGGTGTGAAGGAAATAGAGATTCTATTAAGCCACTGAAATTTGGGGGTTCTTTGGTTAACAGTAGCTAGTAATTTACCTTACCTAATACACTCCGTGAAGCAAAGACTCTGGAAGACTACAAAAATGGCTCCAATTTTTCACCCTTCTCCCTGCCTTTTCCCATCTGACTTTCCTGCAACTTCCTTCAAAGGGTGGAGTCTATGCCGCACCCTCCCCTCCCACCGCCCTTGAATTCGAGCAGGTGTTGGGAACAGATGCGGTCAACACAATGTGGAAGAAGGAAATGGCATGACAGTTGTCAGCAATAGCTATTGCTGATAGCTGATATAGGCTCCCTGAACAAATAAATTCAGAAAAAAAAAAAAAAAAAAAGCCCTGGCTCTTTTGGGACACATGCTCCGGGAGAAGCCAGCCACCATGTGAGATCGCCATGCTGGAGTGGCCATGCGCATTTGCTCTGGTCAACGGCCCACTGACCTTTCAGCGGACAGTCAACATCATTGCCAGCTATGTGAGTGAGCCGCCTTGGCCACCCAGACCAGCCGAGTTTTCATTTTTCTTTAAAGATTTTATTTATTTATTTATTTATCAGAGAGAGAGAGAGAGTGGGAGAGAGCACGAGCAAGGGGAGGGCAGGCAGAGGGAGAAGCAGGCTCGGTGCTGAGCAAGGAGCCCCATGTAGGACT